>OY756938.1:36457128-37057128 GCA_963580275.1 Crataegus laevigata | reverse complement strand
ACATAACTGAATATATAATAAATATGCTCTAGTGCTATGATTACGTGAAAACTGTGCGAATAATTGCGGGTCACCTACGAGTCAAACCCACATATAGTGGTCTATACGACATGACTGTGCACCTAACTTGGATCCAAGGCGAGCATACGGTGCGGGCGGTGAACATCATGTGAAGGACTGTGCCATAACTCTGGGTGGGAGCACTAATATCAATGTGCAGGTTTATGAGCTCTCATCACATCATATCACATATTTCTCATCATAACCAATAATAAACTTACCTGACATTTACTTGTGCATCCACAACACCAATCATAAATATATGCAACAATTAACGCATAATAAAAATAGGTAGATACTTTGTATGGTGTTTCAAATCATATAGGCATTCAAATTCATTTTTTGGGAAAAACAGTAAGTATATAGGTATATATGGAAAATCAAAAGCCCACTCACAGATATGTAGCCAGGTCGTAACCCCCACGCCTAGTCTGGCTACGCTCGTCCTTCGGATAGGTCTCGCCTATATGAGAAGTAACTGAAATAACGTTATTTAAAGCACATAACCGAGTTTCATAAAATAACTTCTCATACATTGCTCAATTTTGGTATTTACATATACCAACGTGATCTACACAACCTCGTGAACCTCCACAAATTTTTAGAAATTTTTTTCTAGCCCTCACGCGCCACCACGAGCCGGCCACCTGCGGCCACGTGCCTGGCACGTGTAATGCATAGTGACGCCGTTAGGAATATCCCGTTAATTGGTTAAATGATTAAACCTTCATATCTCCGTCGATTCTCAACCAAAACTTATGAAATTGGTCTCAAATTAAAACTTACAGCTAGAAGAACACGTCCTTACCAATTTCAAGGCTTAAAATCCACGGGATCTCGACAGAGAAAGCTTGAAAATCCGGCCAAAACTTCAAGCTCGTATATCTCGACTTCTCGATGTCTAAATCCTTCAAACGAACTTCCCCGAGCCTCATGAGGACCTCCTAAAGCTACCTATAAGCTTAAAATCTTCTACAAACTTCACATTTACGTGTGCATGAACAGTCACAAGGTTTGGGTTTCAGGTTCTAGGGTTTTCGTAGGTTCCAGGTTCCAAAAATGGTATCAATGGATTCGTATGGATGAGATGAAGGCAACGGAACCAAGCACGAGCTCGATCTGTGCGTGAATGGTTTGGTTTGAGTGCGTCCGTACAAAAATTGAGGGAGAGAGAGTGAGTCTGAGAGATAGAGAGAGCAAGGGAATGAGAGAGAGATGAAGAGTGTTTGTGTGGTTCAAAACCAACCAACCAATCACCACCAATAATTCTCTAACTTTTCATTGGGTCCAAAACTTATGGAATTAACACAATTGGACCAAAACCTTAGTTGAAATCACAAATGCACACCCAACGCTCAAGGGTATAATAAACAATTCATATTATCGATACAAAATTTTTGGGACGGGCTGTTACACTAGACCTTATTTCCAGCACACTTCAAATTTTTTCTAAGTTTTGGGCCTCACAACTTCAAAGTTTCTAGATTGGCACGCTCTAACAATAAGAACATGTTTACTTAATAGAAATTGAAAAGTGAAAAATGAGAAAATTTAGAAACAGAGAAAGTACTAAAATAAAATAAAAAAATTGGATCAACTAGCTTCATAGTTGCTCTGATTCCTGACATTGTGGTATTTGATAATGAATATTAAGGGGAGCAAATTTTTATTTTTTGAGAAAAGGAGGGGAGCTAATATTAAGGAGAGTTTGTAAGTGAATTGATTCTCAAACATATTTTTTTTTCATACTTATAAGATCGACTATTCTCTTTATCAGTTTATTTCACTGTTTTGAAATATCAAATTGTGGATTGTTATGTACAAACTACATTATTTTTATTGTGGAGGTTTTATAAACGGACACATGGTTAAAGTTAGAAATCAAAATAATTTAAATAACCAAGTGTTATTGTATACAAAAAAAATTTGGAATCTAAATAATTTTAATACTCATTTCATTCAAAAACGCTACGAATTGAAATGAAAGAAAATTATTTCAATACTCATTTTTCTCTTTCTACGTACCTTATTAATTTAGTCTTTTTTTTTACTCTGAGTTATTCAATACAGATGTTAAAAAAAAAAAAGAGAATGTGAAAATCCTTTCCCTCTTGCAAATATCGCATCACAATACATATAGAGATGATTTATTAAGCAAGAAATTGGTTACGGAGGTGGGACTCAAGTCTCACTCTCACATGCAACAGAAGCTTCATCACATGTGACATTTTTGCATGGTGGTGTTTGTCTCAAGTGCTAAGAACATGAAGGTCCATAGGGTACCGGCCGGACCACCGGTTGGTGCGACAGAGTTTGGTTTAATTTGATGGAATTGGACCATATATATAATTCGAATTCATGACTGCCTGTGGTCCTTTGGATGGGAACTCCACAACCCTAATGAAATTAGAAGCTTTACAGTGCAAAACCCTAATCTCGGTTAGTTTATACGACATAAGCCAATATGGCGTTTTGGTGGTTGCGTATATATCTAATATTTACCAACTTATTTAGAATGCGATCACCAATTTGAATTTGCCAAATGCCAAATTGGGATCAAGTTGCAAGAAGCCACAGCCCACGGGGATAGGATAAGGATTTACTCAGTCCCAGTCCCAGATCCCGAGCGTGAAGACAATTTTTTAGAAATAAAAACTTGGACCAAACTGATCACCAAACCCTTTCATCCTTCTTCCTTTTCTTATTAAATATACTCATATTCATGTTTGCCAGCGTTTACTCTTCCACTCCATGCTTGTTCGTATTGAGACCCCTTTTTCCCAAGCACTTAGAGCCAAAGTTTTAGAGATATTAGTAAGTGCGACAGTCATTTCGTCAAGTACGTAGTGCGTCTTATTCATTTATGAATAATAATATAAGTGGATAATATGAGTTGGTATATCATCAAATAAGATATGGTAGAAGCAAGATTTTGTTTTATTATTTACACTAAATGGCTGGGGGAGTGAGCTAAGCCTTATAATGGACTAGCAATAATATAGTTCAAATTTGTCTTTTTCGCGAAAATCGAACATAAGCTTATAAATGAAGATGAATGCCACTAGCTAGACTGTAGTACTAAGTGGCGAATTTCGTTTTATTAAAAACAAAAACAAAAAATACATAGAACCATCATAGGATATATATATATAGGGCCTTTAAGGGGAGGGATCCCTATTTTTTTTGAAAAAATGGGGACATGCTCCTCACCGTTAAATTGATTTTAATGAAATTGTTTGGTTGAGATTAAAACACAAGCCACACAATCTCAACCACACAATTTCATTAAAGTTAAATCCAACTGTAGAGAGCGTGTCTCTATTTTTTTTTTAAAATGTGAATCCCTCCCCTTAAAGACTTTATATATATATATATATGTTTTCACTAGATTATAGGAGCTCGATGCACAAGCCTTTAATTACAACATGATTATATTAATATTCCCACGTGAGTCTATTGGACTACACAACAGTTTCTCCAACTTTGAATCTCTTTAAGATAGACAAAGTACACAAAATATATAAATTTGTATGTGCCAGTGTGTTCATCTCGAGTTCGATATATGTCTTTCAACTAAAGTACGTAAACCACTTGGTTTCTTCTTTTCAAAATACTAATCAGATTGCGTTATTCAATCTTTGATTCTTGATTTCTCTTCTGGATTGATTCCATTCTTCCAAAAGCATTGCTTTCCTTCCACTTGACATTTAAAAACATACCTAATATATTGTGGTCGTTAGCTATCTTATTCTAGTTTCAAACTTTTTTAAACTAACGCCCAAATTGTACTACTATAAAAACTTAAACGTACCAATCGGTATATTTTTTATTTCCTTTCTCACTCATGATTGGATTAATTAACTTAACCATGCATTTTTAAATTATCGGGGTCTGTATGAATAGTGAATTTGATGCCCAACTTTTCCAAGATTGTGATGCCAAATACTATTCACTCTAAAGATTCTTTGTACATCCAAAAGTGATCTAAAACCAAAGTTTTGAAAAAAAAGAAAAGTGAAGGACAGATTTACCTCTTGTAAAATGACCCAAAAACTCAATTAAAACTGGTTTTAGAATTAAAAAAAAATAAAGAAATTAACAAATTTTGTTGGAATTTGTCAAAAAAAAAAACTAAAATTGTTTTAAATTTAAAAATATTTCCACTAATTTTGTTGGAATCTGGAACAACAAAAGTTTGTTTTTATTTTAGTTTTACATTTCTTTTCAATTAGTAGCTTTTAAGTTTCATTTTTAATGAAATAAAGCATGATTTATTAAGGGTTAGATTTGGTATATATGCAAGGATCATATGTTAACATGATGCAACATTTCTTTATAATTCAGGTTTAAAAGTTCAAATACTTGCACACTAGACTTACCTCTCAAACCTAGTTCCAATTGAGTTGATTGCCGGATGGAGTTGTTTTGGTTTCTACAAATGACCAATTTGGAAAGTAAAAGCTAGCTTTTTCAAGACAATAAAGGAATAAAGATGCAGACCAAAATTATAGTAGATACAGTATTAGATTTTCACTAATGCATCGAGATTCAAAATTCTTTCATCTTCTAAATTATTTTAATTGTTTTGAACTTTTCTCTCCTGTTAATTATTAAGAGTTTTTCTTTTCAAATAAGAGAGGAGACAACCGGCGGCAAAATAGTTATCCGCAGTTATTGGTTAATAATTAATAACTAAAAAAAAACACATTTTATAACAAAAAAAAAGGATATTAAAGGCAATAAATAACGAGAGAGGATACTTGCCGAATTCTCTTTGTTAGAATCTCAGAGATCTTCCAATCACATCCGTTTATCGTATATCGTCCGGTCAGAAATCATTATAAATTTTTTTATTTAAAATTGAATATAAATAATACTTGACAAAAACTGACCGCACGATATATAATCAATAAATGTAATTTAAATTTTTTTAAAGGGTGTGTGGATCCACACTCATTTTTACTTCTCACACACCCCTATTACTTTCTGTCCGTTAGATTTTCTTCAATTCATCCGATTCGACAGCCGAAATTCAAAAAAATGTGAGAGAAATAAAAAACAGTGTGTGCATATCACACACATTTTTAAATTCTCACAAAGAGAATCCGATGATCCTCATAAATAACTACAAACGAAGGTCGTTTTATTTCACGACAATGCGCGGTCAAGAGCGAAATCCGACCTGACAGTTCACACGCGTGTGTAAAAAAAAAAGAAAAAAAATGGAAAACGAGTTGGCGTGCCAACAAAGGGAAAGAGAAAATTCAACGAGTGGATAGCGGGTCGACTCATCATCCTTGAAAATTTCCCCCAAAATTGGACGGACAATTAGGGGTGGGAGCTAATTTCTGAGAAACCTTCAGAGCCAAGGCACAGAAACAAGAGAGAGAGAACCAGAGATCTTCTTCTCTCTCTAACATTCTGATCGGTTTCCTTCTAGAGAGAGAAAGAGAGAGAAGGCAATTCGCATGGATCAGATTTTGAACAAGGCGGGATCCTACTGGTTCAACCAGAAGGCCACCAAGGAGCTCAGCTCCGTCGGTGATGACCTCAACGTAGCTTTCTCCCTCTCTCTCTTTCACTCTATCTGTGGATCTCAATTTAATTTAATTATGTTATTCAATTGATCATTTTAATCTGACTTAGGATCCAATTAGGGTTTTTTTTGGGGTTAATGATGATTTTGGTTCCCAAAGTTGATTTCTTTACAGGATCTGAATTTTTATTGGGGAACCCACTTTCGTAATCGTAATTAGGTTAATTTTTCATTAAAATGTTGTTTTGTTAAATCTGAATGATGATTGATTCGATATGTTAATTGTCAAGATTAATACTTTTCCAAATTTGGGCTTTTTTTTGTTGTTTTGTTTTTGGTTTTGTGACATTCCTTTCGCTAACATTGTTTGTCTGATGATTAGTCATTGCAAAACAGTGTCGAAGGAGGAGCCAAATGGTTGGTTAATAAATTCAAAGGTTAGTTTTCTCTTCTGGCTCTGTTTACTTGCATTGCCTGTTAAAGTAACCCCTCACATAATGTTGTTATATGACTGATTTTACGAGTTGTAAAGTTCGGACATTGTAGTTGTATTAATTCATGAGGTTAATATGTAATACGTCTCAGTAGTGCAATTAAAAGTGAGTGAGCAATCGCGTATTCTGGCCAGAGTATGGGTGTGCCAGTGCTGCAGAGCACGTTGTGATTGAGGGTATGTTTGAGATGGTTTGTTCCTTAATCTTAATGATGCTGGGTGGATATGAGTATATTAACTTGCTCGACTCATGAAAATGTCGTATGTGGAGTTCAAGCAAGTAACTTGCTGCTGGGGTTTCTTGAAATATAATTTGTATTTGTGCTGCCGTGGAGGGCGGAATGGTGCTTCCAAGGTCTAGGTTTTGGATTATATAAACTGCTATCCTCAGGGGTGGACTGGTACTATATTCGTTCACTCATTTTTTGTGCGACAGAGTCATTACTGGTGTAGTAAATTGAAAAGAATTGATTAGGTTTTTTAATCCTCGTGGAGGTCTGTGTTACTTTGATAAATCTTCATAACAATATAAGCAACCTTCTCAGGGAAAATGCAAAAGCCGTTGCCTGAGCTTCTAAAGGATTTTGACATGGCAATAGGAATCTTTCCTCGTGATGCTACCAACTATGAGTTTAATGAGGAGACTGGGAAACTTACTGTCTACATACCGACAGTCTGTGAAGTGGGCTACAGAGATTCGACTGTTTTGCGTTTTTTCACCATTGTAACTGGATATTTGAAGAAAGGAAGGCTGGAAGACATACAGGGGATGAAGACAAAGGTGCTTATATGGGTAAATGTGTCGTGCATCACATCGGAGGGATCGAAGCTCCATTTCACAGCTGGGTTGAAGAGAACCAGGAGCAGAGAGGCTTATGAGGTTCAAAGAGACGGAATTACTGTTGAGAAGTTTTAACAAAGGTCAGATTGCTCATCAGTTTTTATTGTGTAATTTAGTTTGTAGAGCGTTTGGACAATTTGGCTTGTACGAATTCTGGCTTAATCAACTCTTGTTTGCTTCCTGTGGACTTTAAACGGTTTGATGCAGTTATATGACATGCTAAACTGAACACCCTATAATTGTTTTGATCGAATGCAACTTAATAGAAGGAAGTGGTGTGTTAAAATGACAGAAATAGCCCTGAACACAAGTCACATGACTTATTTTGGATGAAAAATTTAACACATTTAGGGTGAGATGACAAATTTATGATTTCGAAAAGTTGGATGACAAATTGCTTAAAATTTTAGTTTATATGACAAATTGAAAAATGACTACAAGTTCATATGACATTTCACAAAATTTCCCTTTAACTAAACAAGAAGTTGGGAATTCCCGGTGAACTTATTAGTCATTTACACGAACAAGGGCTTTCAACCGAGTCGATTATGTGCATGAGTAACACCTCCAATGCTGCTGCTCTAGTGTGTGAGAATCCAGATCAAGGTTTCTGCAGACCCATCTTGCTTGATCAATTCCTGGAACTGTCACTGCCATTGAGTTCTTGAAAGAAAGCTTTTGATGCTTCATAAGTGGACCAGCAAATTGCTGCAGCTGGGGCGTGGAAGAGCATCCTCGGAATCCAACCTCGCATAAGACTGCGGTATCCATCCTTCATCACCAGGCTTCGAATAACATCCCCTATCGAGTTACTCGAAAATCTATCGCACCCGCAAACCCCGTGTCAATAAGAGTGAAACCTTAAGAAAACCCCAAGTTTAATTCCAAACAGCCTACGGTCTAATCAGATTGAGTTGCTATTGGATTAGATACATTTCGGTACACACATTTCGATAGAAACATTTAAGTACGTTAATTCAAAATAATACATTTCGGTACACACATTTAGGTACATTAATTTAATATAATACATTTTGGTACATATATTTCAGTACATACATTTCGGTACTAACATTTAAATACATTAGTTCAATATAATACATTTCAGTACTACATTAATTGAGTCTTTCAAGTTTGAAGAATGTTAAATAAAATTAATATATTAAAAACTCTTTTTTGGTAAAAAAAAAAAATTAAAATTTGTATATTGTTAAATTTAAATATTTAACGGGTGACATTAAATAAAATGCACATTAATTATTTTGAATTAAAGGCATATAAAAGGATTATAATCAATATGTAATTTAACACCAGGTTTATTTTAAATTTCAATCTTCTTTTAAAGGATTAAAGTTTAAAAAACCCTTGTGGCGATTGATAGTTGGGGTAATTTTTTTTTTCATAAATAATTTAAAGAAAAAGTCAACCATCAACCGTCATTTATGTCACTTACAAAAAATAATAAAATTGGTCTCTTTAGCATCATTCCTAATTTTCTATTACCATTGTGTATTATAATTTATATGTGACCCCAAAGTTCATTTCTTTATTTGCTATTGTTCGGGTTGTTAATATCTTATTGATAATGTGCCAATTGTCGCTAGTAGAACATATCTACGCGTAATTAATACATTCTTTACAATATTGATACAATATTAAAAAGAGAGAAGTATTATCTAGAAACATTCCTGTGTAAAAATTACATTTACTTCGGTTCCAAAACGAGAAAGCAATTCCATAAACTTAAGGACAAATGGTGTGCCATGCTTGTGCTATCCACAAGCTTCAATCTTCGTTTATGTCCACATGCACACAAGTCTTACCACAATCAGTTTCCATCCCTGTCGAAAATTTCGCATTTCAATTCAAATCCCAAACGCAAAGTGTATATATATATATATATATATATATATATATATATATATATATATATATATATATATATATGTATATATACAATATCTCAAAAGGGAGAATGGACTAACAAGGCACCCCTCCCATTATAACTACGATGGAAGTGCTAGGTGTCACCTACACAGCCGTAGGTTTTGAGATTCAATTACTCAAGAGTGCTGTTACGTCCACCAACCTGTGATCTTTTTTCATGCACCTTATATAACTAATGGGTGGAAAAGAAAAAAGACAAGTGAGTGTGCCAGCAAATTGCTTGAACAAGGGCTTTAAACCGAGTTGATAATGTGCATGAGTGACACCTCCAAAGCTGCTGCTTTAGTGTGTGAGAATCCAGATTAAGGTTTCTGCAGATCCATCTTGCTTGAATTCCTGGAACTGTCACTGCCATTGAGTTCTTGAAAGAAAGTTTTTGATGCTTCATAAGTGGACCAGCAAATTGCTGCAGCCGGGGCGTGGAAGAGCATCCTCGGAATCCAACCTCTCATAAGACTGCGGTATCCATCCTTCATCACCAGGCTTCGAATAACATCCCCTATCGAGTTACTCGAAAATCTATCGCACCCGCAAACCCCCTGTGTCAAAAAGATTGAAACCTTAAGAAAACCCCAAGTTTAATTCCCAACAGCCTACAGTCTAATCAGATTGAGTGGCTATTGGATTAGAAGTCAATTTAGTCTTTTGCTAACCAGCAAGGCCTACTCAGGGAACTTGAAAGCAACAAATACAATCTTTCCAGTGCTTGCATAGCAAAAAAATCATAGCAACGAGGACTTATATAGTAACAAGAATGTCATTGTGATGGTATCTTCAGCCAATCATGCACACTTCCAAATGAGGAAGTTAAGACGCAAAACAGTGCGTTAGTGGCATGGGATACCGCTACAATGGATTCCCATCGTTGATAAGTTTCTCTCCGGAACAACGAAGAACTAATTTTTTGTGGTGCAAAACTGCTTGTTCTTTCATCCAGATTCCAAACCCAATAAAAACCATACAAATTGGATCAAACATATTGAGCAACAAATTGATTAAAAGTTCTGACCTGACACTGCAATTGAGTTTTCACAACATCAAGCGGGGTGGTCACAGCTGCGGCCAAAGCCCCAGCAGCCGCACCGGCAGTGGCATGAACCACCAGCCTCTCGTCACTCGCACTCTCCGGTGACACCTCCATCAGCCCTCGCTTCGCTGCCTCATACGTAGCGAAATGGACGGCAGTAAACGGGGCATTCATCACAACAGTCGTCCTGTACGACTTGTAGAAAGCTCCAACCCCTTCTTCCACCAACACCCTCCTCACACAATCCGAGACTCCCTTGTACGGACTGCTCTGCAGCTGCAGCCGCTGCTTCACCACGTCCATCGGTGTGATCACCGCGTCGCTTGCAACGGTTGCAAACACCCCGGAAACCGCGTGGGCCACCGGGCTGTTCGGATTCCCACGTGAGAAATACTCCTTGAACATCTCGTACACTGAGAAATAAACTGCATGGGCAGGTCCTGCTCCGAGCCCCATTGCACCGATGCCGCGGTAGAGCCCTGCGGGACCTTCGAGCTTCAGAATCGAGCCAAGGGCCTGTCTAACGCCAATAGGTTGAACGGAGCATGACCCTCCAAAAATCTGCATGCGGGTTTTGAGGGTGTCAACTGGGAACATAGCCATGTGCTCAACTAGGCCTGCTATGGAGCCAGCAATCATGAACTGCCAGAACTCTAGGCCGTCATGGGCGGAGGAGGGGGATGCTGATATTTCTGGCCGGAAGTCGTGGGGTTGAGTGACGGTTTGGAATGCAGGGGAGGCGTCAGTCGCCATGGTGAATGATGTAGGACAAGATGGGGTTCAAATTTCGGGGAGAAAATTGTCGGGAAAAAAAAAAGAGTTTCGAAATCAGGAAAAATGAGTTCGAATATGGAAAATCGTTTCGGTCCTCTATTCGTGTTTGTAATCCGAATGGGGTTGGAGGGTTTAAAAGAGGGAGTGAACGATTGGGGTTTGGGAATCGCTTTCCGGTTGAATGTGAAATATGGGGAGATGTCTCCATATGCAGAGAAAGTTTTTGTTTTTTCGGGTGAATTTTTGAGAGAAACTGAATTACATTTACACATTTAGTTAAGAAAGAATGAAAGAAAGAAATGAGTATCTAGTACTACCATTAAGTGAACGATTGGTGTTTGAGAGAATCAGAAGGATTTCATATTTTTGTAACTGAGGGAGATTAATACGTTACTAAAATGAGTATCTAGTACTACCAAAAAAAAATATATAGAAAATTTTATTTTAATCCTTGACAAAGATGACTTTTAGATTAAAATTATAAGTAATATCACAATCTAATTTTAGTCCCGTGATACATTAATAACCTCATTTATTAATTATATTTTGATTTTTAAATTATTTCTCTTTTTTCCCTAATTTTTAATGTATTAATTTTATTTCATTATAATTTTCGTTTTATTTCATTTATTGTAATATATTTTGTTGTAAACATTTAGATAACATGTCACATCCCAGTCCGCATAGCAAGATATTGTCTGCTTTGGGCCCGGTTCGCATGGTTTTGTTCTTCAAATTGCTGCCAAATTGAACCCCGAGAGGGGGGGTTGGATTGTGAGGTCCCACATCGGCCAGGGGAGAGGATCCTCGATGCCTTATATGTATATGTCCATCTCCCTATAGCAAGACCCATTTGGGAACTCACTGGTTTCGGATCCCATAAGAACTCCGAAGTTAAGCGAGTTTGGGCGAGAGCGGTCACAGGATGGTTGACCTCCCTGGGAAAGCCCAAGTACAAAACTGTTCGATACAAACATTTAAGTACATTAATTCAAAATATACATTTCGGTACACACATTTAGGTACATTAATTTAATATAATATATTTCGGTGCATATATTTCCGTACATACATTTCGGTACTAACATTTAAATACATTAGTTCAAAATAATACATTTTGGTACTAACATTTAGGTACATTAATTGAGTCTTTCAAGTTTGAAGAATGATAAATTAAATTAATATATTAAAAAACTCTTTTTTGGTCAAAAAATAAATTAAAATTTGTATATTATTAAATTTAAATATTTAACGGGTGACATTAACTAAAATGCACATTAATTATTTTGAATTAAGGACATATCAAAAGATTATAATCAATATGTAATCTAACATTAGATTTATTTTAAATTTCAATATTCTTTTAAAGGATTAAAGTTAAAAAAATCTTGTGGCGGTTGATAGTTGAGTTTTTTTTATAAATAAATAATTTAAAGAAGAAGTCGAATCATCAATCGCCGTTTATGTCATTTACAAAAAATAGTAAAATTGATCTCTCAAGCATCATTCCTAGTTTTCTATCATCATTGTGTATTATATGTGACCCCAAAGTTCATTTCTTTATTTGCTATTTTCCTGTAAACTTGTTGTTTCAGTTTGCAATTTAAAAAGGTCGGGTTGTTAATATCTTATTGATAATGTGCTAATTGTCGCTAGTAGAACATATCGACGCGTAATTAATACATTCTTTACAATATCGATACAATATTAGAAAGAGAGAAGTATTATCTAGAAACATTCCCGTGTAAAAATTACATCGACTTCAGTTCCAAAACGAGAAAGCAATTCCATAAGCTTAAGGACAAATGGTGTGCCATGCTTGTGCTATCCACAAGCTTCAATCTTCGTTTATGTCCACATGCACACAAGTCTTACCACAATCAGTTTCCATCCCTGTCGAAAATTTCGCATTTCAATTCAAATCCCAAACGTAAAGTATAATTATAATATCTCAAAAGGGCGAATGGACTAATAAGGCACCCCCCTCCCATTATATCAACGATGGAAGTGCTAGGTGTCACCTACGCAGCAGTAGGTTTTGAGATTTAATTAGTCAAGAGTGTGGTTACGTCCACCAGCCTGTCATCTTTTTTCATGCACCTCATATAACTAATGGGTGAAAAAATAAGAATCATGACCTAGGTGCCCAAAACAAAAATTGTAAGACGTTTTGTGGTCGTGAACAGGGCCGGCCCTGAGAGTAGCCCAAGTAGGCGTCCGTCTAGGGCCCCTACTTCGAAGGGCCCCAAATTTTTTTTTATGTCTTGTAAATAATATATAAATACAAAAAAGTAAGAGATATCATAATTCATTTGTTGGTGCAGTGTAAATGTTCGGTTTTCTTTTTCTTTGGAGTGTTGAGTTCAAAATACAGAGATGCCTTTTTTAGTCACTACATTTTTCTTGTTTTTCAAATTTACTGCCAATCCATCTGTCTAAATGCATATAAAGTTATAAAAATCAAGTTCCTTTGCAATCTTTTTTTCTTTCAACTTCCCAATCTCTCCATTTCTATTGAATTTTTAAACCAACTATAACTTGGTCTTGAAGATTGTATTTTAAGGTAATCAAAACTTTGAATTTATATTTTTCTTTTCAATAATTTTTTTATTCAATGGATTGTTTTAGTATTTGATTCGTTAGTGTGATGTTGATTTTACGAAAAAAGCACAAGAGAAACAATTGGCGTTGTTAAATTTATTATACTCATCAATCAAGTTTTATTGTTCTTTACTCCCTTGATCATCAAGTTTTATTGTTCTTCACTATCAATCTTAGACTCTTGACTACAAACATTTAGTACGTTTGAGTCTAAAAACATGAGCTGTTTAATTTTTAAGAAATGTTTGTATGTTTATCTTTTTATATTAATTTTTAATGATATTGGATGTGGAAATAGAATATTTATTTATTTAGCGAACTCTTTTTTTATACATATCAATGTACAAAGAACAGAAAATCAGAGAATATTAGGGCCTGTTTGGTAGTGTACTTGAATCCAACTTTTTAAACTCAAAAACAGTTTTCAAGTTTTAGGTCTTAAAAACTTGTTTGGTATGACTATTTTTAAAAACTGAACTCAAGACTAACTAAAAAATATAGTCTATTCCTTAAAAACATAAAAAATGAGTTTTTAGAGTTTTTAAACTTAAACTCATTCATTTATTTTCTCTTCCTCCTCCCCTCTCACTCCAAATATATCTCTCTCTTTTCTTCTTTCTTTCTCCTTTTTTTTTTTTACTTTTTTCGTCTCTACTCCAATCCAATCAAGTTTAAGTCGTAAGATTTAAGGGCCTGTTTGGTATCTTATTTAATTTTTTTTATCATATCTCAAAACATTTCTTGAAAACAATTTTCTTTAAGACTCAAAAACTTGATTGGTTTGTGATTTAAAAATTTTAAATCTTACGACTTAAACTTGATTGGATTGGAGTAGAGACGAAAAAAGTAAAAAAAAAAAAGGAGAAAGAAAGAAGAAAAGAGAGAGATATATTTGGAGTGAGAGGGGAGGAGGAAGAGAAAATAAATGAATGAGTTTAAGTTTAAAAACTCTAAAAACTCATTTTTTATGTTTTTAAGGAATAGACTATATTTTTGAGTTAGTCTTGAGTTCAGTTTTTAAAAATAGTCATACCAAACAAGTTTTTAAGACCTAAAACTTGAAAACTGTTTTTGAGTTTAAAAAGTTGGATTCAAGTACACTACCAAACAGGCCCTAAAATTTTTAAATCACAAACCAATCAAGTTTTTGAGTCTTAAAGAAAATTGTTTTCAAGAAATGTTCTTAAGAAATGTTTTGAGATATGATAAAAACATTTAAATAAGATACCAAACAGGCCCTTAGGGTCCCATTTTGAAAACTCGCCTAGAGCCCCCAAATTCTCAAGACTGACCTTGGTCGTGAAGATGTAGAAAAACTTACATACATCCGTTGAATGTAACATTTCTCATATTAATTCGCAACATCAATCATGTGAGCCGCATAGAATCATAAACTATAGTCATTGAGTGACAAAAACTCTTCCATTGTAGAAAATGACACGCATGCAGGGTGTCGACATTATTCTTACAAGGCTTCCAAAATAAGATGTTTTTGACATGGCAGAGAGCCTCAGAGCCACAGGTTCTCACATCGAGCGACCGTATATTAGACAAGCTCTTATCTCAAATTCAAGCATGCAGTCTTGGTCATTTTGCAGATGGGATGTGCAATCCACACACCTTATTGCAGATTCCTTGCGTAACTGATTTGGTATGCTTATTTTCTGATGTTGTCCAAAAGCTTTTGTTGAGTTAATGTTCTAATTGTTATTTAGGTTAATGTTGAGACTGAACTTATTAAATTGGATAGCATTGCGTCTTATAAGTTTCATCTAAATGGATCATATTCTAAAAAATAAAATTGAACTCAATTTTTATTTTGTCCAGCTTCATCCACGAAAAAGTATTGTCTACTCTAAGAAAATGTCTTCACCAAATCAATAAAATCATGCCAGCATATAGCATGCAGCGTAAGGAAAGTACATGACCAATTTCCATTAGATCAGGCTCGTTTCCTAATAACTTAAATTTTTGTTATTCAATCCCATAAACTACTCACTCTCGCACAATCACTATTTCCGTCGAAAAATAATAATAAAATCTCAGGGATAAAAAAAGAACTCTAAGAAGTTGTCACGTAGCGACATTCATTTAGTTGATTACTGTTTTTATTTGATTAGAGAAGATTTTGAGTTCGAACCTTATAAATGACCCTATAGGACTCGGTTGATGAAAACAAAATTTGCTTGGTTTGATTTGATTGATTCACTAGACATGAATGTTGAATAAAAATATGAATGTCAACTTGCATATTTGTTCGAGTGAAGGTAGAAGATGAAGAAATCATGAGAAATCTTATCCTTCCTAATCCCTTCAAAAATGTTGGGATTGACGGGGACAATTTTGATTTGTTCACGCTTCTCCACCTTATGTCTTCAATGAGAAAAAAGAATATGCAAACTGACATTCATATTTGATATTTCTATCCACGTGACAATCCTTGACATCAAACGAGTCCATACAATTCTCAATGACCTAACTTAAATAACGTTTTCCAATGAGTTAATATCCTTGTTTTGTAAATGAATTACTAATAAGTTAAAATGGCTTTGATTTCTTTCTTTGTTCTTTTCTCATTCAATGAATTACTAATCTAGGTTTTCGCTCTAATTATTCGTAAGTGGGGAAATAAGCTCATCTTCTCAGAGAGGGAAATATTCTACCCTAAGGGGAGAGGGGAGGGGAGATTAGGCTAGACACACAATGGGACAATCACTAAGTATCCAGCTCAACATAAATAGAATACATTTTTGCCATTCATGAGTCGAACTAAGACCTCTAATTTACAAATGAATAGGAATATCATTCGACCGTAATTAAGCTTTTCATTAGCCTAAATTTAATTAGGTCTTCCAATAAGTTCACAACTTTTTTCTCTCTTGATCTAATATGGTTTTTATTTCATTTTATTTGTTCTTCTCATTCAATGAATTACTAATCTGGAATATCACTCCAATTATAGCCAAGGGCCACTGCTTTACAGTCTGGCTTTTTGGCCCAACTAACAAATCAAGTAGTGGGGCTTAATAAACCCAATTAATTTCCGTCCCCAACCCAAATCCATGTTTATATACCCCTTTTCCAAATTCCAATATTGCGACCCAAACCCAAACCCAAACCCAAACCCGAACCCGACCATACCAAATCAACAACTAGTCAACAACCCCTTCATTGCAAATTTGCAATCAAATCATACAGATGGAAGTTATACTTTTCAGCCTAAAGGCTTCCAGCTTCTTCCACCTCTTATACTATTCACCTTGTTTTTTCTTCTTCCATATTTTTACATTTTTCAACCTATTTTTTTGGCGAAAGTATGATACTAAGTAGTGAATTGTTCGAGTGGTTAGAACCTTCTTCTTAACCCAATAAGTCTGATGTTCAAACTCTCTCTTCTCTTAGTCTAGCTTTAAATAATATTATCGATTGTAATTAAGAAAACTAATAAATGTTTTTAACAAAATGTTATTCTGATTTAATTACTTTAATTTATGTAGATGGTTGTTTAAAGTCAAGGTATTTAAAATCAATGAAGCGCAGCGGCACACTTCTATAGCCAACATCGTTAATGATACCTGAGAATTTTAAATATTCCTATTGTTTACAAAAAAAATAAAAGAAAATTTAAAAGACTTTTCAAAAGATATTGACCAAAAAAAATAAGAAAAAACTTTTCAAAGCTCGCCACGCTATAAAGGTTGGCTACTCGCCAACTGAAGGGAAAACTAAACGATCATGTATATTACGAAAGTGCCCTTTCCATTTAGTCGGCGGACTGAAATCGCGCGTGGTTTCGTTTACCTCACCCGAGCGCGTGAGCAACTGCAATAATGAAAAGACAAAATTGTGATACTTTTAAATTGCAACTTGGAACGAAAGTGCGCTGGATTCCACGATTGCAGAGGTAAAAGATAAGAACCACGAGCTCGCCACACGCCCTCACACGTGTTCCAATCGTAGCCATCCACCTATTTTCTGACCAACGGTCCAAATTTCCTCCATATCCCTATTTATCGCCTCGCCACACTCTCAGCCTCTCACACATCTTCACCATTCTTCAATTCCTCTGCAATTTTCAGTCCAAATTCTTGCTCAGAATCTCTGATTTCGAATCACCGGTTGGAGATACTCCGTTCGGAAATCGCACCGACGATGTCTCTGAGGTCCGTTTCGACATTTTCGGCCCCATCCAAGCAACGGGACAATGGTGGTGCTGTCAGCACCCTCTTGTTCAACTCAAAACTTGGACCACCCTCCTCCGCTCTGAGCTTCAAGCCGCAGCGAAAACTCGAAAAGTTTTCGGTTTCTGCATCGAGGGATGCAGTGGCGATGACCGGCGTGGTGTTTCAGCCGTTTGAGGAGGTGAAGAGCGATGCTTTTGTTGTCCCTGTGGCTCCTCATGTCTCTCTCGCCCGTCAGCGTTACGCAAACGAGCCCGAAGCCGCCATAAACGAGCAGATCAAGTGTGTATCTCTATGCTGTTGTCACAAAATCTCAACTTTAATTGT
This sequence comes from Crataegus laevigata, assembly GCA_963580275.1. Taxonomy (NCBI): domain Eukaryota; kingdom Viridiplantae; phylum Streptophyta; class Magnoliopsida; order Rosales; family Rosaceae; genus Crataegus; species Crataegus laevigata. The sequence goes on along the minus strand of OY756938.1, from coordinate 37,039,341 downwards.
AATTTATTCGTTTTGATTTTATGATGATTTTCTTGTTCATATGCTAATCTCAAATCTAAAATTTTTGTGTGACAGTGTGGAGTACAATGTGTCGTATGTGTACCATGCACTGTTTGCGTACTTTGACAGGGACAACATTGCTCTCAAGGGCCTTGCCAAGTAAACACTCTAAACTCCTAAACAACCCGCTTAATATATATACTAGTCTCTTTGCACGCGCGGTTAATTGGTTGTGATGTATCAGGTTTTTCAAGGAATCGAGCGAGGAAGAAAGAGAACATGCCGAAAAGCTGATGGAATATCAGGTATAAGTTAGACTCGATTCTCTGCATTCTTGTTTCATTTCGTTATCAAGGACATACGAGTTTTTCGTGTGTCTGCGTGTTCGTGTGTTGGGGTCTTGTATTGCGAGATTTGATAGAGTTGCGGTTTATTTCTCAGAATATGCGAGGTGGGAGAGTGACACTGCACTCCATCATAGCGCCGCCTACGGAGTTTGATCATGTAGAAAAGGGAGATGCATTGTATGGTAAGATTTTTCATTCCGTAGACAACAGAGTACTTATCGGCGTTGACAATTTCTTTGCTGCTGGATGCTGAATTGGTGAAATGTATAAGTAGAGAATGAGCATGTCTTTATCTGAAACCAAAAACAAAAACAAACCCTTAAATTAGTCTCCAAGATAACGAATTTTTCGTGGATTCGTCGATGCAGCTATGGAGTTAGCGTTGTCTTTGGAGAAGTTGACAAATGAAAAACTCTTGAACTTGCATAAGGTAACATATCTCTGTCATATGAGATCGGTTTGAGGTCATTGATAAAGCTCATGGCGTCTCGTTTCCATTTGACGCTTTCTTTTTGTATTAAATTCTCGTTGTTTGATCCAAAACAGGTTGCAGACAAGAACAATGATGCCCAGTTGACAGATTTTATCGAGAGCGAGTTTTTGGCTGAGCAGGTGAATTAAACACATTTTCTACTCTAGTTCGAGGTTGAATTACTATCGAGTTATTGGTTATTGTTTCTGTATTATTTACAGGTTGAAGCCATTAAGAAGATGGCTGAGTATGTCACTCAACTGAGAATGGTTGGAAAAGGCCATGGTATGAAACAAATTTCATACTTCCAACTATTCACCGTTATATTTTCGTTTCGATTCGCCTCTTATCTCGATTTCTGGACTCTAATGAGCTACTTCATGGCTTGCAGGAGTGTGGCACTTTGACCAACAGCTCCTTCATGAGGGTGATGCTGCAAATTAAAAATTCACAGCTCTCTTTGGGGTGCTCTCTCTCCAGAATTATGTATAATTATTTAGGCAAGCTGATAAGAGTGTGAGCTCAGGTAGGCGCCTTCGACACATCAGAGTAGACTTACTGCTGCGCAAATCGTTGGTTCGAGGGTCTGATCGCCTCCAACTTATGTAGTGAAAGATTTACTGAATTAGTGACTATGTTCTAGTTATCCTATGAGTCTGTGACTGTAAACAAATTGAACTGAGTTCTGTTATGATTAGGTGGACCTTCTTATATGCTTTTATTCGAAATACTCTCGTTCTTCTGTTCTAAAATTACAAAGTAGCGCGCTCAAACAACGCTAAGAATGAAAAATCGAGAGCAAACTATCATGTATACTCACTCAGATTACTGGTATTTACATGTGAAATCCTGTACAACCAAAGCTAAGTTTCATATGTCTCTTTTAAAAAGGAAGGACAAAATTTATGTAGGCTGAAGACAGAATCTCCAGCAAGAAGAAGACCTCTTCCTCCTCCTTTTAGTGTTGTTTGCATTCTGTTGACAAGAGTGAATAATCTCCCACATCACTCTTATATCTTCGTATTCTCCATAAGACTCCATGTCTTTGTACAAGCCTACCAATCCATGCCCATTTCCTACAAATTTAACCCAAATCTCATAAACAATTCAACGAGGAGAGAAATTCATCTGCACCGCAAACCCCCTGTCTCAATATCCTAAAACAATTACGCACAGCTTTGAGTTTTAAATTTCTCATATAGCAGCGTATAATTAGCTTGAGATACTGTTACAATAGCATTTCTGTTGTAGGGAAATCCGAGCTTGATAAAGGAAGAAGAGAGTAATTGGAAACTTAACTCACCTTTGGATTTGTGCCTTGAGTGTGAAGCAAGCTTGAGAAGGAAGCACTTAGTTGGGAGGAGGAAGGATTGCTTGAAGCAAATCCATGTCTTCCAAGCCACCATCTGCCCATGGTTCCTATTTCTTCCCCTCCTCCTCTCCATTTTATATGTTGAATTTTTCAGTTCACTCCTGACTTCCCCTCACTAAAATACTAATATACAAGCAAGCCAACAAACTGCATGTAGACATAGCACTAAGCAACACTCATCAAAACAGTGTATTTTTGTTGCACTCTGGTTGGATCATTCCAAGTTTAAACCTGTGGCCAATCACACCACACCACCTGTGTCACCCCACTCCAATTCAACTTTGCTTCCAATGTCAGTCTGATCAAGCAGGGAGGCCTAAATTTGGTATTTCGTAATGGTTCAATTTTGTATGGCAGGTGGGATTTACCCAATTTGAGAGTTTGGGATTCATTGTCTAAACACTAAGTTAAAAAATGTGAGTGGGATTGCTTAATTGACCTAATTTGGGTAAACCTCGTGTGTTACGTGGAAATGAGTTTTACATGTCTTTTGCTCTCAAGTATATTCTTGTCTCTTTTTCATGCTATACTTCAATAGTCTCGTATCCACGCCGCCCAACTCCAAACTCGATGTTTGTTAACTAAGCAGAACATTATTTGTTAATTAGCTAGTTGATATGGGATAAACCTATTTGAAACAAAGTATTGATTAAGTAAGAAAAAACATAACATAAGGAGTGAGAAAAAGAAACTTGGTTACTGGAACTGAAAGCTAAACCGATTACTTACTTATAATCCTTTGCAACCAAACGTGCAAGAAATTATTGATTCAAGGTTTTCATTTTTTAATAAAATAAAATAAAATAAAATAAAATCAGATGACATAAATAAATATGTATGTTTAAGAAGGACCATAAAAAGTAATTAAATGAGAAAACTTTTTAGGTAGAAAATTAGAAATTGGGAAATATTTATTAAAGAAGAAATGGACAATGAGTAGGAGGGATATTTTGGATTTTTGCTTTTCTCTCGTATCCCTGGTTCCCAAGATTCTTAATTTTATAGTGGATGGAGGAAGGTAGTGATGGGTCCCTAGTCAAACGGTTTGTTGGAGTTTTCCCTTTTCTTTTAGTGCCATCTAGTTTGTGCTTCTACACTTATTTTTTATTGTTAATTATTATTATTTTTTAAATTGGCCCGTTAGTGATGTGATATGGAACATAATTAGTAGACAGTAGGTGTAAATAAATGTGTGATATGTAGCATAAAGTTGTGTTATGTGAAATTTTGTCTCCACAATCTCATCAACTATTTAGATGGAATTGTAAACAGAATGAGTCATGTGAAAACGATTTGGAATCTTGACGGTGTAAGTTTTGAAAGCTTAAAAATAGTTAACTACCACGGGTTGATGTTTGAGACGAATTCTAAACCTGTATTTCACACAGTTTATTTTTGATTTGATTCTTTACGTTAGTGAATCACACGTTGATAACTAGAAATAGACTAAAATGCCTTGAAAGAATGAATTTTAGTGACTTGACAATAATTAACTTGTAAAATTAAAAAAATACTTGGAAGGACAAGACAATCCTTATCGGCACTGCTGGTAGTGGGTAGCGGAGGGACTGAAAGCATGTGACATGCAACCGCTTCATGTTGTGTGGTCTTCAACTACACTCCGTGACGTCTCACCGACTGCCACTAAATAATTCATCCTCTCGAAATCATCACATCATCTTTTGAGATTTGAGAGAAAATAAATAGACTTCTAATCTTGTGTTTTTGTACTCGTTTAATTTATGTGTTGATAGCTATTGTACACATTACAATGTATATGGTACTAATATTAATGTAATTCAAATGTGAGACATTGTGAGACCGAGCTAAGACAACTACAATGACATAAAATGTTAGATAGCTGAACAAGGATATTCTCAAATAGCCTTCATCATCCGGTCGACGCGAAGTACAAACAGATACCATGGAAGATTATATATTGAACACCGCAGTCTGGGAGAATGATAGATAATAAATTATCATTTGAAAGCAGATCTTATGTACAAGCCACCGTGAAGTGGTGGTGGAATTTTTTAGTGTTACCGTTCAGTCCACAGAAGTGTGACAAATTGTGAGTTAGGGCTCACTCTGAATTCCCAAGGCTTTTTCCTGCTCGGCTGGCTTTCATCTCTGCCTCTCTCCTTGCCTTCCGTCTGGCATCCCCTGCAGCAGCATCAGCATGGACTTTCTCCATTATCTTATCGAAACCAGGAATTGTTCGCTCCAGTTTCTGGTAGACTCGGGTGCTTAGGTTGGTGAAAATGTTACATAGTCTCTGAACACGACAAAACCCACAAAGATTTAGTGGAACCAGCTTTCGAAGGGGTTGAAGTTGATGGAGGCCATTGGAGGAGGAGTGGATTTGGGAAGCCTCTGAAAATTTTGAGATTTTCTGGGGTTTAATGTTGACAGGGTTGAAGAAAATGGAGGACTTGGAGTGACGGAGACTCTGAGAGTAGGGTTTTGACAATTTGGGCCTGGGCTCATCCTAATGACTACGAATTTTTTCTGGGCCTGAGTCCGACAATGAATCAAATTCAATCTCCCTCGAGCTAGTCGATTCGAATAAGATTTTGTCATTTGCATTCAAATTTGAATCTTTTTATACTCATATTATTCTAGTTTAGAATATCGCTATGTCGATAGAAAAAGGGAATCGGATCCCCTCCTGAACATGGGGGCTAGAGTCTGCTGAGCAGTCTATCTGAACTTTTGAAATTTGATCAAACAGCTACAAACAAGAAGCCCTTGGATCAAATTTCAAGGACCCAGATGGGCTGCTTAGATAGCTCCGATCTCTATGCTCAGGAGGGGATTCGGTTCCTAGGAAAAGCATCTACCAAGTCACATCCTTTTTTCTGCCGTCACAGTCCCTTCGTGTAGCCCCCATAAAGAAGATACAAAATAGTGTTTTGTTGTCCTCAATACTTATCATCTTCATTCTTCACTTTTTGCTTAAAGGTACTTGTAGTGGAAGCAGCGGCTAAAAGCGTTTCATCTTGCGCTTGGAGTTTGGTGTTTAAATATCTCTCCTCAATAATTAAGTTTGATTTATTTTGTTCAAAATAACTCCGATACTTTCATAATTGCATAATTGCAAAATAAGAGAAACATTATTAACTGATACTGGTATTCGAAAATCACATTGTGAACCATAAACCCTATTTGACAAAAACTTCGAAGTAAAACCATAAACCCTAAATTGATAAAAACTCGAGCAAGGAATGTATCACCATTTCGTTCAAGCGAACTACACTCTCCTTTTTGCATAAGTAAACAAGGAGATTCGAACTTAAAATTTCTTTCAATGTCGGAAAGAAAGTTGATCAAGCTACTACAGTACCATTTATGTGAAAGTGAAAACAAATAGTAATGTTAGAGAGATTAAATTTGAAGGCTAAATTTGCAAACTAAATGATGTGTCACCAATAAAAATAAACACGTTTATCAATAATAAACCAGTTATTAATTTCTATGTTTTTAGTTTTTAAAACTTTGTTTTCAAATTTAATTTCGCTAGTATTATCTAAAAACTATAAAAAAAAAAAAAGCAATGGACACGTGGACACAGAGATAAGAGCACATGAATGTCCAGTCCGGTGAATTCAATAAATATATGTACGCACACAAACACTTCTATACAGAATTGATTTGATGTAAAAGATGGGTTTTATCAGAAAATCCTTCAGACTCTTCATCTTCTTGTTGTTGGGGTTAATGGTTATTCCATCTGCTTCTTCTGAGAAAGTTTCAGTCACTCTCTACTACGAAACTCTCTGCCCGTACTGTGCAGACTTCATAGTCAACCACCTGGTCAAGATCTTCCAGAACGGCCTCATCTCCGCCGTCAATCTCCGGTTGGTCCCTTGGGGCAACGCCTGGCTCAATCCCGACGGCTCCTTCGCCTGCCAGGTAACCCTCTCCCCTCCATTGCTCTGCATCTGCTCTTGTTTGCCGTTATAATGCCTTTCTTGCTCCACCCGCACCCTGCAACTAGTAACTGGATTAAGGATTTTGTCTGTTTGCTTGCCGCAAACGGCGTCGGTTCCGGTTTTTGGGCTCCTCCCATTTCGTGGGGCCAATCATGAGACGTTACATCCAGTTCTCGTGGGCCACCTTATAAGCGGTCTTAACTTTCTCGTGGGCTCAGTGGCCCATTATTATTAATGTGTCTTCTTGTACAACTAGTCAGACTATCATCCAGTCTCGGTTTGGTTTATAATTTTAAAGTTCGTTTAGAAGTGCTTTTAAATGATCAAAATACTTTTGGTGAAAGTGATTTTAGTTTCCAAAAGAGCTTGAAGTACTTTTTGAACGAATCAGTGTATATGTGCTTGTTGCAGAAAGTACCTAAAGTATTTTTTTAAAATTCATTTAAATTTTTACCAAAAATTAATTTCAAATATTTGCAAATTGTTCGAATCGAAAGACATCCACCAACTTCTGTTGGATGAACGGAGTTTGCAAACTAGAGGGATCGAATTCGATGCAATTGAAAATACAACGACAAAAACCAAAACTCGTGAAAATTACAAGGACTAAAACATGTTTTGGCCTTCTTGTTTGGATATTGCAGCATGGATCAGATGAATGCTTGCTCAACACCATTGAGGCCTGCACAATTAGCATCTATCCTGATGTGGTAAGCAACTCATAAATTCCCTAATTAAACAAAACCAAATATTTAACTCATAGTTTAATATTTTGATCAAGTTTTAATGGATGTAGAATCGGCATTTCACATTTATCCAGTGCGTTGAGCGCTTTACTTTGGGGGGCAAACACGGTGCTTGGGCCAATTGCTTTGAAATGACAAGATTAGGCACTAAGCCTATCGATTGCTACAACAGTGGAAATGGCTATGTGGTTAGTTTTCATTTATATTTCACACACATATATCTAGGATTAGCTTCTTAGCGGGGATCTCTGTATAGCATCCTGTATAGTGACCATGTATTGACCGCATAGTTTGTCTATAGTTGAATGTTTTTGCCGTTTTGTTGGCTAAAGTGTGTTATGTGGGCAATACATGGTCACCATACAGGCAAGACGGGGATACTATTGATCCCGCTCTGTAAACAAATGGAGCGGGATTCCTCTTAATGTGTGTATTGTTCTGGTGCTTTTTAATATGAACTGGTTCATTGTTTGAGAATTGAGCTTCATGGATTGGGATTTTCCTTTGATACATATATAGATTGAAGGAAGATATGCTAGGGAAACTGCTCAGCTTAAACCCCCACATAGATTTGTGCCATGGGTGATTGTCAATGATAAACCACTTCAAGAGGTAGGTCACTTAGTAATTCACCTTGTCATTTTTTTTCTTTTGTGAGAGAAACCTTCCTAAGATGTCACGTCGTCGGTCACCCTTGTTAACAATTTGCTGCATTTACGTAGGACTACCAAAACTTTATGGCGTATATTTGTAAGGCTTACAAAGGCCAACCTCCACAAGCTTGCAGATCAATTCGTTATAAGACCGAATCAGCCGGGCAAGAAAAACCGGTTCCTCGAGTCTGCCTTGCAAACCAAGGAAGGAACTCTTCACACTAATGCTCATCTGCAAAATTTAGTATTTGTACCCTTATATATATGGGTTATGTGACACAAGTCACTGTAATTGTGGGGTTTGTAACAACAGAGAACGCTTCAAAACGCAGTGTTTCATTGATGCCATGGAGGTGACCAAGTGATGGCAAACTTGATAGCAGTCGGTTGTTGTGTCATTGCTTGCATCTTTCACATTTCTCTAAAATTGGTGTATAATGAAATATGATAAATTGCTGCTCTCAGCGACGAATCCACATAATAGCGCGTAAAGGCTATTGCCTGTTTTGCTATTTATGATCTAAATAGGCTCCATCTCTACTTGAGTATGGCTGTCGAGGGATAAGCTCTTTGACAAAAGTCCTTCACGATGAGTAAGGCGTGACAAGAATGGGCGAAGCGACATGGGTTGGGCTATATCTTGACCCCAACAGGAAAATTATGTATTCGTCACTGGCTGATGTGTGTCTAATAAGCCAAGAATCATAAACGCGTTTGGAAGACTTGTTGTCAAAAGTATAGAAGACAAACGAATCCTGTTTCTGCAGGAACTTGTAGGTAAACATTGATGCCATCTTATTCACAACAGTAAGAACCAAAAAAAACCCCTATAGTAAAACTATAAAAGACATAAAAGAAAACAGAAGCTTTAATCCTACAAGCATTTCCCAAATTAGATCGAAAGGGATTTGACAGCTGCAAAATGAATTTATAATAAATATTGGAAATTGACATCGCAAGTTTGGTAGGAGTAGGAGGTTTTTAATTAAACCAACTGCATAAATTTAAACCTAGCACTCTGAAATCTCAGAGACATGGCTACTAGTACTTATTTATTCTTCACTTTGATCGTTGCCAGTTCTTTGTGCTCATTCGGAGTTTCAAAGGTGGAAGCTCAGAAAGTTACTCTCTCAGTTTACTATGAAACACTATGTCCCCATTGTGCCACTCTCATCGTCAAAAATCTTGCTCGAATTTTCGACAACGGTCTCATCACCATTCTCAATCTCAGGCTGGTTCCTTGGGGAAATGCTTCTACAGCCACGTTTTGTCAGGTCGATTCTCCATTTCATCTTTTTAATGAAGTTTTACAGTCTTCTTGCATGAATACTTCTGCATATTTTGTTACTTCTTTTCTTACATCAAAATATTAGCAACCAAACAGGTATTATTGTACATTTAGATCCGTGTGATATATCCGTTTCGTTTTAGGCTTTGCAGATAGAGAGAAAATATATTGGAGAAATGTGTTGTGGAGAAGGATTAAGGGAGGTGGTGGGAACTAAATGAAAACTAAAACATAAAAACAAAATGATTGTCAGACGGCCCTTCGTTTCTTGATGATGATTTTTGTGAAATTTTGCAGCATGGACCAGATGCGTGCAAGCTAAATTCTCTGGAAGCTTGCGCGATCGATGTTTTACATGATGTGGTGAGACCCCTCTCTTCCCATATAATCTATTTCTGATATTTTAGATTTAATACTGTGTTGGAACTTAATGTAGACATGGTAGTATGGATATAATCATATACACTAATGTACATGGTCTTGGCCGTGATATTTTTGGTCCTAAATGTACTCGAATTCGCGTTATCTTACACTAGGATGAATTTGTGATGCAGAACAAGCATTTTGCTTTGATATACTGCATAGAATTTCTGGTAATTGAGGGAAGGCACAAGGAGTGGCAAACTTGTTTCAGCTCATTGGGATTGCCTTTAAAGCCCGTTTTGGATTGCTACAAAAGTGCAAATGCAACAAAGGTTATTTCGATTTAGTACTCGTCGAATAGTCATAGTCGCATCTACTAGAATTCGTGCTTATATGTCGCGTAATCTGATGCAATGCAGCTCGAACAAAAATATGTGAATGAAACCGCGCACCTCAGTCCGCCTCTTAAGTTCGTTCCATGGCTGGTTCTGAATAATCAACCGATTGGAAATGTTGGTTATCTCTCTTTCACTCTACATTTTTTTCCTTGATGCAGGATTATGTCTCTCAACGGTTTTCGCCTTAATACAGGACTATGAAAATTTCGTTTCCTACGTTTGCAAGGCTTACAAAGGTGCCGCCGTGCCGATGGCCTGCCAATCTGTGCATTTGAAGCAAAAGGCACAGTAGAGTATTCTATCGCCACAGAAATCAATTTCTCAGCTTGCTTAGTTACCTGTTTTCTATTGAGCTCATAAGTCAAATATTACATTAGCATTTAGAAGTTCTAAAGGGTAAATAAATTCTCAAACCGACTGCTTTGTGCTGCAATGGAAGGTCAAGTGCATGACAATCTATCTGCCTTACCATATTTTAGACAGAAAAAAGCCCAATTACTTTGAGACAAAGGTAATCAATCAGATTATAATTTCAAAAGCATCAAAATATGAACTTCATAGATCACTTTGCCAGTTCTTATCACTAAAAATCTATACACTTTCAATCCCATGTATACCTGCTGACATGGCATACCAAATTCATGAGAAAGTGACATATAACAATTATATATTGTTGGTAGGACTCAAATTCATTTATTCATATATGAAATTGATTTGATGGTGATGTTCTACACTTCTACCTAAAAGGGTGTGTTTGGAGCTATGAACTCTAGAGCTCGTCTGGGTGCATAAAAGGGATGCATTTCTTCATGTCTAATCTTTTCCAATCCCCTCAAATTGAAATTCATTAAGCTCTACCTTCACTTATACATTTAATTGTATGAGTTTTCCAATCTAATCTAATCTAATATGTTAGTATCATATTTGGTGTCACTGTTTAGCTACGAAACGAGCTTGCTGTCAAAAGAAAGAATGATTCGAATCAGGGAATCGGCACGGCCCGAACCCCTAATTCTTCATAAAGGGGCTTCCTCGCCCTTATTTTAGGGATAACTCCCAATCATCCTCATTCCTCACATTGTAACCCTAGATGCACACTTTCCCCTCTAAAAAGCAACAAGCCTCTATATATTGTAAAACTCGATTATATAGTGACAACATAAACTACACTAACGCGGACGTAACAACTTTGAATGAATCATTATAAATTATTGTGTTCTTGTACGTTTATGTAATTCTACAGTCTAATCTAAATTGATTTAACATTTGATATCAACCCAATTCAATCCCTTCTTAGACACAAATGAGCCTTTAGAACTCATCTATTTGGTTGGAAGCCAAAAATGGATGTATGTGATTGAGCCATTGAGGGAGGCTATATACTAGTAATATGCGTTATGAGTGTTTTTCTTGTTTCACCCTAAGTTTGAGTAGGTCATCATTAGCCCATACATACATACATATATATATATATATATGGATACACGAGGGTTCAAAAGCTTAATTATGTAGCTTTTGCTCTATTTTTCTTCTTCATTTAAATGATTTCTTACTCATTTGGAAATAAAACAATATTCCCAAATGGCTAGATAATGCAAACAAAATAGAAAAAGACAATGAGTTGGAAAATGATGTGCAAATTAATCCTTATAATATATATAGATACAAGGCCACGAATTTCCAACGTGTAATTTTGTATCCTAAACAATTTTGGTAAGTGTTCACATTGCAATTGGGGTATATTTATAATATAAATACATGATCACCATTCTTGCGTGCTAATTAAGCAAATACTAAGAACTAAATGGATGCCTCATTGGCTTCGCCTAAGCTGCTCTTCTCCCTTCTTGTGCTTACTCTTTTGCTGTCCACTTCTTTTCCGTCTTGCTCTTCTGTTGAAGGTGATCATGGCATCCATTCCGTCACTCCGCCTTCGTTTCCTCTGGAGCCCCAGGTAGCTGATCATCATCAGAAAGTTGACCTGACTATTTATTATGGCACTCTATGCTCAACCTGTGCTTCCTTCATCGAGCAACTGTTACCCCTATTGATTTCGGACGAGGATCTCATGGCCATTATCAACCTCCGGCTAGTGCCCTCTGGAAATGTCCGTGTCGAAGGACCTAATGACACCGTCGTTTGCGAGGTCCCATTTCCCGGCCCCTAGTTTATTTTTGGTATTTGCACTAGTTAATTTGATTAATAACTAATTGTGGCTTGTGTTTTCATTGCAGCATGGCCAAGATGAATGTTACTTGAATAGTATACAAGCCTGCGCGATCAGCGTCTGGCCAAATGTGGTAAAGCCCTAGCTTATTTAATTTTTTCAGCACCTGTGAATAATTACACAGCCTAATTAATTCATCTCTTTTAACTGTGTGAAGCAGAAGCAGCATTTACCCTTCATTTCCTGCGTTGAATACCTTGCCGTCAAAGAACATCGATCGAAAGAAGATGGATGGAAATATTGTTGTCAGATTCACAATATGAGCCACGAACCTCTACTGACATGCTACAATAGTGGATATGAGAGAAAGGTGAGCCCAAACTGGACACTGCACATTTGTTTCAGTTCTTAGTAAGGGTTTTCGCACCGCGGCCCTCAAAATCTCAGGGCCGGTCTAGATATATACACAAAACTCTACTGCTAATTAATCTATGAACTGTCATATGCTGCAGCTTATGCTTCATTATATTTTGGAAACCTACGGTCTCGATCCGCCTCTTACATGTGTCCCGTGGGTTGTTGTCAATAAAAAACCACTCTATAATGTAAACCCTAACCTCCTTCCCTCTAATCTCTTTCTCTAATTCAAACTTTCGCCCGTGCCTGCACAAACACATATACGAACGCCAATGAAACCACTCGCTTAATCATCATATTGTGGATTTCATGCAGGACTACCAAAACTTTGAGAGGTACGTCTGTGAGGATTACCGAGGCTATCCTAAACCATTGACTTGCAGCCGATTCATTGCTCCCCCCGGGCTTCTCAGCTGGAGCAGCTCAGCTGAAACAACAAACTTCGCAATAAGAAGCTATGTTCTGCATCTCCTTTTGCTGTATGCAGCATTATTGCTGGTCAACCAGCTCTAGACTATAGAAATAATAATTTACTAATTAGTAGCGTACGTAATTAATTACTTGTGTAGTGTTCTAATTTAAGTATTGGTGATGTAGTTTTGGTTCATTAACTTTGAACATAAACTTAAGTGGAGACGAAATTCACCACTAATCAGATTAATTATAGTTCCATCTCCAATTTTTATCATTCTACATGAAGTTCAAACAGCTGATTGGAAAGAACCCATGGAAACGCACGTTAAAAGTTGTACCACAGTTACTCCAAAGGTTACAATCCCCAAATGAACAAAAAAAATCAAATCTTTCAACTCAAAATCGTACTTGAAACGCAAAATTCAAATAACCAAAAAACCACAAAAATGAATTGAATTGGAAAAGAACGAACCTTTGAGCGTTTGGGGTTGGGAGGAGCGGAGGCATATAGGGCACTGATATTTGCTTTGATTTGTTCTGGAAATAGGAAAACGAGGTGAAGAGGTAACGAGCTAAAAGGTCAAACGACGTCGTCCCATTTATTTATTTTCTATATCACCAAGCGAGACGGCGTCGTTTTTGCTGAAGGATTTAAAAATAAAAATAAAACACTTGTTGTACAGCAGCAGAAACCCAGAAAACCAGAGATCGGGCTGAGCAGCCATCACTTTTGACAAGATCAGAGGGGCGGAACCACCGCTCATCGGCTTGATTTCCGGCGAGGGGAGGGGCGACCGCCACTCCTTGCTCCTCTGTAGCTTCGCCACTGTGTGGAGAAGGTTATTTTTCGAGTATTGTTATGAATTGTGGCTACTTGGTCGCAACTGACAAGTAAACAATTTTAATAGTTTTAGGGTCAATGTGTAAACAATTAGGTGAAAAGTTGTAAAAATTTATTAGTTGTTATTTTGGGGACATTCACAAGGCTTATAAGCCTTTTTATTCGGTTAGATTTAAGAAAGAAATAGAAAATAAATATTTCTTCTTCTCCTTCCTCTTTGCGTCTCCGCCATTGTTACTTGCTGTTGAGCTAGGGAAATTAGATAAAGCTTCTTTTTTTTTCTTGTTAGGGTTTCGAGATTTTCCACCTATCCAAACAAGAAATAATGATGGCGGATGAATTTTCCGGGAATGTGAGTTGTGGGTTATCATTTTAGTCGCGGATTCCGTTACAAACAGAGGGAAAGTTTCTTTCTTTCCTTTCTGCTCCACCAAAAAGTCCTAGAGAGAGAAGTCTGGAGAGAGAAAGCTGATAGCGGTGACGTCGTCTTCGACAAGTGTGGCTGTGGACAAGGCGACGAGCGATCTTCTGATAAGTCCTGATTGGACTATGAACATAGACATCTGCGATTCCATCAATTCTCATCGTTGGTATGTGTATATACATGTATATATTCAAAGCTTTTGGTTTTTCAATCTTTTGGGTTTTATTTGTTTACTCTTGTTTTGGCTTTTTGAGATGACTTTGTATTTCTTTCCCCTAGGGTTTCTCTGATTGATTGGAAATTTATCGGTTTGATGTTATCTGTGTAATACCGAAAAACAAAATGGTCCTGGATTTTTTTTCTTTTTGGTGTTTTTTAGGGCGTTTCTTTGTCAATATTATTAGCGATTAGGGATTATAGCGTAGTTGATTTGTTTTTATGATTTGCTAAGGTTGTGTAATCCTATTGTATCAAATTCATTACTTCATTTGAAACTGTTTTTATTGCCTTTAATTGCATACGATTAATGTAATTCATTGATATCGTATGCAATTAAAGGCAATAAAAACAGTTTCAAATGAATTAATGAATTTGATACAATAGGATTACACAACCTTAGCGAATCATAAAAACAAATCAACTACGCTATAATCCCTAATCGCTAATAATATTGACAAAGAAACGCCCTAAAAAACACCAAAAAGAAAAAAAATCCAGGACCATTTTGTTTTTCGGTATTACACAGATAACATCAAACCGATAAATTTCCAATCAATCAGAGAAACCCTAGGGGAAAGAAATACAAAGTCATCTCAAAAAGCCAAAACAAGAGTAAACAAATAAAACCCAAAAGATTGAAAAACCAAAAGCTTTGAATATATACATGTATATACACATACCAACGATGAGAATTGATGGAATCGCAGATGTCTATGTTCATAGTCCAATCAGGACTTATCAGAAGATCGCTCGTCGCCTTGTCCACAGCCACACTTGTCGAAGACGACGTCACCGCTATCAGCTTTCTCTCTCCAGACTTCTCTCTCTAGGACTTTTTGGTGGAGCAGAAAGGAAAGAAAGAAACTTTCCCTCTGTTTGTAACGGAATCCGCGACTAAAATGATAACCCACAACTCACATTCCCGGAAAATTCATCCGCCATCATTATTTCTTGTTTGGATAGGTGGAAAATCTCGAAACCCTAACAAGAAAAAAAAAGAAGCTTTATCTAATTTCCCTAGCTCAACAGCAAGTAACAATGGCGGAGACGCAAAGAGGAAGGAGAAGAAGAAATATTTATTTTCTATTTCTTTCTTAAATCTAACCGAATAAAAAGGCTTATAAGCCTTGTGAATGTCCCCAAAATAACAACTAATAAATTTTTACAACTTTTCACCTAATTGTTTACACATTGACCCTAAAACTATTAAAATTGTTTACTTGTCAGTTGCGACCAAGTAGCCACAATTCATAACAATACTCGAAAAATAACCTTCTCCACACAGTGGCGAAGCTACAGAGGAGCAAGGAGTGGCGGTCGCCCCTCCCCTCGCCGGAAATCAAGCCGATGAGCGGTGGTTCCGCCCCTCTGATCTTGTCAAAAGTGTTGGCTGCTCAGCCCGATCTCTGGTTTTCTGGGTTTCTGCTGCTGTACAACAAGTGTTTTATTTTTATTTTTAAATCCTTCAGCAAAAACGACGCCGTCTCGCTTGGTGATATAGAAAATAAATAAATGGGACGACGTCGTTTGACCTTTTAGCTCGTTACCTCTTCACCTCGTTTTCCTATTTCCAGAACAAATCAAAGCAAATATCAGTGCCCTATATGCCTCCGCTCCTCCCAACCCCAAACGCTCAAAGGTTCGTTCTTTTCCAATTTAATTCGGTTTTGTGGTTTTTTGGTTATTTGAATTTTGCGTTTCAAGTACGATTTTGAGTTGAAAGATTTGGTATCTAATTTATGATCGGAGTCAGCCTATCCGAGTACACGTTGAGATGGGGATGAAATATCACAACCAAGAAGGATGGAGGAAAGAAAATTAAAAGACGGAAAGCAATAAAAGTAGGCAAAAGACCCCAGATAAAGAGCATGAAGCCCAAATCTGAGACAAACTCAGGGGATAGTTGAGACCCGGCTCAAGGAAAACTGAGATAAACTCAGAGAAAACTTGGAATAAAACAAAAGAATGAAACTGGAAAGGGGAGAGGAAGAAAAGGTGGATGCAGTGAAAGGGATGGGGAAGAGGAAGTAAAAGGGGAGGAAAAAGATGAAAATGGCAAAGGAGCGAAGGATGAGGGAAGAAGGAGTAGCGGGTTGCCGCGTACTCCGAGCAAAAGCAAGGGATGGCGATTGAAACTTGAAGATGGAGATAAAACTCTGGATTTGGACTTCTAGAGAAAGAAACAAGGAGAGAGAGAAAACACGTTGCAAAGGGACATTACATAACAAATACAATTTAAATCTCTTAATGACAAAGTACTTAATTGACCCTTTTACTCATTGAAAATATACTAAGAAGATAGTCTTAATTATATGTATGACACCACTAAGCCCTAGTTTGGGAGTGAGGTGCTTTAAAAAAAAGCACCCATGAAAAAAAGCTGTAAGAGTTTTAGGTGTTTGGTAAACTAAAAAAAAAAGAGCTTATTTTGGAAGCTACTGTGAGAATAAGCTGAAATCAAAGGAAAAAGCTGAAGCAGCTATTTGTAGCTTTGGAAAACTGGCTTTTTTTTCAAAGCACACGGAGCTACAGTGCTCCTTTAACGAAAAGACCCACTATCAGATTGCTTTTTTTTTCCAAAAGAACTTTTACAAAAATGTTTACCAAACACTTAGCTGATTTATTTCACAGCCGCTTATTCTCACAGCACAGCCGCTTATTCTCACAGCAGTTTTTTTTCAAAGCACAGCAATACCAAACCAGCCCTAACTAAGCTTTGTGGTGAAAGACCTCTTAAGTTCGACTTTCCGATTAAAAAATATATAGATTCTCAAGAAGAACCTTTGATTACACCCAAAGGTGGTCCATTCAACCAATATCACTAGGTAACACTAATGATGTATAACCTTCTTTACAAATAATTGAACATATCATGCGATTTTCAGAGGGGCCACAAAGACACGAAGCTACAGGGACCCCTCTTCCACCTCCCCTTAGGGCTAAGAGAAACTTATCTATAAACGGAATGTCACTGCAGCGGTATCTGAAACTTAATCCAGCATTGTCATGCGGAAAAGTTAAAACACATTAGAGTGCTTGATACGCGCTATACAATCCTATACGCGTTTAATGCATCATCAAAACTTTTCTTGTTTGAGTTTCTATTTAACTCAGCAAACCATCATCAACACCAAATCTTATAAGCTTATAGCTTGTTGACTGTACAAGACATGTGATTCTTAAACATATTAGTTGGACAAGTCAAATGAATAAATGATAATAATCCAAAACTATACCAACTCCTAATTACTGCAATCCTTAATTTGCCATAATTCTCCTTTCTTATCACAGTTTCAAGGGCTGCAATTAATTGCCTTATCCTTCCTTAATCCTCCTTTCTTAGCCCAGTTTCATCATCCTCGAGTAAGCAACATCGGCCGATTCGACGATGCAACTCAATCAACTCAAATGACGAAATCCAAGAGCTGTCAGACGAGTCATCTCTCAACACATTGAGAAGATACGCGACTGTCGCTTTCCCGCTTAAGGTGGCGTGGCGATCATAGCTCACAGCGAAAGAGGGTATTTTGGTCAGTCTAAGATTTAATGTAGAAAAACGGCTTGTTCCTGTGGTGGGTGGTACAGTAGTACTTGGAGGAGCTATAAATATGCAGGCTTACATGTGGATAGCTTCAGTGTGCCCCAACTGCTAATAAGCATTCAGTAATGGCTTCTCCTAAGCTCTTCTCCCTTCTCATTTTAACTTCTTTGCTCATCGTTTGCGTGTCTTGTTCTTCTTTTGAAGATCAAGGCAGCAACGTCCCGCCTTGTCCAAAATCCCGAAAACTTATAGAAGCTCCTAGTGCTATTCCTCCTACGCCTCCTACCAAAGCTAAGAAAGTTGACCTGACTCTGTATTACGAAACACTATGCCCATTCTGTGCACAGTTCGTCGTAAATGGACTATCAAAGGTATTCGACACAGATCTCATCAACATTGTGAACTTGAGGCTAGTCCCATATGGAAACGCTCATATCCAAGGACCTAACAGCACCATCGTTTGCCAGGTCAGATTTATGATTTCCCATCGTCATCATTTTTTTTAATTGGCTTTTACCATCGCCTGTGCTGAACGAATGTGTTGGTGCTTCACACTCTGCAGCACGGCCCGGATGAGTGCTACTTGAACAGCATAGAAGCCTGTGCTATCAACAGCTATCCAGATACGGTATGGCCATCTTCTTTTCCTCAACATCTAAGAAAATATATACTTACACATGACAAGATCATAAGTTTTCAAAGTTTTCTTTCCATTACAACCTAAAACGATATGAGTCTTGTCCGGGAGATGTTTGCAGATTTCAACAGACCTTACAGAAAAAAAAACTAAGAAGGATGAATGATACGAATAGGATTACTTACAGAGTTTTTACTTGATCTTCATCATCACTTTAACTCTGATGCAGACGCAGCATTTCAAATTCATTCATTGCATTGAGAACCAAACCATTCAAGGAAAGCAGTCGAAAGATGAATGGAAATCTTGTTCTCAACAACTAGGGATGGATCTGAAACCTGTCCAAGACTGCTACGACAGCGGATTAGAGAAAAAGGTTAACACTAATTAGTTAAACAGCATTTTGTTGAAACTCAAAGTACACAAATCCAAACAATATTTTCATTCAGCAACAAAATTATTATACATTGTCATGCAGCTTATACTACAACATGCGAACGAGACGGCACATCTTGATCCGGTTCACAAATATGTGCCATGGGTTCTTGTCAATACTGGACCACTCTATGAAGTAAATTCCATCTCTCTCTCTCTCTCTCTCTCTCTCTCTCTCTCTCTCTCTCTCTCACACACACACACACACACACAATGCTCCCACACGCACACATACAATACTGAACTCTTCATATCTGGTTGTAGCACTACCAAAACTTTGTACCCATTGTCTGCGCGGCTTACAAAGGAAGCCCAAAACCAGAGGCTTGCAAACCACTTCTGCCCAATATCAACTCAACTGATAAGGAAAACTCTAACGGACAAAGGTGCTACAAGGGTGAAGAACGCTACGAACAGCTAAAACTTCGTAGATGAAGGTGGAAACTTCAGTGTGATTTACATGCATGGTTCTGCAATATCTTTTGCTCTGTGCAGCATTGCCGGTCCCATATCATTATGAATAATTGACCAGCGTTATATGTAGTGTATCTTGGTTCAATAGTTATGAATGAAACTGAATTTTGAATATATGACTTTCTAATACACCCTTCAAACTTATGCTACAACAAAACAGATAGTAAAACACAAGTACACAACCAATATTTTTCCAAGGGGCAGCAACACCATCCCCGATAATCAACTTTAAGATGTGCTTTACAATATGTCATCAGAAGTTACAAACCTCCCAAAGATCACTTCTCAAAAACACGATATCAAGCCATAGGACAACATAAAAGAAGCTAAAAACCATGGGAAATATTATATTATACAAGCCGTCTGAAGAGAAAATGTTCAAGATATATCATGAAGATATCATCTTCCAAATGCTATCACATGTTTCAAGGGCAGTCATCTTTGTTGGATCAAATTCAAACTTCTGAACGATTTTCTTATTGCTATCCACAATATCTGCAACTTTAGACTTAAGGAAAACAAGGTGATTACAGCTATATCATATTTTAATAACAATGCAAAGAAAAAAATGAACGAACAAACGAATGAATGAATATGCATGTCCAAGTAATAAGTAAATTTCAGCAGTAGGATACAGCCCATATCACGCGACTGATTTTCCAGGTTTGGTATAATGTTTGTGACAGAAGCATACATGGAAAGCTTCCTCCTGTAGATAAGAGAAAATATTTTACTAACTAGAAATGAATGGTCAGCCTCATGAGTGACAAAGAAAAAATACGACCAGAACAGTCCATCTCATGACCGGTACAACTACAGCAACCATTACTATGATGAATGCATAGACTTTTATCAGTATTTTTTAGAACCTAAGAAATATAAGAACACTGAGAACAGAAGAGAAAGAATCGCCACAATGTTAGCATCACACTTGTAAATACTTACTGTTCCCTGAACCCATCTTGCTCGCGTCTCTTCAAATTTCGCTTTTGCTCCTGAACAGAAATCCTTTGGCGTTCAAAATCACTAATCTCGTTGCCTATAACTGTGTTGAAGCAAAAGAGATCCCAATCAGAAACCATTGCTCGTCAACATTAAATCAAAAATCTAAAAGCCAATGCAACTAAATGTACACTTATCTAAGCTCCTCCATAAGCGAACTTTCTATCTCAGCATCCCCATCAAACTCTCTCTGAAGACGGTCTAACTCTTCATCAGCAACAACCTCCGATTTTGCCGCCTCGGTTTTCTGCTTGCATTCATCTGTCTTTATCTCATAGTCTGCTTCATATAAGAACTCATCAATCAATGCACGTATCGACATACAACACCAGCCAAATATCTTCTTTCTGAGAAACATTTATGCAAGGGAAATACGAGAATCAACCAGAAAAAAACCAAATTGAACCTAACCCCTCTCTCCCCCTTTTTTTTCTTTCGAAAACATTTTCCCGGAAAATGGTTCAGAACCCTACATTTACCTAAGGCATAATTTAGCTTGCTTGAAAGTGGAAAAAAAGTATAAGCAACCAACTGAAAATTTTCTGGGTCAGAAACTTTCTCGGAAAACAAACAGAACCCAAGTGAGGAATCAAACCTCGAAGCGAGTTCTGGACTTCATTGAAGTCGGAATCGCAGGAAGAGCGGAGGGCCTTGCGGTGCTGGAGACACTGCGCCAAGTTGTTTATGTCCCTCTGATCCTTCAACACCTTCACCAGATCGTCGCTGTACGAAATCAGCTTCGAAATTCCAGAAGCTTCTCCCATTTCTCTGAGGAATCGGGGTTCGCTGTAACTGTCAGAGATTTTGGAAATTTTCAAATTAAAGAGAAATTGGTGGGAACGAATGGATATGCTGTGTTGAAATTAGGGCTCGCCCGACACTGAAAAATCCCCCTTGCAAATTAACGAATAGTGGAACAAACAGTCTTATTATATTATTTGTGTCTATTGCTCTGACACGGCTGTCGATATGTCCGAGTGGTTAAGGAGACAGACTCGAAATCTGTTGGGCTTTGCCTGCGCAGGTTCGAATCCTGCTGTCGACGCAAATTTTTTTTATCTTCATAATTTCTATCTCTATTCAACAACGCTCATTTCTTTTTACTGTATTCGGTGGAAAATTGGAAAAATTGAGCTGTTGCTTTCATGTTTGTCACTTCCAAAACTCCCTCAGATGGGGATGGCTCAACTTATTTATTTTTCTTTATGGTTTTTTTAACATTTAAATCAGTTTTTAATAGATTTTTCACTTAATACATGTTGTCATTGGTTTTGTACGCTCCAAACATACGCCACATAAGCACACTAATGAAAAAACTTAAATGAATCTAATAGTCAGAACAAAATTGATTAGTTATTGTAGAGATGGTGAACGAAATTTATGAGTTTGAACATACAAATTGATGATTTAACAAAACATAAATAACCATTTGTGATAAAAAAATACCTTAAACTCGAGCAGGCATTTGTTCAACAAGAAAACATGAACGAAGTTGCATTGGATCGGGAGATGTGTTATAAAAAAGATGTTTGTGTTTACATTTGCAATTCTCTCTAGTCTTTACAATATATAAATTATGCAAAGCAGTTCGTCTATCGTCGTGTTTTCTTGCGCAATGTTAAGAAGATAAATATTTTTCTCCTATATGGGTTAGGACGGATCAATTCAAACATGTTTCTTTCAACTCAAATTTTGAGCTTGAAGGTCGGATGATGAAATCACTTATTTTTTTTGGAGTTTAGCAAAACACTTCCGGTACTGTTCACTCTTAACAAAAAATCACATTTTTACCTTTCTCTGATACTATTCACTATACCATTAAAAATGACTTTTCATTAAAAGAGATTTTTTTTTTTTTTTACTTTTCGTTAATTTTTCTTTATTTTG
Organism: Crataegus laevigata; assembly: GCA_963580275.1. NCBI lineage: Eukaryota > Viridiplantae > Streptophyta > Magnoliopsida > Rosales > Rosaceae > Crataegus > Crataegus laevigata. Next base: position 37,017,312 of record OY756938.1, on the reverse strand, counting down.
TTTGTTCTTGCATGTTAGTAAACGAAGAATTTATCAAGAATGCAAATTGTTTATAAGCAAACAAGTCATAACAAAGTTGTGCAAGAGTCGTTAACACCACACAAAATTAAAGTTTATCACAATCTCTTATTAAGTTAAAGTTAAAGTTACTTCGTAAGAACCCCATAAACATGAAAATAAGTTTGACTCGTCGATAACAAATATCAAATTAGATTTGGTTAGCCCCTTCTCCAAGTTGTTGAATTCAAACAAATATAAATTGTTGGAGCTTCGATTAATCCCCTAGCACCAACAAAGAATGACAAAACAAAATCAAATTGGCAAGTGCAAATTCCCTCTGTCGGTTCATTTAAATTCCAACGCCCACAATTTCACAAACATTTATCTGTTTGTTAACAAGAAACAAAACAATGACGCTATATCAAAATGAGACTGTTCTGTCAAAAAAAAAAAAAAATGAGACTGTGTTATTGGCACGTTTATTTTTAATTCACGCACATCATTGTTAAATTTTTATTGCTAATTCTTTTTAGTGTAGTCAGTTTTACAATTGAAAATTGAGAGAGATGTGTAAAAAAGTAAAAATTAGCGTTCTGGTATCATTATCTTGCATATCACAATGGTCGGGTTGGCATCCAGGATAACTAACCCAAAGTTTAACACAATCCCTATTAGATTACACTAATCCCCGCTCCCAAACAAGCCCCGAAGGACTTTTTTTATCTGCCCTCCTACTTTCCATACACTCTCATTACCTCTTATTTTGTGCGGTTACGACTAATCCATGTTAACATTTTATATTAATTTTTAAATAATAATAACATAAAATATTAATATAACTTAACCGTGACAAGATAAAATTAAGAGAGGATAAGAGTATATGGGAAGTGGGAAGGAATCTGCCTCCTTTCCCCTTTACCCCAATCCAAGTCCAACTTTCTCGGCCCACCTCTTTCACTCTCTCTTTCTCTCTACAAAGAGATGAACCGCGACATCAGGACCATCGCATCTCTCTGCAGAAGCTGAAACAAGAAGAAACCATAACAAAAACCTGCAATCGACGCTTCCTCTCTCTCTCTCTCTCTCCAGATATTCTTACCGTCGCTTCTTCGCCACAGTTCGTCTCGGTATTTCTTCTTTGCTTCACTCGCTTGATTTCCTTTTCGCTTTATCGCATCGAATCGATCTATGTATTTAGTTTTGGAATCGGTAGATTTTAGATCACTGTTTAGCTTTTTAGTTTCTGTTTGTTTCCCGAGAAAATTATACGAAAAGAAAATTCTGATATTGTTTCCAGATTCTGTTGTTTTTGTTGTTTGGAGAAATTTAAACAGTCAGCTGAAATCCGGAAGCGTTTAAACCGATCTTGTGATTTTAGGGTTTAATTTTAGTTTAAGATGATATATGATTTTTTTATTGTTTAATTAATCGGAGACTGCGTTAGGGTTTTGGATTTAGACTGTGGAATCTGAGACTGGTTACTGATAAAATGAGATTTTGTTGTTTCGGCAGTTCATCGCACTATATGCTTCCTAGAAAGAGAGAAGCAGTGGGCGGAGAGGTTGTAGTAAACGAAGCCACGGAATCTCCGATCAAGAAGCCTCGCGGAGCTGCGACTACTGACGATTCTAAGAGCAACGAAAACAAAATCACCACCACCTTTAACAACAACAGCAACAGCAGTAGCAGCATCGAAGAATCTCCAATCATGGCAATGGGCAACGGGAACTTGAACGATATCGATGAAGATCTCCACAGCCGGCAGTTGGCGGTGTATGGCAGGGAGACCATGCGCCGGCTCTTTGCCTCCAACATTCTCGTCTCGGGGATGCAGGGCTTGGGCGCTGAGATTGGTATGTGAAAAATGTTGGGTTTATTTGGATGATATGGAGATGTTTTATAGCTCTTGAGAACTTAATTTGTTCTATAATGAGAATAAGAAAGGGAAGGGTATACATATTTTTTGTTTTAATGGACTTGCATTTCCATTTTTAAGTTAGACATGCTTAACCTGATCGTGCATGAGAAAAATGTGAAATGATTCCATTTATTCATTGGTGTGTATCCTATACTTATTAGGAGCTCGAAGAGAGCACCTTGCTAATTACGGCTAAGTTAGTTTCTCATAGAAATAACGGTGGTACGAATGTCCGGTAATTCTGTGGTTTATGCATTGAGATTCTTTGTTGCAGCAAAAAACCTTGTTCTTGCCGGTGTCAAGTCTGTGACTTTGCATGATGATGGAGTCGTTGAGTTATGGGACTTGTCAAGCAACTTCTTCTTTTCTGAGGAGGATGTTGGAAAGAATCGGGCCCTTGCCTGTGTTCAAAAATTACAAGAACTAAACAACGCTGTTGTCATTTCGACCATAACAACTGAACTGACTAAAGAGAAACTTTCTGATTTCCAGGTACTGCACCCTTTGTCTCTTTGTTACTTCTTTTGTTGCATGATGGCTTGATGTTGCTAACTTTTAACTTAGGGGTCCGTGGTTAAATCCAATTTCGTATTTACATTTTTATAATCAAGGGAAACCAATGTTCTTCATTATCATATTTTTTGCTTGCCTATGAAAAGCGGTATATGTTTGAGTATTTTATCTCTTTCTGTCAATCTTTCTTTAGAAATTCAAAGCCTTTCCAATTATTGGAGTCAGGATGGTGTTTCTGTTACTGCTTTTCCTGTGTTATTGCAGCATTGTCACTAACATATATTTTAGAGGCTTGTGGTGACATTCAGTTTCTAATTATTATTCTTAAAAATTAAATCAAGTGAATCAATGTTCTTGAAATCATATATTCTGCTTGCCTAAAAACACAAGGTGTATCCTAGACTATTTGCTCCTTTTTAACAATGTCACTTTACAAGTTTAAAACTTTTTCAGTATCATAGTTTGAGTGGTTTTCTTCCTGTATAGTTGCGTTTTATCTACTAACAAACAATAATAGACGGACTTGATTTTACTTTTGGGAAGAGGTGCATTTGGCCAAACAAGTACTGATATTGTTGTTAAGCTGGATTCCGAGTGAATTTTCCTGTCAATTTTGGAGCTGTGTATATTTCTCTGTATTTTTGTTTTATATACTTTAATTATTCAGCAGACAACTGTATTTTAGCTTTGTATTTCAATTTTCTGCAGGCTGTAGTTTTCGCTGATATTAGCTTGGAGAAAGCAATTGAATTCGATGACTACTGCCATAATCATAAGCCTCCCATCTCTTTTATAAAATCAGAAGTACGAGGCCTTTTTGGCAGCGTGTTTTGTGACTTTGGCCCTGAGTTCACTGTTCTTGATGTTGATGGTGAGGATCCGCATACAGGCATAATTGCATCAATTAGTAATGACAACCCTGCTCTCATAGCATGTGTTGATGATGAGAGGCTTGAGTTCCAGGATGGGGATTTAGTTGTGTTCACCGAAGTCCATGGAATGACTGAGTTGAATGATGGAAAGCCGAGGAAGGTTAAGAATGCAAGACCTTACTCATTCACGATCGAGGAGGACACTACCAATTATGCTGCATATGAGAAAGGGGGTATAGTCTCACAGGTGAAGCAACCCAAGGTGTTAAACTTTAAGCCTCTGAGAGAAGCACTCAAGGATCATGGTGACTTCCTTCTGAGTGACTTCTCCAAGTTTGATCGCCCACCTCTCCTACACTTGGCATTTCAGGCACTAGATAAGTTCATCTCAGAGTTGGGGCGTTTCCCTGTTGCTGGATCTGAGGATGATGCTACAAAATTCATATCTATGGTAACTAACATCAATGATAGCTCATCAGATGGTAAGCTTGAGGAGATTGACCACAAGGTCCTTCGTCATTTTGCATTTGGTGCTAGAGCTGTGCTAAATCCCATGGCTGCTATGTTTGGTGGTATTGTTGGACAAGAAGTTGTGAAGGCCTGTTCTGCTAAGTTCCATCCTCTTTTCCAGGTAATTACTAAAACCAACTTGAATTTTCTTTGCAAGAATGGTTGACACTGCTTTTTTGTTTTGAATCTTTAACTGACTCCACTAGGTTTACATTTGTATCATTATAAATTAACACTTGTTTTTCCTTATCTCGTGGACAGTTTTTCTACTTCGATTCAGTTGAATCCCTTCCTTCAGAGACCTTGGATCCTAATGATTTGAAGCCTTTGAATGGCCGATATGATGCACAAATTTCAGTATTTGGAGCCAAGCTCCAGAAAAAGCTGGAGGATGCAAAAGTGTTCACTGTCGGATCTGGTGCACTAGGATGTGAGTTTTTAAAGAATTTAGCATTGATGGGTGTCTCTTGTGGTAAAGAAGGGAAGTTAACAATAACAGATGATGATGTCATTGAGAAGAGTAACCTTAGCAGGCAATTTCTCTTTAGAGATTGGAACATTGGGCAGGCTAAATCAACAGTAGCTGCCTCTGCTGCTACATTGATAAATAATCGTCTGAACGTTGAAGCACTGCAGAATCGTGCAAGCCCAGATACTGAAAATGTGTTTGATGATACTTTTTGGGAGAATTTGGATGTTGTTATCAATGCTCTGGATAATGTGAATGCAAGGCTTTACATTGATCAGAGATGCTTGTATTTCCAGAAGCCACTTTTGGAATCAGGAACTCTAGGTGCCAAGTGCAACACGCAGATGGTCATTCCTCACCTGACTGAAAATTATGGAGCATCGCGGGACCCACCTGAAAAGCAAGCACCCATGTGCACAGTTCATTCATTCCCTCACAACATTGACCACTGCTTGACATGGGCCCGGTCTGAGTTTGAGGGTCTACTTGAGAAGGTGCCAGCTGAAGTAAATGCCTACCTGACTAATCCTAATGAATACATTGCTGCAATGAAAAATGCTGGTGATGCTCAGGCCAGGAACAACTTGGAAAGTGTCATTGAATGCCTTGACAAAGAGAGATGTGAGACGTTCCAAGATTGCATAAATTGGGCCCGTCTGAAGTACGGTTCTTTTTTATCATTTTTTCTTAAATTTTCATTTAATCATAATATTCTTTTCTGTATCTAATCAATTGTACTTAATGGAAACAGGTTTGAGGACTACTATGCTAACCGTGTGAAGCAGTTAACTTATACTTTTCCTGAGGATGCTACAACCAGTAGCGGGACACCATTTTGGTCTGCCCCCAAGCGTTTTCCTCGCCCACTGCAGTTCTCAGTTGATGATCTCAGCCACCTCCAGTTTTTAATGGCAGCATCTATACTACGAGCAGAGACATTCAACATTCCAATTCCTGATTTAGTCAAGTCTCGTACAAAGTTTGCTGATGCTGTTAACAAAGTGATGGTACCAGATTTTCAGCCTAAGAAAGATGTGAAGATTGAGACTGATGAGAAAGCTACAACCGTCTTACCAGCATCGATTGATGATGCTGCGGTTATCAACGAGTTAGTTGTGAAGTTAGAAAGGTGCAAGGAGCGGCTGCCACCAGGCTTCAAGATGAGCCCGATTCAGTTTGAGAAGGTTTGTTTTTCAGCCTTTTCTCATTACATAGAAATTATGTGTAGACATTGTATTTATTTGTTCATCTCAGGCTTGCGGCTTATGAGATAGAGTGACTTCCATATATCGTAGCGTGTGTGAGGTAAAATGTTGGAGCCAGCGTTAGGGCAACCATAGTACATACTACATGTGCAAGAGTAAAGTTCTTTATTACAACATGCTGATGCAGATAATAAGCAATGTATATGAAACTTTGAATAAGGGTATTAGCATCTCTCAAACTTGTTGGGTCTTCTCCATGTTCTGTGGAAGTACTGAAGTACATGACAGTTAAATCTTGCGGAACTAATTATAGCTGCCCTAATAAGGAAATCAACATAAATATCAATGAGGAGTTTGATAACTATGTAATTCATTAACTACTTAAATTGTTTTTAGTTGTGCGTTTAGCATATTGTATGCAATGTTATTGATATTGGGGATGTATTTGTTGCTTAGTGTTATATCTTCGGATGGGTTTTTGTTGTATGATGCTATCGTATCCATTTGAATTAGAGCCAAAAGTATGTGAAAGTTCAAAGTTTACAAGTGGCAACTTTCTATTTTCTTTCTCGTTTTCCCGCAGAATCATGAATCCACAACTGACGTGGCGCTTTTGATATGTTTTGATGCAGGATGATGATACAAACTATCATATGGACCTAATAGCTGGATTTGCAAATATGAGGGCAAGGAACTATGGCATCGGTGAAGTCGACAAACTGAAAGCCAAATTCATTGCAGGAAGAATCATTCCTGCAATTGCAACGTCTACTGCTTTGGCAACTGGCCTTGTCTGCTTGGAGCTGTACAAGGTTCTGGATGGAGGGCACAAGGTTGAAGACTACCGAAACACCTTTGCCAATCTATCCCTTCCTCTGTTCTCCATGGCTGAACCAGTCCCTCCTAAAGTCATTAAGCACCAAGATATGAAGTGGACAGTATGGGACAGGTGGATTATAAAGGACAACCCAACTTTAAAGCAGCTCCTCAAGTGGCTCGAAGACCAGGGCTTAAACGCGTACAGCATCTCCTATGGAAGTTGCCTGCTCTTTAACAGCATGTTCCCGAAGCACAAGGAGCGCATGGACAGGACCATGGTGGATTTGGCTACGAGTATTGCGAAGGCAGAACTGCCTGCTAATCGGAAGCACTTTGACGTGGTGGTGGCTTGCGAAGATGAAGAGGAGAACGATATTGATATCCCGCAAATCTCCATTTACTTCAAGTAGGCATTTCGGTTGATGAGCTTATCGAGCAAAACCGGAATGCGATGTGTAGGACATGAACTCCCCATCTCATTTGACCTTATAAGTTTATATAAAGCAAACGGAGTTTTCTATGTACTCAAATATATGTTTAGAGTAGCACCGACCGATCGTCCGAACTTAAGAGTTTGTGGATCTTTACGTTCCTGCCGATTTCAGGTCTATCTGGTTGTACTTTTCAAATGTTGGTTGTTTATTTCTGCCAATAATGTTATAAAACATGGTGGAATATGTCTTTTTTCCTTTTCAATTGAAGTTTTCTGTTGATGTATGGTTAGTGGTTTATTTTTTGTTGCCTTTCTTTCCTTTCTTTTTAGATACATCTCTTTTATTGTCAAAAATGTTTTATTAATTTTATTTATACAAATGATAGCGTTAGTGGGTTAAATTGTTAAAAAGTTATGGGGGAGAGGAATTGGTGAGAATCGAGCTTGCACCGAGGTGTGTATTTATTATTGTTTTTCACTATTGAGTCGAAGCGCCATAAAAAGGAGGTGATGCAATGCAAAGACTTCTCAGGATGTCACTTATCCTAGTACTAGTCTCTCAAACTTATTTAACTTTGGTCAAACTTATCAGTTTACCTCTTGCTTTTGCACCTGTGGAAAGTGTACTAGGTGTTTTCGATTCGCTTTCTCTGTACCGTTACGAGCCTGTACAGGCTAGGCTTCCATCGAACCCAAGGACGAGTTTAGAATGTGAACTTTTCTTTATGGCTGAATTCACAATACACAGGTGGTAAAATTTAGGTAATGTCATCGCTTTTGAAAGCTTCAATTTGTTATTAACTTGGCATGCCTGACTTCAGAGGATATTGACCCCTCCCGGGTCAGGCCAGCCGGTAGGAGAGGGAAGGCACGGTCGCAACGGGGGAGGGCTCGCTATGTAAGTCATCCATTTGGGAGTTCAAGTACACATCCTTTTGGGAGTACAAGCACCATCACTCTTCAACCAAAAATACAGACATGTCAAAGGTTTAAGTACTACCGATAAACTCCGTAAGTCCACTATTAGCAATTGGAGAGCAACTGTGCGGTATCCAAGCCGAAACTCAAGGTCACGTGGAACGTTTGAGCACATGGAAGTGAGTTAATGATTCAGGTACCGTCACAGGACATCCTAGATGTAGGGAGGTCTCGATAAAAAACTTCTATGATATGTAAGTTTTCCTTCGTTCCACTTCTCGAGCCAAGCCTGAGAAGACACATACGGCGCCACAAACAACAACTCCATCTCCATCCTTGCCTCTCTGAGGTGGCTTGGGAAGGTCGATTCCAAAGACTCTAACAAGGCTTTGTAATGCACAACATTCGCGTCAAAGAAGGAGCAGAAACTCGAGTCATTTCCCCTTAACGCGCAAGCATCTCCATCACCAAACGTTATGATACCTCTTGCCGAATTGGCTAATAAATCCTTAGCTAGCCTTAGGAATTCCATGACAAGTCCTCTGCTTCTTCTCCTCATGTGAGGAAGCCCTACCATAGTGTTGAAGGCTATAAATTCTCTTCTTCCACCTCTCTTGTTCGCTTTCTTGATTTCGCTTACCAAATCGTCGATCGTGATCTCCTCCACCTTCAAGTTTAGGCCAAAAGACCTTGCGTGATGCCGGAGTTGCCTTTTCGTCTCCTCAAATCTCCACTGTGGAGGAGCAACCTCATCTCTCTCATCCACATCCCATTTGATTGCTGTCACTTTTAATGTTTTGTTTCTCTTTGCCACAGCCTCAATCAGCTGAGACAATTGAACCGCTTCACCGATATCAAATTCCACTACATGAATCGTCTCTACATCTTCTGGGATAGCCTCGAGGATTGCGGTGTTTGCTGCGTAGTGAGCAAATCTTCCAAAGGGGAAGATTTGGTAGAACAAGTTGAATGCTGCCTCGAAATTCTTGCAGGATTCTTGTTTCAAGTAGTCTCTGTGCTGGTTATCAACAACTCCTCGACATAAGTTGAAGGCAACGCGCTCAAGGGATTGACCAAGTGGGTTTACTTTCTCCGCAAGGCATCTCATGATCACCTTCCCCAGCTCCCTCTGCCCCATCTCCATGGCCTCGCCGAACGCCTTGAGCAGATGGTGAATACTCACTTCGTTGTCGATTTCCATCTCGTCCCTCGGCAGTGTTATTAATTGTTGGACGGATGTCACATCCATGGAGGATGTCTCAGATGTCACAAAAGAGTTTGGACTCCACGCATCATTTCCTTTAACAGAAAATTGCTGCGAAGGAAGAGTATTGCCCTCACTGCTCTCCAAACACGAGGCATACATATTTTCTATCTCACCGATCAAATAGTTAGGCTCGAATCCTCCCAACTCCACCGGAAATTCCTCCACCTCGGTCGATATGACTTGCAGGAGATGATCACAATCTGCAACTTGTTCAAATTCAACAGAGAACATGGTTGAAAATGGAAAAGAAGGAAGTTTCCGAAAATTCGTCCGAAGCCATGAAAGTCGAAGAAAATTCAGAGCTCCCCATCTGATCAGTGCATTCATTTGTATCCAAAGGGGAAATTGTTACATTCAGGTACGGCCACAAGGTCTGAAAGTTCATCTCAGATTGCATCACCTTTTTTTTTTAATGAATATTATGAGAGGGTTTTAAGACTTTTCTTCAGGTTTGATTTGCTAATGAAGTTTTAATCTATCATTATATATATCAGTTGGTGGCAATGTAGCGACAGATTAAGCATAAAAATAGTAGAAACAACAGAAGATTATTAAAAGGGAGGATACTTAGAATTATTATTTAGAGTTATTGATCACTATCGTATCAAGATTATTAAAAGAGAGAATAATCAGAATAATTATTTAGAGTTATTAATCACCATCTTATCTTCATAAACAAATACCAATCGCTCTCACCAATTTCTTACGCACTGCATGCGTAATTCAACAAAATGTTCCGAACTCAATTCTCTCTGCTTTCTTGGCTGCTTCTTGAGGTGGCAGCGGATCTGCTACACGTATTCTTTGTGTTGCAAAGGCAGATCTTCCCGCTAATTAGAAGCACTCTGATGAGGTGGTGGCGTACGAGGAACCGCAGATGAGGAGAACGATATTGATATCCGCAGATCTCCATGTACTTCAAGTAGGCATTTCGATTGAGGAGATAATCAGGCAAACGAGAATGCAATGTTTCGATTGAGGAGAACAATATTTATATGTATTCAGACACACGTTTAGAGTAGTGCTCAATTGACGATTGTTCAAACTTCATGTTTGTGGTTAAACCAATTGTCGATCTTTCGGTTCTTGCCATTTTCAGGTTTGTTTCTTCCAGTAAGAATATGAAACGCTGATTGTAAAATTCATGTCGTTGAACTATTTTTGCCGATGTATGATCTGCTGTTTTTCGATTCTCTTCGTTCTGTCTTCGCAAGCCTTGTATTGGCTTGTGTTTTTTATGTGCTGGGGTTGGAATGGATTAGATAACTCATAAGGTTCAAGGTATTTAGCGTGCTACTAATCCAGTCCAATTCAATTCAATCATAGACACCGAACGAGTTCTAGTGGTTTTCGGGGTATTTCAAACATTTAACTATTGTAGATAAACCTGTCAAATTCTTACTGTTGATAAAGTTTGTAGTACTTGAAGAGAAACTTGCTTACGTACAGAAATGCTATTGTGGCAGTTTTCCAGGACACTCATGAACTTTCATATTATATATTTATATTTTCACCTCGTAGTGCATTATCAGCTCAGAATACCGCCACAGTAGCATTCCATGTGTAGGTACGACTTGCGTCAACTCTAGCTTTTGGTGATGATCGCAAAATCTGTTGTTAAAATAATTGATACTCTGTTGTCTGTTCATAAAATGATTGTGATGATATGTGAGTTTTGCGAGGTCATAGCTAGAGTGGAATTTATATACCAAATATCCACCAACTTAGTTGATCTTCCTTTCACAGCAATATGAATCTGTACAAAAATATCTTATGGTAATCTCAAGCAATCTACACATTTGCTGCAATAAAATTTGAAAAGAGAGTTCAAAAAATAATAATCATCCATTTCTAGCTAGCTTCGGTTTGTCCAGGTTTCAACTCTGACCAAAGGAATTGAATTCCATTCCAAAGCCATCTCATTCCCATTTTCTCCTCCAATTCTCACTCCATACGAGCTATCTGCCCCAACAATTTCTTTGGCCTCCATTAACATTTCCCTACTCACTCTCCTACTCTCCAGCCCGAACCAGGGCTGAAGATTTCCACATTCTCTTTCTTCGTTCCACTTATCAAGCCAAGCCTGAGAAGACACATACGGCGCCACAAACATCAACTCCATCACCATCCTTGCCTCTCCTAGGTGGCTCGGGAAGCTTGATTCCAAAGACTCTAACAATGCTTTGTAATGCACAACATTCGCGTCAAAGAAGGACCTGAAACTCGAGTCATTTCCCCTTTTCGTGCAAGCATATCCATCACCAAAGGTTACGATACCTCTTGCTGAATTGGCTAATAAATCCTTAGCTAGCCTTAGGAATTCCATGACAAGTCCTCTGCTTCTTCTCCTCCTCATGTGAGGAAGCCCTACCATAGAGTTGAAGGCTAGAAATTCTCTTCTTCCACCTCTCTTGTTCGCCTTCTTGATTTCGCTCACCAAATCCTCGATCACGATCTCCTCCACCTTCAAGTTTAGGCCAAAAGACCTTGCATGATGCTGGAGTTGCTTTTTTGTCTCCTCGAATCTCCACTGTGGAGGAACAACCTCATCACTCTCTTCCACATCGCATTTAATTGCTGTCACTTTTAATGTTTTGTTTCTCTTTGCCAGAGTCTCAATCAGCTGAGACAATTGAACCCCTTCCCCGATATCAAATTCCACTACATGAACCATCTCTACATCTTCTGGGATAGCCTCGAGGATTGCGGTGTTTGCTGCGTAGTGAGCAAGTCTCCCAAAAGGGAAGATTTGGTAGAACAAGTTAAATGCTGCCTCGAAATTCTTGCAGGATTCTTGTTTCAAATAGTCTCCGTGCTGATTATCAACAAATCCTTGACATAAGTTGAATGCAAGGCGCTCAAGAGATTGACCAAGTGGGTTTACTTTCTCTGCAAGGCATCTCATGATCTGGTACTCCAGCTCCCTCTGCCCCATCTCCATGGACTCGCTGAACGCCTTGAGCAGATGGTGAATACTCACTTCGTTGTCGATTTCCATGTCGTCTCTCGGTAGGGTTAGTGATTGTTGAACCGATGTCACATCCATGGAGGATGCCTCTGATGTCAGAAAAGAGTTTGGACTCCACACATCATTTCCTTCAACAGAAAATTGTTGTGATTCTTGTGAAGGAAGAGTATTGCTTCCCTCACTGCCTTCTAAACATGAGGCATACATATTTTCATACTGATCGATAAAAAAATTCGGCTCGAATCCTCCCAACTCCATCGGAAATTCCTCTGCCGCCATCGATGTGACTTGCAGGAGACTATCAGAGTCTGCAAATTGTTCACATTCACCAGAAAAAATGGTTGAAAATGGAAAAGGAGAATATTCTGAAAATTCGTCGGACGCCATGAAAATCGAAGAAAATTCAGTGCTGGCCATCTGATCATTGTATTCGTTTGTATCCACAGGTGAATTTGTTACATTCAGGTAGGGCCACAAGGATTGAAAGTTCATCTCTGACTGCATCATCTCCTCCTTTTTTGATGAATATTTTTAGAGGGTTTGAAGACTTTTCTCATTGGGTTTGATTTGCTATTGAAGTCTTGACATCGTTAAATATCGGTTGGTGACAACGTAATGACAAATTAAGCGTAAAATAGTAGAAAGAACAGAAGATTATTAAAATGGAGAATTATTATTAAGAGTTATTAATCGCTATCTTATCTTCATAAACAAATACCAATCGTTCTCACTAACTTTCTATACACTGCACACGTAATTCCACAAAGGTTCCCAGCTCAATTATCTTTGCTTTCTTGGCTGCTTCTTGAAGGGGTGACTTGTATGTTGCACGTATCATTCTTTTTTTAATAAAAAAAAATTAGATAGGCAATGATTCATGTCTTTTCAACGAAATTACCTTTCATCATAAGAAATATAACCTTAATTAATCAATTATTTAATATAAATTAATTGTGTATTGACATAAAAAAAAACTCTCAATGTGAAGAACAACCAAGGGTATAAGTCAAATTTGGTGACACAGAGTCCTGGTCATCCTTCCATACAATGACACCTAGCTAGCTCTTATACCATTTAAAAGAGCTTTAATAACATAATTCCCTTAAAAATCACTTTCATTGCCACAATAAAAAAGGAAACAAAAAAACACTTCAAATAGTGTTTTGAAGAAGAACAAGAACTCTTGGTCCTAACTTTAGTATTGAACTTGACTATTGTTGCACTCAACATTAACTGTTGTTGATATGTGAAAGTGTCTTTTTTTTTGTTTTTCCTAGGTTGATTGTATGAGTATTTTTTTTCACTAATATTAACAGAGGAAATTTTGCGGTACTTTTCTTAACAAAAAGGGTACTGTTAGCCTTTGTTTAAATAAAATTACATTATAACCATCAAAGTTTCTTGTGCAACGTTAGATAATTAATAATATTGAGGTTATAAAATGAATTGTTTATTAGAAAACCAACGCTAATTGCTACACTATAAATATCTTGTTACAATATAGACGTAAGTTATTATTTATGAACTTCATCATGAAATTATTTATCGTTGTTCACTTTTGGGCTAATGGTACAACATAACCTTAACATTCAATGTATGAATTACTAGGAAAGTAAAGTTACACTCTAATTGTTACTGTAACAAGGTTGATTTTACGTTGTGGATGTTATATCACATTATCAAAGTAAGATGTTATGCATATATGTAACTGCATTACAAAAATATTGTAACCCTATTAACAATTGTCAAGAAAATTACATTGATTGATTAATTATAAAACAATTACGTATTGGTTAGGAAATTGGCGGTCACCAAAATATTTGCCCTGAAGAAAAAACAAGCACATACGATCAATCAACTTGCACGTAAACTTCTTGAATAAACTTCCTATATATTATAATAATTATAGGTCCTACTGGTTCGGCAGTTGGTTATTTCGGAGAGCTCAGGGTCCATTTTATAGGAGATGGATTGTCTGTGCTCCTCTTTCCATACCCTCTCCGTGCTATTTTGTTTGTGTGGTTACGGTTAAGTCACGTTAACATTTTATATTCATATTGTTTTTTGTCTTATTATCTCTATTAAAAAATTTAATATAAAATGTTGACGTGGTTTAACCGTGACCGCACAAAATAGGAGATCATGGGGAGAGTATGGAAAAGGGAGGGTAGACAATCCATCTCCTCCCATTTTATATTATGTTTGATATTAAACTATACATGATAGTATCAATCTTAAGGCCTGCAATATTCATAATCCGTTGAATATGACATGAGAATAGTTTTATAACGAGTTGTTAATGACATTTCAAATAAGACGGTTCTTTCAATTCAATTTCTCTCGTAAATCAATGGTGGAGAAGTGCTTGGTTTTATATAAGCAATATTGGTGACAATAATTTGAATTTGGAATCTGAGGTGTAAGAGAGAATGCTCTTAACGGAATGAGTTACAAGCCTCTTAGAGAGACGTGCTTGATGATTAGGACCCGATATTCGCATGTGGACTCATGCCAGTTGTTCTTCATGTCATGTTGAGGACATAATGTTGACACACAATTAGCTATTCATTATGTTGGGGACACAATGTCGATACACAAATAGCTACCGATACATCTCCCAAGTATCTGAAGGAGGTCATCATATTAAAATTAGCTAGACAATGTACGTTTAATTAAATATTGCCGAAAGAAAGAGTTTCGACGCAACCTCATGCAAATTTACAATTAGCAAATGTTATCTTTAACAAGTAATCAACGCAAATTCCAATAATATAATCTTTTATAATTTAGGATAAGGATGTGCCGCCGTTTCTGCATAATGAGATTCTGCAGAAAACTTGAATCCATTTGTTTAAGGACTAGTTTGGTATTACTGTGTTTTTCTTTTAAAAAGGCTTTGATTATGATGTATTGTGAGAATTAACAGCTGTAAAATAAAATTGTTAATATGTTTGGTTTTTTTTTTTTTTTTTTGTAAAAGTGCTTTTAACAAAAAAAGAAGAAGCGTTTGAGTGTTTAGTAAACTTTTATATAAATTGTTGTGAATATATTAAATGACTAAAAATAATATGATATTTAATATGGTATAATAATTGTCAAAGAGAAATGTATGGACAATGATTGTAATTTTGTAAAGTATGTGGGAGTATACTTGTTATTTGAAAACTTCATTGAAAGAGCACTGGTTACTATGCTTTGAAAAAAAAACATTTTTTTAGAAGTATGGTAGATCCTGCTTTTGGTTTTCGATTCTTTTCCATTGTCATTGACATCATTTTTTTTGAAAAAAAAAAGAACTTTTTTTTTTGTTTTACCAAACACAGTAGATATTCTAAATTTTTCAATAAGCTGTTTTTTTTTTTTTTTTTTTTTTTTTTAAGCATTACAATTCCAAACCAGCCCTAAATTAATTCAGAACAACTACATTCTGCTGATAGGGTAATTTGCATGTTAATTAATTGATTACTTATTAGTTAAATATGATTATATATGTAATCAGATTGCGTGTATCATTATGTTGTTTGCAGTCCTAATTAATTAGATTCTCCTCCAACTTCCCAGATTCTTATGTTTCATCTAAACTATATTGGGATAACATTGATTTTGTAATCTGCCCAAAACATTGAAGCCATAAACTATTATTCAACATAGTACAAGTTCAATGGATAGGGAAACTGTAGATTTGGATTAAACAAATTCTGAGGCTCCACTTGATGAGATTATATCAGATAAAATAGCTAGGGAGGTGATTTCTGCAAATCATTTTCATTTCTTATTGTGCACATTAGTGTGTATTTATGACATTTGAATTGAATGAATAAAAAGAAACACAAAAATAAATAACGGTACGCTAATAAAACGAGTGTGCTAAAAAATCAAAATATTTCCATAAGATACGAGCGTCAGAAACATTGATTGAATCTTTTATGAGAGCATATCTGAAAATATCATGTCTTAGCCTATCTACGTGGCCAATGTTCGACGCATGAAGGTCTATAGACTCTGTACCAACGTTTGCTCTATTCGAACACTTAAAGCATACTCTTCTTTCTTTGCCTTGTCATTGATCTACGTATTACGTACTCCTTGATGACTGTCATGGACTTTTCCTGCTTTGGAGGCCACAAAAAAAGGCATCTTCGTATGCGGCTCATTATTATATGAATTAATCTCTCAATAACGTGATATACAGGGCATTAGTCCTTGTAACCCCTCTCGTTATCTTCTTCGTGGACTAATTAAGATTAAGAAAATTCAACAAGATGTTGACATATATTAATATTTATGTAGTGCATGATTCAGAGGCACACTAGTACGTAAATGCTTTGCCTCAGATTGCAAAATTGGGTTTAATTATATATGAAATTAAAGCATGGAACTTCAATTTGTTGAACATCTCTATTTCTCATTTGATTTTGTGAAGTTTTAGATTTGAAACCATGTGATGAGCACAATGATATCCATGACAAACCCCTGTTATATGTCATCATGGTTCATGACCTAATTATGGTTGAAGTCTAGCGGTCCAAACTACACAGCAATACATGAAGCATTGCAATGTAATTGCGAAATTATATGTTGATCATGGTTGTCGCGATCTAATGGTGGTTTAGAGCCGACTTCCGGAATATAATCCTATCCGTTGACCGAAATAAATATATGCCAAATCATATTTTAAGCACGTCTATATCTATGCAGACTGTTAATCTATCTTCTAATTCACATGTTAATTAATATAATTAAGTATATCCTGTCACATATGCAATATACAAGCATTCCCGCATGCTGCAAATTGGATAATTGTGGTAATATGAGGGGAGTATTATATTCATCTTCATACTTGTCCTCGAGTAGATGAAAAATGCTTCTTGATGCCCGGAAGTAATGTTTGCTCCTCAAAAGAAACTAATCTCTGGTATCCGATGAATCCCCAATCCTTTGCTTGCTGTGCAATGACAGTACCAATATCCACTAATCGTTGTTTCCAGATACGGTTGCCGGTTGACATCTCTTCTAATTCGTTGATACGAGAAGCAAATTGTTGTATCAAAGAAACGAGCCATCTAATTGGTCAACAAATAAAACAAGTTTAGAGTACGTGTTCTTGGTCAAGGCCCCTATCCAAAGGCTTCAGTTATTCTCAAGTATTGATTTGAAGGAACAAATGCAGAAGACAAAATTGATGCTTAGTAAAATATTAAGTTGGGTCAAGTTTTCACCTAACAAATTCTGCGCTTGTCGTTACTATTTGATCTTTTTTTTATTGCCACGTGTCTGATCAAGTGTTTGAATGATGTCCATAACAACTGTGTGGGATCAGATTTTAATATGGTGAACTGCCATCAAAGCTTAGAATGCATGCTTGATCAACAGTTGTGATGGACTGATGGTCTTCATCAAAGTGATGAAATGGGAAGTCTCTCTGGTGATGTTTGTATTGTATTACTTGCTTGATATTTTAAACTAATTCTTAAGATATACCAATTACCAGAAGCAACAACACATGGTTCCACTGGTCAAATGTGCTGAATAGTGTATAAGAAGTTTTGAACATGCATGAAATTACGTGGAATCTTTGCCGTACTGATTTTTATGAGACTTTAGGGCGTGCCTTTTATTACACGCAATGAACTGATTATCTTAGAATTAATCACTTGACAATGAAAACCCAAATGGGCAAAATAACCAAGCATGGAATTAATCACCTAATTTTTATTGATGTGATAATTCAAGGACTTAGTCGGTACTTCACTCTTATGTGTAATGTGCGTAACACAAATAGAGACCCTTACTTATACAGAGTACATAAATATAATGACATACACGCATCATAAGCCCATGCATCTATATATACTTCCTTAGATCAAGGCCAAACTTTAACAACTTAGGTTTATTAATTTTTTTTTCTTTCGGATTAAGGAAAATGCTATAACCCATTTGTAAACTACTTTATTGTTAATTGAGTTACATAAAAATACTTTTTTATTGAATATTTTTTGCAATATAATCTCCAGATGATAATAAAGAGAATGAACGATTTCACTTATAATGTTCAAACAATAAAAATTTATTAATTGTAAGAGGGGGACAAACAAATTCCTCCATAAAAGAACAGAGACATTATTCATAGGCATTTACGTAGTCATGGACTCATATTTGAATATGAAATAAAAATTAATAAAAAAAATGCTGGTGGGTCTTCCATCGGCGAAAACATCTCCAGAATTTCCTTCATGAATATTAAGAAGCTTATGATGCTGCAATACATTACCTAATTGGGCTTGAAGTCTGGCAGTCCAATAAGGCAATGCATGATGAAGCTTGCAACATGTTCATCATGGTTCATGACCTAACTAAGACAAACAATTTATATATACCGGACTTCGATAATCCTATCCGTTGACCGCCGAAACGAAAAGTGTATATGCCAAATAATTATGGGAGTAGAAGCTATATATTATTATATTCATTTTCACATTTGTCCTCAAGTAGATAAAAATAAAAAAAATTAATAAAAATGACTTCAAAATTTTTAATTTAAAAAAAAAACCATCTACTAGTTTTTTTTTTTTTAATGATAAGGACAAAAAATGAAAAAAAGCACTTGCAACTCAAACCCAGTTGTCAACTCGTTCCGTCTCCTCCCATCGCTTTGTTTTGCAGCAGTCTCCGTCTCCTGCCATCACTTCGTTTTGCAGCAATCCCTTCTAACAAATTTCACAGCCGAGTTTCCTCTTTGGTGCGGAAATCAGGTGCGGCGCAATCCAAACGCACTTTTCAAGGCCTTTGTTGAGCACTACTACGTACATGTTTGATGCCAACCGCGTGGCCATGCATAATCTATACCAGGAAAGCTCAATGTTGAGCTTCGAAGGTCAGAAGATCCAAGGAAGGCTCTTGGGTATATTTGTTTCAGTACAACATGGAATGTATATTTGATTTGATTTAGGTAATCTATGATTTAGTTAACCTATACCATGAAGGCTCAATGTTGAGCCTCGAAGGTCAGAAGATCCAAGGGTCACAAAAGCATCATGGCCAAGCTTACTAGCCTCCCCTTCCAATAGTGCCATCACTACTATGATTTTGGCTTTTGTGATCGAGGTTTAGTCGATCTGCTAGAAACTTGATTTTGGCTTTTTTGATTTGGGTATGTCATGAAGAGAAAGTGAAAAAGAAGGGAGGAACGACTGGGTATCTCATGCAGCAGCCATAGGAGATTAAATAAACTGCATGTTTCTTTAGGCACTCCTTGTAGTAAATTTTCATAAACAGTGTCGTAAGTTTCATAAACAGTATCGTAAGTTTTCATAAATAGTGTAGCAAGTTTCATAAACAGTGTGGTAAATTTCATAAATAGTATACTGTGAGTCCACGTGTCAGATTTTTTGTCCTTTTTATTAAAATTATGTCTTTTTTCATTAAAATTTAAGTTCTTTTGTCCTTTTTATTAAAATTTAAGGGGTTTTCATTAAAATTTAAGTCTTTTTAATTAAATAAAGTTATAGCATGGTTTTTTTTATTAAAATAAATTTAGTCCAAGCTCTTTTCATGAAAGTTCCCTAAAAATAAACCATGATGCCGGCAAATAATGTTTGCTGATCAAAAGGTACTAATCTTTCGTATTCAATCAAAGAACCAATGGCGTAGCTAGAAATTTTTCGGCAGGTGGGCTAAGTTAAAATTGTTACTATGAAATCAAATTTTTAATCCTATGTTGCCTACATAAAGTTATATAATAGTAAAAACTTGAATGTAGTAATTTGAAGCAAGAATTTTATGCTATGTTTTCTAGGTTTTTAGCCTTCAAAGTTTTCAAGTGAATAAAATAAGGAACCATTTGTGGTATGAAAGTTTTAATTATTACTATTAAATATAATATTAGTTAAAGTAATGAGTTTATTTAACATCTATTAGCTATTATTATTCTTAAAAACAACCTTTCTAATTAAAAAAAATTCATTTGTTAAGTGGAATATGACAATTAAAAATCACAAATTAACCCAAAAATTAATATTTTTAAGCTTGAAAAACCAAACTCTCCCTATACTATAGCCTAGGGGAGCCTTGTATGTGGCTCTGCCCTTGCAAAGAACGAGCCATCTAATCAGCCAATAGGTAAAACAAGATTAGAGTACATGTTCTTGGTCAAGCTCTTTCCCATCCGAAAGGCTTCAATTATCTTCAAGTATGATTTGAAGAATAAATTGCAGGAGGACAAAACTGAAGCTCGGTAAATTATTAGGGTTACGTCAAGTTTTTGCTTAACAAATTATGCGCTTGGCGGTATTACTTGATCTTATTTTTTTATTCTCATGGATCAAGTATGTGAATGTTGTCCATAACAATTGTGTGGGACCAGATTTTTATATATGATGGAATACCATTGGTATTCCATCATATATTATACCATCAGAGTTTAGAATAAAGGATCATAAAAAGTTATGGTCCTTCATCAAAGTCATGCATGAAATGGGAAGGTTCTTTGTTTAGAAGTGTTTTTAAAATAACTAAAAGTTTTTTTTAGAGAAAAAGTTTATAGGTTTAAAAAAACTTGAACTGATATATGTAAGAAGCACTTTAAGTACTTTTTTCAAGATTCACTTGTATATTTACTAAGGATTGATTCTAAAAACATTTTTACTAAAAGCGGCTTTTGTAATTTTCCCTCTTAACAATTTCCAAGCATGTAAGTTAAGTTTACGTTGTGTTGATCGAAAGAAGTTGAAGGAAATTAAAACAAGTGTCAAGGTCAGTGTTCTAAAAATTGGCCAAAGCGGTGGACAAAGGACCGCCGCTCAGATTAAGTCTAAATCGTTAGATAAGTCAGAAAACCCATTCGGCGGCACCTAGGTGAAAATCTAGGCGGGCGGAATGCGACTGAGAAGATGATGAATAGTTAAAATAACCTATGCTTACGACGTCGTCTGCTTATAGTTATAGCCTTATATTTAAGTGGATGCCAGCATGTTTCCATTCTCCGAAGTTAAATGGACTTGAAATTTAATGGACATCTGACCCAACCAAAAACTTCCAATACGAATCTGGTAATACAACCGATAAAGGGCTTTTTCATTTCTATTTTTTTTATTAGACTAAGTGGACTTACATTTTTTTTTTTTGAACAATCGATATTATCTACACTAAAATGAGGGGGTGGATTTAGCCTCATAATGGGTTAGTAATAATGTGGTCCAAATTCGCCCTTGGCGAGAATCGAACATACGACATCTCAATTACCAGTGAAGAAGAATACCACTAGACCGTAGTGTTAAATGGCAAGTGGACTTACATTTAAAGTATAAGAATGTAATTATTCATATGTTTTGTGATAAATTTAATTAAAATAAAGAAATATATATGTATGTAATGTCATCCAATACACAGTTTTTTTTAAGCGTAAAAAAGTACTTATTTATATAATATATAATAAATTTACTTAAATCCGCGTAGTTTGCTTAGGCTCCCGCCTAGACGCTAAGTCGCTGCCCGCCATCCGACTAGCGTTTAGCGTCTTTAAGAACCATGGCCGAAGTTGACGACGAAGAAGTGTTGCCTTGTGCACCAAGTCATCAAGCAGCGCTGATAGCCTTAGGCATCCCACTGACGTCAGATCCGAAAGGCGGGGAATTATTGAAATTTGAACTTCACTTTGCCGTGAGCTTGCATAAGCTCTATTCAAATCGCACGGTGGAAGGCTAGTGGTCAAATGTCTTAGTGGATAGGGCGTTAGGTTTCTACCTATGTGTCATAGGTCCAAAACTACCCTTCTCCTTAATTATTGTAATAGTTTCAAACTTTTTTCCCTCCCCTAATAATAGTAAATTCAAAAAAAAAAATAGCATGCTGGAAGAACACATTGACAACTATGATGATTCTAAAAATGAAAAAGTAAGAGTTTTGTGTGTTTTTACAATTTTTTATTTGGTTTTTAAGTTAATATTCTTATGAGATATTGAGTTGGATAAGCCATATTTTGCAAGATAGGTCGTTTTGACAACCCTACTGTTGTCTTCCAATCATTACATACAATCACGTTGAATCTTTCGGGTGGAATGGATGCTCTTTGTAGCTGGTAGTACGAGCCATCTTCATTGTGCCATAGCCGCAATCGCCAAATTGAAGAGAAAGCCTTCATATCTCCATTTTGATAAAAGAGAGAGCCTTCATATGAATCATATCGATATACAAGAAAAAATGAGTGTCTGAAAAAATAATATTTCATTACAAGTAATGTTCATTTCTTTTTCTTGTCACGCTGCATCATCACACTGGCGTGGCAAATGAGAATGCAGAGTATTTGTACGCAAGAATTCAATGATGCTTCGGAACATTCATGTATGAGTTATTCACAATATTCAATCATCTTGCCCGGCTGCCTTGTGGTGCCTAAGATTATCACGCACGCGTATAGTAATTGACTTTGACATGTACATGGGACTGGTGGAGGAGAGGAGTACCCCTGCAATGATCCTCTAATGATTGAGATATTCTTGTCTCTTTTGGCCGACAAGTCGGACTTTATGTTAATACACACACATTTGTAAACTTAACTATTAAATAGAGGGGTTACATTTTACCACTTCAACTTTGGGTCATGTAACAAACTCTTTTCTCATTTTTGAACATCATAGATCAACTTACGAATTAGTTTCAATGTCTGACCTCTGTCAATTTGTCTGTTAACTGTTGAAGTTGCAAGTGCGAGGCCGCTCCCTGCCCAACTTGAACTCCACTTGACTTTATAAGGCACGTAGATCCTCCCATTTTCTTTTTCATTGTATTTGATTTTTTATGATGAAATTTATCGTACTCTGTACCACCTCAACAAGTTAACGATTTGGCTGATGAAATTGACAAAATAATGTAAACTGGGACACTAAACAAAAGTGCAAGAGATAAAGTGAAACACAACAGAGTGTAAAGAATAAAATGAGACATGGTGAAAAGTACAAATGTCTGTACTAAAACTAAATCTTTGTTAAAAGTTGAAGGACTAAAGTAGATGATTCCAAATGTTTAGGGGGCCCTCTAAAATCAACCCCTTCTTTTCTTTTTCTTCTTTCTTGTAATTCTTTGTGTAATTTGCATATTGTTGCTCTACATTTTTCAATAGAGTAGTGTTATTCACACATTCATTTTTACTTCTTACAAACTCTTCTCATTATTCGGCTATCGAATCAAATAAATTGAAGAAATTAATGACAAAAATTAACAAGAATATGTAAAAAATAAAAATAAACGTCTAAATTACTATCCATTTCAATAGAACATTCTCTTTTTAAATAAACGTCTAAATCACTATCCATTTCAATTGAACATTCCCTTAGTCAAGGGTCAAAGACTATAAATTACAACAGCGGTCAATTTACGCCAATAAGTGGACTGCGCAACGATCTGTTGCCACTCAATAAGCCGATAAGCACTCAAGTCCTTTTCTTCCTTAACACGAAGAGGTCAATTGCTAAAGGACAGAGCAAGTCAATGGTGGCAATTACATGCCAATTGCCTTTGATCAATGCCTTCCATTTAAGACTTGTAGCTTATGGCTTTCACAACTCCTCTCCCCAACGCGGAAAAATGAGCATTATATATGACTTTGACAATTAATTCAAAGTAATACTACCAAGGAAAATTATTAAGTTGCATACTATTTCTGTATTCGTCTTGAGAATCACGTGATCTGTACGCTGACATACACAATTAAACGGGACTCCGTGTGTTAGGAGGGTCTTTCTCTACATGCATATGCTCTAAACATTGACCATTTCTAAGTCCGTCACCTTATTCTCTAGCTACATAAGGTCTTGCAATTGCTTCTGCAATTTCTAAAAACCTAATGGCTTTACCAATTTCTTTAGCCTTCCTCCTCTTCTTTGCCATGTTTTCGCCGGCTCGAGGAGTTGAGTTTTTGTTCAACGGATTCAATGGAAGCGAGGCAAAGGACCTAATCTGCGAGGGGGCGACTATAATCAAGCCCTCCGGCATGCTCAGGCTCACAAACACATCACATAATATTATAGGCCATGCATTCTATCCCAAACCTATAAATTTTTTTGATAAAAACTCTTCTTCATACCCTAATGCTTCTTCCTTCAGCACACATTTTGTTTTTGCAATTGTCTCCCCTAGTTCCGGCCCCGGAGGCTTTGGCCTATCCTTCACACTCTCTCCCTCTCCAAAATTCCCCGGGGCGGAACCCGGGCATTTCCTTGGGATTTTCAACTCCACAACTGACAGTAAACCCTCAAACCACATATTTTCTGTGGAATTCGACACGGTGAATGGGTTTAAAGAGAACTCCAACACTGCAGGAAACCATGTTGGTATAAACATCAACAGTGCGTACTCTGTGGCTTCTGAACCAGCTGCTTACTCTGTCAAAGGAGCACACAAGGAAGAAGTAAACTTGGAGAGCGGTGATCCCATCCAAGCTTGGATAGACTACGATGGCAAAACTCAGATGCTGAATGTCACAATATCTCCCATACATGTGGATAAACCCAAGCGACCACTATTGTCGCTCACTATCAATTTATCTACTACTCTTCAAGAGACTATGTACGCCGGCTTCTCAGCATCCACCGGAGAACAAGCGAGCTCTCATTACATAATAGCGTGGAGTTTCTCAGTGGATGGAATACCGAGACCAATCAATGTTTTGCAACTTCCTAAACCGCCAAAAGAGAGAGGCTCGTCCTCTTACAGACCCGAAATCAAGGCTCTTATAATTGCCTTATCGGTTGTGGTCTGCGCGTTGTTGGGAGTTTTGTTGTTCTTCACCTTGTACAAAGGAATGCATGAGTTTGAGAGTCTTGAGGATTGGGAGCTGGATTGTCCTCACAGGTTAAAGTACAAGGATCTTTATGCAGCAACAAAGGGTTTCAAGGCCTCCGGTGTGATTGGAGCTGGCGGTTTTGGTGAAGTTTACAAGGGTGTCTTACCTTCTAGTGGATGTGAAATCGCGGTTAAGAAGATCACCCAAAACTCGATCCAAGGAGTGAGGGAATTCGCTTCGGAAATTGAGAGCTTGGGAAGGTTGAGGCACAAGAACTTGGTCCATCTCCAGGGCTGGTGCAAGAAGAAGAACAATCTCCTCATAGTCTACGATTACATCCCATATGGAAGCCTAGACTCGCTCATTTTTGGGGCCGAATACAACTTTGTGCTGAGCTGGGCACAAAGGTTCAACATCCTCAAAGGCATTGCAACAGGGCTTTTGTACCTGCATGAGGAATGGGACCAAGTGGTGATTCATCGCGACGTGAAGTCGAGTAATGTGTTAATAGATGCAGACATGAACCCGAGGCTAAGCGACTTCGGCCTTGCCAGGCTGTATGATCATGGAGAGATATCACACACTACCGGCGTGGTTGGCACAATTGGGTATATTGCACCGGAATTGGCTCGCACGGGACGGGCCTCCACATGCTCCGATGTGTTTGCATATGGAGTTATACTCCTTGAAGTGGCTTGTGGGCAGAGACCTATCGGCTCAGGCGAGTTCATATTGGCGGATTGGGTGATGGAGAATCATGAAATGGATCGCATACTCGACACAGTTGATCCGAACTTGGATTCAAATTTCGATGTTGAAGAGATGAAGTTGGTGCTTGAACTAGGTTTGCTTTGCGCTCACTACAAACCAGAAGCTAGGCCTACGATGAGACAAGTGGTTCGATATCTCAACGAAGAGGAGCAGCTTCCTGAAGTCGAAAACTGGAACCTCATTGATTCGGGTCGGAACAGTGAAATGAACACAAGATTTATGCAGGTCCTTTCGATTGATACGATGACATCGTATCCTTCATCGTCCTTGGGCAGGATGTCTTGCAGTTCAATGAACACCGGCAGATAGTAGCGCTAACGTACTTTTCGTTATAAATTCTTTCTTGCTTCCATTCTTTTCATTTTTGGGAGCCTCAAATCAACATTGTAACATTTGTTTCATACTGCGAGTCTTTTTATCTTAATCTATATCAAAGACTATCGTAACTCTCTTTTTTCTCGAAAACAAAAAATCTGTACCACTAAAGCATGAGAAAAACTGATTGAGAACATAACTCAAACCACTGATCAGTGGATGTATTGCACTTAACAGAGTTCCAAAACATAAGAAAGGACACCTTTCCTGTAGAGTGTAGCCTCAATAAAGCGATGATGTTCTAAGAACCAAAAACGAAAACTACAGAGTTGTGTCCATAATGCAAAATAAAAAGGGCTACATGATCTGAATAACTTTTTAACTTCCATGACACCTATCCTTAGACCTCAACGAATACTGACCAGTCACTTCTCATTGATCCATGATGCGCCTCATAATCGCATAAGCCCAAGCTGTTGTTTCCCTGAGACTTTTATCATCGAACTGAAGGCACTCTTGCAAAATTCCCTCAAAGAATGCAAAATCTCCGAACAGTGGCTTGATGGTTAGGCCAAGTACATCAACAAGGTCACCCAGCGCAGCAACTGTAGCTTTTGTGACATTGGCATCCCTATAAACAAGGAACAAGGACAATTGAATAGGAACAAGTCAGATTACAAACCGGAAAGACATTTTGGGTTACACACAACACACATATACCACAAACACACACACACATATATGACAGAGAGAGACAATACCTGTTTACATCCCTTAACACCAATTCTATAAACTGCACGAGATGTTGGGCATATGGCAACATGACCTCAGGCTTAGAATCCTTAAAGCCCTGAAGTATACCAGAATAAGCTTCAAAGATGCTACACTTTAGCTGGTTTCCATATTCCATTAACTCCTCATCACTAGTGTCCATCCGAACACAAAGCTCTGAAGCTCCCTGCATCATCTGCACTGCATAAGGGACATATTTCTCAAAATGTACTCCAATTGCAAGACCTATGTCGCCAAAGACAGAGAATATGGGAGGCTTGACAGACCGGTGAAGCGATTCACTAGACAAGTCCTTCATCAGGTGACTCATAATCCCATCACAGTATGGTAATGCCTTCTCATCCAATGCACGAAAAATGTCACCAACCACCCCAACTGTGATAGCACATACTTGAAACTCCTCAAAATTCTGCAACCCCATCTCCAAATACTTGTACAATTCCGGAAGGTACTTTTCAAACTCAGGTCCAGTTGCATAAGCCAGTGCACCTACAGCAAGCATTGCTTCCTCATGTACTGTGGAACTACGGCAAGCAAACACTCTAAGAAACAGAACCATTATCTGATCAGCGGCTTCCAATATAAAACGCTTAGTTCCATCATCACTGGTAAGCTTCTGAATAATAACCTGTAGAACACCACAAAAAGAAGCTTGCAAGTCTCCTTGCTTTTCCTTGTCATCTGACGAGAGTTCTAAAGTCTGGCCCAACTTATTCATAATAACAACAAGCAGCTGTGCTATAATTTGTGATGTTTCTTTAAGATTAGAACACCTCACAACAGCATTCAACGATTCATAAGCAGAAGACCTTAATCTAGAATCATCACCATCTGCACGACTAGCAGTGGAAAGAAGACATTCAATGATGCCTGGGACATATGGAGTAAATAGAGAGGAGCAGGTTTCCTCATACCCCTGAGAAAGGTGATAGATGGCCCAACAGACCTTCTCTGCAACATTTGGAACATCCTTAGTGCCTTCCACCAATATTTCCACCACCCTTGGAAGGTTAGCAGAAGAAATCACAGTACTACCAGGACTATGCAAAAACTCAAATATACGACTGAGAGTCCAGGCAGTAGTGTCTTTGACATGGTTGTTTTCATCTTTCATTAACCTAAGCAGGAAATCCAAGCCTGAATGAACCAAAACAGAGAGCTTCTCAGTGCTTGGGCCTTCAAGTACTGAGCCAAATGCAAATGTAGCTGCCTCACGACAGTGCCAATCTGGCTTCACTATGTTAGCCTCCACAAATGGCATCACAAGTGGCAGAATGGCATCTCCAACAGTCATGGAAACAAGTTGTAGGCATGTCCCACCAGCCATCGCGATATTCCAAATGTTGTCATCTTGGTCTAGATCTTCTTCCTGTTTCAGCAAAGTTTCTAGCAACAATGGAACTAAAGATGCCAGAGCCTTTTCTATAAATTTTGAATGAGGACCCGAGTCCCCAGTGTCAGAGATCTCAAATTCTTGAATCTCTATTTCTTCATCACAAATGGAGCTCCAAAACTCAATTGCTTGAAGTGCAACTGCCTCTTCATCCCCTTTTATAGCATTTGATGTAAGCTCAAAGAGAGCCTGCATGTAAGGCTCAAGCACCTCATAATATCTGGAAGCAATTGAAGCAAGACACTCAAAAGCAGCCTGCCTAATTTGTACCTCCTTAGACAAGGCCGTCTCGCAGACCATCTTCATAATGAAATCTCGTTCCATCTGAGTGTCAAAGTTGGTTTGTGCAAACTCCAGGGCATTATATAAAGCCCTTGTTGCAGCCAGACGAACTTCCGGGCTATTTTCAGCAAGGTTCATTCCTTGGACTACAGCAGTAAGAACATTGTTCACCTCGCCTTGCTCAAGATCTTGATGAGATATCTCCTCACATACATAACCAAGTGCTTCCAAAGTTGACTGCTTCAAACCAGCTGGGTTATCTTGCTGAGTCATATTGTTGAGCAAAGACCCAATAAGGTCGGGCCATTGTTTTCTGGGAATATCAATAGAAGCAACTTTTGCAATAACTTGGGCAGATGTGTGTCTTGCCTCCAGGACAGGTGACCCAAGTGTCCTTAAGAGCAAGTCCTTGATTTGGGATATAATAGAAATATCAATAGCCATCCATTGTCGAGTAAGAAGTTCTTTTGTACCGGCATCTTTGGCATCTAATGAATTCTTAAGCACAAGACCAGCCAACGTACGGGATTCAGTGGGTTTCTCGTTGTTTGCAAGCTCAACGGACAACGATAGAAGAAAAGCAGGAAGGTTTTGCTCTTGAAATTGCCTAAGATTAGCCTCTGCTTCAGTACGAACTCTCGCATCAGCTGATTGAGCTGCCAATAGAAACTGAGTAATCTCCATAGCCATTTCGCTCCTACTACAAAAGAACAGAAAAGGTACATAAGAATATATGAACAGAAAACAATTATTCCATTAAAACCAATGATTTCGCAATCCTAAACAGTATGTCACAAACTAAAGTATAAATGTAATAAATATATTCAAAAAAAAAAAAACTCGTCAAATTACTAGAGCACAGACACATTGCACGAAACTGCAAATAGTATGATCAAACACCAAAACCATCAACCAGTTCTTCAACCATACAAATCCACAAAGTGTTTACTTTTTTCGGTACAGATCACAAACCGTGCCTTTTAAGTAAAAGAACATGTCTCCCAATAAAAGACGGAACACACAGCTTAAACCCTCAAAACCCCAAATCCACCCCAATCCATGACATGCACTGTGCGATTAAAACCAACAAGCAACAAAAATTAAGATCTTGAGCACCGAAACCAAACGAAAATTAAGATCTTGAGTACCAAAACCAAACGAAATCGCGTCGGACTAAATCAAAACCCTAATCGCATTTCACACAGCACAAATACTGGAACCAATTTCAAAACCCATGGAACCAAAACAAGTAGACAAAATCAGCAGATCTATCACCACAAACGTAAACCGAAATCCACAGTTTGAGATTAGAAGATCGAGAAGCTACCACGAGTAGAAGCCGATTTAGTAGCAGCAGCGGCGAGCGAGCTCTAAAACCCTACACCGAGAACAAGTAGCGGGAGAAGCGAGGAGGACTTCGGGTTCTCTATGTACGTTTGCGTCGTGAGAAGGCAAAGCACAGAGAGGAGAGAGGGGGAGGAGGAAGATGAATTAATCGGCGATATATATAAATCGTTGTATATATTTCGAATGGGTGGAAGAAGCGGGAGGGAGTGGTTACCTAAAATTTCTGAAATAAGAACCACCGGGCAGGGGTCTACTGCCTGCCCGAGCTACCCGGGTCCACCGCTCTTGAAAACCCTAGGATTTGAAAGTCTCCCTCGCACATGTGAGTTCAAAAATATCACAAAACATTTTTTTTTTCAAGTAAATTTGAAAATTACCAAACTCTGAATATATTTATGAATTTGAATGGAAATGTATTTTAGGAAATAATTAAAAAAAGGTGGTAAATACAATGTAATCCAATAACGCATCATACGCGTTATTGGATTACTATAGCTGTAAATATATGCACTTTTTGTTGGAAATATAAGTGAAACACTCATGAACACATGTAAAGATAAGTTTGCTCGAGTACACAAATGCTGGGAAAATATATATTATTCCTTCAAAGAGAAAGCATGGCCTTAAATAGCCTTACAAGGAAATATGAATGCTAAAAACATGCAGCCCACATTTTACAACCCTAACAACGTGGTACACGACTAAATTAGAATCAAATAACTTATCCCTAAAGAATAGGGCTTATTAACAATAACTAAAACAACCCTACAAACTAGGAGACCTAACCCTAACGGCTAGGAAATCTTAACAACTTCAACATCCTCCCTTAAACTGACATTCAGTTTATATCCACGAGTGAATGAACACCCAATAACTTCCGCAATTTCTGAAACACGTCCAGCTTCAAAGGCTTGGTCATGATGTCTGCTACCCGCTCCTGTGAGGAACATTGAACCAATCCCACGACTTCATTCTTGGTGAGCTCTCGAAGAAAATGGAACCGAACGTCTATGTGTTTGCTACGCATATGCATCACTGGATTCTTTGAGAGCTTAATAGTAGAACTATTATCACAATAAATTGTTGTGGACTTTCGTGATTCATAGTTGAGTTGCTGCAAGATCCTCCTTAACCAGACTGCTTGACATGCACTCGATGTTGCAGCTATAAACTGAGCTTTGATGGTAGATAAAGTGACCACAAGTTGTTTCTTCGAGGACCATGAAACTGCCCCTGAACTTAACATAAAAACGTACCCAGAAGTACTCTTCCTATCATCCTGATCTCCAACATAATCACTATCAATGTACCAAATGAGTTCTCATTCTCCTCCCGTCTTATAGAACAACATAGAACTCATAGTGCCCTTAAAGTACCTCAACACTTTCTTTGCTGCTTTAAGATGCAACTCAATAGGTCGTTCCATGAACCTACTAATCAAACTTATAACATACATCATATCTGATTGAGTTGCAGTCAAGTACATAAAACTGCCCACGATTTGTTTTGTACAAAGTGCTATCAATTTCTACTCCCTCTTCATCCTTCATCATTTTGAAACCAAGAACAATAGGATTATGAACTGCATTACATTGGTTCATATTAAACCTCACCAACACTTCTTGAGCATATTTCCGTTGAGTAACATAGATGCCTTCCAGCTTTTGAAGCATTTCTAAACCAAGAAAGTAGCTCATTCTTCCAAGGTCAGTCATATCAAACTTAGTCATCATAGAATGCTTGAATTCTCTGAACATAGACTCATCATTCCTAGTAAATATGAGATCATCAACATAAAGACAAACAATTAACATTTTACTTCCATCCTTTTTCTTTATAAACAAGGTATGTTCATGTGGGCACTTCTCGAAACCTTCCTTAAGGACTCAATGCGGTTGTACCAGGCTCGAGGAGCCTGTTTAAGACCATACAAAGCCTTTTAAAGCCTATACACCTTGTGCTCCTACCCTTTTTGTTCATAACCTGGAGGTTGTTAATGAGCACTTCTTTATTTAATTCACCATAGAGGAAATCCGACTTGACATCTAACTGATAAACAGTCCAATCATTCCGAGTTGCAAGTGATAGAATGACACGAACTGTATCCAAGCGAGCCACAGGTGTAAACACTTCTGCGTAATCTACTTCGTATTGCTGGCTATACCATTTTGCGACCAAGTGAGCCTTGTACTTGTCCACTTCACCTTTCTCGTTAAGCTTTGTTTTGTAAATCCCCTTTACCCCAATTATCTTTCCTTCTAATGGCATCTCTATCAACTCCCACGTATTATTTCTCTCTATCGCCTCAATTTCTGAATCCATGGCTTTCTTCCATTTGTCACTTTTCACTGCTTCCTCATAAGTGATGGGATCAAACTTGACAAATAAAGCTAAGTAAGCCATATCTTCCTCCTCAGAGAGACCTTCTCCACTCACATAGTCTCTCATCCAACCTGGTTGTCTTCTAGCTCGTCCTTCTATGGTTGTCATGTATGTCTGATCATTATGATCAAGTTCCTCGTTGTCATCAGATTCCTCGCTTTCTGGAGTTGTTCCATCAGACTCAGATTCTTTTACATGGTTATCATTCCTTGGATCTTCTTCTCCATTCATTTCTCACTCAAGATCTGCCATGATTGTTTCTTGGTGATTGTCACTCCAGTCTCAAGCTTTATTTTCTTCAAAAATACCATCTCAACTTATCACTATCTTCTTAGAAACTGGATCGAATAGACGATAAGCCTTAGATTCCTCGCTGACTCCAAGTAGGATGCACTTCATACTTTTGTCATCGAGTTTAACCCTCTTGCTATCAGGAACATGTACGTGTGCTAAACACCCAAAAACCCTGAAGTGCTCTACTGATGGTTTGGAGCCACTCCAAGCTTCTTCTAGCGTCATGTTTCTCACTGCTAGGGTTGGACTTCTATTGAGTACATGAATGGTCCAATTAACTGCTTCTGGCCAAAAACTTCTTGGAATTTTCTTCTTTGTAAGCATGCTTCGAACCATGTTCATAATTAGAAGTGGGTTCGGTACGGTTACCGTACCAAAACCCTCGTGCCAATTACCGTGCCAAACTTTCTGTTTGGTAAAATCTATTACCATTACCATACCAAACTTTCGGTATTGCCAAATGTTCAGTTGGCATGGTATGGCAATGGTAATTGCCACTTTGTTTTGGGACAAAATTTGTTTTTGCTTTTTAACTCAGTTCAAGGGCAAAACTTTTTTATTGTACCTTTATCTCATACATTGTAGCCTAAATTCATCTATTATTCATCATTCACAATTCACACACACAATAATTCAAAAGATGCATCAAGATTCATGATGAAAATTAAGCTTACAATCCAAATAGAAGCTACGAACCAAAACAAATAGAAGTTTCCCCCATGCTAAAGATCTTCTATATCCCCCATTGATTTAGACACGCCTCTAGAACTTTCCCAATGTCTTCTCCCTTATGACCCGTGATCTTTATGAAGTTTATAATCCGTTTGTGCAACTTTCATTCACTATCCATGAAGTGAGCGACAACTACTATGTAGTTAATGTTTTGTACCGATGTCCAAGTATCAATTGTGATACTTACCCTTTGATTATGCATTGCTTCAAATAACTTAGACTTCTCCAACACATATAAATCTCAAGCCACAATCTTCTTCCTATTTGGAATCTTGAACTGAGGTTGAGCCTCTTTTATCATATCAAATTATTAGAATATTATAAATATGTGTTATATAATTTATAAATTATATATTATATTATATGTTCGGTACGGTATGGTAATACCGTGGTAATAGTATCCATTACCAATATCATACCATGAAATTTCGGTACGGTACAATACCGTACCATTACCGATTGGCACAAAATCGGTATGGCACGGTTGGTAATTCGGTTGGCACGGCAATTTGGAAAAACAAATCCACCTTTATTCATAATGGTTCGATTCTTCCTCTTCGCGACGCCGTTCTGTTAGGGAGTGTAGGCAGTTGTCAACTGCCTTTGAATTCTATGCATGCTGCAAAAATCTGTGAACTTGAGTGAAGTGAATTCACCCCCACAATCGGTACGCAGGTTCCTTATGCTTGAACTGGTTTCCTTTTCAACCCTAGCCTTGAAACTTTTGAAAACACTAAGGGCTTCTGACTTCGCAACCAAGTAGTACACCCATGTTTTTCTACTATAATCATCAATAAAGGTAATGACATACCTTTTCTTACTATTGGAGATCGGATTAATAGGTCCACATATGTCTGCATGCACAAGTTGAAGGATATGTGATGCCCTCCACGTACTTTTCTTTGGAAATGGATCCCATTGCTGCTTTCCCACCAAACACTTTTCACAAACTTTTGTGAGTGCTTTGAAGTTTGGTAAGCCCTTCACCATATTCTTTTGCTGAAGAATTTTCAGACCACTCCAACCCAAATGTCTATATATGCGATGCCATAGTTGAGATTGATCGTCCGTTATGGTGTTGAAACACTTCTGTCCTTGTGGTTGTGTGCGTGCCAGTAATATAAACATTCGATTTGCTGCCATTGTGGTCTCCCAGATCAGTTCTCTCTGGATGATAAATCCTGCACTTGCCATTTTTGATAATAATAATAAAATAAAAAAAAATAAAAAAAGCAAGACCCTTCTCTTGCAATTGTCCAATGCTTAGTAAATTATTCTTTAAATCCGGCACGTGGAATACTCCATTGATGACTTGCATGATTCCATTCACTTCCGTACAAACATTTTCCTTTCCTAGCACAGCCAAGCTTGAATTGTTCCCTAACTTCACAGATTTCCTGAAGGTGTCATCCAAATCTGTGAACATCTTTTTCTTGCCACACATATGATTGCTGCATCCTAAGTCCAAGAACCATAATTCTTCTATGTCTTCCTCTTTGATATCCACATTAGCCATCAATAACATTTCTTCACTGGTTTCTGCGTAGAAACCGTTAGACTCATTCCCCTTCTTAGGGCATTCCCACTGAAAATGCCCAAGTTCATGACCGTGGTAACATTTGAGGGTAGACTTGTCAGATCCATTTCTACCCCTTCCTTGTCCTCTTCCTCTGAAACTGTTATGTCCACCTCGCCCTCCTTGTTGGACATCATGAGTCACCTTCAGAGCTTGCTCATCCACAATATGTCTCTCTATCCTTTGCTCGTGTACCAACAAGCTACTTTGCAGTTCATCGATGGACAAGATGTCGAGATCATTTGACTCTTCAATGAAGCATACCACATAGTCATATCTAGGAGTCATTGATCTCAGAATCTTTTCAAAGTACTCATTCACTGATTCCCCTTCCTTCAGATGCAGAATTTCAAACTCTTTGCGAAGAGCTTGTAATTGTGCACGTTTGACACGTGTTGTGCCTTGGTACTTCTGCTTTAAGGAGTCCCAGATGTCCTTTGCGATGTCTTTCTTCAATATTGTCTCCAGAATTGATCGATCAATGGCCTGGAAAAAATAATTCTTAGCCTTCAAATCCTTTAGTCTTCGATCATCAATGGCCTTCTTCTGCCCATCTGTGAGATTACTCTTGTCTGCTACTACAGGAATCCCAGTCTCCACCAAACTCCAATATTCCTTGGGCGCAAGAAATTCTCCATGAGCATGCTCCAATGGTCATAGTGTCCATCAAACCTCGGAATTGCAGGTTGCACGAAGCTACTTTCAGTTGTCATGGCGTCTTTGTTTGAACAATGAGACTAGCTTCAATTAGGCCCCGTGATGGGGCTCTAATACCAGATGTTGGAAACCTAAGTTGAACACTCACGAACACAAGTAAAGATAAGTTTGCTCGAGTACACAAATGCTGGGAGAATATCTATTATTCATTCAAAGAGCAGGCATGGCCTTAAATAGCCTTACAAGGGTATATGAATGCTGAAAACATGCAGCCCACGTTTTACAACCCTAACAACGTGGTACACGACTAAATTAGAATCAAATAACTTATTCCTAAAGAATAGGACTTATTAACAATAACTGAAACAACCTTACAAACTAGGAGACCTAACCCTAACGGCTAGGAAATCTTAACAACTTCAACACTTTTGAAATCCGATGATCATGAACATTGCATTAGTGTCATTGCGACGTTGACAATTTAATGACCTTAAGAAAACGCGCTTTGCAAGACTTTAGAAATGCATTAACTATAAAAATTACACTAGTGTCATTGCAGCGTTGGTAGATGACCTTAAGGTGTGTGTGGGGCAAGTGTGAGTGCACTCAAGCCAGACTACAATACCGTGAAAAAAAAAGTTGTGATTCCACTCCAAAGTCGATCATTTTTATCCTTTGAACATGTCAGGACTCTCAATTTCTTCACAACCTTAAGTTTCAAGCAAATTTGATATTGGTAAGTACCAATCCATCCATAGCATCAAACCCAAGAGGTAGAATCTACGTAAAACTTTTTGACAAGATAAATAACAGCATTAAAAAGTAAAAAAAAAAAAGAGAGTAGATTAATTTCGTAGCTATACTATACATCAAGTACTATGAAGCTCATGATCTATTTTTCTTGTGTTTTACACTGCATTGAGCTTGTGTATCGACAGGGCTTTTCGCTCCACAGAGCTTATGCTTCATCCGCCAAGGGAAGAAACCTTGCAAGCCACAACCCTTGGGCGACGAGTACGACTGCCTGCACACCGTTCTCGAAACACAGGCCTCCGCCGGCTCCGGATAATTCCACGGGTAGCAGAGTCTCTTGCTTGAACTCATCTGTGACACGTTCAGCTTCAGAGCAGAAGATGCAACTAATGCAGTTGCGTCCGGAAGAAACCGCTCGATTATGAAATTCGGACAGTTTTGATTCATCTCGTGTCTTGATTCTTCTGCAAGCTTCAACTTCAAGCTGTGATCTGTTTCATGTTCTCTCTGTTCCTTCTTTTCCACA
Source organism: Crataegus laevigata (assembly GCA_963580275.1). NCBI lineage: Eukaryota > Viridiplantae > Streptophyta > Magnoliopsida > Rosales > Rosaceae > Crataegus > Crataegus laevigata. The sequence goes on along the minus strand of OY756938.1, from coordinate 36,980,822 downwards.
ATGTCTATTGCCTCTGAGAGTGAGAACACATCTATGGCATCCGAGAAAGCCTCGTTGCTGTAATCAAAATCGTCGATATCATCCTCAACGTCACGTAGATCGTCATCGTCTTCAATGTCGCCCTCACATCCATCATCGAGTTCATGATCACACTCGTTGTCCTTGTCAAGAGGCCGGTGCCACCAGCCTGGGGGAAGCTTCGGGCGAGGAGTGTCCCCATGCTGGATATCGTCACCTGCGTTTGAGTCCTTGGGCTTGCCAGGGACTCGTTCCCAGGAAAACGGAATCCGCTCACTCGCTGGCAGCGATGCACCTTGTAGATCTTCACCGCCGGAGTTTCCAAGGCGGCGGGTTGAGAGGAGTGGTGCGTTGAAGTTCAGCATCCTAGGACATTTTGGAGTGAGCTGAAAGCTTTAGGCGAGTGATAAGGAAGGAAATGGTAAGAGGCAGTTGAATGAAAATAATTGCAGGACAGTTGGAAAGTTATGGACATCTCATGCAGTCCGTTTAGCAGTAGTTTTCACTTTAAAATGGTCACAGGTGATCGGGTAGAAAGACCCTTTTGTATGAAATTTGGAAGGGACCGCTTGACTTAATTGGAAGGATCATCAATGTATAGTGGTTAGCATAGGTCCATGTAGGGATGTTTCGTTTCAAGTCAATCGCTTAAGAAATCGGGAAATACGCACAAATAGAACTGTTACAAACTCTTAAACAGATGAACTTTCATTAACGTCTTAAGCGTCCATCTGATTCTTTGATTAAAAGTTTGTAACCAATTCCAACTCTGTGTATTTCCCTAAAAACTAACAAGAGAAAAGTTAATGCAGAAAGAGTGTTCAAGAAAAGAGGAAGATGCAGAACTGCCTCTGAATTTGGTACCAATAAGCCTCTTTAGAAATAAATCAATTTCGTGCTGGTTCTTAATCAAAACCGTGAAGCTGATACAACAAATGAGAGAACAGAACGACAAGATTACAACACATCGCAAACCACTTGGCAAAAACAAAGGGTAGACACATCTAAATTGGACAGACACATCACAAGCTTACATGATCATGTACAAGATATTTTTTCGCCTTCGGTTGCTTCTGCTCCCGTCTTTGCTGGAGTAGTATATCAGACAGTAGCAGTAGCAGGTCTCTGCTCTACTCAATAAGTTGATCCAATCAATAAACAGTTGATATATTTACATGCTATCTTGCTCCTCTCTACTCTCCTCTATGAATCCAAATTCTCTCCTTGCTTCCGCTTTTCATACCCTTTTTGAAGGCCATGGGAATCTACAATTGTACGTTTCTAAAGACAAAATCCAACAGATCACCTATGCTGACAATTGCTGGTCATTCCCATGTTAAAAGAATCAGGTAGCAGCAGCATGATTGCCCCCCAGACGGTAAAGAATAATCTCTATGGTTCTCTCACTTCTGTTGTTCATTGACACGTTCCCGTGCTTTAGCATAGAGGTCATGAGTGTCAGCATGGTTGGGATCAAGACAGAGGGCTGCTTCACAGTCTCGCACGGTGGAGACAAAGTCACCCATTGACTCGTGGAATGCTGCTCGAAGATGTAGCAGCTGCAGGTCTGGCTTGAAAGTTATGGCCTTTGTTAGCTCTTCAATGGCTTCTCCTTCTTTGTGGTCATCCATCAAAACTGTAGGGCCATAGTTCCCATGTTAGTAGTTTACAGTAACAGTTTTTTCAAACACACTCACAAATACATACTTTCATCAGAAAAATTCATGCTTTAACACTGTACAGCTTTGATAACATAATCATATGAAGCATATAACAGAACACAACCTAGGTCCTTCCAACCGAAAATCAAAAAATGTTTAATAGGTTTTATTTTTCCCTTCTTTTCTTTTATCGGGGGGTTTCACCCAGAAGCCCTTTTTAACAATACACTTCAGAGAAAAACTATTCAAACCCAAAACTTTAGAAAGACCAGATATCCCAGCTGCCTTTGTAATAGGAGAACGGCACCAAAGAAATTCCATAACTAAGAATCCATAAGAGCGTCACAAGTGGGTAGACGAGGTTTTATTTTTCTCAATTGAGCTCTTGAAGTGTTTTTTATAGAACTTACATTTGTCAGGTTTATTTTTTCCTCTAGTTTATTATTTATTAAACCATCAACATCCTTCTTTTATAGTAAGTTTGTTCAGTTAATAACAAGTTTCAAGTTGGCAAATACATCAGCATGCAGATTTCTAAATAAACTATTAGCGTTCAATTCAAATCCTACTACAGAACAATAAAGCCCTCTAAACTGACGAATTCATAGCAATTGAAGCTCCAACGAGCAGAATGGACCACTAGCCCCTTCTGCTTGAATACCTAGATAAGTACATACTAGTTTCTAAGTGATTCAATCGGCATATAGGATATCTACACTAAGTTAAGGCCCAAGGATATAATGACAGACATCTCTGTATATTTAAACAGTACAGGTTTCATCTCTGAGCACTAAGATTTAACCATAAACAATAACTTCCACTTTAAATGGCATGCACCAAACAAACAAGAACCATAGTCACAACATACCTGCTGCCCTATATCTGTACGGATATGTCCTCAGGGGATCTAGTTGTGTTGCCATACTTAGATCACTCTTTGCCATATCGCGGTCACAGTATTCTGAACGTTTTTCATAAGCTGATGCATTGTTTCGAGCCTTCTCTATCAGCTTTGTCATCTCATCATATGCAGCCTTGCGTTGATTTTTAAGATGAAATACTCGTGCTAGACCCTGATGTGCTCTCGTATGCTTAATGTTGAGTGCATTTGTGTAGCAGTCAGCAGCAAGATCCAGCTTATCAGAGTCTACGTAGACGCTTCCTAAATTATTTAGAGCCTGCATGATAACATACCAATCTGAATAAATTTGAAAGTTTAGATACCAAGATTGAAATTTTTTTTTCTAAGGATGACACTTACTTGTCCTTTTCTAAGACCATCCGAAGGGCATCTAAGCGCTTCCTCTAGAAGCTGGATCACATATGTTGAAGACTCAGAATCAAGACTTGAGTCTGCTAAAGCATATGCTTTAAGGAAAAATGCTTCAAATGATCTCTGGATAGCAATGGACTCCTCTGCCTTTGCCAATGCTTCTTCACGATGGCCAGTGTCATACAAGATCCATCCTTCATAGACAAGCCGCTCATGCTCAGAACTAGAATGATTCCGAGCCAACCGAAGACTATGCATAGCAGCCTTTTGACAATTTAACCTACGATTTTCAGGAACATCAGAGATGCTACTAAAACAGACTAATGTAACAACCAATGACATCAACAAAGCAATAGAAATTGGACTAAGTGGAGTGTCATCCTTCTCTATAATATGGCTTAGGAGCAAACGAGGTTTAGAGTTCTGCCCAACATGCAATATAAGTCAGTCAGGCACATACAATTCCAATGAACTGAAAGTGATGAATTCTACATGTGTCAAGAACTTAAGATGTTATGTTCTGGATTAAGCCCTTCAAACAAAAACAATACTACTGATTTGAACAAAGGCAGTTCATTAAATCCAAAAGCAAATTATAGATAGGCTAGTTGGTAAAGTAATGTACCGCTTTCTCCTACTTACCGCAACAGAAGGAGAGACTGCCTAAAGTGTAGAAGGCTCTTCCCAGGGTCATTTGCCAACATATGATGTACAACAGCTAGAGAACCAATATCATCAACAGAGGACCATCGATCATACAGTTGCATCCAACAATCAGCCTGACTCCACTGTTGAACAAGAGGGTGGAGCAGCTCTACCAGATGGTCACCATGCATTTTCCCATGAAACATCATGTAATTTGGGTCCAAAGTCAAGAGTGCCCGGACGTCTCTGAGAGCTCCTTCAAAATCTTCAAGGGCAATTGAAAACCAAGCCCGCAATTCAAGACAATCAGGAGAGACCTTGAAACTAATTATCTTATTGATCTCTGTGATAGCTGCTTCAAACTGGTTCTCCTCCAACAAAGAAACAGCCCTATACTTGTATGGATAAGATAGAGTTGGATCCAAGTGAGTTGCGGTGCTCAAATCCATCATCTTTTCCTTTCCAATACAATACAGAGATCGCTCCTGATACATCCACCCAACCGGTGTATAATCAGAAATGAGAGAGTTCGTTTGCTTGTAAGCTGCATACTTATGGCCACGCTTGAACTTGGCCCTCGCAATGCCCACCAAGGAATAAATATGACCAACCTCTACTGCTTCTTCAAACCGCCGCTGAGCATCTTTAAATTCTTTCCTCTCAAGCATCACAACACCTAACAGGTGAAATGCAAGTTGCTTCTGCCAAATTTCGGTGGCACACTCTGCCAGCCTCTCTAGAAGCATCACTGTTGTGTTCGATCTCATGTCTTCCTCAATGGCAATCTGGCTCAAGAAATAATACAAAACGAAAGAAGAGTGCCCGGACATAGCCAACCTTTGCCTAGCTTCTGAAGTACAAAATAATCTCATCATATGAGGATTGTGCAACGAACTCGGTAGCTCCCTCAAAAACACCTGCAAACAAGCTGCCACTAGAAGATGAGCAGTCTCCTCCAATCCATAGTCAATCAGCAGCATCGCATCTTCCAGTTCACAAACCAAAGATGCCAAATGAGAATCACACACCGACTTCAACTCATCGCAACAAAACCTGTTTGCAAAGGATAGCAGGTCCAAAACAGTTCTCACTTCAAAAGAATCTACTCTTTTTATCCTGCTAAAAATCTCCACTGCCCTCATTGCCTCCACGGATATCCCATTCTGTGTGAAATTTATCTTCTCCCTCCGCGTCTCCGTGAAGTTACCATACAACATTGCATTGAAAGGCCTAGAAAGCGAGGCAATGTTGTATCTAACACACCTAATCTCAGCATCTCCAATACAAAATGAAATATCACCATCCTCCTCGGAAGTGGAACATACCTCATCCCCCATCACAAGATTATCATCTTCCTCTTCCCCCCGCGGAGTCCTAGAACACATACAAGACTCAAAAACAGACTCGGGATCATACCCGGAAACCAAACTAGCCTTCGGACATTCAACATTTCTACCACAACAATCCATTGCTGACGACCCAATAAGCTCATCCTCTCTCCTCTCATACCTCAACCACGCCGCCAGCACCACCTTCGAGTGCACATCCACCGCGTGTTGCCTCGCTGACCTGAGGCTCCGCCGGAACAATTTTGGATCCGACAGACCCCGAAATGTCGCACATTGCTCCAAATACACCTTCCACTTCTCGAATTGGGGGCAAATCTCAATCCTACGGTACACATCAGCTAGGGTTTCGACAAAATCGACCGATTTGAGGGAAGGTTCGATTTGGGGCTCGAGGAGATCGGACACCGGAAGACCATATGGAAGAAGAGTCTCGAGCAAAACATTGTTGGCGGTCGGGTTCGGAGCCTGAAAACTGCCCCGACTCGATCTGGATCGAATAGAGTTGACCCGGAGATGGTGAAGAAGCTTGTCCCCCACACCCCCACCACCACCGCCGTTTCCGCCGCCGGCGGTGTCTCCGGAAGGATTAAGCGCGAAAACTTGAGTTCCTTTACACCCATCCATGATCTTCAAGCTACGCATTGTTGTAAATATATTATGCTGCATCTTCCAAAGTAGCAACGAATTTCAAATTTCCCAAATCACCCTCTAAATTCAAAGCTCTAAATTCAAACAAAATATAATTAATTTCATAAAAAAAATTTGAAGTAATAGATAGATAACTGGGAGCTACCTCATTGCCCAGCAAGCACCACCGTTTGGGCACCCAGAAAAAAAAAGACACAAAATTGGAGGTGGAAACGATGGTGGTGCAGGCGAATTCGAGGTGGGGAAATCACAGATTTTCTGGGTATTTTTCCTTTTTTGGTTTTTTTTTTTCTTTTTCCCAAAGAAAATGGAGAGAAAGTTGTGGTGTTTGGAAGAGAAAGAAGAGAGAGAAAGTGAGGAGAGAGAGAAGGTGGGAAGGAAGGAAGGGGAGGGAATGATTGATTGATCACATTGACTAGCAAAATTTGGAACCAGATGTGTTGAGGTGGAGGGTGGCCTGGCCTGGCCGTTGCAACCGCCACTCCCTCTCTCTCTCTCTCTCTCTCTCTCTCTCTCTCTCTATTTTTCTTATTATTCTTGTCTTGTCCATCTAAATATGCGCCTTTCCTTTCTCTCTGTTTATTGGCTGTTTTCATTTTTTTTTCCTTCGCTAGTACGATACATCCTAAAATCAATGATTGCGATTCAAATAGCGGGTTTAAAAAAACTCATAAATTCATTTTATTTATTTATTATCGCTTGATTTATTAATATTAAAAATTAAACTTAAGACTTGTCGTGTAAAACTTAGTAATAATTAAAATATATATAATAATAATATGTGGAGTTGTAATTTTGTGCAATGTCTGATAGTGATAAGATGGATAGAATATTATCTCCTAGTGTTTTACGACACAAGAGGATAGGCGTTAAAGTCGGCCTGCCTGTCTTTCATGAATGCCATTTTCCTCTTTCTCTCCGATCTTTGTTTATTAGAAAGACAGCTAATGTTAATGGGGGGAAAATTGTGCAAATATTATCTGAAATTTTTCTATGTTCTAGCAATTATCACTTAGTCAAGAGAAATTTACTATTACTTATTAACTCACGCGTCAATTTTATACATCTGTCTAATTTTATTTGTATTTTTATGAAAAGAAATTAAAAAAATCATGTGACATTCTTGATAATTAAGTGTCATAAACCACAGTCAATCAAAAAACAAACTACAATCTATAAAGTTATATAGAAAACTGACCTGAAAAACTCTCATTAGCCGAATTCATGAATGAGCAAAAACATAGAAACAATCGAAACAATCCTTCTCTTATTTGTCAAAATCTCAATGCTTAAGCGAACAATATGTTTTTGTCTATAAAAGAACGTGTACTATGGAGCAGAGACCACTATATATAGATATACAATCCTTGTCAAACCACATAAGGATTCCCTATTAAATTCATATAGGAAATTGAATATATTTCCTCAAAGATATCCGTTTAAGGTTCTATTACAATCCTTGCAGCAATAAGGATTAACACTCCTCTACAGTCTTGTGGTATTCATCTTCGCTTCGTGGATGGCGAATTCAATACCAAATTAGGTTGCCCATTGTGTGGCTTAGCTAAACTTCTCCCTTTAGTGTAAAAATATCGATGTACTAAAAAAAAAAGACATTCTGAGTGAAATTGAACTCGGAAGCAATTGGCATCTAAACTCTCAATCTCATCATGCTCACACTCAAACAAGAACAACCTCGTAAACATTCGCATTGGTGCCAATTTGGATGTAGGTTGATAAACTAAATAATATTGGATTTTTATCCATGTAACAACCTTAAAAAGGGCCACATGCATTTCATGAGAACATTATTTGACACACAAAAAAAGAAGATGAAATTCGAAGAAATTGTACGCAAGTGCCAAACTGTCTCATGACGTGAATCTCCACATAGTTAATTAGAAAGAAAAAAAATTTAGTCTATGTTCACAAACATAGAAGTTTGTGGTGATATTATGCAGTTTTTCCTACTTATTAGTGTGTTAAAGTTTTCTACCGATCTTTCTTTCTTTCTTTTTTTTGGCTTAAAAAAACTAAGCATTTACAAGAAGAAGCCTTTAGGACATCCCTCATTAAATTGATCAAAATGCAGAGCTAAATGAGCAACATAGGTGTGAGCAAATAAATTTACTTCTTGAAAGATAATAATAATAATAATAATCCTATCGTTGGAGAAGTAAAGAACCATAAATTTAACATCTTGAATCATAATATTGAATATAGTGAATAACAAATTTAGACTCACCTTCCACTAAAATTTACAAAATGATAAGTCTTACAAGCTCGGAGAAGACAATCCCGCTAAGTTATACTCTCGTCAAGCAGCACATCTAACCCTTAATTTTCAAAATGTGTGCTTCCAATCAACTAAATGCCCCATTTTTTACGTGGATATCTTTTCAAAATTAGCAGATATTTGCTCAGTCAAATTGAGTATAACAATTTGCTACGCTTTCTACACTTAATTTTGAATCTTCATTTCCTTAGACCAATTTAGCATAAAATATACCGATTGCCAAAAAGAAAAAACAATGTCTTGAAAATTATATGAATCTATCTAATTCAACCCAAAAATAAAAAAATGTTGAATCCAGTAACATCCAATACTCAGGGCCGCATCTCCCGGGACTTTTTCAAATACGAAAACTGCGGTCCCACGCCACGCATCCCAAATGGCGCGTGAAGGAAATAGCAACATCAGCTGAGATGTGGATAACTCATGAAACGTGCTTCACCACGTTTTTTAACTTTTTATATATATTTTTTGGTCCATTTTTTACTTTTTATATATAATTGTCACTGCTATTGCGTGCGATGTGTAAACAAAAAAGAAGCTTCTTTTTAATTATTTATTTATTTATTTTAGTTATCAACTATTTACTTTATTAATTAAAAAAGGTTTTATTTTCTTAATTCGAATGTTGGGCCTTAATAATCTCATGTGTATGGGATCGGACAAGCCCATTCCACATATCTTTCCATTGGGCTTTGACACATGGCGCTCCCTTGAGTTTGTTGAAGAATAAAACTTGGTTGTGTTAAAAGGTCTGAGTAAACAATAATACTACGTCTAGTGGTATTTTACATTTCTTTTTATTTATCGATGTATTATATTGAAGAGTGATAAAATAAATTAATTATGAACACGTTATTACGAGATTCAAACTCAAAATTTTAGACTTATAAACGGAGTAAAAGACCATTACGAAGTAGTATTAAGTGAATTTTGCACTTATACTTGAGAGGTTTTGGATTAGTTAATTTGGATGACGAGTTTAATACCTAATTTACGATAGTTGACTTATCGTATGATTTATCCTATATCTTAAACTCCATAAATTAGAATATTATATGTAAATAAAAATGCATCAGTTGTCCCTACATTATAAACCGATATTATCTATAACTTAACCGTTTAAGTCCTGGAGTAAAGAAGCAAAACAAGAAAGTGTCGTTTCGCACGTAGGTAAACTTGTAGTCGTAGTCTTTTTGCTTATGTAGTGGTCGGCCTTCCTACACGCACGCGCCCGGAAGCGGTGAGTTTTCTCGCAACCTCAAGCCAAGCCTTTGAAGTCCTCTCTTGAGGCAATCCCTGAATGTCCGACTCCTCATAAATGATGTTAGGATCGGCCGACTCATCCTCGGAATTCGAAAATAAAACAGAGACAGATAGAGTTGCCTTCCATGCCCGGTTAAGTTCGCCCTTAGGGGAAAGACTGGAATGAGAAACAAAACGGAATGTACCGAATTTTTAATCATGGGAGCCCGCCCGAATAAAGGGAGCCTTCTGTGAGAGGGCCTTGGAGGAGAATTGGAATAATGAGAGGAAGAAGCCCCCTGAATCATGGTAGTACGACCCAAGGGAGAAAGAAGACAAACTCTATATCTCTCTTTTTTGTTCTCCGTAAGGGGCTTCGAAAAGGAGTGAAATCCCCCCCCTAATAACCCCCGGTACTTTGGATGATAATCAAGGTTAGTAGACCTTTTATGTGAAGTTTACAAAATTGAGTGCAATTTGAAGTGAACCGCTTAATTTAGCTTTAGAGTGTAGTTGGAGGTGATAATATTCCCCTCTTGTTGGCCCAAGTCAAAAATTTCAGCTCCCATATAAAGGCCCAGCAATGTTGAATATTTCTGAAGGTCATTTTCGCCCACTTTCTTAGACCATGTTTGAAGTTCAAAAAATGGATTATCGGGATAAGGTTTTATGTACGAAGTTCAAAAATAACGAGTTTATAACTAATGTATTTTCTCACTTTCTTAGACTATGTCCAATAATCTTAGTATAATATGTATCGTTGTATCGTTATTATGTAAAACAACTATAAACCAAAATAGAAAGGGTAAAACGATACAATTGTCTAGGAGCAAAAGTTGGACGTGAAAACGAAGATGGTGAATCTCGCTTTGGGAACCTATTGCATGGCACACGTTAATGTGACAGAAGGAAGCATTGCCCACGGCTTACTACATTAACTTGATTTGTAAAGTGGATGATATACACAAAATTGAAAACTAATACGGGCCTTTTGGTATTTAAAACTTTATTTGGTATTAAATTCGAAAAATATTTAAATGTTAATATTATAGAAGAATTCAGATTCTCGCTGTATTTTCTTTGTGAGAATCTCGGAATTCATGAATCATATCCGTTCATAGTACATCATGCGGTCAAAAATCATTTTAAATATTTTTATTTAAAATTAAATACATATAATACATGAGAAAAACTGACCGCACGATATACAATAAATGAACACAATTTACGAATTCCTAGAATTTTCACCAAAAAGATCCAGAGAGGATCCTGTTGGATTATAGAAAGAAGTCCCGGTCAGGTCATGTCTTTTTCAGGTAATCACCACCTCTTCCCTCACCGGCGTCGACTAGTTCAACAACCAAGTGGAGCTACGGTGAAGTGGATTCAACACTTGTGGTTGCTATAGATACGAATCGGCGCACACAACAAATACGAATTGACGTTGGCCGCGGGCCCAAATTGATTTCGGTGGCAACTCTGGTCAACCCTGCAGGGTAAGAACACAACAAAGAGAGAGGGGTCGGATATGGAGTTGATTTTTTGTGATTGGAGGTTGTTGGCCCGCCCCAAATTTCTATGCTGTTCAAAAACTCTAAAAACATGCTTTGTGTATTTTTTTTTTCTTCTTAAATAAGCTTTGTTCTCAAGTTCTTTTTAATTTCAGTTTTTAAAACAGGCTTACCAAACAAGAAATTAGTTTGAAATTCGAAACTTGCTTGAGTTATAAAAATTGCATCCGAGTTGAATACCAAACGGGTCCTAAGTTTTCTTTGACATTCCAAGCGAGTAACTTGAATGTGGTGATATGGTGGAATGCGCTGCAATAACTTCTAACTTTAGCGACTTTGGCCGAGGAATGAACACTCTTGGTCTTGAGTTTTCAAACCTGAAGACAAGGTTATGCAATTCACTGCGAAGTTCTAAATCTTCTGCACCAGGTTCGGTAGCCTCAAATATATCGATAAAAATATAGGTCCGCCTAATCGGTATTATATATGAATGAAAGATACTCATCAGAGATGAGTGTCTTAATCGTAATAATGGTTCGCAAGTTTGTGTGCCGAACTCTAAATGAGACATGAGAGTAACCAATCATAAAACACATTAGCTAAGAACGTGACATCTTTCAACAAAAGAATCCAATTGACTCTTTGCTGCCTGTGACCTGAAATAACTAGCCAGATGGGTGTACCTATCGTGTCCAGGTAGGAGAGAATAAATGTAGGTATTAGGTGGACCATATCTAAATACTCTAAACCCAAATGGGGCAAAAACTAGTTGCATGGATTGCAAAGAATAAGGTGCCAACATTGACTAAGAAGAATAAAGACAATGGCTTGCGAGTTGTTTGGGAAAGAAAATTTGGGAGAATTATGCAAAGACACTGTAGTAGTGTAGTGACTAGTACCAATAATCTAATCGGGAAGGATGAAATGAACAAGTGAATCTCTATGCACATATATAATATATATAATGCATCGACCATGGTTTTCATTTGTATTACCCTTAGAGATGGCATATTTTTATTAGGTATGAAAAAGAAAAGTTCAAACTTCAACTAATGTCACTAGCAAGAATCCATGGCTATCTTTTTTAGTTCTAGTTTATTCTTATTTAAAATGAAACATGAATCGATAATCGATGGTCAATGGTGTACTTGTATGGTGCGAAAAGATTCAAATTAAGCCATAAAGGAATGTTATGCCTCAGATGTTTCACATTCGAAAATCCTGGCTAAATTCTTTTTCAGGTTAATATATATGTTGGTCGTTGAGGATGTACCCATTCTCATGGTACTGATCTTTTTCAAGTTGATTTTGTAAAAACAAGCTCAACATTTGGTGATTGAAAGATCTTACAAGTTGATTTTGTAAGAACAAGTTCTGCATTACAATCCTTGACACATAAGCTACTAAATCGAGTTTCGTCAGTTCATCAATTACGGTTTAAGCCAATAAAAAAACATCATGAATATAATAGGATAGACAATTCAAATGTACATGTAACCAAGAGCTTACACAAATCAAAAGAAACACCACAATTCCTCAACCACTGATGACATGCATCTAACCAATGTGAAAAATAATAGTTACGAGTAAGTGACCCTAGCTTTACCATAGTGGTGAAGATGAGTATTCTCCTTGCACTACGGCATGAATTTAAACCTCATCGACTCTTTACTATAATATCTAATCTGACAAATCTATCATTTGACCCAAAAAAAAAAAAATAGTTACGAGGATTAAACTTTGCATGTCATAGAATCACCATAAAGGCATCACGAGGAAAATACAGCATCACCATATGATGATCTTGCAATCATTAGTAAAGAAGCACTATTATGAATGACCTCCAATAAACATTGAGTTTCCTCTTCAAAGTCTTTTATCATACGCACAAACCAAAATAAAAACAAAAAATCACCATCGTAACCCTGAACAATAGTCGCCGATCAAAGATTTGCGTTTAATTTGTAAACCATAAAGGCTCTCTTCGACAGAGCCTATTTTCAATATTTGGGCAGGAGAACGACAACTACAAAGACTCTTCTTGTCAAATAAAAAGAATGACCACATCAATTTTTTTTTTCTTTTGACAAAGAAAAAAAAATCTTCATATTTCTTGTCACAAAAAGGAAAAAAAAAATCAGCGCAACCTGATTTAAATGTTTCTATAATCCAAAAATATGTCAAGGTGTATGTAAGTAACCTTGGAATTAATTAAGTGATGGTAAAAGCTTCAATCCATCGATCTGTTCAAAATTAGACCGATCACTTTCATCACTAGTCAATGCATAGAGATAGGTCGACGCAATATTTTTACATGCAAGTAGAATTTTTGTAGATAATTAGTGGTACATATTAATGTGGATAGCTTAAATTTGAGTTTATACCATGACAAAGCCATAACGAGCATTATTACAATTCTATATATAATTAGTATTCACATATATAAAAACTGTTAATTAACTATAAAGTTATGACTTTCTTATACTCTTTCATAATATGAGTACATCATATATGGGAGCAAGAAGAATTAATTTTGATTCTTAATCAATTTTTATATTGTTCACATTAATATATAGTAGGTTAAAATGGATATCTACATGCTAGTTTTTGTGTTCGATTACTAGCGTGAGTAAATTACACGATAGTGATAAAGAGAAAACTGAAATGCTTGTGGAAGCCTTTTTGACCCTCAAAGAGGTGAACTGTTATGACGAAATCACCAGATAGTTTTTTTGGAATTAAAAAAAAATGAATATCTAATTAATACAGTTCCGATAAGACTGAGATGGAGATGACAAACAATCGATAGTAATATGTAGCTTCCAGAAGATGCATCAAGATGTGACTCAAAGAGGTGAACTGTTATACGAAATCACCAGATGGTTTTTTTGGAATTTTATTTTATTTTTAAAATAAATATCTAATTAATACAATTCTGATAAGACTGAGATGGAGACGACAAACAATCGATAGTAATACGTAGGTTCCAGAAGATGCATCAAGAGGTGACAAAGCAAATACCTTTGACGGGAATAACCATTATTACCATATTTTACTTACATGTTCTGCCAACCATGCATACGTAGATGAGATGTGAATAGACTCATATAATAACACCACCAATCTGTACACAAACTAATTATTAATTAAGATCCAAATTAAATATCTATATTATTGATGTTATATTCTGCTGTCATATTTATCAAGCTTTTATATATAATCAAATCATACATACATTAAGATTTTTGTACATAAAATTCATGCTAGGGGTCTTTATTCAAATAATGTATAACTCAGCAAAGAAATTCGTGATGTACCCCCTTACATTATAATATGCAAGGCACTGATATCATTATATATGACTAGAGGGCCAGTGTTGAATATGCTTTCATATCATAGAGGGACGTCTATGTGACCTCTTGTATGGCAAAAGTAGACACAATTCCGATTCATTTACAACATAAATATTTACTACGGCTTGCGAGTAATAGAGATAATATAATGTTAAGATTTCAGAGTCGAGATAATAGTTATTATTAATCACATTAATATTATATTTATTTTAATCATCTGCAATGCTTGAGATATCTGTTAAATTTATTACAAAAGATCTCATTGTATTATAGTAAAACTCTTCAGTTATAAGTGGTAATATATTCTCTCAGGTTTCGTATGCGGGATGACATTCTTCAACACATATAAGCTTACCGCAGTTTTCAAAATGTAATATATATATTTTTTCACCAATTAGCCGTTCCAGTTTATTGGTACTCTTATTTTAGTATGCTAGCAGATTTTGGATTTCCAGTAGGGTTAGTCTACGATGTCTTTTAAGAGAAGGGGGTAAGTATTTAATCCAACAATGTTTTTGTAATGCATTCATGTCCATGCATAAGATCTTATATGTTATGTAAAAACAGCCTCATACTGGTGAAAAAAAAAAAAAACATTGTAAGAGCTTATAAGGTATGGGCTACTCTCCATATATTCAATATGTTTTTTTAAGAGGTTGAGCTGATATTATTATAAAATCAATTAGCAATATAAAGAGTAACACAACCCCTTATATTTATATATAAGCCCTTGCAAAGATTTTTCTTTTGAGAGGTTGGACTGATACAATTATAAAACCAATTGGTAATATGAGGCGTAGCTCAACCTCTTATAAGCATTTGCAAAGATTTTCCTTTCACCGATATGAGACTCTTTTACTTTCACATCCTCATACGTTCTTTCACATGTGACGAATTTTCAAGAAAAAAACGTGGACAACACGAATTGAGTGACGTGGAGTATGTGTAGTTGTCCGCTTCACATGTGGGCCAACATGCTCTGGTACTATATATGAAAAAGTTAAAGTTCCACCAGAAAACAAATTAGCAATATATATGGGAGTAGTCCAACTTCTTATAAGCCTTTGCAAGGTTTTCCTTTCATTGATGTGGGATTCTCTAGTAGAAAAAACACTTTCCGCGACGTAGGCACCTTCATCGTGCAAAGTCAAAAATTGTTGCCTAAGGGTTTGTGCGACGCAACCTTCGTCGCGGCAAGGCAGTGACAGTAGAGTTTGCGTGACAAAGTTATAACCTGCGTTGCGCAAAGCAGCTTTGCACGACGCACGGACGACGTCGAGCAACTACCTACGTTGAGCAAAATGTCTTTGCACGACGCAGAACTTACGTCGTGCAAAGTGTCCTTGCGCGACACACTACCTACGTCGAGCAAAGTGTCTTTGCACGACGCAGAACTTACGTCGTGCAAAGTGTCTTTGCGCGACGCACTGCCTACGTCGAGCAAGGAGTCTTTGCGCAACTCGTAGCCTACGTCGTGCAAAGTTGCCTTGCGTGACGTGACCTACGTCGCGCAAACCCTTTTTTTTATTTTTTATTATTTTTTATTTTTATAAATGTTTTGGTCAAAATTAAATTTTTTTTTATTTTTGATAAATATTGTAATTAAATTATGAAGAATAATTAATTAAGCAAGCAAAAGTATAAAATATATAAAAATGTACATACAAGATGTCCAAACAAAAAAGAAAAAACTACAAGTGAACTAGGTTTAAAACATCAAGCTATTGAGTATCGGGAGGGTGAGGTGGCTCTGAGGTCGAAGGTGGATCAAGATGAGGTGTTTGTAGCGAGACTTGTAGGCCGGCTGTCTGTATGGCTCGTACAAGGTCCCTCAACTGCACCTGCATATATACATACCAATTGTAACAAACTGCAACGAAAAGATAGAAAATAGCATAATGATGTCATAGTATAAAGGATATGTCACTCATGACATTATAAAGAAAGAAAATTCGCACCACTTGCTCAATAAGTGTCCTTACATATCAGTTTCAAAACTTAAAGTGTCCTCTAGAGGTCAAAGAAACTTGGAAATTCACACTAAACGAGGACTCTCGTAAAATGGCACACAGTCATTATCTTCATTCAACAAAATGGTAGATGCCTAGTTGCAATAATCATATGGAAATTCGATGACTTCGAGATGGGATGCAAATTCCTTATGTAGATAAGCAAGATGATAGAACTTCATACCAAGTGAAGTTGATCCCTATAAGCAAATATAATACAAAAAAAAAACCTTATTAAAACTTGAACCACCTGAATTCAGATTTTCTGAATCCAAACATCAAATTCAAAAAATGCAATAACTATTGAAATGAAAAGAAACACAAAGGAAATACCGTTGTGCAGGAATTCGGGTGCCTGCATAAATTGTTGTAATACAATTCCTCGATAACGCAATCAACAAAAAGATTCAAACACCAGGACTCTACTTTCATATTTCAACTCTACTAATTTGAACTAAATCTTTAATTCTGAGTACTACATTTTGTTATCTACACCTGCGTGATCATTTTGTACAACTTAAAGCAAATTCACGCTGCCATTTTTTAAAAATTTGATGCAAAAGAAGATGGTATTACCGCCTGTTGAATCAAAATTCTGTATGAGGTGACTGAACAAAGGAGTGCAACAGTCGAAATGTTGCCCAAGTAAAAAAGAACAGCACCAAACTTTAGTAACTATTTTACTTCATATGCACTGAACAAACTATAATGAAATCAATTCAAGAGGAACGAAGGACAACATAAAACCACTTGACTAAACAAAGGTATTGATAGTAAGCATATGCATAACATTAAAGACATATCACTTTCACTGTACCAAAAGGGGCACATCGACAAGAATTGATGCAACACATATTATTACACAGAACGCACCACATTGATGTAGCACAGATCTTCTATGGAAATGAGCAACCAAAGACTAAACAATTTATGCTTAAAATAGATCTTCTATGGATAAAAAGTAAGGCTGACCAAACAGAAGTCATCTAACAGCACTCAGCAGATTAACCGCCATAACATTATAAAGCCACTGTCGAATTCTAGAGACTTCTTCAAAGTAATTCCTTGATTTCTAAATTAAATTTGAGTGATGTCAACACTACTAAATCATTCAAGAAAACTGCCTTTTAGTGTAATCAAGAAATTATCTTTCAAAAGGTCCGCCAAGGTGCAAATGAATAGAGAAACTAATAAGTCCAACCTTTGTTTTGTCCAAGCACAAAAATTCTCTAGAAATCACACAAATACATCGCCTATTTTTTTTTTAATGATCCATGGAAAAATATTTGTCTAGAAAAAAATTAGGTCAACTTACCTGCTCTCCTGATGATCTACCAATTTGTAATTCCTTTAAGAGTCACAAGTTTGCTATTTCTCCATCCACTATGACTATGAGTCAGTGGCAAGGGAACACTTTTCTTCAAAATCCACATAATTAAATTCCTCCACTTCATTACCTTTCTCATTTGAAAATTTTCATACAGATTGCTAAGTCTAGTCTAGTGTCTTTGAAAGCAGAAACCCATTTAATGTTTTAAAAAAGCATCTACAAAGGAAACTTATTTACCACATTTGCATACATTTTCTTCCTCTATTTCTCCTGAAAGTTACTTATTGAGCCTCAACACTGCTTCTATGTTTTCGGCCACTAATTCCTTTCTTCTATTTAGAACATATTTCCAATTCGATCGTTTTCAAATACCACAACAAACTTCTAGAAATGGTGAAAACAGTCATCCAAGACGGCCAATTTTCGAGCTTGTATACACAAGCTCGACATTGCTGGCAACAGGCTTAGCAAAGAATTCTAAGCTGTTGTATCAAACAATTCCCTATAATCTCATCCACGTTGACATTTTGGGTTTTGAGTTTTAGAGTTCACAATCCAAAATTCACATATTACAATGACAATATTTCAACAAAAACAAGAAGGAGATTCAATTCTACACAACTCATAAATCAAATTTCAAAAGAGGAGAGAGGGAGATTGATTCGCAAAAACTCTAAATAACAAAAACCCTTCGAAAATCAGAAACCCTTACCTTGATTTTGGGACTTGATTCGCAGGTTCTGGGTTCAAGATTTGTGAAGAGGAGGGAGGGAGATTTGGGGTCTACGAGGAAAGAAAGAGGGACAGGATTTTGGGTTCTAGGTTCAAGATTTGTGAAGAGGAGATAGGGAGATTTGGGGTTCACAATTTAGAGGACGAGGAGAGAGGGATATCTGTTGCGGGTTCACGATTTAGAGGAGGAGAGAGGGAAAAAGAAAGGTTTTGAGTGAATTGAAAAATATTTGGTTGAAGATGTTGCGGGTTCACGATTGCAGATGGGCGGAAATATAGAGGGAGGATTCAATATTTTGCCCAAATTTGGAAAAATAGAAAGAAAAAAAAACGCCTATTTTTTACTATTAAACCGCCAAAATTATCAGAACTTGCGCGACATAGGTGTACAATTAGACCTCGCGCAAAGTGGTTTTGCATGACGATAATATTAAGACGTTGCGCAAAGTATTTATTTGAAAAAAAAATAATTATAAAAATTACCGAAAAATGTGACTTTCCTTCTTTTAAATTTTTTTTTTTTACATAAACCCCACAATAATATATTCCACAATAATTTTTTTTACATATATATCATTTAATTTCTTAAGTATTATAAGTACGAAATTGCATAAGCCAAAAATCGCAAAAAACAAACATACAGAGATCAAGTAACGGGATGAAACTTTTCGACGATTATAAACGAAAAAGCACGATTTAACGGTTATTTTAACTCTGATTTTGATGTTTTTTAACAGCTACACTCCTTGATCCTATATGAATACAATAAAGTAATTCGATCATCAATTTAAAATATTACACAAGTGGATACCAAAGACGTCTGTGCTATACTTGTAGTGATATTGTGTGTTTGGGATGTTAATTAGACCATCTCCAATCAAAGGGAATTTGGTCAATATTAACCTTGAAATTGAACAAAATAATCTCCAACCAAAGAGCATTTACAAATGGGCGTATTCAAAGCTCAAATCAGCCCTTAAAAGGCCTAAAAAGTGCCACCCCCAAGCACTTAGGCATTTCTTTTTGAGCTTGTTAGTTATTGACATGGTGAAAATGTACTTGGGCATACTAAAAAGTACGTAATAAAAATATAGAGAGTAAGATTTAGCCAATAAGATTGAAGATTAAAAATTTAAAGATTTTGTGTTATATACTTTATGTTGAATATATTTTGTGTTTGAAAATTTAAAAATTTAGTTTGTTATTATTCCTTAAAAAATTATACTTTTTAGGCCTATATAGCCCTCCATAGTTGGAGATTGCCTTAATTAGTAGTGTATCTGATTCAAGTTTTCGTTATTACAGTGATACTGTTTGGTGCTTGTAGTGGAATGTCAGGAGGTTTGTGAAGGCTGGTCAAACAAAGGCATGGAATAAGAACCTCTTGAATGAGGAAATAGAAGAGAGGCTAAGATTAGAGGAGACGGGGTGGGGCCCGTAACTAAGAAGATTAGAGCATGTGGCCAATTGTAAATTTAGGTCGGATATTTAGGCAAAGTTAAATCTAATTTAGCAAAGCAGATGAATTCCCTTAACTAGAAAACATTTGTAATACCCTATTATTCACTATAAAACATTTGTTTTTATTCGATCCCACCTCTTACTTGAGTTTTAGGATTTGGAAAGATTTTCGCAATTCTCTCTATTGAGTTTAATAATTCTTTAAATAGTATAGATGACACTATGCAACGTTTTCATTGAAATTCGTGAAGAATAATTTTGATTACTATGGATAGATAAAATTATCTATGCATATGTTAATTTTGACTACTTAATTATTTGGATAAATATTATGATGTTTTGCATTAGTAATTTTATAACCACTATTCATTTTTTCTTGTTCTATACTTGTTTGAGACCCCTCATCACAAGAAATCTTCCTTAAAAAAGAAAAAGGTAATGAAAAAAAAAAAAAACTTGCGCGACGTAGGTACACGTGCGTCGCGCAAAATAGATTTGTGCGACGTAGGTAGACGTACGTAACGCAAAATAGCTTTGCGCAACGAAGACCTACGTTGTGCAAAGCTATTTTGTGTGACGCACGTGTACCTACGTCGCGCAAAGCTGTTTTACGCGACGTACTTTTGTCCTTTTGCTTATGAGTACAAAATAAATACTTTATTTTGTTTTTAAAGATTTTGTGTTATATACTTTATGTTTAATATATTTTGTGTTTGAAAATTTAAAAAATTAGTTTGTTATTATTCTTTAAAAAAATTATATTTTTGAGGCCTATGTAGCTCTCCATAGTTGGAGATTGCCTTAATTAGTAGTGTATCCGATTCAAGTTTTCGTTATATTCTGTCTATTTATTACTGAAATTTCACTTTCATGCATGACAGTGATGCAAAACTTCTGTATTGCATCAATGTCCTTGTTACAGAAGTTCTAGGTATATTTGTTTTATACACATCAAATGAAAAGCAATGTTATTTCAAATCAAAAGGCAAAAGAAAAGAACAAAACATGAGAAGCAAAGAAAAAGTACACTGTTGATAAAAACAACCTTAAAGCTTCCTTGCTTTTGTCCCTCTAGCAGATAGAAACAAAACAACCAGAAAGAATATTTCAAGAAATGTTACCAAAATTTTCACTATCGAAACCTAATCCGTGAACCGAAAACTACAACACATAACTATGCATTCCCAAACTGTCCAAAAAATGGGACAATTCAAGAATTAATTGGACCGCAGTCATGCTTTCGCATCCATACACGAAATCCAACTAATTCTTAAACGGAAAACTAAGCTTTATTGAAAAAAGTTTACGAAGTTAAGTAGTATTAACTTCGTACAACACAAAACAATTTTGTAGGTGATGTACAAAAATATGTGCATACAAATAAACTAAATCACAATAATTACTAATACTAAATAAAATAGATAAAATTAATAAAAATTAATTTAGCGAAGAAAGTAAAGCGATTTATGTACACTATGACATCTCAAATGTAGTTAAATTTCTCTTAGACTTCATTTTAATATAAAGTGATTTATGCACCCTTTATTTCACTTTACGCATCTATCTCTTAATTTAGTCCTTAGTTCTCCTTTATTTTGTTTAATCCAATAACTAAATAAAAAATATATGGCGACAATTATTTTTCCCTCACTTCACAGCTTCTGGTAAACTCTTATATGAGATACAGTAGCCATGCCTCTGTCATCCAATCAGAGTAAATAATGACAGTGAAAAAGTTGATTACAAAAGGCAGTACCAAGTGAAAAGAAAGAACTAATAATTTAAGATAATGTTTTGAGGGAGAGATAGAGAGAGGTTTGATCGAGTTAATCATATGCCAGTTGTTATGATTGTATTGATCGAGTTAGTTGTAAAGTCGGGTTGCTGTACAACATATTGTATGACTCATTGATCCTTATCATGTAATAAGCAATACAATTGAAATCCCCATTCTCTCTCTTGTCCCGCTCATCTCTTTCTTCTTCCTTCACCTACTGTTAATTCAAACTCTCCCCTCCCCTAAATTATTGTAATAGTTTCGTACCCTCCCCTCCTCTTAATAATAATTAAAAAATAATAATTGAAAAAGGGTTGAACATGGATAAGGGGGTTTGGAGGGCTTAATTTGTCTGTGATTTCCATGGAGAGCTAGTTCCCTATGTTTATAGAAATATTTCCTTCGTTTTATTAATTGTCACTTAATCATGGTATTTTGAGAAAGCTAACCGAAGTACAAATATGGTTTACAAATGAGTATTATATGATTGGTTTGAAAATTTTCTAATTTATTCAGTTTATAATTGGCCATAAATAAATAGGACTTTATAATATGCGTAGAAATCACTTTCCAAAAATATAACGTATGCATAAGATTCTTAGCGCTTTTGGTTGCTAGTTCAAACTTCTCCAGTCATCATATGTATTTGTCCAATGTTCAATCTGGGTTAAGCAATTATATTTGCATTCAAATTTAAATTCGTTGGTTTTGTTCAGTCAACTCTCATATCTTTTCCCACCACAACACTAACACTTGCAAATAGTAGCATATATAGCAAAAATCAACAACAATGTTAGTTGTTTTAGCTCAACTTTTTGTATGTAAGCTAAAGAAGTTTCTAAGCCACACACGATTGATAATATATAATGTTACATGTTTCCTCCTTAAATTCATTTTTTTCAGCATTTTCATGCTTGTTATTTAATATAAGAATACAATATTTGTATTAAGTTCATAGTTTTTAAATGCATCAAATGAATGTCTGTCTCATATACTATGACTACTTTCTGGTAGATAATTTCCTTAATTTTTCGTATTAACAACATGGAAAGGATCCTAGAAAGGTACGAAAGATACTCATATGCTGAGAGCACTAGTAGAAACAAGGTTAGTAGCACAATATTTTTCAAAGCACATTTACTAGTTAAAGTATTGTTGGAACTACCTAGTGTATAGAGAAAAAGAAAATCAGCAAGATAGTTATCTCCTTTGATTTTGCAATTTCAATTTCATAAATTAATCACATGAAGGATCTACATATTATTATTTCAGTTTACATCATGTTTAAGAGCAAGGGAAGGATTGCAATCGAAAAAACACAAAGAATTGATATCAATTCAAAACTGATATGGTAGACGGTTTTGAAGAGAGATGGCAGATGGAGGTAGCTGCTGCAACTGGATTTGCAGTTTCTGCCTCCCAAATTGATCAAATGAAATAAAAAAAATTCGTTAGCTTTGCGCGACGTAGGTGGGAATACGTCGCGCAAAACGACTTTGCGCGACGCTGTTCTTCGTCGCGCAAAATGTCGTCGTGCTTTGTGTTCTACGTCGCGCAAACGGACTTTGCGCGATGAAATTTGCTCCGTTGCACAAGTTCTCGTCGTGCAAACATGTTTTTTTACTAGTCTTTTACTTTCGCATTCTCACACCTTGACAATATAACATGAAGTCCACAACATAAAACCCAAACTTGTTATAATCTAAACTACCTATTAACAAAACCCTCTTTGTCAACCAAAAGAGAGTGAAAAGACTATTTAGTCTTCTATCACAACAACAAAATTATGGGCAGTAATGTAATTTCACAAACCAAATTTTGTTGTTTTATATTTAAACCTTACCTACATGTGATTTTAACATATTTCTAATATTAAAAAATAAAAAACAGAAACCTCTCTTCCCCCTTCCCACTCCCACGTTTTTTTTCTCTCTCTCTCTCTCTCTCTCTCTCCTTCATATTTAAAAATAAAAAAATAAAAAAAATGTTCACACACACAATGTGTGTAGGCATATGTTAGTAATAACAATGTCATTTTGAGTAATTAACTAAAATTATGTCAACTATGTAACATCACATTAGTGTAGCCTACCTTTCTGATAATTCATACATTGCTTATTAACGTCATATAGTAACACCATTTGAATTATGAAGGTAGTAAGCCTAAAAGTGAATGACAATAAGTTGTGAGGTCCACTAAATAACTTACATCTATTTGTAACAAGACGTTCATGGTGTAACAATCAATGTTGATAGCGTAATAAACAATATCTTATAATCTCGTCATTATTATGTAGAGCCAGGACTCAAGAAGTATATAAACTTTAATGATTATAATGTAAATTTATTAAAAAGGGTACTGATATTTAAAATGATGTCGTAAAATTAATGCAATACTTGTACTGATATCGTCCAACTAAATGTTAAAATTATTCTTTTCTTGATTGTCAATGTTTTATGTAATAATATATTTACATTAAGTATGAGGCGATAAATTGATATCGATCTCGTTATTTAATGTGATTCAGACTTATGACATCTCATTTACATGTGATAAAGAATATCAATGGCTAGTAGTATAAAGTGGCTTTCTTGTACTTTGGATACTAAATTAAAATAAGAAATGTGCTTAATAATTCAAATTAAAGTGTATTATCTTTATCAAGTATAAACATGTGTGAAAAAAAACACAAACATGTATATATATATAAATAAATTTATATATTGAGCATATATAGTTTTACTAATTCCAATTCTTAAACTGATCAAAATAATTTCCCTACATATATATTGGTTGAACAATTAAAACTTGTAAATTCATCATTTTGGTGTTACTTCTCTAATAGGTTAAGTATATTTGAGCCTTCAAGACCCCAAACGGTACCAATATAAGAATTCATAATTGTTCACTTATAATTGAGTGATATATGGGAATGAATCGCTGGACCTTCATGAAAAGATTGATACTACTTTATTCAAAGGTCCAACTTCCTCACCAGTTTTATTTATTATGAAATTTTCATGGTCTCCATATAAATGCACCAATTTTGTTTTAATAATACAGATGGAAATACCACCCCACCTACCGATAAAACTTTGGAGCAGTTGTGAAACTTCTTTGAAAAACTTAAAATTATTTAGATGCCATCGTCGATATATATCGATCATACATATATTTAAAGGCCAGTTTGCATGGAATGCAGACCATGCATTACAATATTACAGAGATGCGGGCACTGATGTCCTAGCTACTAATGTGACTAAAATAATGATAAAATATGTGTGAAAACTGAAGGAGCAGACAGACCCTAGAAGAAGACAGACATCCTCATTCTCAAATAATGGGTTAGATCCGCATTAATAGGCTCACGTATTCTCATGCAGATTAAACTATTGGCATAAAATACGTATGAATGAAAAGAAAAAGGGACAGAGGAACTGTTGGGCGTTGACATCACAGGCGAAGTGTTGGAGTGAATCTTTTTGTATTCAGTAGGGCTTTCGTTTCTGTCCATCTTTTGCTGTATAGTGTCTGTCCTCTTTTCTAGCAAGCTATGGTGTGCTTTGAATATTTAGGGTTTAAACTTTATGGGGTGTGATTTGAGCCTTTGACATATTTTCTTTCTTAACTTGTTAATTAGTTCTTTCATATACGGGTGCTTCAGTAATACTGTTGCTAATCTTATTAAGTCCTTGCAATTAATCAATTAGGGCAGTGGTGGATTCGAGGAAAAATTGTTTTGGAGGTCATGTGTAAAAATTCACAAACATTTCTTTACAAATAAATAGTCTTTAAAAATTAAATCATATATATTTCTATAATTCATAATTCATGAAATAAATAACATTACAAAATACAATTGTTTATTACAAGCAACAATTGATCATGACGCGATCGATTTCATATTTGAAAATGTTGTATTATAGCTTCATTACAATACCAAAAAAAAAAATTAGAATTTTAAAAGATCTGAAATTTGATAAAAAAAGTTATGATTTTATAGATTTGAGTATTATATATGTCTAGACTAGACACTTAAGTTTTTTTTATTTTTTTTTATTTTTTTTAAAATTTAAGTGGCCAGGTCTTATTATTAAAAAATTATAGAAAATGACCTGGTTTTGTTGCGTGCAAAGCTGCGCATCAGCATCAAAAGAGACTTTGAATCAACAGCAAAGGAGCTGCACACAATGCCCTGCCCTGCCTTACCTAATGTTCATTGAGACATTTCATCGAGCAGCTATAGGGCAAATCTAAGCTTTAAAGAGGCAACACTTAAGCCTTCTATGAAGGTTTTTGTCAAAGAAGGATCAACTGAACCTTTCTGCACCTTAATAGATCCTCCCCTAGGAGAATATATATTCTTTTGTCAACAGATACGTATTAATTTTGGGCAGTGATATTTCGCCAAACTCTCAATTTGAATCGAACTTTATATAAGAATTCACTTATAAACAGTGGTTCAATATGATATTCGTGGTTATCTTACAAGAAAATATATTTACTAACCACAACCTTTTCTACTTTAGAAAATAGAACCTTTCTGATAAAAAAAAGAAAAAAAGAAAAAAGAATCTACACGGCATACTCTATGCTCAAATAGGGGAGTGAATCTCGTGTTTTTTTTTTTTTTTTTTAAGTTTGCGAAGAAGAAAAATATTATTAGATCAAAAACTAATTGTTTACGATGTTTGTAAGAGATATAATTGGCTATGGAACATACATACACAGCTAGCTAGCACACTTTACTAACCAAAAGATTACTTAGTGATGATTATTCCATGAGAAATATAAAGTTTGACATGCCACGGTTACATAACTAGCTAGGTGCAAGAACCCCGTGACTAGAAAGAAAATGGATGACTTGCTGTGCCTTATCTTGTTGACGACCCTCAATATTCACGGCCTACAGATATACATACACGTGGGAGGAATGAAAAAGTTCTCTTACAAACCTAAAAGCATAGACTTTGATGATATAAAATCATGCATGCAAGAGAGAAAATGACTTGAAACTTGAATTCAATTCCAGCCCCCAACCAATGTCCCAGAAACTTCTAGCATGCTTAATCTCTACGTTGCATTTCATTCTTTTTTATTCTGCATATTTTATAAAATAAATTTTTATTAGTATTTGGATTTAACGGATGACATGACACAAAACCGAGCGCAATGACATTCTAGGATTCATATAGCTGACTCTACTTAGTTGGAAAAAGTTTTGTTGTTGTTGTTGTTGTAGTATTGGAAACACAAGTCACACGTACATTACACATGTTACAATAAGTGTGAGTATCAAAGTTAATCTATACTTCTAAGACTTATTAGTGAAGAAAAACCTACGTATTAAATTTTTAATAAAATAATAACACCACGTGACTATCATAAAATTACTCAGCATGTATGAAAATATGAGATGAAAAAAGGTGCGAACTCTTTCGTATATAGGACCCTTGATGTGAATATAACAGCATCAACATATAGTACTATTTTCTTGTATTTTTCATTTTAAAAATTGTTTAGATTATTTTTTTGGAAATAATTTATTAAGAAGACAGTGCCAGTGTGGAAATATAGAAAGGTGACGTTGGTGGCATATGAACAAGGGCCAAATCTCAATGAAGAACAATCCCCGTGATTCCCGACGGAAGGCGAATATATACATACGGACACATATACATGGTGGATATTATCTTTTTGCTGGAGTTAGCTTAAGATCTGCATTCAGCAACAGCCAGCTGAAACACACATGCATCAATCAGCTTGAGAGTTTTACCCCATTAAATGATTGATATATATTCGTCCTGTAAAACAAGCATCCCAAAGGACCCTAGCTTTTACAACATCTTGATACACTACTGGCAATGGCCATGGTGTATTGTAATTTACCACGGTCATCGACTAAAGTAGATGACATGTTGTCTTGTAGTGCCAAGAGAGAAAAATCACTTTAGCTCTTCTACTATGGTTGAGACTTCTTTTGGTCTTTTCTTGAATGAATACAACACTATCGTTTTTACCAACAAAAAAAAAAAAAATTGGATAATTGTTTTATGAGAGTTGTTATTCATACTCTGAAATGATCACGCACCTAGTCTTTATAAAAACATATATATAAGAGGAAAATAATGTAACGTAGTGAACATGTTTTGGAGTGAAAATGGTAGTTCCTATTTTATGAATCACATATGGATTGAGAGGGTAGTCTTATCCAATCTAATTACAATCGATGTCTCTATAGTAGTTAAACTTAAAACTGAATTTATGTACATGAAATGGATATAAGTAATGATATGTGTCAAATTTTTTGCATTTGTCCTATTTTATGAATGTCTAATTTTTTCGTAAGTATGATCTAGGAATGAGGTTCTACAAGATATATAGACGATTCAAATTGTTAAAATACATTACGGAGTGAGCCCTACAAAAATATGTGTCAAAAATTGTGGTAAAGGGTTGCGCCCCTAAACTATAGCATAACGTACTATATTTTTTTTTGTCATTTCCTCTTTATTTAACTGAATTTTTTTACGAAATGGTCAAAAGGGTTGACAGTAGATAAATTCAGAGACCACTTCTATAGAGTTTAAATCTTAAGGATTACTTTTATCAATTTTAAATCTCAGTGACTAAAATGAAGAGTTATGCCAATTTCAAAGTCATTTTGGATAAAATGCCTTTGATTGTCAAACTTGTTAAAGGTTTTGAATTTTATATCAATAGTATTATTTAACTACTATTATTTTTTTCAACACTTGCTAACAGCGAATCAGAATGAACTCTAAGTACACTAAAAGACCAATTGAAAGACTTTTTTTTTATTTAAGTTCAACTCCAACTGTGATATATTTATCAATACAAAGACCAATTTCTTAGTCTTGCTGAAAATATTAAAACACTCCTTGTTTGGTAAGATAATAAAACCTAGTAACCTACTTGTCTAATATACGGTACTCAAAAAAAAAAAAAGTACCCTCTGTTTTAAATAGAACTAGGGCAACCGGACATGTGATGCATGTGGTAGGAGAGAAATATTACTTACAAAAAGAGAAGGGATGTGGAAGGGTAAATATAATAGAGT
Source organism: Crataegus laevigata (assembly GCA_963580275.1). NCBI lineage: Eukaryota > Viridiplantae > Streptophyta > Magnoliopsida > Rosales > Rosaceae > Crataegus > Crataegus laevigata. Next base: position 36,952,435 of record OY756938.1, on the reverse strand, counting down.
GTATTGTTAGATATATATTAGTAATATATAAACAATACTTGAATTTGACGATTTTGCAACAATACTTATTTATATTTAATATAATTATCATTTGATTGTCGAGATAATGATTGTATTAAACACATATAATTGTAGCCAAGTCCTGAAGTTAAATTTGTTTATTCAACTTATTTAACTTAAAAGGGATATGAAACTAATTTTATCCTATTTAACTGACAAAAAGAGTTATGTTAATTAATAGTACAGATTATATAATAAAAGTGAGTTACATAATGATAATGTTTATTACACTACCAAGTTACCTGCGCTGATTGTTACACTATAAATGTCTTCCTACAGTATTAATCCAAGTTATCAGTGGATCACTCTTGAAGTACGCATGATCGTTATTCACTTTTGGGCTTCCTACTCACCTTTAACAATATTGATGTTAGCATTCAATGTTTGAATAAAAAGAAAGGTATGATTGCGCTATATATTATCATAAAAGTTTACCGTCTAAAGTTATAGGATCTTGATAATGTTATTGTTTTTAACAGAAAATGACATTGTTACTACTCTAACGAATTGGTTTTTACGTTATGGATGTCATATTACATTATTAAAATAATATGTTATGCATGAATATAATTACATTACAAAATTACTATTCAAATTAAACGATACCAGCAACTTCTTTTTATATTTTTTTAAAGGCGTCGTAGACTAACCCCTATACCAATTTTTTCATGTTAATGACATCATTTTTTTTCTCTCATTGTTTAAAGTAAGACATACAATAGATATAGGGGTGTGCTATCCATACACTCCAAATTACTTCTCACACACCCCTTGTTAATTTCTGCCAATTGATCTTCTTCAATTCATCCGATCCGACGGTCAAAAATTAAAAGAGTGTGTAAGAAGTAAAATGGAGTGTGTGGATATCACACCCCTATATATATACCCATTTGGTTGGGGTAGGCATTGTAATTACCAAGTTATCCCGTGTTGGAATTTGATTAATATATATAAAATGAAGGGGCACGCTATAGCTGGGATAGAAAATATTCCATACAAGAAATATTGTTATTTCTTGTATTGCATGAGATCCATACATGCATGTATACGCATGCATGATATATTACCTATTTGCCATATATGTGTGAATAAAATATCGTTAATCTATCCCCACTTAGAGAGAGATGAGAGAGAGAGAGGAAAGAGGGAGGCTAGTTTCTCTATCTTTTGTCATGATCTAGGGTTTCGCACACTTCTTGTATTGTAATAGAGCTGAGCTGATTCTGTCTTATTATTTCGATGTCTCTTTTGTTGTAAATAATTCTACTTCTCTCTGTCTGAGCATGTGACACTGAAGAAGAAGAAAAAAGAATAGGGACAGCAGCTGCTGCAAGCCAGACCATGAAAAGTTCATCCTCATCGTCTTCTCAATCGATCGACCTACTCAAGGCTCTAATCCCTAATTATCTCCTTTAGTTACCTTAACTATAATCCACAAAATTACTCAATCCTTATTCTGGTCTCGATCGAGTTTCACTAGCTAGCAGAGATTAATCAAGCTATGATGGGGAGCCAGGGAGGCTCTGAGTGCTCAAAGACAAGTCCCTCGGATAAACAGAATGAGGGCGGAAGCGAAAGCGGAGAGAATTATAGCAATGGAGAAAATAGTAAGCCGAAAAACAACGGAGGAAGCTCAAGCAACAGCACAGTTGAAGAGAGTGATCAAAAGAAGACATCAGTTAGACCTTATGTTAGATCCAAGATGCCTAGGCTCCGATGGACACCGGATCTTCATCTTCGTTTCATCCACGCCGTGGAGAGGCTTGGTGGTCAAGATAGTGAGTTAATTACCTCTCTATCATACACCCTTCATTTATACTTAAATTTCAGTATTTCATCCGAATTCAATTTTAGGGATTAGTTAAAGTCATGTCTAATATCGCTTTTGGGTGATGATTTTTGGAGCAGGAGCTACACCAAAGTTGGTTCTTCAACTGATGAACATTAAGGGACTAAATATTGCACATGTCAAGAGCCATTTACAGGTTAGTGGATTGAGAAAGTCTTTGAAAAACTCTAATTAGTTTGTTCATTAATTGTTGAAATTAAGCATTGAATTAGCTTGTGAATTTTCCAAAATAAAAAAAACAAAAACAAAAATAACTTGTGAATTTTCTGAAAAGATTTATTTTCTTAATATTTTCCTTAATCAGATGTACAGAAGCAAGAAGATCGACGACGCAGGCCAAGGTATATACAAGATTTGCAATCTTGGATTCTCCTATTGATTAAGATAAATTAGGATTTTCATTGGGTACTAATAATCCCCAATTAATGTTGTTAATTTTCATACAAAATTTATGACCTTAATTTTGACAGTACTAGCGGATCATCAAGGCCACCTTGTTGAATGCGGAGATAAAAATATTTATAACCTCAGCCAACTCCCCATGCTTCAAGGATATAACCGAAGCCACACTACCAGCTTCAGGTTAATTATAAATTAACATATTATTCAAATTAATTAACATTTCCCTTAACTTAATTTACTATTTTCATGAATCGAATTTCACAAAAGATTCTTTCTTTCTTGATTTTCCCAAGATATGGATCATACGGCGATACGAATTCCTGGACCGCTCTTGAAAATCCAAGGTTTTCGAGAAGTAGCACTGGATTTCAAGGCAACTGGAGCACTAGTAGTACTAGTAGTAATGCTTACAATTATCTGACAAGTTGCTCATTTGGTGATCATCCACAATCATCTTGGATTACTCGTACACTGAAAGAAGAATGCCAGCTCCATAATATCCGTGAGTCCTTGAAGCCAAAGGAACTCATCACAAGTTTCAACACCAACCGTGGCCCTTTTCGAGATTCTGACACTATAAGCAAGAATCTAGTACAAGATCAGTCGAAGATGTTGAAAAGAAAGGCTTCGGATTGCGATGATCTTGATTTGAATCTGTCTCTCAGGCTAACATCAAAGAAGAATGATGAGGATCATACTCATGAAGTAGATAGTAATCTGTCTCTGTGTTTGTACTCACCACCCACGTCCTCAAAGCTCAGGAGGTTGAAGGAATGAAGTTGATTGAGAAAGAGGGGAGCCATAGAACCTAGAGCTGGGCAAGTACTCTGGATCTGACTCTATGAATGAGACAATTCTAAGTGAGATTTTGAGGTACTTACTCAGGATAAATATATTAAGTAATATATATTGCATTTTATTGCGAGTTTCTGTCTTATTGTAGAACTTAATTCCATACATCCCCCCCCCCCCCCCCCCCCCCAACAAAAACACTTAATTTGTTATATAGATTGCCTCATTAGCATGAACAACGTATCGGTTAGAATTTGGCAAATTAGGTAGACCAGTCACCAATTAATGTTCCATTGGTTGATGCATGCTTTTATTTTGTACAAGCTATATCCAATTTTAAAACTAATCTAAATTGCAGAAAGTGGAATTCAAATTTAGATATGCATGAGATGAGTACATCTGTTCTAACCAATATGGTTGCTTCCACCTCTGCATTAATGCGTGCTTTGTATCATAAAAATGGTTGCAAGTAATTAGAATTAGTACATAATAAAGTATTTGGTAGACATGCAAATTAATGATCCAAATACCATGGACTGTAGGGAATATATGGAGGAAACTTTAGTCGTTTTTTCAGTCTAGAGTAGGAAATAATTTGTGTTTACTCATAACTCTGAACTAGATAAATATATGCTAGTAATTTAATATCAGTTCAAGTAAGTGAACTAGTGAACTAACGAAATGAGGTTTGCGTAAGTCACAATTTGCTCATCAGCTCATGTTTGTCACAATATATAGTAGATGAAAACTGAGAGAACATAATGCACTGAAACACTTTGAAAGTCTGGTCGTTTAATTATGTAAATCTTTTTAGTCTGAGTAAAATATTTTGTTTGTGCAATTTTTTTAAATATTTATTGGCAACTCAGCTGCTAAACCCGTTCACATTCAAGGGTTAAAAACAACACAAATTAAGAAAAAGTTCAAGCCCTTGGATTTAGTCAAAGTGTTGAGGGAGGGGATAATGATAGGTTTGGATTCCTTCAATGTAGCAAAAATAAATAATGGTCAATTTCCAAGATGTAGAAAGAAACTGAAAAAGCTATAAATGTTTTGGCTTCATCAACATGCTGTCTATATTGATGAGTTATTATGTGCTTGCAAATTCAAAGACATGTCAACTCTAAAAAATAAACCATTATTTTATACAACTTTAGACAACTTACAAATTTTTAATTGCATTTAAATTTTTATTTGTGATATTGCATATTTTATTGGGAACTTTAACGAAAAGCTCCCGGTACTGTTCACTTTAACGAAAAACCACATTTTTACACTAAAAAGTCAATCCTGGTACTATTCACTTTATCCTTTATTTTGTCCTTATCGTTAAAACTCAAAGTTTTCAAGCCCTTTTCATTAGTTTTCCTTATTTTATTCCTAGCCTGAGTTGGACCATAATTTTTTAGGAGCATTTTGATATAGGCACCTCGCTTTTCAATTTTGTGGATTAAACATCTATTCCTTTTAAGAAATTGAATCAACATTTTTTTCTACAACTTTATTAATTAGAGGTACGTTTGATTATATTGGTACGTTTAATTATCTATAATATTGGTACATTTGATTTTATAAAATCTCATATTCTCTGAATTATTATGGTTTTAATTTACTATTATTAAGGCGAAAAGAGAGTTCGAAAATATTACAATAATTGAAAAGAATGGAGAGTTTTGAACCCAAAACGCAGGGGTAGAAACCCAAAATTCAATCCACTAAAATATTTAACTACATGCGCTTTCTCTAAATTATTATTTTCTTTTCCAATTCTCTTATACGAAGGTGAGTTTTGAAGGTCATTCATAGTATGGTTAACCAATTTAAATGAGAGTTGGGGAAAAAAACGATGAGCTTCCCTATATATTAATTACTGAAGATGTTTTGTGAAAAGAAAATTAAGGATTATGCAGCCACATATATACACACACACACACACACCATCAAGTGATCAATGTTAGGATTAATGCATAGACAAAAGTGATTAAGAGAAAATGAGACTGAAGTTGACAGATAAATTGTATATTATACTTTAAATACGTCGACTAATCTCTCTAATCTTTAATTTGTAGCTGATATGAAATTTTGGATTCTTAATTATACACCACCAACCAACACTGCAAAAATTTAGCATAGCATAGTTTATTAATCACTTATTCCGCAGCCATATTCCTTCTCAAAGTCTAAACCGTTCCAGTCTACGCAAGGGATGCTTGAATTAGTAAATATGTTACGAAATAAATAGATTAATTAATCAGTGTGGTTGATTTCAATTGGGTACTGGCGGTCGTGGACTCCATCGACAGTGACAAAAGTCTTCATTTTGACCTAACCTTTTTTAAAACGCGAAACAGAAGACTTGAAAAACAGGTGGTGTTACGATGTGTTTTCGACCAAGTCAATAAAAGCATATTTGACGTTTAAATTTGAGGAAGTGAATTCAATGCACAATTTTTTTATTCTCTACATATTCATATTCACTTTTTATATTTGAACTGAATGAACCAAACTGAAATTAAAAGACATATAAACAAAGAAGTTAAAGAAAGAAGAAAGATGTACAGATATCATTTCCCTTAATTTGCTGAGTAGCAGCTGGAGTCATTTCCATGTGAGAAGACTTATCAAGAAGTGAAGAAGGTGAATCGCTGACGGAATGATGCCCTGCAGAAGTCTTAGCTGCTTGTTGGGAGAAGTCCATGTTAAATGCGTAGTGAATATATGAGAAGATCTCTGTTTAGCTGCACAAACAACGTGAAAGAAATTTATAAGTATACAATTCTAATTTATAAGCTAAAATCAAAATACTAAGTGAGAAGGAATGTATATGTACATTGGTCTCTTGGAGAATAGCTGAAGAGAGGAGAAGGTAGTAGCCTAGAAGGTGCATTTTCTATGTCTGCCTAGACTGCTATTATACGATTAACTTGCAAGGAATTGTGTTATACCTAACACAATGGACTTTGCTTAGATACGTATCTAAACAAAGATATGTATCTAGAAATATATGAAAAGTGTATTTTTTTATTTTCTAAAACTATACTTTTGCAGTGACATGTCTATTCCGCAAAAGTGTACTATGCACCCTAATATTTGAATTCATAACGTGTAGTTATTAATTGAACGGTAAGATTACTTTGGTCAAAGAACATTTTTTCTTCCAAAAGGAAATAACAATATTACCAAATACGCTACACATTTCCTAATGTAGTGTTTTTTCCACGACCGAAAAATTATGTCGGATTTTGGCTGACGATTACTTTTAAACCAACCGTGCTTTGGAAATTGACTCGTTAATAAACATCTTAAATTCATGTTTTTATCAGTATGAATCAAGATAGACTTAAAGGTTTAAGTTAAAAATAAAGGTTTAAGGCCAAATATCAAAATTCCTTAATAATCTCACAATCTTTTGGAATACTACTTCAGAGCTTTAATATAGAACAAGATACAAGGCCATTTGAATTAGTAAAACTTAATTCCTTGAGGATAAGGGAGCTTAGATCTTAAAAGGTATAACATAAAACAAAATCTCTATGTAAATAACATTTCATTATTTGTTTTCCAACACCCCCCCTACAATGTTGTAGAGAATAAAACTATAAATTAAACCAAATATTTCAACACCACCTTCAATCTGGTTCCTGAATATCAAATAACCCAGCTTATAATGGCAACACCTGGTTTGGTATTGCTATGCTTTGAAAAAAAAAAAACTGCTTCTGCTGTGTGAGAATAAGTTCATTTTTGCTGTTTCACGTTTTCATCTTTTTTTTTCACCCAAAACTATGAAAATAAGCTGTTTTTAAGTATTTACCAAATACATTTTTTAGCTCAGCTTTTTTTATACCCACTTTTTATAAAAGCACCTCAGTATCAAACCAGTACTTAATGATAAGGATATAATTTTACAATCAAATCAAGATGGGCATAAAAGAACCAATAACTTGTTAAAATTTCATCCTTAAATTATTCTGAACTTGTTCCCTGCCATATCAGAAGATGGAAATAAACATTTCTGCCACACCCATTACCATGGCAAGCTATAAGCATCCATCAAACTGGATCCATGATCGGCATGATGTAAATGACCAGGAAAAGTGCCCCTCGTGTAGAGAAAGAGTAAGAGAGCAATGACCTAGGTGGCAAATAGCAGGAACAGAATCAGCATCATAATCTCCCCGTGGAGACCAAACCTTGAGTCACTGATGGAGGGTAGAGGTTCATTGTTAACAGACTTGTTGGGAGCCAATGAAGGTGAGAATAATGAAGCACTTGCCATGCTGAATAAAAATTAAGGTGTAAATTAATTTCCTTTGGCTCTAGGGATTTAAGAGATTGGTTCATGTTGCCATGCGTTTCATTTGTTAACTGATTGGTTGGTCCAGTACTTGTTGGTTGATGTAATATTACCATGTCTGGATGTGAAAAATGAGGAATCGAGCTGACGAATCTGCCGACAGAAAGAGAATGCATGGAATGTACTATACTACCATCAGATTGCCGTGCAGATAAGCAGGTTTTGACACAATGTTTGGCCACAATCTAATCACACATCAAGCTCGCAACTATATGCCAATAAGTACGTACTACTGTCTATACTATGTCATGTCCCCTCTCAACCGGCCTAATGTACGTTAGCTTATAAGCTACTTATACAAACAGACTACTTATACACTTATAACTGTACTAATTCAATGCACAAGATGATGTCACGTCACTATATCAAACACATCACATAGTGACACAGCACCTAATACTCCCACTCGGCACTCGACCATTTGCTTGGATACCAAGTATATCATTGGAACAAATGAAACCTAAACTCTACAAAAATTGCCCCAATTCATCAATGAATAGTGACTTACTGCAGCTGCAAAGCATACCATTGTTGGAACCCAAATGACTCAACTAAGGAGGAATATGATGCATTTTAATCCACATTTGTTTGCTTTCTGTTACCACCCTTATTAATACTCTTCTTCTAGCCTTCCGAAGTAGACAGCTTGAGATTGAAACAAAGCTGCAAGAGTATGAGACGGTGAAGCCTTGTTGAAACTTTGTCTGTAATTTGTGCCTTTGTATAGAAGCAAATCTGAAGTAAAAACCCTGGTGACTGAGACGGCAATCCAACAATCTAACAACTCTTATATCAAGATCATTATTCCCCCTGCTTCGAACAAATTGTTTCCATATCAGCAATCCAAGCAACAAATTTTATTTTTTTTTGAACAACCTGAATTCTTCCTCCATTTACAGCTCCTACGCCTAGTCCTAGCACACATTACCATGTTGCATTAAAATTTAAAAAAAAATTCTGGAGAGGAGACAGATACCACCAAGTGGACCAATCTGTCAGTAACACCATCGTGAGAAGATGCGCAGCATCCAAATGAAATACCAAAACAGCTCAATACAGCAGTTGAAACGTACCCTCATGCCGATAATAGATTTTCCTAATTTGAGAGAAAAAAAAGAGAGAGGGCAGTCTATGTTCCAATTATTTATAATGGGATAAAGTTCATATGACATTCATCATTGACATATGCTTAATGAATAAAAATATATCCTTGATAAGGTCCAAAACAAAAATAGGCCATTGACATATGGCTAATAAAGTTTTAATTATCACTTAGTACTACGGTCTAGTGGTATTCATCTTTACTTGTAAGTGAGGGGTTAGATTATCGCCAAATGCGAAAATGAACCAAATTATTACTAGTCCATTGTGAGGCTAAGCTCATCCCCCCTCCCCTTAGACTAGATAATATCATTTGTTCAAAAAAAAAAAAGAGTTTTAATTGGTTTTTAGCTAAATAACCTCAAAATAAATATATACACAATGTTCTGTTCACGGGCTCAGTCCAGAAGATAAGGTCATCTCCAACCGATGGCTGGGCCAAAGGGTCATAGGGTCAAACATAATTTATTATTTAAATTTAAAAACTACAACAACTTAAATTTAATATCGATAATCAACATTATCTTCATCATCCGCCATTGTAGGAGTATAGTCAGAGGTAAACAACTGCCGTCGAGCCATAATTTCCTTTTTTTTTCATATCAAAATAGGCCTTACTCATTGGAGTGTAATTCGAATTGTTCCTTTCCATATTCTTATCATCCATCTCTTCTTGTATTTGTTTGGCCTGTTGTTCATGCCTACACTTCCTTTCTTCCGCCTCACGAGCATTTTGCTCCGCCATTAATCGCAATGAGGCCACCACTTCATGTTGAGTAGCGTAATTATCATTTGCCTTGCCCTTTTCCTTCAACCTTTGGGCCTTGTTTCGTCCCATAGGCCTAGGTAAAGAACCTTCGGCTGGAGACAAATTTTCTACCATTCTTTTCGGGTCCAAGCCTTACCTTTCATTGCAGATGAGGCCATTTTTATTGAAAAAATTGAAGGAAATTATTGAAAAATTGGAAGAAATATTGCATATGAAGGAAATATTAAAAAAATATTGAAGGAAATATTGCATATGAAGGAAATATTGAAAATGAAGGAAATATTGTAGATGAAGTGAAGAATTGAAAGAGCTTCACCATATTTATAGAAGAAAAAAAAGGTTTAAATTTAAAAAAAATTGCAACGGCTAGTTGCTTTAAATTCAATTTCAAATTATTAGTGTCGGTTATAACCGATACTATTGTAATTCAAATTACTATTAGTGTCGGTTATAACTGACACTAATAGTAATTAATAAAAAACATTTGAAGCTAACGACTAGTTTAAAACACTGTTAGTGTCGGTTATTGCTGCCCTCTAAATTATTCCTATCGGTTTCCGACAGTTTAAAAAAAAAAATAGCCAGCCCGGGGCTAGCTGGCTGGCTGGTCCAGCCTTCTAGCCCTCCAGCCCTCTCTGATTCCGTGGGGCCCTCCCAAATTCCACAATCCTCTGGCCTAGCCCTCGGTTGGAGACGGTTTTTGGGCTCTTTTCGGCCCTCTGGCCCCCTCTAGACCCTTCGGTTGGAGAGGGCCTAACCTATGACGGATATAGCCCAATTGAATACTATTTCTACTGATGTGTCCAACTTCTCTGTTTGATGCACTAATTAACTAAAATATCACTGGGAAAGAGAAAAAAAAATGCCCAAAACCCAGCCCAGACCCATAAGAGCGAGTTTGAGAATATCAGCAAAGTGGCTACCCAGATTGAACTGAGATTCAGTAAGCAGAAGTGGCAGCAATGTTTCTTAGTATGTCTGTACGTGTATGAAGATTGATTGTCTGGAATGTAATACCAATTTACACTTGGACTAACTTCATTGAGGTCAATCAAATATCAATTAAATATTGACTAAGTACCAAGTATTGTTGATCGGTACTAGTTTCATGTAACTTTTAATATTAACTGATGTAACAGATAACACAACAGTTTTTTATTAGTTAATAAATGAGATTCACAATGGCCCCGAACCAAAAAATTCTTATTCCTTTGAGATATATTTATATTCCAACATCACTGTTATTCCAAAGACATAATCTTGATGGAATATCAACTGAATTTGGAATGAGTTCTGCAAATTTAATTATGGCCGGTAGTTGAATATCAGAGTACGCGACAAACTAGACTACAAAATAAAAATATTATTCAACAAATGAGAATGCCGAAACTGCTACAGAATTACAAGAGACTACATTGTGAATTACTTGATAAGAATATCAAATACAAAGATTTCTTTATATAGAGAAAGACTAAAGCAAACCCTAGACTAAAACAAGAAAACGAAATCCTAATACTAACGGGCTAAGCCCAAAATACCAAACATTAAGATAATATTTCCAACACCCCCCGTCAAACTCATGTCGTGTAACTCATGGCGGTACACGACATGAGTTTGCCAAAGTAGATGTGGATGCAAAACTTCAAATTCCAGTGCTATGTCGATGCCAATACCGATGCCAATGCCAATGCCGATGCCAAATTCCAATGCCAATGCAAGTGCAAGATTTCCATGCCAATGCCAATTCCAACTTTCGAACAAAAAAAAAATCCAATTCAACATGTACACAACGTCACTCGAATGGTCACCAGTCTAAGCATTCGAACAATCGTTGCGGATAACAACAAGCTCCAAAAACAAGCCCAAACAAACCATATTTCTTTCTTGCCCATGTGGGCCTTCAAACAAAAAACCAACATTTTTTTTTCTTTTTTTCTTTTCTACTCCCTTTTTTTCCTTTTTTTCCCCCTCTTATTCTTTTTTCTTCCTTCCTTCTCTCTGCCTTTCTTTGGGCAAAAACAATTGCAGAAAAACAAGGCTTGCAAAACCTGCAGAAAGGGAGTGACAGATCTGACTGGTAGGAGTTGGTGCGGGTACCGTGAACGGGTGGATGTAGCAGCGGAGATGGTGAAGTGCGGATCAAACGGCGACAAGGATGCGGGTACAGGGAGTGCAATAGATTCGAATGGAGGTGTGCAGATGGCGTGTACGAGGATGGCTGGTGGTCTAGTGCAAGATGGTGGTGCGGTGGTTCAAGCAAGTTCTGATTCAGTGGAACGATGGCAAGACGGTGGGGTTGTAGGCGGGACTTGGTGGTGCGGCGACGATGCAGCGGTGTAAAGCGTGTTAGGTTCTGGGTTCCTGATTGCAATGGCAACATGGGTGGATGGTGATTGGGTGCAGTGAGTTGGCGAGGACAAATAAATTGCAACAGCGGGTGCGTGTAGATGCGAATGGTGGTTCAACGGTCCATATGCAGAAATGTTGTGGGTCAGGTGCAGGTTCATAAGTCGGAGTACATGACAAGAACGAACGATGACAACCCCTTTTTCTCAGACTATCGCGACTATCAATACCAGATCGAAAAATAAACAGAGTGACAAAGAAGAACTAAGGGAACAAACCGAAGCGAAAGCGAAAGCCTAATCGAGATCATAACTAAACCAAAAAATGAAAAATAAAAAAATAAACTGATACCAATCAAGAAAGGATTGAACCCTAAGGATCAAACCCGCTCTGATACCAAGTTGAATATCAGAGTGCGCGACAAACAAGACTATAAAATAAGAATATTATTCAACAAATGAGAATGCCGAAACGGCTATAGAATTCCAAGAGACTACATTGTGAATTACTTGATAAGAATATCAAATACAAAGAGTTCTTTATATAGAAGAGAAAGACTAAAGCAAATCCTAGACTAAAACAAGAAAACGAAATCCTAATACTAACGGGCTAAGCTCAAAATACCAAACATTAAGATAATATTTCCAACACGGTACACATCGTGGAATCCATGTAGCAAATTGCAAGCGTACATGGTCTTCTAAGCAGTGCCAACTGTTCCTACTTTCACCATATTCCCAAGTCAATTTGTTGGCTTAAAATTTCATTTTGGTGATGGGTGTTCAGATAATGTCCCAAATTCCATTCCCTATGCTCCTACAGAGATTTGCAGCTTCTTTGATAATGGAGGCATGCAAAAACACAAGGAATAATTTACTTTAAAGCTGTTTCGCCTATATATTGAAAAGAGCATGCATATAGTTGGCCAAAAATTATAAATGGCTAGCATAGATGGTTGGGGAAGAAGCCAAACTCTACATAGGCTTGCCAAGCAGCTTCAGTTTTACAAACCTCCCTCCGCACCGGATAAATCTGAGGATTATAATGAAAGCGATACATGCTTAAACTCCGGTATAAGCTTCAACTCTTTAACAGTCACAAATGAAGAGTGTTCTTGTGACAAGTTGATACTGAGAGAGAGAAGAGCAGCTGTACTGATATGCATCTTTGAGGCTCCTGAGGGTGAGCTAAGAGTTATTCTTACTAGGAGATCCATGAATTTGGCATCACACCCTATGCTAAATTTGTTGCGAGGGAAGTGATTTACGCACGCTTGTCGCATGCCCCTATTTGTTTCTAGCCTTTTGATTCTCCAAGGATAAATAAACAGGAGGTATGCAAAGGGAAAAAAAGATGTGTGGAGATCATTGCTTATTTGTTAATAGTCTCAAATTAATGTTATAGACTTGGCCACGGACACTAGGGTTTTCTAAATCTGTTCTAGAGATTACACAGGAGATGTAGCATTGCCGGGCGGAAAAATGGAGAAGGAAGATGCAGATGAATCTGCAACAGCACAAAGGGAAGCCATGGAAGAGATTGGACTGAATCCAAGTCTAGTTCAAGTTGTTGCAAAGCTAGAGTGTTTTATGTCCCAGGTACCACATACATATATATAGTCTTTTTTTTTTTGGATATACCGGTACTATGAATCGCGCCTTTGAATGTTTTGTTTTTTTTTTTTTTTTTTTGCCTTGTGCAGCATTTGGTCTCGGTTGTCCCGGTGATAGGGCTAGTAGCTAGAATTGAAGATTTCAAGCCTGTACTCAGCGCCGACGAAGTTGACGCCATTTTTTATGTTCCATTGGAGATGTTTCTCAAGGTATATTGCACTACACAGGTCACAGGCAGAGCATGCTTGTGTCAATTTACATTATTTCGTCAAAAACTTAATTAACAGTGATTTACTTTTGTGTAATGCAGAATGATAATCACAGATTTGAGGAGAGAGAATGGATGGGTTGGAAGTATGTTCTCCATCTTTTCGATTTTGAATCAGAGCAGGGGCCGTTTCTAGTTTGGGGACTGACTGCAAGCATTTTAATTCGAGCAGCCGCTGTTATCTACCAGCAGCCTCCATTCTTCCAAGGACACAGCCTCCCTGACTTCCAAGAATTGCAAAGAGCCATGTATAGTGTGCATAATGTTAAACATGAGAATAATATATAATACTACATATGTTGGAGAAAATAAAACTATAAAATTCAATGCCCCAATTGATACATCATATTCCGCAATGTCATTCAATGATCAGAATGGTTCGGTTTTTAAATTCTCTTTCAACAATTATCTATGCTAAAAGTAATTATAAAACTGAAGGACAAGGTTTGCATAAAGTTCTTTGAAATTCAATTATTTATAGCTCATATTTATGAATGAATGCATTCCTTTTGGTCATGTTGTGGCAAATTCAAACACCTTCTGGTCATAATCTATTTCTTCGAAAATCCGACAAAAATGATTTATTCTCTCAAACTGTCACCAGCATCCGTGCAAGCAGACTTACATGAAATGTTCCCTTGGTACATGCTCCGTACCATCACCTTGTCAACTCTATAGAAACTTCGCCACAGTTTCAAGGTTGAAAAGTCGGTGCTCAAATAACCAATTTTTTATATTATTGTCCAACTTTCAAACACCATCCAGCGTCTCACTATTTTTTCAAATTAATATTGTCCCTCAAAATTAATCACTCATGCAATTTAATAATTGTGAAGGCCTTTTATCATAAAAAAATATCGATACAATTATTAGTGAAAACGTTTAGTATGAGAGTGTCTCCAATAAAAAATGTAAAATACCATAAAAAGTGTAATTTGTATTTGTAGTTGGCCAAAAAACTCTCCCGTCTTGGGGAGATATATAATATAGATATTGGCAAAAAAAATTAAATAAAAACCTAAGCATACATATTGTTTTACACTTGTTTTATGTAAGCCCTAACAATAAAAGAGAGAAAATTAATTAAAGGAAATCTTAAATTTACATCTCGCATTAGAGGGGAACTCTAATCTACCTTTCTTGGAAGTATTAAATATGGTCCAAGTCGCACTAAAATCAATTACACGAGTCAAAGTCCAACCCCATTAATTCCCATTAGAAGTGAATTTCACACGAAGCTACCTATGAATTGATCAGACTACAAAAGCTTAAAGTCCATGCCTTTTCTTTCTCCTTACATCTAGTTTACCAACCAAACCAGCTCCACAACAAGGAGTACAGATTAATACTAACTAGCCAAGAAGGCAAAGCTCTTAATCCGGCCCCGACATTTGGCCATGGCCGGCATAGCTAATGCTTATAGTGAAATAACCCCGGCTGTTCCGTCGTGGCTAAACAAAGGTGACAACGCATGGCAACTCACAGCCGCCACTTTTGTAGGGTTGCAAAGCATGCCGGGCCTAGTGATCCTCTACGCCAGCATAGTAAAGAAGAAATGGGCAGTAAACTCAGCCTTCATGGCCCTCTACGCCTTCGCCGCCGTGCTCATCTGTTGGGTCCTCGTAGGCTACCGTATGGCCTTTGGGGACCAGCTCCTCCCGTTTTGGGGTAAAGGTGCACCCTCTCTAGGTCAAAAGTTCCTCATCGACCAAGCCAAAGTGCCCAAAAGCACTCACTTTCGTGACGATGGATCGATTGAGACCCCGACGGTTGAGCCATTTTACCCCATGGCATCACTCGTCTACTTTCAGTTCACTTTTGCAGCTATTACTCTTATTTTGCTAGCGGGGTCTGTTCTTGGCCGCATGAACATCAAGGCTTGGATGGCTTTTGTCCCTCTTTGGCTTCTATTTTCATACACTGTTGGAGCCTTTAGTCTTTGGGGTGGTGGCTTCCTCTATCATTGGGGTGTTATTGACTACTCCGGTGGCTATGTCATCCATCTCTCCTCGGGCATCGCAGGTTTCACCGCCGCTTATTGGGTAGGTACTTAGGATTAAACGCGTTTTAGACAATATCATGCACATAAACGAAACATCAGTAGAGAATCCTTAAACCCGATCAAATTTGATCCATTTGAAAACGTTTCTCTAAAAAGCACTTCTCTCATAAGCGTTTTATTGAAAATTTTCATTAAACACTTCTATTTTGTTTTTCTGTTAAACATTGTTAGAAACACTTTTGATTATCGGTTTTAGCCATTCCATGAGACTTCCAAACATCTTTACTATTAGAATTTGGACTAAGTTAAAGTTTTTTTTACATGTAATTATACAATGTTTACTTATGTGTTCTAGGTTGGTCCAAGGTTGAAGAGTGACAGGGAGAGGTTTCCACCAAACAATGTGTTGCTAATGCTTTGTGGTGCTGGGATGCTGTGGATGGGCTGGTCAGGTTTCAACGGCGGGGCCCCTTATGCTGCAAACATTGTTGCTCCAATAGCAGTGTTGAACACAAACATCTGTGCAGCCACCAGCCTTCTTGTATGGACGTCTCTTGACGTTGTGTTCTTCGGCAAGCCGTCGGTGATCGGAGCTGTTCAGGGCATGATGACGGGGCTCGTATGCATCACACCTGGGGCCGGGTTGGTGCAGTCGTGGGCGGCTATTCTGATGGGAATGCTTTCTGGTAGCATTCCATGGGTCTCCATGATGGTCCTACACAAAAAGTCTACCCTATTGCAAAAGGTAAGAGTTTCTGCTTTTCACACTACATTTTTTGGTATTATTTTTTGGCATATGATACGCATTGTGCATTTTCCTTTCAACGTCGGATAAATATTTGTTTTTCATGTTCATATTATGCAAAATCATGTTGTTTAAAATTAAAGGTTCTAATGTATTTATGTACGTTGAATTTTGTTTGATTTATCAATTTAATAATAATAAATTTTAAAAAAAAACAAATAAACTTGTGCATGGTGAGATAAACTATGTGATAAAATTACTTTTATTTCAGAAAATTTTAACTCAAGTGACATTCGTTATAAACGAGTTAGTGTGAAAATAAAGAATCTTAATTAGGAACCTAATATAATAAGAGGGCCACGATAGATAACATTAATCTATCCCAACTCTTTTCGCCCTAAGATTAGCAGTATTCAAAATTTTCAACCTTATATAGCCCCACCAAAGTCATAACATCCATCATTTTCCACTCTACTAGTATATTATAATCGTTCCCTTATCCTTCAAATTTGTACCTTCATCGAGTGCAGATTGACCAAATGAAATAGCCACCTTTCAGATGATTAGGTTTTCTAGAAGATTTCCGTCCTCTGTCCTCTTCCCTTAATGCTTGACCAATCCTCAATGAACAAGATGTCATAAATAAAATAAAAGAAGAGCGTATTTAAGTTATGTCAATTGGTTAGGATAGCATATTCGTTTTTTACACTGAAATTCAAACTACTTTTGTAAATTAGAATAACGTAGAACATCGCTTTATTGTCACCAAAAAAAAAAAATCTTACTGTGTCTAATTTGTGAGAATTTACAGGTGGATGACACCCTAGGGGTATTTCATACACATGCAGTGGCAGGGCTTTTAGGAGGACTGCTGACTGGGCTTCTGGCAGAGCCAGCACTTTGCAGGCTTATGCTGCCTGTTGGCAACAGCAGAGGTGCATTCTACGGTGGCAGTGGAGGGATGCAATTTCTGAAACAATTGGTTGCAGCCGTGTTTGTGATTGCGTGGAACATAGTCTCCACCACTATCATACTTCTGGCAATTAGGGTTTTCATACCTCTGAGAATGCCGGAGGAGCAGCTTATCATCGGAGATGACGCCGTTCACGGAGAAGAGGCTTACGCTCTTTGGGGTGACGGAGAAAAATATGACCCGACAAGACATGGTTGGAATACATCGGTGTATGGTGAAGAAATGGCACCGTCGCCGTATATCAATGGTGCAAGAGGTGTGACCATTAACTTGTAAACGCCTGCTGTATGTCGGATGCATGTATCGTATGATCACACAATTGATAAGTTTTGAACAATTCTCCACTAAATCGTTTGAAATTTGAACGTGATTGTGTGATGGGATGATTTCGTCCGAATGTCAGTTCTGACCACTTTGTTTTGAGACTGTAACACGCGTGACAGACAAACACCGTCAAAAACATTTAATTAATATAGTGTTTGTATGACAAAATCTCTCCTAATGTTCCATTTGCGATAGTTTAGTCCAAATTTGACCACTGCGGAGACATTATTTTCAGACAAACAATAATTCGTTCAACACATTCAGTGCACGACTCTGTGTCCGTAATTGGCGGAAACCTTGCATCAATAATTTAAGGTCATCAAGGCAGCATAAAACGACTGATCATGGCAGATTTTCTATGGCCTCAACAGTAAAACCCTGCAATCAAGAACTCGACGCGTGTCGTTAACCCATTTGTCCATCCAATCCTATATCTCCGGTCAAGAGTGCACCCTGTGTTCAATTTCTGAAGCAGATAACTCTTTTTATACAAGCAACACTAGGAGGGGGAATCAAACTCAATACCTCGAGCGCAGGAGATAAATGCTCTATGAATGGAATATAAGAAGACGAGCAACATAACACGCAAAACGAATCAAGTATAAATACAAAATATACCAATTCCATTTGATCTGAGCAGATGGTAGTTTCCTTAACAGTGATTTAAGGCTGTTATACAAACCCTTGAACTGTGAAAGTGGGTACCAGTACCCAAAAATAGCTACTTTGCATGCCAAAGAATCTAATGTCCCACTATGAATCCTGAAACCCAGAAAAGCAGAGAGAACTTTTGGCTAATCAAAGTGTTCCCATTCCTGATTTGGTTCTGTTGACGATGTCTCTGGCGTTGACGTCGGGGGATCTAGGCATCCAACTCCGGAGTCAAAGGTCTCCCACTTGGTTGTTACTGTGGTAGCATTGTTACTGTTGTTAACTGGATTGCTGTTCCTCGCCTTTAGAGCATCCAATGCATCCACAAAGTTCTGGACACGTCGCACCTGTACAAGAAAGTTCAACCAACCATAATAGATCTCTAATCGTCTATGCAACTTCAAAATTTTGAAACAAACTATAAACTAGCCATTACATACTGACATTCCAATGTGCGTATTGCAACAAATAAATTTTAACCAGAGAGAGAAGCGAGAATAACCTATAAACCCTTGGGATTACAGTCCTATACGTTTTTCGGAGAGAAGAGGAGAGAGAGGGGGGAGGGGAGGGGAGGAATATTATAACTATTGGGATTGCGAAGAGAGGTAAACGATCTCGTAATGCTGATCCATTAAAAATCTAATAGCTCCAAGTGCAGAAAGTAATGGAATTCCATTTACAAATACCAACATCAACACATATAATGCTACTCTATGAAAATAATGACCTCAAGCGTAAGACACATGATACATAGCAACCAACGAAAGCCAACAATGCCTGCTTATATTGAGCAATCCTTTAGTTGTTTCAAGCAATACAATGAAATGATCTATGTGGTGGAAGCCCTCAAGTGGAGTCTACTATATGCGAAGATACTGAAGTTGGGCCCAAAGGACAAGTATAAACTGACTACTAAGGGCAATTGTGTGTCCTATTACATATGTAACGGGAATGACTATAGCATATAGGTATGCATCCAACCTATCCTCACAAACAATTTACAAGAAACCTGGTGGGGCTCTTTAAATTAGGGGTGTGCTATCCACACACCCCTTTTTACTTCTCACACACCCCATTAATTTCTGTCCGTTAGATATTCTTCAATTCATCCGATCTGACGGCCGAAATTCAAAAAGGTGTGGGAGAAGTAAAAAGGGGTGTGTGGATATCACACCCCTTAAATTAACACCAAGGTAGAATCCTAAATAGAATACAGATAATGAATCTTTTGATTGTCCTTTCCCATCACTTCACATTGCTTCAATCACACTGACCATTGGCAGGGCTACCATCTCACCACCAGAATACATCAATTTTGATACAATGCATGCCACAATAAAGAAATTTTCACCTCCATATATCTATAAACTACAGCAACCCTCAACGCCGATGATCACAACAACTTCATCGTGTGATCAGTACAACACAGCACATCACTTCCACGAGAACAAACAAAATGCATGGCAATTCCATCATAAGAAACCAACAATCATGAAAATTGCAAACCTCTGCCTTGCGTTGCATTTTTTCTTCTCCTACAGCTTGAATGCTGTCCAATTTCAGCAACTGCCGCATGAGCAACTCTGTTGACACAACAAATTCTTTATCGGAAACCTTGGTCCCGCCAGCCACAGCCACTTCCAAGGCAGCAACCTTTTAAAGTCAAACAAAACATTGTGAGTCCCAAACCAATCTAACATTTTGATAACCAAATACAACTGAGACATGGAACTCACCCTCTCCGCGAGCTTATCAACCTCAGCTCTGACTTCAACAATTGCTTGAGAAGCTTTTGACATCACATTGCTTTTGGGTCCGACTTCTCCACCATCGATTGGCATCTCTTTGCTGTTGACTCCAACATCTCCAGCATTGGTTGGCATCACATTGCTTTGATTTACCTCCTCAACCCTAGTCTCCTTTCGGGCCTCCAGAAGCAGGACCTTCGAATTATTCTTCACACCGGCAATGTCCAGATGCTCCTCATCTGCCTTCTCCACCCCCCTGAAAAAGAGCCTCTGCTCCTCTGGCTCCAAATCAGTCTTCTGTGCAAGATGTTTCTTCATATCACCTGACATAATCCAAAATAAAATCAAGTACTAACCCCTCACAGTCACAACTCTCTTCCATTACTAAAAACACTAATTTGGAGAAATACGGGATTTTCACTAAGAAGCCCTTGATAAGCATACAATTAGATAAAACACTTAAAAACCCAAAACTTGGGAAACAACTCCCGGTCTTTGTAATTTGCGGACACCAAAGAAATTTTGGAACAAAGAATCACTCGGAGTATCACAAGCGGAGAAATGAGGATTTTTTTTTCCATAATTAAGAACTTGAAGTGTTTTCGACCCAACTATTATTGCAGTTTCCCCATGGATTATACGTTGCTAGGTGAGGATTTTCTTCTTCTTTTCTTCTATAGTTTGATTCCTCCAAGTGTTCTTCCCTAACATTAGTAGTTGTCAAGGGTGCTACACTAATCAACTAAAACCCATCAATTCCAATCTAGCTAATCATGATATATTCTCGTAATTAGCAAACCATACTTCAATTAACCATTAAAAACGGCAATCAAATCATAACAGTGAATATGATTATAATGGAAGATTATAACAGGAGTAAAAGAACAATACCGAAAGTGGAGTGAGCAGGGAGGAAGAGCTCGAAATGCGGCCCGTTGCCCGGGCCGAGAACTACGTCGATCTTGATCATGGGCCCACGAAATGAGGCGGAAGCACCACCAGCAGCCGCCGAGGCGTCGTGCTCGTCTTCCCGCCTCTGGACCAGCATGCCACCTGGGCGCATCTCCCAATCGATCTCCTCGTCCTGATCGGGTACCAACGCTTTCGGATTCGGGTTCGGATTCGGATTCGGATTCTTTTTCACCATCGTAAAAAATGGGGCGCGAATCGAGTGGTGGTAGTAGAGAGGGTATTGACTAGTTAGCGGCAGAGTGAGGGTTTGAAGGGGAGAGAGGGAGAGAGAGATGAACGGAGGGTTTTAATGGAACGCCCTTCGTAGAAGGGTGTGGTCGGTTCCACTCCATCATTCCGAGTCCGACGTCAAAAGGTTATTTGGGCGGTGCATTCTTCATCACATATTTTGGGGGTGGATTTCGAATAACCAATAAATGTGGAAAATATACTTTTAGCGTATCAAGTTTTATGAGGTTAGAAATTTGAAAGAAAAAAAAAATTCCAACAATTTATATTATAGCATTTGGTATTCAACGCCATGTTTACGAGTAGTGAAAAATTTTAGACAAACATTGCCTTCCACTAGCATTTTGTGAGTTGGTGGTATACTTTTTCAACTTTTATCGTTATTTTTCTCTTGTTATCTCCGGACTCATTTGGATGTGCTAATTTACAAATTCTTTTGCTCACTAGAATTTTTTTGTTCGGAACATTGTTTAGTAATGGTTTTAAGAACAAGCAATTTTATGTTTCGCAGGCAACCAATAAGTGCTTTTACTTTTTAGAAGCGCTTTTGTATAAATTTAGTTTTTGGCTGTCACAGAGAAGAGATCGGGTGACACACCCCGACCCGAAAGTGGGGCGTGCTGGCCGTCACGTGAGCGTGACGTAACCATGTGCACAGTGCGGAAGCGAGATCCATAAGAATAATACGAACGAATTTAAACCAAGCCACTAGCAATCCTAAGAAGATAGTGCGCTAGAGTACGAAGTTATAGTGCTTATACAAATTCAGAGCATACTAAGTCAATGCAATCAAGCATAAAATAATAAATTCGAATAACCCCAAAGGGTGTCCTACATAATGAGAAGTCTGTCAGAACTGCCGAACAATCATCGTTAGCCACCAATGATACTCTAGCTACCTAGAACCTGGAGGGGCAAAAAACAAAGTTGAGTGGGTCAGCAAAACAAATCTTTTCAAAATCATTCTTTTCTCAAAAATATAACCCCTCTCCGTAAAACCTGTATAAATTCCCAGAATAAAGTATATACTCATATATAGATATTCTCGAAATCATGCTAGAAAATATGAATGTATGCCATGCCAAAGTATTATAACTGAAATCTAAGTCATAACTCTGTGGATGTGATTAAATGTCAGGTAATCATCTCGGCACTCGGCCGTATATATCTCATAATCAATCTCAATAATCAACTCAGCCATCGGCTGTATAATAGCTCATAATCAACTCATCATATCATTTATATCAATCATGCACACAAATCAATACCACATCTAGTGGTCTACACATCATCACTGAATATAAAATAAATATGCTCTAGTGCTACAATCATGTGAAGACTGTGCGAAGGATTCGCGGGTCACCTACGAGTTGAACCCACTTATAGTGGTCTATACGACAAGACTGTGCACCTAACTTGGATCCAAGGGGAGCATGCGGTGCGGGAGGTGAACATCACGTGAAAGACTATGCCCCTAACTCTGGGCGGGAGCACTAATATCAAGGTACAGGTACATGAGCTCTAATCACATCACATCACATCATTCGTTCTCATTCTCATTATAACCATTATTTAAACTTACTTGACACTTGCATGTGCGTCCGCAGCACCAATCATAATTATATGCAATCATTAATGCATAAATAAAATAAATAAATACTTTGCATGGCATTTCAAATCTTTTAAACGTTCAATTTCATTTTCTGGGAAAATAGCAATATATATAGGTACATAAGAAAAACAAACTGCCCACTCAATGATAAGTAGCCGGGTCGTAGCCCCTACGCCTAGCCTGGCTACGATCGTCCTCGGGATACGTCTCACCTATATAAGAATTTACTGAAATAACGTTATTTAAGAACATATACGTAACTAAGGAAATAACTTCTCATACAAAGCTCAATTTTGGTATTCGAATATACCAACGTGACCTACTCGACGTCACAGACGTCGAGATATTTTAAGAAAAAATTTCTTAGGCTGCACGCGCCCCCACGCGCGTCATCCCCTTCCTCATCTTGCCGGACTGGTTTCGCCGGCGACCATTGTGTCGCCGGTTTCTGGGTTATATTTCAAAACGTCCTAACTTTCTCATTTCTTCACCATTTTCAACGTTCTTTATATCAAAATGAAGATCTCAACAAGACGAACAAAACCATACCTGCCTCAACCCCTAACTCGCTAGAGATTCACCGAAAAAAGCTTCGATAATTCCGGCCAAAATTTGAAACTTCCGTTCTCGTTGCTCCGACGTCCAAAATTCTCAAACGAAGTACTCTGAGCCTCCTTAGGACCTCCTTAAGCTCCCTACAAGCTTAAAAACTCCTAAAAATCACCCAATAATTATTGCATGAACAGTACCTAATTCAGGGAAAAGTGGTTCGACGTGATTTCGAGAGAGATCTTACCTGAAAATGGTGTCGATGTACTCGTGAGGACCTTAGGACTATAATGGAGGCCTTGGAACCTTCTATCTGTGAAGGTTTGAGGGTCTTTGGGATCGTTCGTACCAAAACGAAGAGAGAGAGTTCGAAGAGAGAGAGAGAGAGTGAATCTGAAAGTTTGAGAGAGGGAGAGTGTGGCACGGGAGTGAGGTGAGAGAGGGATGAATTTGTGTGGTGTAAAAGCCACCAATCCAACAAAATATCTTCCTAGTTTCTCATTGGCCCCAAAAGCTTAGGAAATTATATAATTGGCCAAATCTTTAAACCCATGCATAAACATACACCCGTCACTCAAGGGTATATAAGTCAATTCACGTATCGAGAATTATAAATGCGGGACGGGTTGTCACATCGGGACAGAGAAAAAAAATTAAAACTAACTTTTTATGTTTTCAAGACTTAGGCATGGTTTTTGAGTTATTTATCAACTCCCTTTTTTAAAAAACGGTCTTATCAAACAAGAATTCAAGATTTGTAACTCAAAAACGGTTTTTAAATTTAAAAAAACTTGTACTCTAGAGTACCAAACAAGCCCTAAGTAATTTATGATTAAGTTGACGTAAGATTATGTATTTAACTGCTCCTGTTGTTGGAAATAAGCTTATTGACTAGTTAATTTATGCTTGATTTATCCATTTCTAGTTTTAGAATCTTCTTTACATCGTGTAGACACGTAGAAAAACAAACAAACAAACAATCTTAATGTGAAATTTGCCGAGTGTGAATAAGAAAGTTCAGCAACGTTATGTCAGCGAGATTGGGGCCCCATTTTGGATTGCGTGACTCCGTGTATTTCGGCTGAGTGGAACCTTCATCTTTGTGACCCGGTTTCCTCAACTGAAATCAGGGAGGCGGTGATGGCCATGGGACAACTCAAGGCTCCGGGGCCTGATGGGTTCCAGGGGATTTTTTACCAGTCTTATTGGGATCACCTGGGAGTGGCTGTGAATGATTTGGTTGCTTCTCTGATGAATGGTACGGAAAGTCCAGCTACTCTTAACGACACTCATGTCGTTCTCATTCCTAAAGTTCCTCACCCGGAGACGGTTTCTCATTTCCGGCCCATAAGTCTCTGCAATTTTTCTTATAAAGTTCTGTCTAAAGTCCTTGCAAATCGATTCAAGGGTGTGCTTCCAAAGATTATTTCCCCATCTCAAAATGCGTTTGTAGCAGGCAGATTGATCCAGGATAACATCGGAATTGCGCATGAAATCTTTCATTTTCTCAAAGGTAGAAGAACAAAAAACAAGTTTGAGATGGGGATAAAACTGGATATGCAGAAAGCCTATGATAGAGTGGAATGGGACTTTCTGGAAGCTATTATGGAGAGGATGGGTTTTTGTACCAGGTGGAGGCAACTGGTTATGGGATGTGTGTCTTCGGTAAGAATGGCAGTCATTATTAATGGTCAACCTGGTCGTTCTTTTCTCCCATCTCGGGGTCTTCGACAGGGAGATCCATTATCCCCATACTTGTTTTTGCTAGTGGGGGAGGTCCTCTCTAGGCTGATTCAGGAAGCTGTGACTGCAAAGCAACTAGATGGGGTGAAAATTGGTGCTTCGGGACCTATTATTTCTCATATGTTATTCGCTGATGATACCTTACTCTTTCTGAGGGCTGATCAGAAAAACTGCAAGAACTTAGTGGAGCTTCTTGATAAATATTGTGGTGCCTCTGGTCAGAAAGTGAACTTGCATAAATCTAGTGTCTTCTTTGGGGCGAATATTCCACAGCGGGTGGTGACTGACTTGTCTAATGTGCTTGGTATTTCGGTTTGATGATCCTGGAGCTTACCTGGGTGTTCCCGCCATATGGGGAAGGTCGAAAAAACGTGGCCTTGCTTATATTAAGGGGCGTATTTTGGGAAAGCTACAGGGTTGGAAGCAAACTACTTTATCTCGAGCGGGGAAGGAAGTGCTAATCAAAGCGGTTGTCCAGGCAATTCCTGCCTATCCAATGAGTATTTTCAAGTTCCCTACTAGTATGTGTCAGGATTTGGATGCTCTAGTTGCGGGATTTTGGTGGGGGGATGCCGGCGTGACACGCAAAATTCATTGGACTTCGATGAAGGTTCTTGGCCTTCCGAAAGGTATGGGCGGCTTGGGCTTCCGGAATTTTAGCGAGTTCAATGATGCTCTTCTGGCGAAGCAATGCTGGCGTCTTATCTCTGATCCGAATTCTCTGTGGGCTCGAGTGCTTAAGGCTCGGTATTTCCGTCACTGTTCTTTTTGGGATGCTTCCGTTGGTGGCCGAGCCTCGTGGGCTTGGCGTAGCATCTTGGTGGGGCGTGAGGTTCTAAAGGGTGGATCGCATTGGCAAATTATGGGAGGAGAGAATGTTCGGGTATGGGTGGACCACTGGCTCCCCTCTCTTCCGGCGGGGCATCCCGAGCCAACCGGGTCTGTGGCTGTTTCTCCTAACCTCCGTGTTAGTTCTCTTATTCGTTCTGATTCTCATGAGTGGGATTTAGATTTTTTGCAGCCTTTTCTTTCTGTGGAGGAGATGTTGGCCATCCACCAACTTCCTATTGGGGACCTTCAGTGCAGGGATCGGTTAGTGTGGAATGTGTGCAAGAAGGGTCAGTTCTCGGTTAAATCTGGGTACCACTGGCTTCAATCTAAATCCCTAGCTGCCCGGGATATTAGGCTCCCTAGGGTAAGACGAGTCTCTCCGCAGCTTTGGAATTGGGTGTGGAAGATCCAGGGTCCCCCTAAGCTTCGACATTTCTTGTGGTTATCCTTGCACAATGGTCTTGCTACTATGGCAGCCCTGTACTCCCGCAGGTCCTCTGGCTCCCCTCTTTGTCCTATTTGCCACGGAGAGGAAGAATCTACTGCTCATGTGTTCCTCCGGTGTCCGTGGGTGGCTGCCATCTGGTTTGGTGGAGCTCTGAACTATCGAGTGGATAGGGAAGGCATTTGTTATTGGGACACGTGGCTAATGGCGGCTTTTTCCTAATGAGTGGCGCCTTGCCTGATAGTAAATGGATCCACTCTTATATTGCTTTTTCCTGTTGGTTCATTTGGAAAGCCAGGTGCGAATTTGTGTTTAATCAGATTCCCATTAATCCTGCTAGGGTGCTGGGGCGGTTATCTTCTTCGGTGGGTTCCTTTTGGGCTGCCATGGGTGAGCCGACGGGGGAATCTCTGTCGTCTCGGGCACAGTTGGCGCAAGATCAGGTGTGGTGTCCCCCTCCGCCGCCTTTTATTAAAATTAATGTGGATGCCAGTTGGTCTGGGGCGGCTAAATCGGGGTTTGCTGGGGTGATCATTAGGGATGCGGATCAGCGATTTGTGGCGGCTGCTAGATATCATTTTGAGTCCCCATGTGTAGCTGCGGGGGAGGCATTGGCTATATTGCGTGGGTGCGAGTTGGGCTCCTCTTTGGGCTTTAACTCTGTCATCATTGAATCAGATTCTCGGGAGTGTATTGATTGTCTTTCGAAGGATGTAGCTTCGGGCAGTTGGGAGGCCTACCCTCTTTTGACGAGAGTCAAGCAGTTGAGTGGTGCCTTCCAGTTCTGTCGCTGGTCTTGGGTGCCAAGATCAGCCAACGTGGTCGCCGATACTCTTGCGGCGTTTGACTTTGTGGAGATGGGCGACCGGGTTTGGATTGACAGACCCCCATCTGCGTTAGTGTTTGTGTTGAACAAAGATGGTCTTCCTTGTCCTCATTGACTTGCTTGGTCGGCGGTGGGTGAGGTGACGCTCAATACGGTTGGTGCGTCTTCCTTTGTTTCCTCTTCCATTGCTTTGTTCTGTTGTTGTTGTTTTGTTGGCCTCTGCGTAGGCCTTCTGGTTTCGCTTTGGCTCTGCCCTTGGAATGCTTTACTTTGTATTCCTTGTCTTCCAAAAAAAAAAAAAAAAATGTTACGTATATGAAACAAGGTGTAGTTTTACATTTGTAACATTTTTAAACGTCTGTGTAATTACTAAATTTGGGGCATCATAAAGAGGATAAGGTGCTTTATTTGGGGCTCAATAAAATTTTCCTGGGGATTTCAAATCGGACAAGGGAAAATAGCATCTCACACCACAATTGCAAAGATTAACTATCCTCTAGATGATATTTGAAATGATATTTGGAGGCTCCTCAAACTCTAAAATTTTGTGACGTAGATAAACCAAAGCGCGCCAGCCTATGACGCAACACAAAACAAAAAAGGATTACAAGCATAAATCTTTGAAGAACTAAAATCTTGAATCCACCAGTTGGTTGAAAGAAACCCCAAATTTTTTTTTATTGAAGATTGAATTGATGATTACAATTATAACATCCACGACCTAAATATATAAGTCATTTACAACTCCTTTTGACAATTCTAAAGCTTAGGGAATTAAACGAAAATATATGACATTAATGGATGGAAACGAAAGGTCCAATTTTTATTACATAAATTAAAATTGTGTTTTGGAGGCTGAAACAGTCTTGGATAGCTAAAATTATCATGGGTCCAAATCGAAACTTAGACGCCAAATCTGCAAATTCCTACGTCCTTTTGTCTTCCAACGGTCCATTTTTCTTCAATTCATTCGGTGGTCATTTGTTCTACCTCAACCTATGTGCCACTGAATTCGCTGCTCTATAATTTGCTTGCCGAGATCAAAGTTTCACACCAAAACTAAAAGGAATAAGAAACAATTCACAAACACAGAAATAGCTTAAGACAGATTTCTGAAACATTCACATGTTTGCGCCACCTCCAGCTAAAGCCAAAGTCTCTGGATAGATAACTGCTTCAACATCGTTTTCGTCATCAGCCTCGATAATAATTCTGTATGTTTTTTGCCTGGGATTATAGATCACCAAGATCCTTCCCTCATGATCAAGCAAAACTTCACCACTCTCGAAGATGCACACAGGCATCACAGTAAGATCACAAAAGTCAACAAAAATCTGTCTAGCTAATCTCGTTGATGAAATTTTCGCGACTCTTGTCCAAGATTCCTTGACTCCATATTCCTTCATAATCCATATTGAAAAAGTTTTATCCTGGAGCGCTGAAGTATGCACAAAGAGACAATCTTGGCTGGTCCCGATTCCGACGAAGATATCTCTATCGTCACGTTGGGGCAATGACAGTATGCTCTTAAAATTTTCTTCTGCTAAATCAAAAGAGACGATCTTAGAACTTCTTCTCTGAAGCTGTATCCAGTGAAGAGCTCCATTTAAGAAGCAGCCCCGGTGATCATTCTTCTCAAGATAATACAGGTCTCGACAAGTCCTCCATGAATTCGTTTTAACTGTAAAGATATATATCATGGATCGGAAAGGCTCTTCAGTTGAAGTTGTACTGTCACGACTGCCCAATATTAACTTGTAATCTTCAGCGGAGGAATCGTACCCTAATCCGTAAAATATCTTATTACGGTCAACATAAGGAGGTTCCGGTAACACATTGGTAACTCCGGTGGAAGGGTTCCATAAGATAATGTTGTAAGGGTATTCGCCAAAGTCAATTTCTAGACATACCAAACCGTTACACGAACCCAACATATCGATAACCATATCTGGTTTAATTACTGACGGATAATTGAGCACTCTGGTTGAAACAACATCATCATTATAGTCAATGGAAAGGAGATCGAGATGGTCATCTGACATTTTTGCAACGAAGAGCTTGATGTTGTTCTTGCTGGTGCTTGTGACTCTGTTTCTCTGGTGTTGCGCAACGAACTGAGGATTAGAGATTACATGAAGCCATGGCTTGCACACACACCGAAATCGCATTAAAGATTTAACCGGCAGCCTCGAGAGTATGTCGAGTTTGATTTCATCAGGGAGACTGGGCGCCATTGAATGGGAAATTTTGCAAGACTTCATAAGGGTACTGAACAAGAATACCAAAAGAGTAATATAGACACACACATACACACACTACTCTTTGCTCAACATTAAACTGAACATATCACACACAATGCTTTTTACTCAACATTAAACTGAACATATCTAGCTAGGATTTTATACAGTGGGAAACTGAACAACGAGTAGTAATATTCATGAATCGGCACTCACTTCAACCAATACCAAAACGATTATTTATGGCTCATTTAAGATTCACTTATATATAAAACGCTTAAGCTTGTAAGAGTTTTTGCTAGAAGTTATTTTTATTAAAAACTAGCATTTGCCTACACACTTTGTGTGTATGAACACATTTTTTAGAAAAGGAGAAGG
Source organism: Crataegus laevigata (assembly GCA_963580275.1). Taxonomy (NCBI): domain Eukaryota; kingdom Viridiplantae; phylum Streptophyta; class Magnoliopsida; order Rosales; family Rosaceae; genus Crataegus; species Crataegus laevigata. Next base: position 36,922,611 of record OY756938.1, on the reverse strand, counting down.
AGACGGAGAGGAAGAGAACACATTTTTTAGAAAATGATGAGCAGAGAGAGAGAGAGAGAGAACATGGGGGAGAGGGAGTTTTTTTTTTATATTAATATTTGAGGTATTTTAACATCACTTGTAGGTGATATTTCAATAAAAAATAGTAAAATTTGGACCTGTGAAATGATATTATTGCCTATCATTGTTTTTGTGTGATAGAAGATTAATTTATCTTTTTACCCTCTTTTGGTTGACAAAGAGAGTTTTATTAATTAATAGATATTTTGTCTACCTAGCATTACTCTTATTAGAAATTCTTTGAAATTTTTTACAAAAATCTAAGTGCTTCTCAAGTTCTTTTGACAACTTATAAAATTAAATGATTATTTCAACCCAAGATCGATTATGCAATTGAACTAGCTATTCAAAATAAGATAATATTACTAGCTTCATTATTTCTTGAGATTCAACACAAGCAGCGTCTTCCAGCCATAAAAGTTGTAGGATCCTGAATTCCTCTCCCCTTAATATTTCAATAATTCAATGTAGATTATCTTATCATTTGTTAAATATAAAAAAATTAGTGTGCCCAGAACATGGAGTTGTACATACATGTTATTATAAGTAGAAGGAAATTTTATTTAATGTCATGTGGTGTACCAACCCGTATCTCGGACACGTTGAAAATTTTCTCGTCAAATACAAAAAAAACACACACAACAATATATACGCAATAAATAAATAGGGTAAACTGCCAATTTAGTCCCTGAATTATCACATTAATGAAAATTAGGTCTCTAAATTATTTTTTTTCAAAAAAATTAGCCCTTGAATTATAAAACTTGCCAATTACATCCCTAATATTATATTCGAAGCTACTATCAATTTTCTGTCGATTCAAGTCATGTTACTTGCATGTGATACACATTGGAGGGTAGATTGGTAGTTTTTCATAAAGAAATAGTGTATAGAGTTAACTTTGGAGGATAAATTGGTAGTTTTTCATAAATAAAAAAATATTGTAAGTTAACTTTTGAGGGTAAATTAGACATTAAATTTGCAACCTATATGAAATGCTAAGGGCTTATAGACAAGAAAATGATGGTATTACACTCTAAAGTGTGTCAAGTGACTTAAGTTGACGAAAAATTAGATAAAATAGCTTTGAATATAATAGTAGGGACGGAATTAGCAATTTCTAATTAATTTAGAGACTTATTTTACCGAAAAAATAATTTAAGGACCTAATTTTCACTGATGTGATAATTTAGGGACTAAATCGGCACTTCATCCAAATAAATAATAAGAGGAATATGTGAGATACACGAAATTGCACTAGAACTGCCAAACTCATCTTAGGATGTGTGAAAAAGAACGAGAGAATCACATGAAAACAAAACATGGAAATAATTCTAGAGATAAATGAGCTAAAGAGTTTAATTACCTCAACTTATCGCTTTATATGGTGATTGATATTCAAGCAGGTCTAGAAACAAATGAGTTATGGCTAAGGAAGCCGTTAAGCAGACCCAAAAGTTGAATCCATTATCCACTCCGACTGGGTTTTTGAGTAGTCTCCAAGATTTCCAGCAACTGGATGCAAACCAACAATACTTGACCCAAACTAAGATAAAGACTCACTCTTGACTGTTTTTTCCTCTTTCATTTGTAATAAAATGATAAGTAGGAAGTCAAAAATTAGGGGAAGAGGTAGGAAAAGATGCTAGTTAAATGTATAAGGTGTCAATAGCACTTCCAAGAGTATGCTTAATTGCTTTGCATATATATAGATTTAATGGATATGTGATTTGAAATGAAATAAGTTACGCAATTTAATTGTAGGTTAAAGATATCTTACCTATTACGGAAATAAGCAAGAAATGAAATAACTTACGCAATTTAACTGTAACGGTAGAAGGGCAGTGTGATTTACCCTAAAAACAATTACTTGAAAAAAGGACGTTGAAGACCCAAAAGCAACAAACGCCTTTTACCAGAACAGATATATTCTCAAACTAACATCTTCGAGATAAAGGGTCACTTAGTATTACGATCAAGTGATATTCCTTTTTACTTGTAAGTGAAAGGTCTTAAGTTTGATTCTCATCAGATAGCTTGTTTTCTACTTGGTGATTCCAGGTTTTGTAACTCTTTAGAAACCTCGGTCAAACAGAAGTGAAGATTATCGTGTTCGATTAGCTGGAAGTGAAGCTTTCTTATCTTATCCAGGAAGTTACTTTTCGCAACGCAAGTCATGTTTATCAATTATTTGAGTTACCAGCACATAAAACGTGTAAAATAGCGTAAGTAGATTATTGATCTTTAAACTATACAGCGTGAATCGATCGGCTAAACCATTTTCGATATTTTTTTCACTATTTTAAAAATTCCCGCCTAGCGCCACCTAGGCGCTAGACGGCTGGTCACCACTCCAATTAATGCCTAGGCGTTTGAAAATTAAGAAATGGCGCCTAGACAAGCTGAGGTGCCCGCCTAGACCGTCTAAGCACCCGCCTAGACCGCCCATAAGCACCCGCCTAGACCGCCCAGACCCGCCTAGGCACTGCCTAGGTTGCGACTCATTTAGACAGAAAATAGATAACTTTCAATTTGCATTTAATTTTTTTCAATAAATTGTAAGAGACTTGTTGAATACTTAAATGAGCACACACTACATACTTGTTCCCCATATTTTCATTATGTTTCAATACTTCGTAATACATATGTTATTCTATTTTGTAGTTTATGATGAAATTATTTATATTTAAATATAAACAAACACTTATTTACACAAAATATAATGAATTTACTTAAATCCGCCTAGTCTGCCTAAGCGCCCGCCTAGACCCCGCCTAGGCCCTAGGCCCCAGTCTGCCACCCGACTAGTTTCTAGCGTCTTTTAGAACCTTGATTTTTTTAGTAGTCTAGAGCATAGACGGCGCCGATCGTCTAATAACAATACATGCTCGAAAAAATAAAATAGAAGGTAGAAGCATAAGATCCAAAGAAGAAACTTGTTATCTTCTCTTGTTTCACGATGCAAATCATACAAAGAAAACAAAAACTATTTGGAGTCGTTATTTATTTAACTAGCCGAAAAGTCTAAGGGCACTTACTTAATTGTGCAAGGAACTTATATTAAAGTTTCAGAAAGACTCGACAAAAATGGTTTTTGAGAGATGGGCTGCTATCAATTACTAAACATGTTGATATTGTCTTTACTTAATTGCACGTGCAATTAATAAGTGTGAGAATTACATGTAAAAGACATTAGTGCAATTAGAAGTGAGATCGTTTGATATAAGTTGTGATTTATTTTATAAGATAGCCAATATAGTTTTTATTTCTTTTATTTAACACGCCCCCAAAAAAAGGGACTTTGGAGTGGGCCAGACGTAGAGCTGTATTGATTATGTTTATAAGGGAAAACAGTAATGCATATCCAAATCTAAAATCTGCTCTACTTAAAGTTTCTGAGAGACGGGCTGAAACCACACTAATAACATCGAGATTGTCTCTACTTAATCACCCGTGCATTAATATAAATGTCACGCCCCAACCCCGATATTCCCAAATATCAGGGTAGGAACGTGATGGCCGACACCCAAGGGTGACGAAGCCATTTTTTTTTAAAGCATGCAAACTAATGAAATTATGTATTTAGAATAAATTTTGTACTACAGGAACTGGTTCAGAGCATACATTTCTAATAATAACATAAAGGAAGTTTTAGGAATGTATACGAACAATGGAATAATACCGAAGTGGAGAGAACTCGAGAATAGCTGCACAAATTGTCCTAACATCGGGATCATGTGCCTCAAAACTAAACCCTGAAAGGGGCGCAAAACAGAAAAGGTGAGTGGACCATAATTTATAATAATACTTATAATACATAAACTATTTTATTTTCGAACATAATAACCCCCTGTTTTGAAACCATATATATAGTACTACCTACTAGGTTTCTGAAAACTCTAATATGCCATAAACACCTCTGTAAAACATGTATGCAACTCGAGGTATAAAAATTGTATTAATACCGCTGAAAGGCAAAACCATAGTTCTCAGTAAAACCGTACTCTCTAGGAGTATCATAGTCGCCAACGGGCGATACCTAACCATCACCAGAAGGTGAAGCTGTACGACACTAGGTTACGCCAGCGAAGAAACATGGTAAGTCCCATCTGTCACATCCCGGCCCGGGGCGGACCACTTCCCTGGCCCGCTCCACCACCGTAGCACGATATTGTCCGCTTTGGGCCCTGGCCACGCCCTCACGGTTTTGTTTCTAGGAACTCACGAGCAACTTCCCAGTGGGTCACCCATCATGGGAGTGCTCTAGTCCCCTTCTCGCTTAACTTCGGAGTTCCTACGGAACCCAAAGCCAGTGAGCTCCTAAAAGGCCTCGCGCTAGGTAGGGATGAGAATATACATTTAAGGATCACTCCCCTGGGCGATGTGGGATGTCACACCATCACCCGAAGGTGAAGCTGTACGACTCCGGGTTACGCCGGAGAAGAATTCTCTAACATCTCACACCCGACACTAGCCGCAGCTAGTGAAGTTGTCCGACACTGCTTTCGGCAGTGAAGCTGGGGTATAATATAAATATATCTCACTCCTCCTCATCTTCGTGTCCTATGGCCATAGACGTCTAATACCTATGTTGTGTGGATGTGTTGTATGATAACCCGCTAGATAAAAATACCCAAAACCATAACTCAACATTTTAGAACTTTATTTCATAAATCCCAAAACATAGCTCAATTGTCATTCCAAAGTATCAATATCACAAAATTTAAATACTCAAAACCTCATAAAATAATTCATCAACCAACTCATCATAATTCCACTTAAAATAGTACAAAAAGATTCTATAATTAAAACCTTTAATAAAAATGTAACACTATTATATTCAAAGACATATCCCAAAACGAAGTGGTTAAATCCATACTAGTTATCCTCATAAATCGTTAACAATTCGTATATATAAAATCATGGTTGCTAATCCTTAATATAAAGTAATTCTAATCATATCTAAAATATTTCATAAAGCCATTTAATTAACTAGTAAATTTTCCAAAGCTCAAATATATGCAATTCGTAAAACACATTAAAAGCATATGAAATTCCATAATAATTTATGCATGCAACCCTAAGATTTATAAAAATAATATTTTAGGAAGGGTCCACTCACAAGTACTCCGCTCTCTGGAAGCCGCTCGAACTAGGATGGACTGGATCACCTAGCACAATTGCACCTAAACACCAATTAAAATTAAATTAAATTAATTGGGCTTAAGAGTGCTTAAATATTAAAGTTGTATCCGTGGGCCTAAGTCTTATTTCGGATTTGGGCTAAAGAGCCTAAATCATAAGCTTAAACTCATTAACCCATTAAAACCTGAGACCAAATAATAATTGTTGGGCTCGGGTCCGAAAAGAATTGAGGTAAAAACGGGCTGGGATAGTGACTGCTAAGCCCAATGTTATAACCTGGGTTAAGGGTTTTAATTATTAAGTTGGGTCTTTAGTTAATGACCCAATTTGGGTTGGGCCTGTCCATAAAGTTTAGAGCCTAATTTAATTAACCCAAGTTTTTTTGAATGGGCTTAAGGGAATCTGGCTAACCCATTTGGGTTATAAACCTGGGCTTATGGCGCGTGGGTCAGGTCGACCCGAATGACTCGTGGGTCACCGGATCCATTCGAAGAAGAACACCGGAGCTCGTCCAGATTCGATTTGGACCTAAAAACTAAGTTTAAACAAAAAAATAATGCTGAGAAAGAAGAGAAGTGGGATTTTACCACCAATAGGCTCGGAAGGAGTCACGATTGGCCGAGTTGGTTCCGAAGCTCGTCGGATTTCCTTGCCGGTTTCAGAGTCCAGGTTGGAGAGCTTCAAGCTCTCGGGAAAAATGGTGGATCACCAAGACGTTCACAGATGACACATGCAAGGTTATCAGTGACTACCTCAGGTCCTAGAGGTTCGAATTCGGAGGTTATCAGTGACACAAGTAAAAGTGTAATGTAGGTTGTTGCAATAAAGGTTTTTTTTTATTCAAAAAAACTTCGATACAATTAGGAGTGAGACTCTTTTAAATTGTGATTTATTTTATAAGATGAAAAATCTGAGACTTAGATCATCTTCATTAAAAGCATTCATCCCTCCCGCACCGAATGTAAAAAAAGGTAGTTATTGGATTCAAAGTCACTAACCATGGTAATACTTTTATTTAGGCTTTGATGGTCATAACTCATAATTGACAGAGCGAAAGTATCTGAGTCAGGATTCACGAACTATTTCGTTTTAGTAAAACTGATAATCCAGAGAATTTAAAAATAAAAAAAAATTAAAAACTCTTATCCAATGATTAATATGATAAAAATTGAATGAAAACAGCTCAACCACAGCAAGTGGCCGGGCGCGGATTACGACTTCCTAATAAACAAGAAATATGGAATGATTCGAGTTCGTTGCTCCAAGCTGATGAGTCTGTTTGACTGTGGTCACGAGTAAGGTGAAATTCTCTATAACCTCTTTGGATCCAGAAAGAAAGGATAACCGCAATTTGCCACCAGTTGTCCATTCAAAAAAAAATTCAACACAACTCTAAAAGTCAAATAATCATAGGAAAATCCTAATTGCAAAAGAAAGTAAAAAGAAAATTACAAAAGTACTCAAAACACTCAACAAACTTTTAGAAAGATGTTTTTTTTTTTTTTTTTTTGAAAAGGACTTTTAGAAAGATGTTCTAAACCCCTAAACCCCTCCAAAAACGCCCAAAAACATCTTATGTCACTAAAAAAGCCTTGTGTTGGACTCGTGTTGCCACTTGCCAATGCCTTTCCCACCCGAAGAAAAAGAATCATGGGCCAAAACAAATACCTAAATACACTATTCCCGTCGCTGTTCTAAACCCGTAAACGATGTTTAAACACCCAAAACGTCTTATGTCAGAAAAAAAAGGCACCGTGTGTTGGACTCATCTTGCCAAATCCTTTCCAAACCAAAACAAGTATCATGGGGCCAAAAACGAATACCGAAAATCCAAAATACAGTATTCACAAAATCCCAAAAACACTAATCAGTTCTTTCAGTCCTCTTTAATACGAAATCAAATCTTCTGCACCTAAATTTTGTGTCCTTTCTGTGGCCATAGTAAGTAATTAACACATATTAAATTCATAACAATAAAATTTAAAAAGTTAAGATAATAACTATGTGTCAATTATTTATTGAAACCACAGAGAGACCACACCAAATTTAAATACAAAAAATTTGATCTCCTTCGATACTACACGTACGCATTCTCCAATTCCAATTACTAACGTTATAATCATTAAACGGAGCAACTCTAATGGTCATTATTGAACTGAATCAAGTCGAAGGTTATGTGACAAAGTTTTTAATAAAAATTATGCCAAACAGAGTTTGAAAGAAATTATTTGCGTCACAAACACTTACGTTATAAACCATTTGCTTAACATTATTATCCTGGGCCTTGAGATTTATTTTTGAGGCCTAGGGCCGCGCCTATCTTAACTCACAACATATTCAAAACCAAACAAAAAATCAGGCACAATACAACATCCAAACAACTAATATATAGCAATTAGCATCAGAAAATGGCGATCAACACTGCTTCTCCCAGAACATGCCCTTCAATTGCCTCCAACACCTTGTCCTTCGTCACCTGCAACCCACCCAAATTTTAACATTTAATAAAATAAAAAATAAAAAACTGTTTCTAAAAGGTTTAATATTCTCTTACTAATATTTGCTTAAATCCGAGTCACCCATTAATGAAGATTTACGTGATCAATCAGATTCACAATTTAACAATATATAAGAATTGACTTAACTATTTATGTTCTCAAATAATCTAACAAGAGAACAAATTCTGTTTGAATGTTAAAAGACAACATAGACCTACAAACATACCTTGTGACCTAGGTGCAGACCATCGTCCAAAGCATAAAGCTTGAACTCGATCCTATGACCATGATTAGGCAGCATGGGCCCACGCCACCCAGGCACCTTCCAATCATTGTTACCTTCTTTGATCTCGCCATACTCACCACCCACCTCCTCTTCTTTACCGGAAAACCCCTCCGGCAGTTTTTTCAGTGTCGGCGGAATGTTCACCACGACCCAATGCGTCCAAGGCACGAGCGGACCCTTTGGGTCGGGTGCGTCAATGTCCTGTACAACTAGGGCTAGGCTCTTGGTCCCTTGTGGCAAGTTGTACCATTCTAAAGGTGGAGATATGTTCTTTTTTGCTCCTTGACCTTCTCCTGTGTATTTTCTGGGCAACCTTCCTTCATGGTTTATGTCGGGTGATGTCAATCTGAATTCGTCGCCGGAAGCCATAGCTCTTTTTGGTTTGTACATATGCACTTTGGTGATTTATATGGCTATTTTTAGGTACGAGCTTTTTACAGATCTGGTTTTTGGGTGCACAAATATTAGACACGTTTGCGTGAAGTTTCGTGTTGGCGATAGAAGGTGCGAGGTGTATCGTGATGTGACACGTACGATGACATGTGGAGCCTGCTCGAGTCTTCCGTTTCTAAGAGGCCCATTAGTCGTGAAGAACATGTCAAATTGAAGTTTTACAGGAAGATTGTATTCACAAACTGTAAATTATTTTATCTATATTTTTTTATCAAGTGTCAGTAGTGTGGGAAAAATATTAAAAAATTAAAAAAGTGAGAAAGAAGTAATTTGAGATGTGTGAATATAATCTCACTTACCACAACATAAAAAGTGATTCTATCTTTTAGTCGAATTTATTCTCACCACGCTTTTTAAATAACCAAAATAAGTATGTGTAGTCCGAAACTAACATGCAAATAACCTACTCTAATGCTATAAAATTTTGAAGCTCCACTATAATACACATCAATGCCTAAAGAAAGATTGTTTCAGTCTTATGTCATCAACCTCCAAGATATATCGCGAAGCAATTTCGGAGGAGCTACCGATTGCTACCTTCATTATTCAAAATTGTATCGTTGGAGTTGCCAGCAACAATGATTATTTTATACAAAAATCCTATGCACTGGGAGTTATTGGTTTGTCGCCTTATTAAAAGATAACAACCGCGCTCTAAATGATAGCATATTCAAATGTCTTATGCGATAGGTAGTGTAAAATGACGAAAAGCACGACTACAAATACTTTACAAAAATTTCCGTCATCTTACAATACTCATCGCACAATTCAGTTGGCATTTCATTTAGAGCGCAAATGTCTTTTGATAGAGTGATAACGGCATAGCTTCTAGCGCATCTGGTTTTTGTACAAAATATTACATAGGCGCACTCGATAGCGCGCCCAAAAATTTCTCATCGGTATATCATGGAGCTTGATCACCTAGACCTAAGTAATATTTCATTAGGGTTGACGTGCATCATGTTGATCTGTCCATAAATAAATTTTCAGTGGTTTGACAATTAGATCTTCTTCAACAAAAATATCATACAATTGATTCACCATAATCGTTGTTTCCATGTCTTTGCCTTTTGAGCTTTCATCATTGTAGAATAGTTGTTAACTGAAATGAAAGTAACAAAGAAAAAATTCAATGAAAATGTAGATTTGGATTAGAACATTAATTGTAGTTTAAAAATATATATGTGTCAATTGGTTCATGCATGAATTCTAAGAAGTAATTAGCAATCAACAAGTTACTAGCATCACAGGTATAACAACAGAATTACAATAAATCAATCAAACAATTAAAAAGAAAAAAAACTTATTTGTCAAAGAGGAGGAAGAAGAGGAAAAAGAATAAACCATGACTGCTGGGATTTCGAAGGGAGTCTTCTGCACGCAACAGTCGATAGTCCTTGTTATAGAATAGTGTTTTTAGCATTGATAAGGATGATATGAGTACAGGGACTACCTATTATAGTGACGAGTCTCCTTATGATCCGGCCTATTACTAATTAGTAGGGATTTGCCAAATCATAGGATAATATTAGAGTCTTAAATGATATCGATATCTTGTCTAACCACATAAGTCCTTTTGGTTAGTTGCACAATAAGGACTCCAAATTTTAATTAAAACGAGATTCCGTAATTTCCTCAACATCAATTAACTCGTTAACCAAGTTAATGGATTGGAAGGAAATCACTAAATCATATTCATTAACACTCACATGCTTACATGAATGTGTCTTTAATCCAAGTAGGTTCTATTCAATAGGATATTATTGTTTTTATGAGTAATGCTACGTAAATCACATATTTATATCACATTGGTGGTCTCTCCAGCATTTTTTTTTAATTTTTTTTTCTCAGATGGTTCACTTTAATTAATAGTCTGGGCTGTTTTAATTGAATTCATAATATCTTGTCAAACCATCCGACTAGTTATTAGATTGCCCAGCTTCCTCAGATGAGATCCTAAATCTTGGGCTTCGTAGGGTTTCTATATTAATGAAAATTGGGCTAGTCCGATCCAAGAATATATTTAAAGAAAAACTAATGAAAATGATTTGAAAACTTTGAGTTTTAACGATAAGGACAAAATAAATGGTAAAGTGAATAGTATCAAGATTGACATTTTAGTGTAAAAATGTGGTTTTTCGTTAAAGTAAACAGTACCGAGAACTTTTCGTTAAAGTTCTTTATATTTAACCATGTCAATTGCTCCCAAAGTTTCTGATTTTGTGATTAGATTAGACGAAAGAAAAAGAGAGACGAAATAAGAGTAGGGAGTACGTTATATAGCTTCAAACTTCAAAATAAGAAAAAAAGAATGATTAGGAGGTATGTAATTTGCAATTATTGGTTATGGGACTGTGGGAATGCCCGGAATGGGGAGACTCTGTGTACTGACCGATAAAAAAATTTTGGAGTGGTCTAGTATGATAACGGTACGGTAATATTTAGGTATTCATTAGTGAGTGTTTTATGTATTTATTTTTTATTTGGTTCAATAAAAATAATGTAACATATTCCTTATTTTTTTAGGTGCAAAAAAAATTAAATAACATGTATATTATTTTTTGAAACAATAAAAATAGATATTTAAAATATCATTGAACAAAATAATTATCCGTAATAATATATATATATATATATATATATATATATATATATATATATGCCTAAACGCAGCGTAACATCCAATCCTGCTGCTGTTGCTGTAGGGTGTTTGACAATTTTGTTTGTGCATCTACTCAAAAGAAAAACAGTTCCATCAGGCAGGCACGTGTTGTCTTAAGACAAGGTGAAAGCATTCCAAGTTGCATGTGTGTATGTATGTGTCGATGAAGTGATAGGGCATAGTAGCAGATCAGTGCTAAGGACAGCCCCTGTTCTGAGACGTCTCCATTGATCATGCGTTGTAAGGCCGATTCGTATAAAACAATATTTAGTACATCTTCTTTTGTTTGGTCGATATATAGTACGTACATTATAATCTTGTTCATGCAGGCGCAGCTCATATATGTTTTACAGGAAGATATTGCTTTTTGCAGTTCTGAAACTGAATTTTCGAAGACTTATTTTTCGAACTTTACAGTGTTTACACGTAAAACGATATCATCTGAAACTCACAATAAGGTAGCCGCTTAAGAACTTGCATAGCAGACTCCATCATTGAATAGATTTATACAAATGAGATGCATAATGATTATAAACAGATAATGTCACATCTCGGCCCGGGCGATTGTGACATCCCACATCGCCCAGGGAGTGATCCTTAAATGTATATTCTCATTCCTACCTAGCACGAGGCCTTTTGGGAGCTCACTGGCTTCGGGTTCCTTAGGAACTCCGAAGTTAAGCGAGAAGGGGGCTAGAGCAATCCTAGGATGGGTGACCTCCTGAGAAGTTGCTCGTGAGTTCCCAGAAACAAAACCGTGAGGGCGTGGTTGGGGCCCAAAGCGGACAATATCGTGCTACGGTGGTGGAGCGGGCCCGGGAAATGGTCCGCCCCGGGCCAGGATGTGACAAATTGGTATCAGAGCAAAACCCTGGTCGTGGTGTGCCGACGAGGACGTCGGGCCCCTAAGGGGGGTGGATTGTGACATCCCACATCGCCCAGGGAGTGATCCTTAAATGTATATTCTCATCCCTACCTAGCACGAGGCCTTTTGGGAGCTCACTGGCGTCGGGTTCCTTAGGAACTCCGAAGTTAAGCGAAAAGGGGGCTAGAGCAATCCTAGGATGGGTGACCTCCTGGGAAGTTGCTCGTGAGTTCCCAGAAACAAAACCGTGAGTGCGTGGTTGGGGCCCAAAGCGGACAATATCGTGCTACGGTGGTGGAGCGGGCCCGGAAAATGGTCCGCCCCGGGCAGGGATGTGACAGATAAGCTATATAAGTCGTTATTTTATCATGTTTATGTACTTTTTCTTTTTGAAATCTGAGTTTAAACTTAATTTGATTAGATGAGTAACTGTAATTTTGACTGTGCTAAAGATTCAAAACAAAACTTAAAGAAAAAGTAAATAACTCATGCAAATTTTGTTCAAAATGCTTTTATATTTCTAGAATGTACTATATGGATTTTTCTATTGGCTACCAATATAACTCATTTTTTTTCTTACTTTACTATCTTGTTATACGCTCGGGATCCTTCTGAGACCCCGAGAAAATTACCCGACCATTGCTTTAGTATCTTTATCTATTTCTTCTTTTTATCTTTCAAACGGATTTGGTCTTTTTCAACAATTAAGAGAACATTTCTACATAATATATGTATGTTGTGATAGCTGATATTCAAATTTCTAAATTTCAACCAAAGTTGTTATTATCATGTTTATGTACTCTTTTTCTTTTACACACACACTAAGAGGAAGGGAAACGGGGTTAGGCCGCACAATGCACCTCAACATATGGTCTGTATTCTTAAGTATGAGAAAAATAATACGTATCTGTGTGTTAAGTCCAACTATAATCTTCATTTATGGCTTTTTAACAGTGCAGGGAAGTTGGGGACTCGGACTTTTACATTCTTCCAACGTTTTCAGCTAAATTCTATGTGATAATGTCAACTCAAAAACCAATATTTGATAAGTAATTTAAAATGATGTGTATTTTATATCGTCTGGAGTTCCGTGATTCCTATACTTGCGTGTGCTCCTCCTTATTTCTACTTTTATCGTATCGGTCCCAAAAACTGTATAATGCAGTAAGAACAAGTCAATTTCCATTAAATGCAGAAAGAGATGTGGAAGGTGGAGAAGGTTTGAGACTTTGAAGGATGAGTGTAAAACCATGAAAAAAGAAAAGCAAATGAAACAGCTAGGGCAACACAGAAGACCTTTCGTAACGTTTCTGTTACTCAAAAACTGCAGCAACAGTAAAAATACCCTGTGCACTGTATTCACCTTATAAAGCTAAAAACCATTCCTGCCGGCTCGTAACAGTAACTTACTTTTCCTCAACAGTAAATCATCACTACATATGATATCGATGTTTACATTTCCAATCTTCGTGGGCCCAATACTCAAACATCAAGTGGCTAATCCGCAGGTTACCAACTCCCTCCGTCCCTGTACGTGTGGACAGTGGAAATATATATTAGAAAATTTAAGTTTTCATTCTTATTTTTTTTACTTCATTAATTAAAATTTTATTTATTTTCAAATTTTGATCAAGGTCATTCGATTTTAATAAACATCATTAATTATTTAAAAATAAAATATTTACATGTCATGATAATTAAATTTTATTTTTAAATATATTCATTTAGTATTATAAACGTTACATTTGATATATTATATTTATGGCTAAACTTTTTATCAAATATTTCTATTTCTAGTTTGTACCCATTTTTAATTTGAAATTATTTTTTAAATTGTACCAATTTTCTTTTAAATTTTAATTTGTACTCATATATTAATTTCTTTTTGTCCCTTATTTTTTAAACTTTTATTTGTACTCATAATTTTTTAACCTTTTATTTGTACTCATAATTTATTTATAATGTACCCATTTTTTTTAACAAATGTACCACTTTGTTATATGTAAAATGTGTCCCTATTTTTTTGTAAGTACCATTCTTTATGTAAAATGTACCCATTTTTTAATGTAAAATCTATTTATTTTTTAATCTAAAATGTACCATTTTTTTAATATAAAACGTACCCATTGTTTTCTATATAAAATGTACCCACGTTTTTATGTAAATGTACCAATATATATAATGTAGCCAAATTTTGTAATATAAATGTACTCATTTTATAAAAAATATAAAATCCCATTTTTTTTATAATCTAGAATGCACCCATAAGCAATTATTATTATTATTATTATTTTATCAAAACCCATAAGCAATTTTGAATAATTAAATGGGTAGTGTAAATGAAAGAAAAAAACGGTTGAGTCTTTATTGGTATTATTGGATCTTTTTTATTATTATGTAATTTATGTAGCAGAAGAAGTACTTCAATAAAAAATCTAAAATGCATAAGATTTGAGTCTATAACCATCTGTTTTCTCACTTACTTTCTTGTCTAAAACCATGTTGTGTTGCCTAATTTTGTTAATATAATGAGTAAAGGAAATATTGGAGAAAAATGTGACAAATTAAATTGGGCTTTTGTAACAATTAGTTGAACAAATTACCCTGATTTGTCAAGAAAATGGAGATTGAACTTTGTAAGATATGCCCACTTAATTAATTTCGGGCTCCGTTTTTGTCCACGTAAATAGCTATATACAAACTTAAACTTATTGTATTTTATGGCTAAACATACTTAACTTATGCATACTACTGGAGATATACATGACCGCGTTCAAATAATTGCATAGAAAAACAAAAACGAATTTATGTCAAAATAATATGTGGCCAAGACCATCACCTCATACATCTGCTGAAGTTTGTGACTGATGTGCGGTTTGACGAAAACTGATGTAGCAGGTAATTTTCTTTTGAACAAGTAAGAATAATTAGGGTTCTACCCACTCCTATTGTCAAATAAACTGGAGCCTCATGTGTCCTGCTAGGGACCCCAAGCCCCACCTGGTTCCTTAATTTCCTTTGCCTTGCTTTTTACTTTTTGTCTTGAGGGAAAAGTAACAATCCATCATTTGCACTGCTGAAACCAAAAAATTTGAATCTACCAAGTGAAACGAAACCTGTAATGAATGAATCAATGTGTTTTTCAATGCCCAATGGAATGGAAGACACTGATGAAAATACTGTTGTGTGATCTAGGGCAAAATATTTTCCATACATGTGCACTAGTTAGAACTAAAGAATTAGCTTTCATCCTTTTATATATATATATATATATATATGGGAGATGCTAGCAGGACTCACTCAATAACCGAGTCTAAACAGACTCTTCACCCACGTGTATTCCTCTTGCTAAATGTATTTCATGAGGAAATTTAAAAGTTTTATTATGATATGAGACCTAAGGATAAAGAGAAATCAGCATACAATATATCTGCCTAATTTCTATCCTTTGGATTCAAAACAATTTCTTACCTATAATATTATACATATATTATACAACATAAACAAAATGATATAAAAATTGATAGTTGAATTATTATCTAAGTATTAATTAATATTTTTATTTTTTATTCATAAAAAATATTTAATTTACCTAGCTACATTACTCTCGAGTTAATTGTTCAATATTTAGCTTGGATCGTAGCAGTACGTAGTAGAAGCAAGTTTTGCTAAAATAAATCTCTTCAAAAGAAGAGCTCACGATAAGACCTCGAATCCTTTTCTTTTTCTTCCTAAAGAGGTGTAATTGAGGGGACATGAATAGTAAGTCTCTTTCACAAAACAGTGTATATCCTAAGGATAAAAACTATAAAAAGCATAATCGTACAATTTAAAAGCCCGGCAAGGATTTGGTCCTCGGATTTAGACACACCTGCAACTACGTTACATCCACTTGGATTTCCCAAAAAAGGACCCCCACCCCCACCCACTTCTCTCTTTAGTATTTCCCTTAATTCCTGACCAGACACGAAAAGCCAATTTGACTCCAACGGTCCAACCCTAACAACAATACACCCTCTCTCAGTCTATCTTGCCGACTGATTTAGAGGCACTATACTTCTATTTTAGGAGGTAGGCGCTCGGTTATACGTTAAAAATAGATACAAGAAATATACAAAATGAAATTGAAGAAAATTGAAGTTCTACTATAACGGTTGATAATATAAAAAATAGTCAAACCTCATAAGCTCATGTAAGATCTATCATTTTATTAATGTGAGATTCATTCTCAACTCGCTTCCTCACGTCCAACTTAGTCGAAGGTCTAAAATATCAATAATATCAGAAATATCGGTAGTCTAAAAACACAAAAATTTTGATGGAAATATCTGGATATTATCTATATCAATAAAAATTGAATAAAAACCACGAAAATTGTAAGAAAAACTTGGAAATTTTTATTGAAACTTTGCAGGATATTTATTTAGTCAATTATCAATTAGTTTATCACAAAAAATTGGAAGGAAATGCATTGCATGATGTATTTAACTAATTTAAGTTGATTATATAGCGAGTTGTCAAACATTGTGAATGTAGAAAATATGTAGTAATTAATGAAAGAAGTTTAAACACACCATAATCATTTATATATAATGAATTAGTACAATGTGAGGGGTTTGAATATTTTCGCATATTTTCATATTTTCACAAAATAATAATCATTTATATATAAAGAATTCAAAACAAAACCATATATATAAATAGTTTAGCATATTTTCACAAAAATATAAGTGATATGGTGGTCAAGGTGTTCAGAAGTAAAATGAAAGGGGTTCGAATCCCCTTGGATGCGCAAGGTTGAGACTTTTTAGCTTTTTCAAGTATTTTTGGGTTTTATATCGCGATATTATTGATTAAGTGAATAACTGTGAAAATATCGTATTACGAAAAAAACGATATTATAGGCGATATTGATATTTTGGTCAATCCTCACGTCTAACGAATTTTTAAGTTTAACACGTGTACAATATAAATGAAATGACGTAGAACACATGTGACCGTTGAGTTTCACAAGTGGGACAACTTACTATCATGCTAAGATGAAAACTAAAGTTACACCGTAAAACTAATTGATAATATAAAAAATAATCAAACCTTTTACAAACCCATACAAAATCCCTTCATTTAAAAATTCATTCTCAACATAAATAGCTCAAATTAATCCGTTGAATTCGGTCACACTTCTTGCTTTTGTGGAAGAAAAAAATATATATGTTACCATCAGAAAAGTCTTGGGGTTTGAAATAATAAATTATTTGTACCAATTGTGTATTATGGCATCTCTTTTTTTTTTTTTTTTTGGGAAAGTGGGATCCAAAAGGATCGCCGTGTATTATGCCATCTTAATCAATCATGTACAACAACACCTCCATAAAGTTATAAAGTTATAAATGAAACCAAGTCTATAATTTTAGGGGTTATTACTTAATAAAGGTGTAGTGAAAAAAATATTATTCATTAATGACACGCCCTGCCCAGAGACAAGGAGTGTTGGCCGTCACAGGAAAAGTGACGTAACCAAAGTACAAGTGATGTAAAAATGTGGATAAATTAAAACTGAAAAAGAACTTAAACTAAACTACTAAACAGAGTGTGCAGAAATGATAAAACTCATAAATTACAATGTCAGAGCACAAATAATAAATAGTGCAGTCGATGTAGCAAATGTACTTAATACACAATTGGGAAACAGTTCCTACTTTAGAATGGAAATATATTAGAACTGCCGAGAGTCCTCATATGCCATAGAATAAGACAGCTATCTAAGACTTAGAGGGGCAAAAAACAGAAGGGTGAGTGGACACAAAAATAAATATTTATCAAAACTATTTATCTTTCCGAACATACTAACCCCTCGCTGAAAAACATGTATAGTTTCCAAAATATCATACTACATATAAGTATGAAAATGAATGCATGCCACAAGTAAGTCCAGAAATATATCACATCAGAAATCTCAAAAACATTATAGATATGATCATGTGCTGCAATCTATACTAACATGTCAGTCAGAGTCACCTAACGTGACCTGTACGACTGCACTTATCGCTCATCAGTCATATGCTAACACATGAGTCAAAGTTACCTAATATGACCTGTACGACAGGCTAGGTATAATAATAAATGCTCTAGTGCTACGATCATGTGAAGCTTGCGCTAACCGCAATCATCTACGAGTCGGAACTGCCTATTGCAATCTGTATCATAGGGTAGCACCTACTTGGATCCAAGGCGAGCGTGCGGTGCTGGGAGGTGAACATACACGTGAAGGCTAGCCTGGCCTCGGTTGAGCACTCACCTGAGGTGTAGCAATGATGAGCAGACTATATGTAAGCACACCATAAGATTCAACTATTTCAATTCACCACATAACCTTACCTGGACTTACCTGCGCGTCCCGCATTCACTTTAGCATTTCAAACCATTCACAACAATTTTATGCAGGTAATATGCATATGGATATGCTATGATGCCATATAAAATTCAACCATGTCCTAGTATTTTAAAATATGCAAGGCATGGCAAAAAATGCACAAAACCATTTAAAACATTTATGGAAACTATAAAGTATATACGTAATATAAAAAAACAAAATGCCCACTCACTAGTATGTCGAAGGATCGTAGCCCCTTAGTCTTGCTTGACCATGTACGTCCTCGGGATAAATCTCTCCTATATGTGAAATTACTAATTTAATTAGGTTATTAACACATATACGGACACTTAAATAAAAACCTCATAGTTTGCTCAAACTTAGGGTTTAAATATACGAAAATGATCTACTCGACGTCATGGACCTACACAAATTTTTAGAAACCAAATCGGAGCCTGGACGCTCCACCATGCGCTGGCCAAGGCACGGCCAGATGTGCCACCACGCGCAGGCTAAACCCTAACGTCCGTCATGAATATTCCGTTAAATACTTAAACAAAGTTTAACGGCATTACTGACTCCGTTAGAATATTCAGTCATCTTCTTCGAGGATCCTCGCCGGTCGCTGCCGCTGGCCGCCGTCTAAACTAGTCGAAATCTGGAAATTTTCGTCGGTTTATGGGTAAAATTTTAAACCTTTATATCTTGCTCATTTCTCAACCATTTTTCATGAAATTTATATAGAAATGAAGCTTACGAAGGGTAAAATAAGATTGTAGCTTCCAAAAGTCCAAAACTTGATGGATAATGGCCTGAAAAAGCCTTGATAGTCTCAGCCAAAAGGTTGACTTTCTCGAACTCGAGTTATTTCACGTCAACATCACTCCAAAACTAGTCTAGGACCTTAGGCCATCTCCAACCGATGGCTGGCCAGAGGGCTCATTTTAGCCCTCTGGCCCTCGAAGATTCTCCAAGATATTAA
Source organism: Crataegus laevigata (assembly GCA_963580275.1). Lineage (NCBI taxonomy): Eukaryota > Viridiplantae > Streptophyta > Magnoliopsida > Rosales > Rosaceae > Crataegus > Crataegus laevigata. The sequence continues at coordinate 36,903,287 of OY756938.1, read as the reverse complement.
TATTTTAATGAACAGTACATGGCCATATTTGCCTCCATCTCCAATCGAGGGCTAGATGGCTTGTTTTAGCCCCGTCACAAAAAACCGTCTCCAACCGAGGGCCATAGGGCCAAACATAATTTATGTTTTTTTATGTTATATAATTTGTATGTTGGTTAATGTTATTTAATGTTGTTTCATATTGTTTAATGTTGTTTCATGTTACTTAATTTAATTTAATGTTGTACAATGGCTTACGAAGTTATAGGACAAAAATATAATTTAAAAAAATATGAAACAAATATTGTGAAATAGAAGTTATAGGAAAAAAAGAATTTAAAATAAAATGAAGGAAAAAAAAGAATTTAAAATAAAATGAAACAAATTTTGTGAAATAGAAGTTATAGGAAAAAATGGAATTTTAAAAAAAATATGAAACAAATTTTGTAAAATAAAAGTTATAGGAAAAAATAGAAGTTATATGAAAAATTTTGTAAAAAAAAAATTCAAATCCAACGACTAGCCGTTGCATTTGAATTTTTCTTAAGAATTCATGTCGATTATAACCGACAGGAATACGTTTATATTATTTAACGTTTATATTATAATATAAACGTATTCATGTCGGTTATAATCGACAGGAAATCTGATTCCGGGGGGCCCTCCCAGATTTCACAACCCTCTAGCTTAGCCCTCGATTGGAGACGGTTTTTAGGCTATTTTCGGCCATCTGGCCCTCTGGACCATTCGGTTGGAGATGGCCTTAGGGAGTTGCGTAGAAGCTTCTCCAACCCTCAAATCCTTGTAACTCGGCTGAGATCACGTTGAACCCAAAAGCACCGAGTCTGACCTTCCGAGTTGATGAGTCAAACTTCGTCCATTCGAGTATATGTGGGTATGGTTGTGTTTGTGGTGTCGAGGGGAGTTCAATGGTGTGGTTGGTTTGCTCGATCAGTGAATGGATGATGAAGCTCTCCTTTGTTGCAGAGAAGAGAGTAGTACGGGTTTAAGAGAGATAATGAGATGAAAGAGAGAGAGAGAGAGAGAGAGAGAGAGAGAGAGAGAGAGAGAGAAATAATGGTGAGGTCTGATTGGTTGAAAGGAAATGGGGGGACAATTTCTGATTGGGGGAGAGATATGAGGAGTGAAGTGGATTGGTTGGCGTGAAAACAATAGGGCACACAGGACAGTTTTAAAGAAAAAGAAAGGATAAAATTCGTATGATAAAATCTCAGAAAATCTATCCAAAATAGTGACTCTACACTGTATAATTTAACACGCACTCGTAATGGCGAGTATAATAAAGTTTTAATAGCGAGAAAAATAATTTAAAACCAAATAAGTACATCCACATCAGAAATACATTTTTTCCAAAAGGGTAAAATCGTCAAATTACACAATCGAGGAGAATTTTTCAGGAAATTTAGGGATGGGTCGTCACAAGTAACTTATTTATCTTTGTTAAATATTGTATTTGTTAAATAGCATTCCGGAGGATGACTGTATAAAAATACCAAAAGTTTTATGCCAACAAGCTATAAACATGAAGTTAGAAACATTTTGGCTTCAACAAGAAGGTATCATGTTGAGGAAGTATTATGTAGGCAAACTCAAATACGTGACATCAACTCTAAACATTAAAGCATTGTCTTAAACAACTGTAGAAAAATATTTTAGTTCATCTAAAACTTTTATTTAGGATATTATATATTTTTGTACTCATTAACAATTATGATGATGCGAATATGTGTTTCCTTGAGATGAGACAAAGAAAATTTATAAGTTATATGAAGTTTATTTCTATGCATAACTGGTCTCATGTTATGACCTATGACTTTAAGCAGGTTATTCCTTTATAAAGTATTACTTTTGAGAGGTTTTACTTATCCTACATTTTACTATCTTAACCAATAATGTGTTATACGCTTTTTATTACCTCAACTTGATCATGAATTATACTACATGAAAGACGGTAAAATGACTTGGAAGGTTTTATGGGACCCTATAGTGACCACCAAGTGTTTGATAAATTATTCGCTCGGCAGATGTTGGTACGACTCGGCATGTCATGCTCGACAAGCCTCGATAGATGAGGACATAACCACCAAAAGCTTCATAAAATGCCTTAATAACAAAAACCAATTGAACTGAAAAAAATTTGCACGCACCGCATGTTGTTTCCTGTTAAAAAAAAATTGGATTTTTATACTAAAACCCTTACGATATTATTTAAGGGATCGTCGCTAGGGGTGATCTTTGGGCAGATCGAAGTATGATTTTCAAATTCGGAATTTCCAAATCGGAGTAATCTAAAAAATTTAGGAGCATAATTCAAAAATTGATATAATTTATATGTTTTTTAATATTCTTGAACTTTTATTTACATATAATTTATTATTCCTTCTTAGTTTTTGGTATATCCTTATGTATGAATTCAATTAATTTTTTAGTATACCAGTATGCTTATCATTTTTAATATATAAGTGTATGTTGAATAAACAAACAAAGGGCATCCAAAACTAACAATAAAATATGAAAGCTGATTATAAAATGCATAAGTTGAGTAAATAACTATAAAAATGAGAATATTTCAAAACTTTTTTCGTGGAATAAGTTTGAACTCTTCAGAACACTTTGAAAAATTTAGAATTGGAAATTTAGAATTATCAGAATCTCTAAATGCATTCCAATTTTCCTTCTAATTTTTCTGAAGATACTCAGATTTTCGAGTTTGAATTCAGAAATTTTACTTTCGAAATTAGAAACACCATTCCAATTTGCATCCCCTTATTACCACTGTTTACCACACGAACCGAACAATAATTTGAATGAAAGCAACGTTACCACAAAGTCAGTTAAGACATATCGTACAAGCATATAATATTTACCAAATGACAGAGAAAAGAGAAGCAAAAAGCAGAGGAAACCTTTGCTAGGCTAAAGAACACCTGGGCCTCCTGGCTAGGCTACATAGGACCCTAGGTTAGACACCCGAATCCTGCGCCAAAGATTGGCTGACTTACATGACGACATCTCTCTCCATCTCTTCTTCTCCTTCATTCAAAACCATCAAATTAATAAAGAAATCCAGGGTCTATCCTTCCCTGTCTATAAATATGTACCCAAAGGCACTTATCCCTACCAAGTTCTAGCTAGCAACAAAAGCCCAGTTTTAAGCAACGAGGCAGCTACGTTTTGCTGTGCTTGCCTAGCTAAATGGACTACTTCACTGCTGCTAACTCTAGCTCAAATAATTTCTCCAACTCTTCTTCTTCCGTGACAAAGAACAATCGTGGTGGTGGGAAGAACAAAAGTAAAGGAGTGAGGCTGTCCACTGACCCGCAGAGCGTGGCTGCTAGGGAGAGGAGGCACAGGATCAGCGACCGCTTCAAGATCTTGCAGAGCTTGGTTCCTGGCGGGACCAAGCTGGACACGGTGTCCATGCTGGAGGAGGCTATCCACTATGTGAAGTTCCTCAAGACTCAGATATGGCTTCACCAGACCATGATCAACTTTGCGGACGATCACCATGATCCCTCGTCGTCATCATCACCACCGTCCATGTTGATGGATATTCCAGCTCATGATCATGATCTTCATCCAATTGGGTGTCTTGATCATGATCTTAGTCCAACTGGGTGCTTTGATCATCTTTCTCACCAGCTTCATCAGCAGACTCATGATTTGTACGCTCACAGCGATTTCGTTAGCGCTGCTGCTTCAGTGCAACCACCGTCACCACCAGCAGTTAATATTCCAATAATGCCCGAGTACAATTGCTTCCAAGGTCAAGAAACAATTGGCAATATTGAAGCCTATATGAAATATTATAGCTAGCTTTAGTGAAGACGGGACGGGCGAGAGGGTTCTCCGCGCAATGGTTCTTTTCTCAAAGGAAAACGGTTTGGTGCCTCACACGACCATTGATGAAGATCTAATTTCGCTTAATCTTAATTTGTTTTCATCCGAAAATAGCCAGCTTAAGTCTCTCTCTGTCTCTCTCTTAGGTTATGAATTAGTATGTAGGGGAGTTAGATGTGATTAGATGGTAGTAGTGGTGTTTTTCAGTAACAAAAATGTTTCTTTTAACTAATGTTACTTCGTGTTGCTCTAAAAGTGGAAAGGAAAGTTCTCTGTGTTTGATTGGTTTCTGTCTTGACTGATTTAGATTAAGTGCAAATATGATGTGCTGATGAACCTTGGAATGATTCTAAAAGTGTGGATTAGCTTAAATATCCAGTGGGTTTTATGCTGGAATAGTAGATCATGTTGCTAAATAAGTTCCTGGGTCGGTACTCTTTAGTTTCCTCCGGTATTAAGGTCATCTCTTGGCCCTCTGACTTTTCAAAAAATTAATATTTTAATGAACAATGTATGATTATATTTTTTACCATCTCCAACCGAAGAGTCATAACCTAAACATAGCCTTATGACAAAAAATCATCTCTAACTGAGAGCCAAAGTGTCATAAGATCAAATATAATTTATTATTTAAATTTAAAAACTACAACTTAAATTAAAAAAAAAGTGAAAATTCTGTGAGAAATGATGTAGGAATTACTTACGTATTTATAGAAAAAAGGGGATTTTAAAAAAAATTTGGTAAAAAAAAAAAGAAGACAATATTATCGAATATATCCGACAGAAAATGTATTAATAATGAAAAATTCAGCCCGACCCAAGGCTGGCTGGGTTGGGTCAGGTGATTAGCCCTTTGGCCCTTTTTTGTCCTATAGGGACCACAAGTCCTTTGGCCTTAACCCTCCGTTGGAGACAATTTTCAAGCTATTTTTGGCTCTCTAGCCGTCTGGATCCTTCGATTGGAGATGAACTAAGAGGGTTCTCTTGTATCAAAATGGTGTTGCAAACTTGCAACCATTTAAATGATTTCATATCCCCACACACTATTTACAAGTTTTTAGTTTTATTTTTTATATTTTGCTAAGGAGTGTTTTTCTTACTAAAAGATCGATCTACAGTTGGTTTTTTTTTTTGCTAACGAAGTATTTTTCTTGCCAACTAGAATAATTGGACGGATAATAGAATTGTTGCACAATCCATATTCTATCATGCCATAAATTTAAACCTTACATTTGTAAGGAAGCAAATGTAATGGAAATTTGTTTTACTGTTTTTGAATTCATTTGTACTTGTTATGCCAAAGAGAGAAAAAGAAATATACAAAGGGCAAATTAGTCAAAATAATTAATCAAACAAAAATCAATCACTGATATGGTTTGTTTAGAACTGCTTTCGGAAGAGTAAAAAGTGTGTTAACAAAAAAAATAATATATGATTACGTTTTTACAACCTAAAAGTGTTTTATAAAGAAGCATACGCACTTCCTTGTGAAACACTTGAATTTTTAATTAATGTTTGAGTTAATTAGGATTCACCTTGCCCAACCATATCTTTTTTACTAAACATTGAATCCTTAACAGTGGCAGAGCCAGAAAATCATGTCAGGAGGGACTTCAAACTAATGAAAGAAATTAGAATTTTTTTTAGTAATATCATGAAAAATTTGAATCAAACAAGTGATGGATCTTTAAAATTTGTATGAAAAAATTAGTATTGAGAGATGTCATAGTAAATAGAACATGTGTTGACATCTAACGCAAAATTGATAATAACGTTATAACTAGCTCAAACTATTATTACGATATTTTTCTTTTAATATTATTGAATCTTCCTCTCGAATATATATACCTTGTTTTATATGAATTAACAAAACAATAAGCTATTATTACGATGTTTTTTAATATTATTGAATTTTTCCCTCGAATATATATACATTGCCTTATATGAACTAACAAAAAAATAATTGATTTAAAAGAAATCAAAATGTTGGCAGAAGGATAGTTATATATGGTAATTGGTAAAATACCAAAAAATAACTTTCCATCAGTAAGCATTGAACCCAAGACCTAAAAGAACCTTTAAAATCTAATATACCAACACGCCACATGCACATTGTTGCAAAATTTGCTGCACATTTGAGATATATTTAATTCCAGGATAGGCCCTGGACTACCCTAGTCTCCATGTGGCTCCGCCCCTGATCCTTAATTTTCTAGTTAAAAATTGAGTTACATTTGTAATCATCTACAATATTGTTGTTTTTAAATATTTTTTATACAACGTTATATTTATACTAGAGGATAAAATAATAAATTGGTAACGAACTAACTCGTTATTAATGAGTATCATTTACTTTACCTTCAAATCCATGAATTAAAATTCTAGTCAAATAATAAAGTGATAAACAAAGTTCCCCAAAATACCATGAATAAAATGAAATGCTTTGTAGTGTGTAAAATCAAGTTAGGCACTTGAGCTACTAAAAAATAAAATTTAGCAAAACCTTTTATGAGCATAAATACTTCTTATATAAGTAGTACTAAACGAAGAGTTTGTGTGGGAATTGGTAGCAATGAAGAGTTTGTGTGCTTTGAAGAACCCCCTTGATTTGCTTAGGGATATTTTGTGTCGAAGATGATTTATAATTTGCCTATATATTTTCATTTGTTCGAAGATGTTTTATAATTTGCCTATGTATTGTCATTTGAGGATAGATTATCTTATTGTGCGGGACACTCTTTTCCCTTCGACCGAGTTGAAATTTCCGGCAATGTGTTATCGAGCCCCATTGTGCACGCTAGCCTCAATTTGTACGTTTTCTGATTTATTTAATGAATATTGTACTTTCCTTAAAATAAAAATTACTCAACACATGATAAAGCTAATTAAATACACCAAGCACGTTGGAAAACTGGTTATGGTACCTTTTTAAATTTGTTGTTTTAATGTTTTCTCTTTTTAATTCTAGTTTGTCATACAATCAGTTTTAGAATCTCTCTTACCATAAGGATTTTTGAAATGGAAAGGGATCATCTCCGGATCCCTTCCACTAAAGCACACAATTCAGACTTTTGAAATTTGATCAAAATGCTACAAACAACTTTAGTTGTTGGATCAATTTTCAAAGATCCAGATTATGTGCCTTGGTGGACCCGTTGTTTGAAATGTGGAAGCTAGATTACCAAACTTAGAGCATATATAACCATGTTATTTGATTTTATAGGAAAGTTATACTTAAAATATAAAAATTATTTTAAGAGCACTCTGACATGTTGTACTCCAACGGTCCAATCACACTCTGTATTTTAGAGAGTCATAATGACTATAAGTCAATAATTAGCGAATAAAAATTATTTATTTATTTAAAATAATACTGAAACAACTAGTGCTAATTATGGGAAGCTTGATTGGAGTTGATTTTTTTGAAATCCTCCTTAAATTCTAGTTAAGAACTCATTTAGGGAGTCCATTGGAGATCTCTTACCATTTACTTTCTAATGCCAATAAAAAATGATGTTCATTTCCTCTAATGTTTTCGGGTGCATAAGTTTAATTTGTAGCTTCAATCATCAAAAAAGTAAATCGAAAACATGTTCGATTCCTAATAAAAATAATATTTTTGACCTAAGGGAAGTTTTTTAAATTTTGCGTTCCGATGTCAAAACAAAACTGACGTATATTTCATGTAATTTGCTTCTTTGTGCTGTGAATGAGTCTATTATAGTAAAAATAAATGAAAAACGCGATTGCAAGTGGCCCTTTACCATAATGGTAGAAATTAGTTGAGTTTTTGCATGATGATGTTGATTCAAATCCATCAGCGGTTAATCAAACGAAATCTATCGCTTGTTGGAAAAAAAAAAAAATTTGAATAACGCCATTGATTCCTAAACCTTAAACCCATCGGGCCCATAGTAAGCCCAGATACATCCACATATGGCCCATACAGTTGTTCGTTTTTTACGTCCAACAACGACCCCTTCCGTAAGAGCCACTGGCGAAAACCATAGCAAATCTAACAAGTTCAACACCTTGCCATGCTGCTGCCCTCCACATTTTGCAAAGAACGGAGAGAGCGCATCAATGGCGCACTTCTGTTCAGGTACTTACCCTAAAAATTTCAACTTTTAAACCCTTATGTGGTGTACATGTTTGATGGCTCACCACATGTTTGATGAAAGTCCTCACTGAACATCTGCATCATTCTGAGGGGCATTATATCCAGACCATGAAGATTACAACATTATATATATATACACATATACTTAGTCTCCGTCGTTGTCACCGCCATTTCGCGGTTTATAATTATATGAAAGTGTAACACCAACAAAAGTAAAAGTTAAGAAAAAGTAAAGAAGAAAGTTGAAAACAAAACAATGTGTGTCTATGGAGAAAATGAGTGCGAAGAGGAGGAAGAAGAAGATGTAATAGGTGGAGAGAAACAGCATGTACAGTTTGGGTCATGGATGGCCCTCTTCCTACTCATATCAAGTTTTGAACAAAACACACAATATGGACCCCGAAACACTCTGTCTTCTGAAACAATCTCGTCGCCGCTATAGTCTTGCATGATATACGTGCTCTCTTCTTCCAAGTCTTCATGCTCCTCATCGTCCCATTCGGCACGAGTTTTGTAAGAATATCCCATCATTGGAAGAATTGCAAGTAGAATTTTGTCAATGCTGTCCTCTAACCAGTTTCTTCCTTCTTCCCACACGATTAAGAGGATAACAACAACTCCTGCTCCCACTCCATAACCCACTCCAGTATATATGGACTGCCAATCAACATTTGACACTTCGTTTCGGCCCGTTGGTGATGCATCTGGGGTTATGTTGGTATCACTGCATTTTATAGTCAAAGGTGCCCCACACAATCCTTTATTGCCAGTGAAAGAATCTGGTGAAAAAGATTGAATCTGAGTGCCAGTTGGAATTCTCCCCTCCAGTTGATTGTTTGAGAGATTCAGGAAAGAGAGGAAATTAAGTTTGACAAACGCTTGTGGAATTGTTCCGCTCAGTTTGTTGTCTGAAAGGTCCAAAGACTCAAGCTGTCGTAGGTTACCCAGTGATGATGGGATTGTACCTGTGAAAGCATTGCCGGACAAGTTTAGGCCATAGAGTGATTTGAGGTCTCCCACTTCCTTAGGTATTGATCCATTGAAATTGTTGCAGGAGATGTCAATCGAGGTGAAGACTGTTAATATCTTTACCAATTCCATCTCTAGACCTTTGGTGGTAACTGTTATAGCATCCTGATAATATACCTGACTGAACTGCAGAACTTGAAATCGGAGGTGATTAATCTTTGCCATATCATCATCTTCGTCAGCCATCATTGCTGACCAGGTTTTCAAACATCTTCCATGTATTTCACCACTAAAATTGTTGTGAGCTATGTCAACAATTTGAAGATTTGGCCAGTTACCAGTGGTCCTGTTACATCCAACTTGTCCATAAAAATGGTTGGATCGCAAAACAAGGACACGCAAGGAGGATATATTCTTCAACAAGCGAGGAAAGGTATCCATTATCTGATTGTTTCCCATGTTTAGAACCTCTAACATTGTGCAGCTGGCAAGAGACTTTGGAAATTGACCTGCTATCTGATTTCCATTGAGGTCGAGAGTTTTTAAACTGCAACTCTGAGGAAATCTATCAGGGACAGAGCCATCAAGTTTGTTTCTCCTTAGATTAAGTACTGCCAGTGTCCTGCTTATCTCAGTCAAACATTGGGGAATTCTGCCACTTAAAGAATTATTGGACAAATCAAGAACCTGAAGATATGGCGCCTTGCACACTGATTCTGGAATGATCCCATGGAAGTGATTGCTTGAAAGAGAGAAGAACACAGTGAAAAAAATGAAATCACCAATTTCAGGCGGAATGCTAGAGCTGAAATTATTGCTTGAGTAATCCACATAAGCGGCAGATGGTGGAAAAATTGGGATTTGTCCCTGAAGCTGGTTGGAATGAAGGTCAAGCATATACAATGTAGAAGTGAGATTGAGGAAAGGACCTTGTAGAGTTACCAGAGAGTTGCAAGAAAGATTTAATTGAGCAAGATTATTGAGCCTCCAAATCCAGTTGGGTATCTCACCATGAATCTGGTTTTGTGATAGGTCCAAAGTGCTTAATTTTGATTGATTTCTCAAGAAACTTGGGATTCTTCTCAAATTGCCAGCAACTAACTTCAATGTGGTAATATTTGGAAATGACGAATGAGAGGAATTGGTGTCATTGTAATTAATAGACAAGCTATTGTATGAAAGATCAAGACTCGAAAGAGTTTTTAGCTGCTGAATATCATTCAGAGGAAAAGAGCCAGTGAAGTTGTTTGAAGATAGTAAAAGAATCTTAAGCCCTCGGAATTTCAAGATAGACATCGGAATTGGCCCTTCCAACTTGTTGCTACCCAAATCAAGTGTGTCCAGTACAGATATAGTACCAAAATCAGGCAACTTACCAGAAAATTCATTGTTAGAAAGCTGTAGCTTCTGCAGCATGGGAAGAGAAAACACAGATGCTGGAATAGTCCCATTAAGTAGATTGTGTCGCAAGTCGAGATTCACCAGACTAGTCAGGTTTTTCCAGCGTGAGGAATTAATCTGACCAGTTAACTGATTGTAAGAAAGATTTATTTGGGTGAGATTCTTGGCCATACTGAAAGATGGGACTGAACCATTGAACTTGTTCATTGACAAGTCCAAATAAACCAACTGTGTAAGGTCTTCCATTGACTTTGGGATTGATCCAGTGAAATTGCAATTTGCAATATCTATTTTGGACAGCAATTTATGGTTCCCAATAGAGTTCGGAAGCATCTGGCCTGAGAAATTTGCCCCATTGAGAACCAGTGATCGAAGAGAGCCATTCTTTGGAAATTCCGGTATGGAACCTTTAAGCTGTGGATTACCGGATAAATCAATGGTCTGCAGTGTCGGCACCTGGAAGATCTTCTTTGGGAATGCACCATATAATCCAGAACTACTGAATCGTAAGGAAGTCAAATTCGGGAATTTTGAGAAGAACTCCGGAACTTGAGTAGACAAATTGTTGTTCTCAATACGAATAACTGAGAGTGACTTAAGCTTCAGTAATGAAATATGAATAGGGCCCGAAAGGTTACAAGAGGACAAGCTCAATACCCTCAAGTTTGGCAATGAAGATGATATCGCTTGGCACCACTCAGTCCCCTGTTCTGATATATTCACACCATCAAGATAAAGTTCAGCAAGCCCAGAAAAGTTCCTAAGCAGCACATCCAATTTTGGATTCTCAAGATTCAACGACGGAGGTCCGGGGGAACTTAAATAAAAGGTAGACAAATCAAGAGTTACCAACCTCGTCAGGTGTGAAATCTCAATCGGAACCTGACCCGCAAAGCCAGCATTCGACAAGTTCAGATTAATCAAACCGGTTAGCTGCTTGAACTCGGATGGAATCTGAGCATTCTGGAAGTTATTGTAAGCCAAATTCAGGTACTCGATTGACTGTAGACGGAAAAGAGAACTCGAATTATCAAGTCCACCCTCAATCGCCTCACTGCTCAAGTCCAGATTCGAAACACAACCGTTTTTGCAGGACACTCCTTCCCAAGAGCAGTGATCCGAGCCGTTCTTCCACTGGACAAGTTTCTTAGACGTTGCAGGGTCAAATGTGAGGCTTTTCTTCAACTTTAGCAGCAAAGACTGCTGATGGCCGGGACATTGGCCGTAGGCGAGAAATACGTTGATGCTGATGGAAAAGTAGTAAAAGGGTATTAAGAAAAGCCATGAAAACAGAGGAATTTTCATTGGAATCTCTGAGAGAAGGAAGCAGAGCAGGCTAGAACTTTCTCAATGGATACATGAAGGCAAAGATCCATGTAAAAGACCCTTTTGGGCCGTGGATTCGGGTCCTTGACCGGACGAAAATCCGGCGGAGTTAGCACGGAAGGACGAAGAATTCAGAGGAAGAAAAAACAGAGAGAATTGTTGGGATGGGGTTGTGAAAGAAGCGTCACAGAAACGTGTGCGCCCGTTTGTATAATGTTTGACTCGTTCGTTCTTCCTCTGGGCGGCCTTAGATTGCTTGTGGCAAGTTGCAAGCGTGGCATATTCAAAGCTCCCAAATGGTGTTCGTCTCTTCTCCCATTGGTTGTTGACTTTCTTGTTTTGTATCGTGGAAAAATAACCATTTTCCCTTTCTTGAACCAAATTTTTCAGTGGCATGCACAATGCGTTTGGAGATTTTGGATACATTTAATTCTTTTTATTGGAAAAATAAGAAGTTTATGGAGATATTATTACAACGGTGGGCCTCTTTGTATGACGTTTTATCTCCGCGCTAGGAGAAGCTCACTTGTAGTCATGCTATCAAATCATTTAGTTTAAGATGAATCACATTATCAAATCATTTAATTCTTTTGCTCTTCACTTGTAAGCGAGAGGTCTTATGTTCGATTTTTGATAAAGGCGAATTTTAATCACATTATTATTAGCACATTGTAAGGCTAAACTCATCTCCTCTTCCTCATGTAGATAATATCGTTGTTAAAAAAAAAAGATGAATCACTTTAATTGGCCCAAAATTTGATACATAAAACTAAAATGATTGTTTTATTGATGCAGAAAAAATTTCTTAATGACAATGGACCAACATACGCAACAAATTACATAATAATCAGGTGTGTCATTAACCAACACATGCGCAACAAATTACATAACAATCATACACAACAAATTACATAACAATTAGGTATCGAACCTCATCACAAGTTAGTCGAACCCTCATGAAATCAAGTGAAGACTACTACGATAGATCAGAAGCTAATTGATTTTTTATTTTAAAAGTCTTTAGTTTGCATTTTAAAGTTTAAATGATTCTGGGAAACATAATCATAGAATCTCATGTATTACCCATTAACAAATGTTAACAATAATATAGCATTGTAGAATAATTAGAAAAATAATTAGAAGAATCGGTCTTCAATTCCGGCTAACTGTGGCTGTCTCTCAACTATTAATCAATTCTTGTAATCGTGGTTGCTGCAAAACCAGACCGTCATCATCGTTAAATAAATAGATTTTTTAAGTTTTTTTTAATAAAAAAAATGGACTAGGTGGTAGCTTGGCCACAACATTCCATCATTTTGGAGACAAGAAAGACTCATAAAAGAATTTCAGCTTTTTTCTAACCACCATCGTGTAATTTGCTAGTGTCAAGAATCGAACACAAACTGTGTGAAATATGAGACTGAAATTCGACCTCGTCTATTGAGTCATCCCGTAGTGGTTATTAGATTTTTAAAGTTAAGTAGGATTCGTTTGCATGTTTCAACAACAGTATTTTAGGGCTAAACTAATAAAATGTAATATGCTACTCCGAATCGCATTACTGAAAAGTGTGTACATACGTTATTTTATACATAATATCTTCATTATTTTGGTTTTCAAATTGATGCTTTGCGTGTTAAACGATGAAACATGCGAATTTCTAATTTGGAATGCATCATTTTCTTGGTCAGAAGTGTTGATTTCGGCACCCGACGGATTAAATACTATAAAGTGTGAAGTCATTGACAAGTCGGCCATCTCGAAATGGATGTCAATTTTTGAAAGAGATGGATAAATTATTTATTTGTTCTTGTAATTATGGATGATTTTTTTTTTTGGAAACGTAATTATGGATGATTTTGAAGCTGATTTCAGTGTCGTTGTTGGTAGAGCGAAAGTCATGCAATTTTGTCGGTAAACCGTTAAGAGTATGAATTTCACATTTAATTGTATAGTTTAGTGTTTTCAAAACCTCATAATAGGAATAGGAAAATTGTTGAGGGTATGAATCTCATACCGAAGAAATGATTGACCTTGTATGCGTGTTTATAAGCAATTGAGTTACTTTTCATATCGCCAAATAATTTTATGATAGAATCTAAATTTTCTTAAAAAAACTATATATTGATTGAGGAAAAAAAACAAACTATATATTGATTGAGGAAAAAAAAAAAAGCCGCCTCAAGGAATTGCACAAAATACTTGACTCCTTATGTGGAAGGACCTATTTCTTCTTGAAGACTAATCATAGTTTGATACATGCATACAATGCTTTAATTTTTTTTTTGGTCATATGAATTATGATTCGTTTGAGAAATAAAAGCACTTGGAGTGTTTTCTGCAATAAGCACATAACTATGTGATACTTTGATTTGCATATAAAGGAAGAGTGAGGGCTCAGAGACTGTTTTTGTAATAAACAAGTTAAAGTTTTTTTTATTTTTATTTTTATCACAACTCCAAGTGCTTCCTCAAAAAAATTTCTAAAGTGTTTCACAAAGAAGCATTTGGCAAGTTTTTCTTCAAAAAAGTGATTTTATAGCTCATAAACACTTTTAAGGACTCGTAAACACCTTTTTTTTAATTATATCTTTTCTACCACCAAAATACACGTCCGGACTCGTATTTGCACCAAAACACACGTCCAAAAATCAAAGAATAAAGTTAATGATTGGAGTTTCGTACCGGTTTAGAAAGCAAAAAGAATTAAAAGTAGTAGGTGACCCTTTATCATAGTGGTAAAAAGGAGTGAAGTCCTTTCATGACGACATAGATTCGAGTTCCGTCAGTAGCAAATCTAATTTCTAATTTAAAGACAATATCACTCAACTAGGATAAAAAAAATGAAAAACGAAAAAAAAAAAGTATTAAAGGGAGTCGTTTGATATGTGGTCCCCCATTCTTTCAGTCTTTGTAGTTGGGTTAAATATTCTGCCTAAAACGGTCAAAAAGGGTCCCATGCGATGCCCGTGTGTCCTACCCCAACTGCCGCGGTTTCCCTTTAGACTAGGACACCCTGCGTCTTCCTGCCCGTTAGGCAAAGGTAGATATTTTGTCACTACCGAGTATCAACGGACTTGAAATTTCAACTTATCAGTTAGCTCACTCATCTACAAGTCCACTCTAAACCGTACAATTTTCTTCAATTTTGATCCGGTTAGTTACGAGGGGTAATCGTCTTTCGAGCTTTGATTTTAGGTTTTAAGTATTAGATTGTGACCGGTGAAGCGATTAACCAATTTGATGGCGAGAAAGTATAAATTTTAAATTATAATTTTACGTCCTAAAACAATCAGTTATGTCAATAAATGAGATCAAAGTTGAAATAAATTCGGTAGAAGTTGAAGCTTCACATTCATTCAAACTTAACAAAAATGAAAACATATGGAAAGACGCAAATATTTTGGTTTGAACAAGCTCACTTCACAAACATTAAGATTACATGACAATATTCGACAAATCGAGCGAGTCAGCTACAAGCTAATGTATTCTGAAACTTTATCATGCATATATCTTACTAAGAACAGGATCAGCTCGTCAATTTGATCAGACGGCTCCTTATTTGCTAGGTATTGGAAATTTGAAACCAGAAAAGCTAGGGCTCTGATCAAGCCAAGCATAATGGCTATTGACCTTGGGACTGATCCAGTGAAATTGCAACTCGAAATATCTATCTTGGACAACATTTTGAGGTTGCCAATAGAGTTCGGTAGTAACCCCGAAAAGTTAGCCCCGCTTAGAACCAAGGACCGAAGAGATGCATTCTTTGGAAATTCTGGTAAGGAACCCTGTAGCTGTTGATTGCCTGATAAATCAATAGTCTGCAGTGTAGGTCCCTGGAAGATTTTCTCTTGCAAATCAATAGTTACCAATCTTGTCAAGTACGAAATCTCAATCGGAACCTGCCCCGCGAAGCCAGCATTCACCAAGTTCAGACTACTCATACCGGTTAGCTGCCCAAACTCGGATGGAATCTGAGTGTAGTTGAAGTCATTGCAAGCCAAATTTAGTTCCTCAATGTACTGCAGATGGAAAAGAGCACTTGTTAAGTCCACCTGAAATTGACTCGCTGCTTAAGTCAAGATGAGAAACACAACCATCTTCGCAGTAGACACCTTCCCAAGAACAGTAATATGAGCCATTATTCCACTGCACAAGTTTTTTAGATTGTGCAGGGTCAAATTCGAGGCTGTTGTTCAATTGCAACAACAATGATCGTTGATCGCCGGGATGACATTGGCTAGAGACAACAAATGTATGGAAGCTGAGTGAGGCATAGGAAATGAGCATCAAGAAAAGCCATGAAATCGGAGGAGTTTTCGTCGAAAGCTCTTGCTGATATGGGACAGAAAATGTAGTAAAAAGCGTAGGCTCGGGTATTAGGAATATCTGCAGCAGTTGTCACAAATGAAAAATCAACGGTACGTAGTCATTTATGCATAGATTTCCTTTTTCATTTTCGTAATTTTACTTGTTCATTCGCTACTAATTCGCATGCATTAATGTGTATAGTTGGATTGAGACTCTAATATTGTGGACAAATGAGCTTGCATTAAGGGATTGGCTTGTTTATCATTGTATTCCTCTTTGAGAGGCTAAGGAAAACTGTGGTGATGGTAATGTATATGGTGGGTTTAACTTTGTGGAGAAGGTTTCTACGAGACTTGTTGCTTGCTTGACTTGTCGACGTCGAAGTCTTTCCCCATTTTCCTAGTGGGGTTTACAATCTGCTACAAGTAAGCTGTTTTATTCGATGTCCATAGATTGTTGATTAAGGAGATGAATTAAGCAGGCAGCTGGAGAAGAGAGGGTGACATTTCGCCCCTACAACCGGGTCTAAAACTTACACGTACACCCCTCCTAGCTCTCGAGTGAGGAGACAGACTGATTCTTAAATAGTTTACATAGCTTTATGTAAAGCTCTTCCACTCACTTCATAGATGCCAAAGGCTCACAGCTAATCTAGAAAGAAGTGCAGATTCAACATGCTGTAAGTCACCGAAATATGAAGAAGTTTCCCCGTTTAGCTAGTATTGGTGCAGTGGCGGCCTTACGTTGTATCAAAGACTATGAAGACGGAAAAATCAAAGCTAAAACAGAGTGAACGTTCATGATAACAAACAAACAGAAGAATACAGACGAGGAGGAATCACGAAAGAAAGAAAGCTAAGAACCAAAGCCAAACAAGTGAAAACAGAGTCAAATGAAGCGTGATTTAAGTAAAACTATGTTGATTCAATGTCGCTTGCATTGCCATTTTTTTTTAATTCTGTTTTTGGTTAGTGTTTTATGTGTCAAATTCCATACTTAGAAAATTTAATTGCTAATATGTCGATCTTATAGCAAGCAATGCTGATTCCTGAACCAGAAAGATGATCGAAATACAGTTTGAAAACATTGATAATCCTGGCAGTCAAAAACCAGAATGAAATGCGGACAACTCTAATCCACCTTTTACTAATAAAGTTTGCAACATCAAAATATGAAAAAGTAACAGAACAAGCTCACACTACACCTCGTAATTTATAATTATGTGACAGCAGAAGCAAATATCTTATTTCTTACAGAACACAATCTTAACAAGGAGGCTAGCTACATTGCTCCTCAATCCTCATAATAATTTCAACGTCTCGGTCCTTGAGTTATGTGAACATGTCTTCAGTGAGGACCGATTCTTTCTTCAAGCTGAGGAAATACCTTAAAGAAGATGTTCTCCACAGTTTTGTAATACCATTTCCGCCATCTCTTGCAGAACACGAGTGGCCCGATGACAGCTCCAAAGCCGAAGATACATCCAATCTCAGTACTTATAAGATAATAATCAATCTCAGGTTGAGCATTAGAATGACCTTTTTCTAGTGGTGGTGGTGGTGGCAATCGTGAGGTGTTATCAACTGTCAAAGGAGGCCCCCACAATCCTTTATTGCCAGCGAAAGAATCTGGTGAAAAAGATTGAATCTGAGTGCCAGTTGGAATTCTCCCCTCCAGTTGATTGTTTGAGAGATCCAGGAACGAGAGGAAATTAAGTTTGACAAGCTCTTGTGGAATTGTTCCGCTCAGTTTGTTGTCTGAAAGGTCCAAGGACTCAAGCTGTCGTAGGTTACCCAGTGATGATGGGATTGTACCTGTGAAAGCATTACTGGACAAGTTCAGGCCATAGAGTGATTTGAGGTCTCCCACTTCCTCAGGTATTGATCCACTGAAATTGTTGCAGGAGATGTCAATGGAGGTGAAGACTGTTAAGATCTTTACCAATTCCATCTCTAGACCTTTGGTGGTACCTGTTATAGCATCCTGATAATATACCTGACTGAAGTGCAGAACTTGAAATCGGAGGCGATTAATCTTTGCCATGGCATCATCTTCGTCAGCCATCATTGCTGACCAGGTTATCAAACATCTTCCAAGTATTTCACCACTAAAATTGTTGTGAGATATGTCAACAATTTGAAGATTTGGCCAGTTACCAGTGGTCGTGTTACATCCCAAATGTCCATAAAAATGGTTGGATCGCAAAACAAGGACACGCAAGGAGGATATATTCTTCAACAAGCGAGGAAAGGTATCCATTATCTGATTGTTTCCCATGTTTAGAACCTCTAACATTGTGCAGCTGGCAAGAGACTTTGGAAATTGACCTGCTATCTGATTTCCATTGAGGTCGAGAGTTTTTAAACTGCAACTCTGAGGAAATCTATCAGGGACAGAGCCATCAAGTTTGTTTCTCCTTAGATTAAGTACTGCCAGTGTCCTGCTTATCTCAGTCAAACATTGGGGAATTCTGCCACTTAAAGAATTATTGGACAAATCAAGAACCTGAAGATATGGCGCCTTGCACACTGATTCTGGAATGATCCCATGGAAGTGATTGCTTGAAAGAGAGAAGAACACAGTGAAAAAAATGAAATCACCAATTTCAGGCGGAATGCTAGAGCTGAAATTATTGCTTGAGTAATCCACATAAGCGGCAGATGGTGGAAAAATTGGGATTTGTCCCTGAAGCTGGTTGGAATGAAGGTCAAGCATATACAATGTAGAAGTGAGATTGAGGAAAGGACCTTGTAGAGTTACCAGAGAGTTGCAAGAAAGATTTAATTGAGCAAGATTATTGAGCCTCCAAATCCAGTTGGGTATCTCACCATGAATCTGGTTTTGTGATAGGTCCAAAGTGCTTAATTTTGATTGATTTCTCAAGAAACTTGGGATTCTTCTCAAATTGCCAGCAACTAACTTCAATGTGGTAATATTTGGAAATGACGAATGAGAGGAATTGGTGTCATTGTAATTAATAGACAAGCTATTGTATGAAAGATCAAGACTCGAAAGAGTTTTTAGCTGCTGAATATCATTCAGAGGAAAAGAGCCAGTGAAGTTGTTTGAAGATAGTAAAAGAATCTTAAGCCCTCGGAATTTCAAGATAGACATCGGAATTGGCCCTTCCAACTTGTTGCTACCCAAATCAAGTGTGTCCAGTACAGATATAGTACCAAAATCAGGCAACTTACCAGAAAATTCATTGTTAGAAAGCTGTAGCTTCTGCAGCATGGGAAGAGAAAACACAGATGCTGGAATAGTCCCATTAAGTAGATTGTGTCGCAAGTCGAGATTCACCAGACTAGTCAGGTTTTTCCAGCGTGAGGAATTAATCTGACCAGTTAACTGATTGTAAGAAAGATTTATTTGGGTGAGATTCTTGGCCATACTGAAAGATGGGACTGAACCATTGAACTTGTTCATTGACAAGTCCAAATAAACCAACTGTGTAAGGTCTTCCATTGACTTTGGGATTGATCCAGTGAAATTGCAATTTGCAATATCTATTTTGGACAGCAATTTATGGTTCCCAATAGAGTTCGGAAGCATCTGGCCTGAGAAATTTGCCCCATTGAGAACCAGTGATCGAAGAGAGCCATTCTTTGGAAATTCCGGTATGGAACCTTTAAGCTGTGGATTACCGGATAAATCAATGGTCTGCAGCAGAGGCGAAGCTACGAAGGAGCGAAGGGGGGCGGCCGCCCCTCCGCTCGCCGGAAACCAAAGGCTGGAGCGACCCTTGAACAGTGCCATGGTTGATTTCCCAGAAGCAGAACAGAAGAGGATATACGGATCCGAAACCTCTCCTATGAAAAGCATGCAAAACCCAGATTGGAAAATCCTTCAATACAGGTATTTTTTCCTGAGAAAAATCAAATCCAACTTCTTAATCTGATTGTTTTTAGTTATGGATTTTGGTAGAATTGTAATCAGATCCAAATTGTAGGCAAAACCCAACTCATTGAATCAATTAAAGTGGTTTGAGATTGGGGTTTGAGTTCAAATATTTCCCTCTGCTGTATCTGGATGGCTGAAGAGGGAATAATGGTCAGTGAATCCAAGAACGCACCTGCAAAAACAAACCCAAAGCTGACACTTTTGCCTCTCATAGCTTTAATTTTCTATGAGGTTTCTGGCGGTCCTTTTGGAGTGGAGGATTCCGTCAGGGCCGGTGGCGGCCCTCTTCTGTCTCTGCTTGGTTTCTTAGTGTTTCCTTTGATTTGGAGCATCCCAGAAGCTTTAGTGACGGCTGAGCTCGCCACAAGCTTCCCGGAAAATGGCGGATATGTGCTTTGGATATCAGCAGCTTTTGGGCCTTTCTGGGGTTTCCAGGAGGGTTTCTGGAAATGGTTTAGTGGGGTTATGGACAATGCTCTTTACCCTGTCCTGTTCCTCGATTATTTGAAGCATTCGTTTCCTATTTTTAACCGGATGGTTGCTCGAATTCCAGCTCTTTTAGGGATAACATTCTCATTGACTTACTTGAATTACCGCGGATTGCATATTGTCGGGTTCTCTGCTGTTTCCCTTGCAGTTTTCTCCCTTTGCCCATTTGTTGTAATGGCTATTATCTCGATTCCTAGAATAAGGGTTCAGCAGTGGCTAGTTGTAGATTTTAAGAAAGTGGAATGGAGGGGATACTTCAATAGCATGTTTTGGAATCTGAATTATTGGGATAAGGCAAGTACACTTGCAGGGGAGGTTGAAAATCCAAGTAAGACTTTTCCGAAGGCGCTTCTTGGGGCTGTAGTTGTGGTTGTTTCTTCGTATTTGATTCCGCTTCTTGCTGGAACTGGAGCTTTAAACTCTGCATCTAGTGAGTGGACTGATGGGTATTTTGCACAAGTTGGGATGTTGATAGGTGGCGTCTGGCTTAAGTGGTGGATTCAAGCCGCTGCTGCAATGTCTAACATGGGGTTGTTACCATATAAAAAAATTTAGTTGTTACCATTTTTCTTTAACCTTACATTTTTTTTAAGTTCGCCCCTCCCCTTGAGAAATCCTGGCTTCGCCACTGGTCTGCAGTGTCGGCACCTGGAAGATCTTCTTTGGGAATGCACCATATAATCCAGAACTACTGAATCGTAAGGAAGTCAAATTCGGGAATTTTGAGAAGAACTCCGGAACTTGAGTAGACAAATTGTTGTTCTCAATACGAATAACTGAGAGTGACTTAAGCTTCAGTAATGAAATATGAATAGGGCCCGAAAGGTTACAAGAGGACAAGCTCAATACCCTCAAGTTTGGCAATGAAGATGATATCGCTTGGCACCACTCAGTCCCCTGTTCTGATATATTCACACCATCAAGATAAAGTTCAGCAAGCCCAGAAAAGTTCCTAAGCAGCACATCCAATTTTGGATTCTCAAGATTCAACGACGGAGGTCCGGGGGAACTTAAATAAAAGGTAGACAAATCAAGAGTTACCAACCTCGTCAGGTGTGAAATCTCAATCGGAACCTGACCCGCAAAGCCAGCATTCGACAAGTTCAGATTAATCAAACCGGTTAGCTGCTTGAACTCGGATGGAATCTGAGCATTCTGGAAGTTATTGTAAGCCAAATTCAGGTACTCGATTGACTGTAGACGGAAAAGAGAACTCGAATTATCAAGTCCACCCTCAATCGCCTCACTGCTCAAGTCCAGATTCGAAACACAACCGTTTTTGCAGGACACTCCTTCCCAAGAGCAGTGATCCGAGCCGTTCTTCCACTGGACAAGTTTCTTAGACGTTGCAGGGTCAAATGTGAGGCTTTTCTTCAACTTTAGCAGCAAAGACTGCTGATGGCCGGGACATTGGCCGTAGGCGAGAAATACGTTGATGCTGATGGAAAAGTAGTAAAAGGGTATTAAGAAAAGCCATGAAAACAGAGGAATTTTCATTGGAATCTCTGAGAGAAGGAAGCAGAGCAGGCTAGAACTTTCTCAATGGATACATGAAGGCAAAGATCCATGTAAAAGACCCTTTTGGGCCGTGGATTCGGGTCCTTGACCGGACGAAAATCCGGCGGAGTTAGCACGGAAGGACGAAGAATTCAGAGGAAGAAAAAACAGAGAGAATTGTTGGGATGGGGTTGTGAAAGAAGCGTCACAGAAACGTGTGCGCCCGTTTGTATAATGTTTGACTCGTTCGTTCTTCCTCTGGGCGGCCTTAGATTGCTTGTGGCAAGTTGCAAGCGTGGCATATTCAAAGCTCCCAAATGGTGTTCGTCTCTTCTCCCATTGGTTGTTGACTTTCTTGTTTTGTATCGTGGAAAAATAACCATTTTCCCTTTCTTGAACCAAATTTTTCAGTGGCATGCACAATGCGTTTGGAGATTTTGGATACATTTAATTCTTTTTATTGGAAAAATAAGAAGTTTATGGAGATATTATTACAACGGTGGGCCTCTTTGTATGACGTTTTATCTCCGCGCTAGGAGAAGCTCACTTGTAGTCATGCTATCAAATCATTTAGTTTAAGATGAATCACATTATCAAATCATTTAATTCTTTTGCTCTTCACTTGTAAGCGAGAGGTCTTATGTTCGATTTTTGATAAAGGCGAATTTTAATCACATTATTATTAGCACATTGTAAGGCTAAACTCATCTCCTCTTCCTCATGTAGATAATATCGTTGTTAAAAAAAAAAGATGAATCACTTTAATTGGCCCAAAATTTGATACATAAAACTAAAATGATTGTTTTATTGATGCAGAAAAAATTTCTTAATGACAATGGACCAACATACGCAACAAATTACATAATAATCAGGTGTGTCATTAACCAACACATGCGCAACAAATTACATAACAATCATACACAACAAATTACATAACAATTAGGTATCGAACCTCATCACAAGTTAGTCGAACCCTCATGAAATCAAGTGAAGACTACTACGATAGATCAGAAGCTAATTGATTTTTTATTTTAAAAGTCTTTAGTTTGCATTTTAAAGTTTAAATGATTCTGGGAAACATAATCATAGAATCTCATGTATTACCCATTAACAAATGTTAACAATAATATAGCATTGTAGAATAATTAGAAAAATAATTAGAAGAATCGGTCTTCAATTCCGGCTAACTGTGGCTGTCTCTCAACTATTAATCAATTCTTGTAATCGTGGTTGCTGCAAAACCAGACCGTCATCATCGTTAAATAAATAGATTTTTTAAGTTTTTTTTAATAAAAAAAATGGACTAGGTGGTAGCTTGGCCACAACATTCCATCATTTTGGAGACAAGAAAGACTCATAAAAGAATTTCAGCTTTTTTCTAACCACCATCGTGTAATTTGCTAGTGTCAAGAATCGAACACAAACTGTGTGAAATATGAGACTGAAATTCGACCTCGTCTATTGAGTCATCCCGTAGTGGTTATTAGATTTTTAAAGTTAAGTAGGATTCGTTTGCATGTTTCAACAACAGTATTTTAGGGCTAAACTAATAAAATGTAATATGCTACTCCGAATCGCATTACTGAAAAGTGTGTACATACGTTATTTTATACATAATATCTTCATTATTTTGGTTTTCAAATTGATGCTTTGCGTGTTAAACGATGAAACATGCGAATTTCTAATTTGGAATGCATCATTTTCTTGGTCAGAAGTGTTGATTTCGGCACCCGACGGATTAAATACTATAAAGTGTGAAGTCATTGACAAGTCGGCCATCTCGAAATGGATGTCAATTTTTGAAAGAGATGGATAAATTATTTATTTGTTCTTGTAATTATGGATGATTTTTTTTTTTGGAAACGTAATTATGGATGATTTTGAAGCTGATTTCAGTGTCGTTGTTGGTAGAGCGAAAGTCATGCAATTTTGTCGGTAAACCGTTAAGAGTATGAATTTCACATTTAATTGTATAGTTTAGTGTTTTCAAAACCTCATAATAGGAATAGGAAAATTGTTGAGGGTATGAATCTCATACCGAAGAAATGATTGACCTTGTATGCGTGTTTATAAGCAATTGAGTTACTTTTCATATCGCCAAATAATTTTATGATAGAATCTAAATTTTCTTAAAAAAACTATATATTGATTGAGGAAAAAAAACAAACTATATATTGATTGAGGAAAAAAAAAAAAGCCGCCTCAAGGAATTGCACAAAATACTTGACTCCTTATGTGGAAGGACCTATTTCTTCTTGAAGACTAATCATAGTTTGATACATGCATACAATGCTTTAATTTTTTTTTTGGTCATATGAATTATGATTCGTTTGAGAAATAAAAGCACTTGGAGTGTTTTCTGCAATAAGCACATAACTATGTGATACTTTGATTTGCATATAAAGGAAGAGTGAGGGCTCAGAGACTGTTTTTGTAATAAACAAGTTAAAGTTTTTTTTATTTTTATTTTTATCACAACTCCAAGTGCTTCCTCAAAAAAATTTCTAAAGTGTTTCACAAAGAAGCATTTGGCAAGTTTTTCTTCAAAAAAGTGATTTTATAGCTCATAAACACTTTTAAGGACTCGTAAACACCTTTTTTTTAATTATATCTTTTCTACCACCAAAATACACGTCCGGACTCGTATTTGCACCAAAACACACGTCCAAAAATCAAAGAATAAAGTTAATGATTGGAGTTTCGTACCGGTTTAGAAAGCAAAAAGAATTAAAAGTAGTAGGTGACCCTTTATCATAGTGGTAAAAAGGAGTGAAGTCCTTTCATGACGACATAGATTCGAGTTCCGTCAGTAGCAAATCTAATTTCTAATTTAAAGACAATATCACTCAACTAGGATAAAAAAAATGAAAAACGAAAAAAAAAAAGTATTAAAGGGAGTCGTTTGATATGTGGTCCCCCATTCTTTCAGTCTTTGTAGTTGGGTTAAATATTCTGCCTAAAACGGTCAAAAAGGGTCCCATGCGATGCCCGTGTGTCCTACCCCAACTGCCGCGGTTTCCCTTTAGACTAGGACACCCTGCGTCTTCCTGCCCGTTAGGCAAAGGTAGATATTTTGTCACTACCGAGTATCAACGGACTTGAAATTTCAACTTATCAGTTAGCTCACTCATCTACAAGTCCACTCTAAACCGTACAATTTTCTTCAATTTTGATCCGGTTAGTTACGAGGGGTAATCGTCTTTCGAGCTTTGATTTTAGGTTTTAAGTATTAGATTGTGACCGGTGAAGCGATTAACCAATTTGATGGCGAGAAAGTATAAATTTTAAATTATAATTTTACGTCCTAAAACAATCAGTTATGTCAATAAATGAGATCAAAGTTGAAATAAATTCGGTAGAAGTTGAAGCTTCACATTCATTCAAACTTAACAAAAATGAAAACATATGGAAAGACGCAAATATTTTGGTTTGAACAAGCTCACTTCACAAACATTAAGATTACATGACAATATTCGACAAATCGAGCGAGTCAGCTACAAGCTAATGTATTCTGAAACTTTATCATGCATATATCTTACTAAGAACAGGATCAGCTCGTCAATTTGATCAGACGGCTCCTTATTTGCTAGGTATTGGAAATTTGAAACCAGAAAAGCTAGGGCTCTGATCAAGCCAAGCATAATGGCTATTGACCTTGGGACTGATCCAGTGAAATTGCAACTCGAAATATCTATCTTGGACAACATTTTGAGGTTGCCAATAGAGTTCGGTAGTAACCCCGAAAAGTTAGCCCCGCTTAGAACCAAGGACCGAAGAGATGCATTCTTTGGAAATTCTGGTAAGGAACCCTGTAGCTGTTGATTGCCTGATAAATCAATAGTCTGCAGTGTAGGTCCCTGGAAGATTTTCTCTTGCAAATCAATAGTTACCAATCTTGTCAAGTACGAAATCTCAATCGGAACCTGCCCCGCGAAGCCAGCATTCACCAAGTTCAGACTACTCATACCGGTTAGCTGCCCAAACTCGGATGGAATCTGAGTGTAGTTGAAGTCATTGCAAGCCAAATTTAGTTCCTCAATGTACTGCAGATGGAAAAGAGCACTTGTTAAGTCCACCTGAAATTGACTCGCTGCTTAAGTCAAGATGAGAAACACAACCATCTTCGCAGTAGACACCTTCCCAAGAACAGTAATATGAGCCATTATTCCACTGCACAAGTTTTTTAGATTGTGCAGGGTCAAATTCGAGGCTGTTGTTCAATTGCAACAACAATGATCGTTGATCGCCGGGATGACATTGGCTAGAGACAACAAATGTATGGAAGCTGAGTGAGGCATAGGAAATGAGCATCAAGAAAAGCCATGAAATCGGAGGAGTTTTCGTCGAAAGCTCTTGCTGATATGGGACAGAAAATGTAGTAAAAAGCGTAGGCTCGGGTATTAGGAATATCTGCAGCAGTTGTCACAAATGAAAAATCAACGGTACGTAGTCATTTATGCATAGATTTCCTTTTTCATTTTCGTAATTTTACTTGTTCATTCGCTACTAATTCGCATGCATTAATGTGTATAGTTGGATTGAGACTCTAATATTGTGGACAAATGAGCTTGCATTAAGGGATTGGCTTGTTTATCATTGTATTCCTCTTTGAGAGGCTAAGGAAAACTGTGGTGATGGTAATGTATATGGTGGGTTTAACTTTGTGGAGAAGGTTTCTACGAGACTTGTTGCTTGCTTGACTTGTCGACGTCGAAGTCTTTCCCCATTTTCCTAGTGGGGTTTACAATCTGCTACAAGTAAGCTGTTTTATTCGATGTCCATAGATTGTTGATTAAGGAGATGAATTAAGCAGGCAGCTGGAGAAGAGAGGGTGACATTTCGCCCCTACAACCGGGTCTAAAACTTACACGTACACCCCTCCTAGCTCTCGAGTGAGGAGACAGACTGATTCTTAAATAGTTTACATAGCTTTATGTAAAGCTCTTCCACTCACTTCATAGATGCCAAAGGCTCACAGCTAATCTAGAAAGAAGTGCAGATTCAACATGCTGTAAGTCACCGAAATATGAAGAAGTTTCCCCGTTTAGCTAGTATTGGTGCAGTGGCGGCCTTACGTTGTATCAAAGACTATGAAGACGGAAAAATCAAAGCTAAAACAGAGTGAACGTTCATGATAACAAACAAACAGAAGAATACAGACGAGGAGGAATCACGAAAGAAAGAAAGCTAAGAACCAAAGCCAAACAAGTGAAAACAGAGTCAAATGAAGCGTGATTTAAGTAAAACTATGTTGATTCAATGTCGCTTGCATTGCCATTTTTTTTTAATTCTGTTTTTGGTTAGTGTTTTATGTGTCAAATTCCATACTTAGAAAATTTAATTGCTAATATGTCGATCTTATAGCAAGCAATGCTGATTCCTGAACCAGAAAGATGATCGAAATACAGTTTGAAAACATTGATAATCCTGGCAGTCAAAAACCAGAATGAAATGCGGACAACTCTAATCCACCTTTTACTAATAAAGTTTGCAACATCAAAATATGAAAAAGTAACAGAACAAGCTCACACTACACCTCGTAATTTATAATTATGTGACAGCAGAAGCAAATATCTTATTTCTTACAGAACACAATCTTAACAAGGAGGCTAGCTACATTGCTCCTCAATCCTCATAATAATTTCAACGTCTCGGTCCTTGAGTTATGTGAACATGTCTTCAGTGAGGACCGATTCTTTCTTCAAGCTGAGGAAATACCTTAAAGAAGATGTTCTCCACAGTTTTGTAATACCATTTCCGCCATCTCTTGCAGAACACGAGTGGCCCGATGACAGCTCCAAAGCCGAAGATACATCCAATCTCAGTACTTATAAGATAATAATCAATCTCAGGTTGAGCATTAGAATGACCTTTTTCTAGTGGTGGTGGTGGTGGCAATCGTGAGGTGTTATCAACTGTCAAAGGAGGCCCCCACAATCCTTTATTGCCAGCGAAAGAATCTGGTGAAAAAGATTGAATCTGAGTGCCAGTTGGAATTCTCCCCTCCAGTTGATTGTTTGAGAGATCCAGGAACGAGAGGAAATTAAGTTTGACAAGCTCTTGTGGAATTGTTCCGCTCAGTTTGTTGTCTGAAAGGTCCAAGGACTCAAGCTGTCGTAGGTTACCCAGTGATGATGGGATTGTACCTGTGAAAGCATTACTGGACAAGTTCAGGCCATAGAGTGATTTGAGGTCTCCCACTTCCTCAGGTATTGATCCACTGAAATTGTTGCAGGAGATGTCAATGGAGGTGAAGACTGTTAAGATCTTTACCAATTCCATCTCTAGACCTTTGGTGGTACCTGTTATATCATCCTGATAATATACCTGACTGAAGTGCAGAACTTGAAATCGGAGGCGATTAATCTTTGCCATGGCATCATCTTCGTCAGCCATCATTGCTGACCAGGTTATCAAACATCTTCCAAGTATTTCACCACTAAAATTGTTGTGAGATATGTCAACAATTTGAAGATTTGGCCAGTTACCAGTGGTCGTGTTACATCCCAAATGTCCATAAAAATGGTTGGATCGCAAAACAAGGACACGCAAGGAGGATATATTCTTCAACAAGCGAGGAAAGGTATCCATTATCTGATTGTTTCCCATGTTTAGAACCTCTAACATTGCGCAGTTGGCAAGAGATTTTGGAAATAGACCTGCTATCTGATTTCCATTGAGGTCGAGAGTTTTTAAACTACAACCCTGAGGAAATCTATCAGGGACAGAGCCACCAAGATTGTTTATCCTCAGATTAAGTACTGCCAGTGTCCCGCTTATCTCAGTCAAGCATTGGGGAATTGTGCCACTTAAGGAATTATTGGACAAATCAAGAACCTGAAGATATGGTGCCTTGCACATTGATTCTGGAATGGCCCCACTGATGTTATTGCTTGAAAGAGAGAAGAACATTGTGTACGTAAGGAAATCACCAATGCTTGCCGGTATGCTAGAGCTGAAGTTGTTTCTTGAATAATCCAGATAAGTGGCCGACCGTGGAAGCATTGGAATTTGCCCCTGAAGCTGGTTGGAATGAAGGTCAAGCATATACAATGTAGAAGTAAGATTCTGTAAAGGACCTTCTAGGGCTACCAAGGAGTTACAAGATAGATTCAGTTGACTAAGGCTACTCAACTTCCAAATCCAGTTGGGTATCTCGCCGTGAATCTGGTTTTGTGATAGGTCCAGAGAGAATAATTGAGATTGATATCTCAAGAAATCAGGAAACATTCCCAACCTTCCAGAAGCCAGTTTCAATGTGGTAATACGGGGATAAGAGGAAAACGAGGAACTGGAACTGGAACTGTTATAATTAATCAACAAGCTATTGTATGAAAGATCAAGACTCGAAAGATTACTCAGTTGCTGAAGGCTATTAAGTGGAAAAGAGCCAGTGAAGTTGTTTGAAGATAGTAAAAGAAGCTTAAGCCCTCGGAATTTCAAGATAGACTTGGGAATTGGCCCTTCCAACTTGTTGCTACTCAAATCAAGGGTGTCCAGTGCAGATATATTAACAAATTCAAGCAATTGACCAGAAAATTCATTGTTAGAAAGCTGTAGCTTCTGCAGCATGGGAAGAGAAAACACAGATGGTGGAATAGTCCCATTAAGTAGATTGTGTCGCAAGTCGAGATTCACCAGATTAGTCAGGTTTTCCCAGCTTGAGGAATTAATCTGACCCGTTAACTGATTGTAAGAAAGATTTATTTGGGTCAGATTCTTTGCCATACTGAAGATTGGAACTGAACCATTGAACTTGTTCATCGACAAGTCCAAATAAACCAACTGTGTAAGGTCTTCCATTGACTTTGGGATTGATCCAGTGAAATTGCAATTTGCAATATCTATTTTGGACAGCAATTTATGGTTTCCAATAGAGTTCGGAAGCATCTGGCCTGAGAAATTTGCCCCATTGAGAACCAGTGATCGAAGAGAGCCATTCTTTGGAAATTCCGGTATGGAACCTTTAAGCTGTGGATTACCGGATAAATCAATGGTCTGCAGTGTCGGCACCTGGAAGATCTTCTTTGGGAATGCACCATATAATCCAGAACTCCTGATTCGTAAGGAAGTCAAATTCGGAAAATTCGAGAAGAACTCCGGAACATGAGTGGACAAATTGTTGTTCTCAATATGAATAACTGAGAGCGACTTAAGCTTCAGTAATGAATTAACAAAAGGGCCTGAAAGGTTACAAGTGGACAAGCTCAACACCCTCAAGTTTGGCAATGAAGTTGATATCGCTTGGCACCACTCAGTCCCCTGTTCTGATATATTCACACCATCAAGATAAAGTTCAGCAAGCCCAGAAAAGTTCCTAAGCAGCACATCCAATTTTGGATTCTCAAGATTCAACGAAGGAGTTCCGGGGAAATAAAAGGTAGACAAATCAAGAGTTACCAACCTCTTCAGGTGCGAAATCTCAATCGGAACCTGCCCGGCAAATTCAGCATTCGACAAGTTCAGATTACGCAAACTGGTTAGCTGCTTGAACTCGGATGGAATCTGAGTATAATTGAAGAAGTTGTAAGCCAAATTCAGGTACTCGATTGACTGCAGACGGAAAAGAGAACTCGAATTATCAAGTCCACCCTTAATCGCCTCACTGCTCAAGTCCAGATTCGAAACACAACCGTTTTTGCAGGACACTCCTTCCCAAGAGCAGTGATCCGAGCCGTTCTTCCACTGGACAAGTTTCTTAGACGTTGCAGGGTCAAATGTGAGGCTTTTCTTCAACTGTAGCAGCAAAGACTGCTGATGGACGGGACATTGGCCGTAGGCGAGAAATACGTTGATGCTGATGGAAAAGTAGTAAAAGGGTATTAAGAAAAGCCATGAAAACAGAGGAATTTTCATCGGAAGCTCTTGCTGATATATGACAGAAAATGTAGTAAAGAGCCTAGGCTCAGGGTATTAGGAATATATTCAGCAGTCGTCACGGATGAAATATCAATGGTTCGTAGTCATTTATGCATAGATTTCTTTTTTGTTTTTCGTAATTTTACTTTTTTTTTTTTTTTTGGTCATTAGTTAGGAGTGGGGGAGGGGGGATTCGAACTTGGGTGAAGTGGGCATTTCTTTGGCTCTAGTGCCACTGCAACTAGGCTGCCCTCCTCCGTAATTTTACTTTTTTCATTTGCTGCTAATTCGCATGCATTAATGTCTATAGTTGGATTGAGACAGATATTGTGGAAGAATGAGATTGCTACTGTATTAACTTTGTGGAGAAGGTTTCTACAAGCCTTTTGCATTGCTTGACTTGTCGACGTCGAAGTCCTTCCCCAATTTCCTAGCGGGGTTTACAATCTGCCACAAGTAGGGTCCTTATTCGATGTCGACATATATTGATTAAGGTGCTGAAACAAGTAGGCAAGCGGAGAAGAGAGGGTGACATTTCCGGCCTACATCCGAGCTAAAACTTACATGTACACCGCTCCTAATTGTCGCGTGAGGAGAGAGACTGATTCAGATACACCGGAGTACAATTCCTAGTGCAAGAATTTTGTTTCTTAAATAGTTTAGATAGCATTATGTAAAGCTCTTCAATTCACTTCATAGATGCCAAAGGCTCACAGCTAATCTAGAAAGAAGTGGAAGATTCAACATGCTGCAAGTCACCGAAATTTGAAGAAATTTTCCCGCTTAGCTTGTATTGATGCGGTGAAAGGCCTTACGTTGTATCAAAGACTATGAAGTCTTCATCCGGAAAAATCAAAGCTAAAACAGAGTAAACGTTCATGATAACAAACAAATAGAAGAATACAGACAAGAGGAGAAACCACGAAAGAAAGAAAGCTAAGAACCAAAGCCAAACAAGAGAAAACAGAGTCGAATGAAGCGCGATTTAAGTAAAGCTATATTGATTCAATGTCGCTTGCATCGCCAATTTTGTTTAATTCTGTTTTTGGTTTGTGTTTTATGTGTCAAATTCCATACTTTGAAAATTTAATCGCAAATATGTCGCTCTTGAACAGGAAGAAGTGCAGCAAACCTTTTTTTTTTTTTTTTTTTTTTTTGAAAAACTTTAATGGGTGTGGTGGCTTAATTTTGAGGAACATAGCAAGACCATTTTATTTATGAATGATTTGACTTAGAAGTCTCCTCCCATCTATTCTGGAAAAATGAAAAGGAAGGAAAAAGGAAGTGGGGCTATTTCCATTTCGATCTTCTTTATTTTTTGGAAAAATTTCCATTTCGATCTTTGTTGACTAATGTCACCATTGACTGACATGAAAGCCAAGTAGGAAAAATAGGATGATCACAAGAATCTCACACCCCACGTTCATGGGATTGGATAACTCATGAATTTCGAGGCATGTTGAAGATTTAGGCACTAAAAGGAAAAAATCATTCGTCCATGCTCTCAACATATCTTGAATATAGCAAGTTATACAATCTAATCCATCAAACGAACTCGTTATACAATCTAATCCATCAAACAAACTCGTACAAGATTTAGTTTAACCAAAAGTCGAGAAATTGTATCAACTCAAATAGTTGATTTAGTAGCTTTTTAATATCGTGGAAAAGTATCTCCCACAAGACTTGTGGGTTGCTTGTTCAATTGATTTTGCAATTATTTCCCAATCTGTCTAGTGCGGCAGCATTGTTGCTTTCCCAATTCAGTTTGTGGTGACTGTTGACTATGGACTAAACTATAAAGATTTATTTCTATTTTATTATTATTATTATTTTTTTAAAATCACGACAGTTTGAGGAGAATTTTATTAATATCGAAAAAAGAGTACACGTATAAACCAAACTCTTCATAATACATGAAAAAAGGATTAAAAAAAATACATAAATACAAAGGGAGACATAAACCTTATCCCTTTAGAAACAAAATCAACAAAGATATAGGGAAAATAGGGGGACATGAAATCTAACCCCTCCCCCCTATAAAGCCGAACCTAAAAGTCTAAACCTACAAAACAGAACAAGCAACATCACAAGGTTAAAGAAAAAAATAAAGAAAGTAAGACGAACATGTATGCCGAGATGCCCATTAATTTGAGAAGCGGAAGTCAAGAAAGCTAATATAAATTAGGGAGCTTTAATAAAAAGGGCTTCAACTAACTTTTATTTAATGAAAAACCACCCTAAACTATTATTTAATAAAAATGACTTCAATTTTAATCGTAAGGACACAAAACTTTTATCTCAGGCTCTACAAAAACTAAAACACACGGGCTTGCCAAAAAGCCCAAACCGCATAACAATTAATAAACCAAAACTACCTCTAACAGAGCCTAACCCAGGCCTGTTAGCCAAAAGTTATTAAATATCACCACTTCCCCAGAGCGCCATTAATTCTCACCAAACCTTCACACCGTACGAAAGCATTTTCAAGTTCTCAGAGCATTTTCACCTCCATTCCTCGAAACGTCAAGGATCTCAAAACATTTTCAAGTTTGATTCAAGCTTCCAAAACAATCTACACATCAAATCCGGAATTTCTCAACCCAAAAACTCCGTTTGAAGACGAAAAACTGAAAACATTCAAACTATAGGTTTGCAGAGTCGAAATCGGACAAACATAGGTACGAACCTATAATTTCTGATATTCTTGATGATTTCTTACTTTAATTTACTAAATATATACATTTGCATGTTTGAGATTCTAAAAAATGAATTATGTTTCCAGTTCTTCCACGGACGAATTCACCCATTTTTTCACGGTCACAAAAAACCCCAGAAAATAAACAGAGGTAACAATCTTACAATTTTTCTCAACATATTTCACAAAATCATACGGTTCATTGTTTATATGACTAACATCTACTGGAATCAACCATATTTCACAAAACCCAGATTATACTATTTCCTTAAATTTATTTTGTTATTTACTCTCAGTACGAATCCCTCACAGATCCACAAAAAAAGACTATTTACTAGCTAATCGTTCAATATATAAACATACATTACGCTATTACACGAACTAGTGTGATTCTCTGTTAATAATTTGTACATTCAACAAATAATATAGTTTGATAAATAGTGTAATTTTTTTGCTTCTGTTTGATAAACAGTATGGATCCAGAATCAATGTGGTGTTTTCTAGTTCACATTGACAAATAGTATGGATCCAGAATTAACGTGGTAAAAAAGTGTGGTTTTCTAGTTCACATTGATAAATATTCAGTTTTTGCTTTGGTAAAAAAATGTGATTTTCTACTTCAGTTTGATAAATAGTTCAGTTTGCTAAATGGTTCAGTTTGCTAAATAGTTTGGTTTGATAAATAGTTTAATTTGCTTTGGTAAAATAGTGTGCTTTCCTACTTTAGTTTAATAAATAGTTCAGTTTGCTAAATAGTTCAATTTGATAAATAGTTCAGTTTGCTAAATAGTTCAATTTGATAAATAGTTCAGTTTGCTTTATTAATAAAGTGTGGTTTTCTAGTTCACTTTGATAAATAGTTCAGTTTTGCTTTGCTAAAAAAGTGTTATTTTTTACTTCAGTTTGCTAAATGGTTCAGTTTGCTAAATAGTTCAGTTTGCTAAACAGTTCAGTTTGATAACTAGTTCAGTTTGCTTTTGGTAAAAAAAGTGTGGTTTTCTAGTTAACATTGACAAATAGTTCAGTTTTGCTCTGGTAAAAAACTGTGGTTTTCTACTTCAGTTTGATAAAAAGTTCAGTTTGCTAAATGGTTCAGTTTGCTAAATAGTTCAGTTTGATAAATAGTTCAGTTTGATAAATAGTTCAGTTTGCTTTCGTAAAAAAGTGTGGTTTTCTAGTTCACATTGACAAATAGTTAAGTTTTTGCTTTGGTAAAAAATGTGGTTTTCTACTTCAGTTTGATAAATAGTTCATTTTGCTAAATGGTTCAGTTTGCTAAATAGTTCACTTTGATAAATAGTTCAGTTTGCTTTGGTAAAATAGTGTGCTTTCCTACTTTAGTTTAATAAATAGTTCAGTTTCATAATAAAAAAATGGGTAAATGACAAAAAAAATACCTCAATGGTAGGAATTTATAACGCACCACAAAGTAGCACGCTATAATCCTATTGATTTTCCTTATTAACACTAAAATTTGTCGATTGTAGCATATGAAAATAAGGGTCTTTCTCGCAGAAGATTGTTTTATCCAAATACTTAAAAAGATGTCACAAAAATTGGTGGCTGTCTCCACTGCCCAGCCACCGAAAACTAATTCTTAGACCAACTTACACTTAACCAAATGCAACGAAATTTTATACACATAAACTAGACACACAGAGCTATGCTCACACAAATATTTGGGATTGTTGGAGTTGATTTGCTATTTAAATTAAATCGGACAAAACAGAACAGAAACAAAGTTTAAATAATGCCAATAGATTTTAACCACAAGTTAAGAAAAACGAGTTAGGGGAAATGCTATCCACCTCCAAATAATCATGCAAATATGTCATGTTTCATTCAAATTCCTTTTATTTTCGGATGAAGATGCTCAAGTTGGCTCAATGTTAGAACGCAACCTATTACTCTTTCTTACGTAGTATGTTAAGAGAATGGCGTTTTCAACTTAACTTAGTCCCTAGCAGGCAATCTAGAATGACGTGTTCATAGATTTAACAAGTAGAAATCATTAAGAATGAAAAGAGTTTGAGACATCACAAGGCATCGTAAGTACTGGCGTTGTCTTACTTATCCTAGAAATCGATTCACATGTTAACCACAATTAACAAGTGCCACTCTAGAACATATGTAGGTCCTCATTCAACAAGGGCAGTCACACATATATTCATAGCATTAAAATCCTAGATATGCTCACTATGTATGCATCCATAGAAACACAAAGAGAATTCATCAATGACATAAGTAGTGAATCAATTTTCATCCTTTCATAAAATTCATTCAAACAAAATATCACAACACATTCACAATCATATTCGGGGCTTCAAAACAGCCCCTAACTACTTAAAAATTAGTTACACATTATTATCAAATTAAAACAAAAATAAAACATAAGTTTGGAGGATAAAACCGAAATAGGGAGTTCAAACACTCTCTGTGCCGTGTCTGTGCCCTCTGGATTGTTTTCCGTTTCTCCCACCTCAGATTTCACTAGCTGCCAAGGCAGCTTCCCGTGCCACTAGGTTTCTGAATTTTGAAACCGTGCCTTGACTGCCTCCTCAGCTGCAAGGCAGCCTTTGATTCCCCCCTGCGCTGACTAGGCTATTTTCTGATTGGCCTCCTGTGCTGTGTTCTCCGAGGCCTCCTTCCTCTGGCTGCCAAATGGCAGCCTTGGTTTTGTGATCCGAGGCTCACCGACGCTGCCCTAGCCCCGCGTCTTCTTTTTCGTTTTTCCGAGGCTTCTAGCTGAGCTGCTGCTAAGGCAGCTCCTTGCTTCTTATTTTTTTTTTCTTTTCTATATTCTGAAAGGCCCTCCTCTCAGCCCTAATGAACTGCTATATTTTTCTGAGCCTCTTATTCCTCTTTCTTATATCTTCACGCTGCTTCCTTTTCTGCTGCCTCAAGGCAGCTTTGTTTTTATTTTCTTTTCTCTCCAGTGCTCTCTGCCTTGGTTGTATTGCATGCCTCGCTGTGCTCCTCACTATTATTTCTTTTTGCCGAGCACACCCATGTGCTCTCTGCCTTCCTTTCTTTTCTATTTTCTTCAGTCTGAGGCGCCTCACATGCTTCCTCCTTTTAAAATCCCCCGAGGCTTGTGATTTCAATATATAATAAACATTCTTTCTTTTGGCTGCCAAAGGCAGCCCACTCCATTCTCCACTTTATTCTCTGCCTTTCAAGCTTGCAAGGCCCCCTCCTAATTATTCTGCATTAAATTTATTAAACACATAAAACAAACCAACCCAATTACAATCACTCCAATCCGAATCGAAAATATAAACAAAGAAAATAAGTGAGCAAGGTAGTTTTTACGAATTTGGCACTTAAAATTTCACTTATTCAATTTTTATTTTCTTTGCTTGATAAATCTTATAAAACATAAAAATAACGTAAAAAACTCAAAAATATAAAGAACTAACTAAGAAAAGATAAGTGAATTTGATATAAAAATATATATAAATATGATCCGATCAAATACCCCCACACTTAGCTTTTGCTAGTCCTCGAGCAAAACAAAGAAAACCAGAAAAAGTAATAACATGAAAAACATTAGCTTCCCCCTATGTGACCCTCATAGAATTTAATTCGAGAACATAAATTAGCAGGAACCATAGCTAGCACAAACAAGCTAATCCAAGTCCATCTTCCTTATTCAAATATTAGCAGTAATCTTTAAATCATCCTCGAAGTGTAGTGTGTGAGATAGCCATGCTAATGCAATTTCAAGTTTTTATTTTTAAAATCATCATATGCAAACTAGCAACCTTCTCACGGGATATGCACTCAATCACACATGTGTTTAGTTTTAATGTGTTTCGCTCAAAGAAACAAATGTGAAAGTTCTACCATAAGCTTGCATAAAGATCACTTCTCCACAGTCATAATTGCAAAACTTAAATCAAGAGGACTTTTATTGGATGTAATGAGGCTAAGGGATAGGGTTATTGAAACGAAAGAATAGGAAAACACAAGTTCCAAGTTACATTGCAAGCAATTCTTTTAGTTGAGATTTATAAGAACTCAAGCTCTCCAACGATTCTTTTAACACCTCCAACCACACCCTTAAACTGAAACTTTAAACTTTTTATTTTATTTTATTTTCTTTTTCTTTTCTCTTTTTTTTTTTTTTTTTTTTTTTTTTTTTTTTTTTTTTTAGAAGAACATAACTAAATACCAACATGAAATACCCCCACACTTATTTTTTTTGCCAAACCTTCCAAGTATTTCACAAACATTTCTTACAAGACAATCTCAAATTGCTCGCTTGGAAAGGGTAAGGAAACATGTTTTGAGGTATAAGGGTAGACATATCTGGTGATAAGAAATAAAAGGCTCAACATAACGGCTCAAATAGGCAATCTAATGATATCATTTTTCTTTGGGAAACATGTTTATTTGGGCCATGGTGGTAAACCTAATGCCTCTATCATTTTCAAGTTCACACAATCAATGACAAATATTTCGAAAGATCGTTACGCAAGTTCTAGAGATGTATCTCACATAAGTTCATCACACATAAAAGAATAGGAGTGTATGAAAAATGCACACACTTTCAATAGGCTCAAAAACTCACATAGGATGTATATGGTCACTAAATTCACATATGAAGCTTTAAGTCATGCTTTAGTTTCACATCAATAAGGCTATGTGCATTTGATTTTTCAAGAATAATCAAACATGTACAAAACTAACAAGAGAATAAGGAATTTCACATAACACATGTTAACTAAGTTCTTGATAATCATGGTTCAAATTTCATCCAGTTATATCATTGGGTCGGGAAACTCATAAAAAATCTAATTTAAAACAATAAGGAAAATAAGACAATATTTTTGGATTTTTTTAAATTTTTCGAAAAAAAATTAAATAAAACAAAACTAATTAAGAAAACAAAAACAACAACATGGAAACAAATGAAACCAGTTCAAAGTCGAAGGTACAAAAAATTTCAATTTGGTCATTTTTTATACTTGATACCCCCACACTTAAACTAGACATTGTCCCCAATGTCAGAAAACATTAATATGCAAAAAAAAAAAGAAATGAACAAATAATACGAAATAAAATAAAGAAAAAGGGACTGAAAACTTCCCTAATTTGCAGAAAACTCAATCGAGGACTCCCAAGCGTAAATTTTGCAATCAACTTCAAGGGTGGAAATAACCGAAAGTTCCTGCAAAGAAAAGAAATAAATCAGTTAATAGTACGCAAGAAAATATGGAAAACGCAAACGAAAAATTGAAAATGAAATTAAAAGATAATGAAAAGAACTAATAGGCGATCATTGGTCGCTCGTTGATTTTCCACAGCTTTCATCTTGAACAGGATGAGCCTCCTTCTTGCAAGTGCTCCTCAGCTTAGTTGAGGATGAATCAGCACATTGTCTCTACATGCTTCAAGTACTCAGGTCTCCATGCAGATGGCCTCTTCTTGAACTCTTGGATCATCTCAGACTCCGTTTTCATCTGGAGGCACCTCAGACTCCTCCTGCTTCGTCTGTGAGGTACTTTTGCTTTTGAAGAAGTACCTCAACACAAGTTTATTTTTGAAGTGGGCTGGGAGGGGTCTGAGATGAGTACTCGAGAGCAAGACTAGGTAAGCAATCAGGATCTCACTTTCTCCATGTTCTTCAGATGAAGGTGAGGAGAAAACGTGATATGAGATACTTTTGCTTTTAACCTTTTTGATATGAAATACTTTTGCTCTGGAAGTTTGTTTTCTGGGGTGATCCAAGGGATGAAGAACACTGAGTAACTCGAAAGCTTTCTTTGGGAAAACATTGTCGGAGATGAAGAGAGGTTGAAAGGTTGAGAGGGTGTGCATTTGCTGTGGAGGCAAATGTCGAAACTTATAGAAATTTTTCTTCCTCAACAGGAACTATTCTCGCACTATTTGTCGGCAGCCGGTGGATGGATGAACAGTACCAGTTACGCGCTTTCTGACAAAGCGTCCGTAATTTCCGCAAGGCTGACGATGCAAGTGACGAGTGACGACACGTCTGGAATGATGATCTTTTGAAAACCGAAGTTCAAATCCGGGTTCGGCTAATGGTTTTCGCAAAACTCCAAGCAGTATGTGACGAGTGACGACAAAATTGGAAAAACAGAACGCCACGTGATTGCTCAGTCAAGCCCAGCTTTTGAGAAAAGAAAGGGCTCTTTTGAGAAATGAGCGTCGGCTTTTGAGAAATGTGTCCGACTCTTCGATTGGCGCGAGGACGCGTCTTCGACCTTTGAGGAGCGCTTCTTAATTTTCTTCTTTTTATAGAGGCATGAATTTTGTTTCACCTCACACTTGAACTCCCTTCTGCAAACACTCCCTTCTTGCACTTCTGCACACTTAATCTTTCCGATCTCTTCTTGCACTCCTTCACTCTTACACCTTCCGATCTCTTCTTCCTCAACACCCTAAAAAAATGTCTTGCCCTTCCGACCGTCGCCTTAATTTGAATGTCGGGGAAGACGATGACTCGTCTTCTCTGAACAACATTTGGAATCCTCATTCATCACTCCTAATGGTCCTCTTACAGTCGGGGACACAATGATGAGGAACGATATAACCGCTACGGTGGTTGCTCGAAATCTTCTTACTCCTAGAGACAATAGGATGCTATCCAGGCGGTCTGACGAACTGGCCGGTCAGGACTCCCTGGCTCTCAGCGTCCAAAGTGCAGGCTCAGTTTCAAACATGGGCCAGCGCCTGCTTGCCCGAACTCGTCAGGTGGAGTCACTGATGGCGGAGGTGGCAAGTCTTCGGCAAGAGGTCAGAAGACTCAGGCACGAGAACAAAGAGTTGCACATGTTTGCAACTAGTTACTCGACCAGCATGAAGAGGAAGCTGGACCAGCTGCAGGAGTCGGACGGTCGGATCCAGAGTGATCATGAAAGGTTCATGGCGCTACTCCCGAGGTTTATGTTGCCTTCGTCCTCTGGAGTTGCACCAAATGTTCTGGCTCCGGAGATTCCAACTCTGGCTCTTCGTCTTCCCGGAGCTCCGTCGATCTCTGAGGCACCACCTGACCAATGACCAATGAATGCTATTAGTTCACACTTCATTGTAAATTATTTCTGCTTTATATATATATATATATATATATTATTAATATTTTTTTAAATTTATTTTAAGCAATGCAAAACATGTAATGCAAAATATATAAATTAATGCAAAAAGACTTGTTTACCCGCACTTAAAATAAACATTGCCTTTAATGTTTTAAACACAAACTGAAAGAAATCAATCAAATAACACAACAAACTAAACAAAAACAAAATGAAAGCAATAAAGATAAGGGTGTAAGAAAATTCAAATTTTTTTTTATGCATGGGTTGCCTCCCAAGAAGCGCTTGCTTTAACGTCCGCAACCGGACGGTACCAAGAGTGATCATTCAAGGGGCTCTGGTTCTTGAAGGACTACAACCTCCACATCATGCTCGGCAAAAGACTCGTAATATAGCTTAAGTCTATGCCCATTCACTTTGAACATGTTTCCCGTCTTCATACTTTGGATTTCCACTGCACCATGAGGAAAAATATTAGTTACAACAAATGGACCAACCCATCGAGAACGAAGTTTACCTGGAAATAACCGAAGGTGAGAATTAAACAGAAGAACTTTCTGTCCAATGACAAAGTTCTTCCTTAAGATCATCTTATCATGAAACGCCTTTGATTTCTCTTTGTATATTCGACTCGACTCGTATGCATCATTCCGGATTTCATCCAGCTCATTCAATTGCAGCTTCCTTTGCTTTCCAGCAACACTCATGTCCATATTGTAAGCTTTGATCACCCAATAAGCTTTGTGTTCCAATTCTACTGGAAGACGACATGGTTTCCCATAAACTAACCGAAATGGTGACATTCCAATAGGAGTCTTATAGGCAGTCCTGTAAGCCCATAACGCATCGTTCAAGCGCATGCTCCAATCTTTCCTACTCGGGCTAACAGTTTTCTCCAAAATTTGCTTCACCTCGCGATTTGATACTTCTGCTTGACCACTAGTTTGTGGATGATAAGGTGTAGACACCTTATGTGTGACATTGTACTTTCTCAGCAACGCTTCAAAAGTTCTGTTGCAGAAGTGACTCCCTCCATCACTGATGATTGCTCTAGGTATTCCAAATCTTGTAAAGATGTTAGTCTTAATAAAATCTGAAACAACTTTAGAGTCATTAGTTTTGGTGGCTTTCGCTTCCACCCATTTAGAAACATAATCCACAGCCAATAAAATGTAAAGAAAACCATTTGAAGATGGAAAAGGTCCCATGAAATCAATGCCCCACACATCAAAAATCTCAACAATCAAAATAGGTGTTTGTGGCATTTGATTTCTCGGGCCAAGTTACCTGCTCGTTGACAACGATCACATGTTGCACAAAACTCATACGCATCCTTAAACAGATTGGGCCAATAAAAACCACTCTCTAACACCTTAAGTGCTGTCCTCTTTGCTCCAAAATGGCCGCCACATGCATAAGAATGACAAAAAGTTAGAATAGATTTAAACTCAGATTCGGGTACACACCTTCTAATCAACTGATCAGGGCAATATTTCCACAAATATGGATCGTCCCACTCGTAGAATTTGGCGGTTTTGACAAGCTTATCTTTCTGAGCACGTGTAAAATCATCCGGAATCTTTTTGGTCACCTTGTAATTGATAAAATCTGCATACCAAGGGTCAGTGGCATTCAATAAAAACAATTGCTCATCCGGAAAACTCTCACGTAAAGGGATGAGATCTTCCTCTGTGTTTGCATGTGTGAGTCTGCTAAGATGATCTGTTACAACATTCTCACTCCCTTTCTTATCCTTGATCTCCAAGTCAAACTCTTGAAGCAGAAGTATCCATCGAATGAGTCGCGGTTTTGCCTCATTTTTTGTGAGTAGATACTTTAATGCTGCATGGTCAGAAAACACAATAATTTTAGTCCCAATCAGATAAGATCGAAATTTCTCTAAAGCGAATACAACAGCTAAAAGTTCCTTCTCTGTTGTTGAATAATTCAATTGTGCATCATTAAGTGTCCGAGATGCATAATAAATGACATGTGGCACTTTGTTGACTCGTTGTCCTAGAACTGCACCGACATCATAGTCTGAAGCATCGCACATCAACTCAAAAGGTAAACTCCAATTTGGTGGCATGATCACAGGAGCCGTGGATAACAACTCATTCAGCTTGTTGAATGCTACCACACACTCTTCATTCACATCAAATGATACATCCTTTTGAAGCAAACGACACAACGGTCTAGAAATCTTTGAGAAGTCCTTCATAAACCTGCGATAAAAACCTGCATGTCCCAGAAAAGAGCGAACCTCCCTGACAGTAGTAGGGAGAGGCAAAGAACTAACAAGTTCTGCTTTAGACTTATCCACTTCAATTCCCTTTTCAGATATGATATGCCCTAGAACTAATCCATGAGAAACCATGAAATGACATTTTTCCCAATTTAAGACCAGATTAGTTTCTTGGCAACGTTTCAAAACTAGGGACAGATTATGTAGACATGCATCAAAAGAATCACCATAAACAGAAAAATCATCCATGAACACTTCAATTATTTTCTCAATCATATCAAAAAAGATACTCACCATACACCTTTGAAATGTGGCAGGTGCGTTGCAAAGTCCAAACGGCATCATTCGATATGCAAATGTACCAAATGGACATGTGAAAGTCGTCTTTTCTTGATCCTCTGGAGCAACTGCAATTTGATTATATCCAGAGTAGCCATCAAGAAAACAATAATGAGAATGACCAGCTAACCTTTCCAACATTTGATCAATGA
The DNA here is from genome assembly GCA_963580275.1 of Crataegus laevigata. Lineage (NCBI taxonomy): Eukaryota > Viridiplantae > Streptophyta > Magnoliopsida > Rosales > Rosaceae > Crataegus > Crataegus laevigata. The sequence continues at coordinate 36,860,083 of OY756938.1, read as the reverse complement.
ATGGGACTGGAAAGTGATCCTTGCGTGCGGTGTTGTTTATCTTCCGATAGTCTGTACAAACTCTCCAACTGTTTTGCACACGTGTAGGCACTAGCTCATTAGCTTCATTCTTAACAACTGTGACTCCTGATCGCTTTGGGACTACATGAACAGGGTTCACCCACTTGCTATCCGAAATAGGATATATGATGCCAACATCAAGAAGTTTGATAACCTCTTTCTTGACGACCTCCATCATGAAGGGATTTAAACGACGTTGAGCTTCCCTTGTTGGTTTTGCACCTTCCTCCAACAGAATCTTATGCATACATGTAGCTGGATTTATACCTTTGATATCTGTAATGCTCCAAGCTATGGCAGTTTTGTGATCCTTCAGTACCCGGATCAGTTTCTCCACCTCCTCTCCTATGAGTTGTGATGATATGATGACTGGTAATGTTTCATCCTCTCCCAAAAATGCATACTTCAAATAATCAGGAATCGATTTAAGCTCCAATTTGGGTGCCTGAATCATAGAAGGAAGATTTCTTTCGTTAGAAATAGGAAGAGAAATAAAATAGGCAGAAGACTTACCGTGAATTGGAGAAAGAGACTCAAGATCTGCCATGGTCTGAATTAATTCTTCTTCACTATGCTCAAAAGCATTAAGCTTTTCATGTGTAATGCTATGCACTAACACCTTTTCTAAATTATCTTGTCCCACATTTTCATTAAAACAATCCTGCACAAAATAGTCAAATGCATCAATAGAAGAACAAGATTCAAAATCATTAGGGTACCTCATAGCATCGAAAATTCTGAATTTGACGACTTCCCCATCAATTTCCATGGTCAAAGTACCATCATAGACGTCAATCTTCGTACGTGCCGTTCTAAGGAATGGTCTTCCCAATATCAGAGGAAGTGCAGTAGGCATAGGGTCATGTTCCATCTCAAGAACAAAAAAATCAGCAGGAAAAATAAGCTCATTCACTTGCACAAGTACATCCTCCAATAGGCCTTTGGGATATCTATTTGAACGGTCTGCCAACTGGATTATTACCTTTGTTTCCTTCAACTCTCCAAGGTTCAGTGATTCATACACTGAATATGACATCAGATTGATGGATGCTCCCAAATCACACAATGCTCTCCCAAACTCTTTCCCTCCAATTACACATGGAATGGTAAAGCTACCGGCATCCTTCAACTTTGGTGGTAGCTTCCTTTGCAAAACAGCTGATGCTTCCTCACTTAATGCCACAGTTTCTCGATCATTGAATCTCCTCTTGTTTATACAAAGCTCTTTAAGGAACTTTGCATATTTTGGCACTTGTTTTATGGCATCCAGAAGAGGCAAGTTCACTTGGACTTTTCGGAAAGTGTCCAAGATTTCCTTATCAGATTGCTCTTTCTTCGACTTCATAAACCTGCCAGGGAAAGGAACAGGGACACATGAGTTAAACGAATTTTGAATTTGTTTGCTTAACTTACCAGAATCTTTTTTGTTTGATTCAATTACTTTATGAGACTTTTCAGTTTCTGTTGAAGCCTCATCTTGCTCAAGATTCCTGGTTTGTAGCTCCCCTTTTTGCATCCTCGGCTGCTCACAAACTTCTTGTCCACTTCTTAAAGTCATAGCATTCAATTGCTCCGCATTTGGATTTGCCACAGTTTGGCTAGGCAACCTTCCTTGTTGGTGTTGTTGCCCCATCAAACTTGCTAACTGACTCATCTGGCGCTCAAGGTTTTCAATTGCCTTGTCTGTTTTCTGTTGATGAGATTGAGTAGAGTTAGCTAAGGAAGCAATTAAATCCTCAAGAGACTTACTCGGAGCTTGTTGTTGTTGAGGCTGAAATGGTGCCTGTGGTCTTGCTTGGAAGAAGCCAGGTGGACAGTTATAGTTGTTGGGAGCAGATTGTTGTCCATTGTCTTGATTGTTCCACTTTAAGTGTGGATGATCGCGCTACCCTGCATTATAGTTGTTGGAATATGGATCATACTTTTGCCTTTGTTGCCCTTGAAACCCTCCTAATGCATTAGCTTGCTCAAGACCACCTTGATCCCTCAATGATGGGCATATATCCGTGGTATGTCCCATCATTGAACATACACCGCACACCTGTGTTGGACCCACCATAACCTGTTGCACAAGATTAGTCAAGTTAGCTAATTGTAATTCAATATTAGAATTAGCACTTACCTCGTTAACTTTCTTAAAAGATGACTCTTCTCTTCCTCCAAATTGTCGTGTGTTGCCAGCAATGTTCTTTATTAATGCCTTAGCATTAATTGGTGTCTTATCCATAAATGCTCCTCCACTTGCTGCATCAAGCATTACACGATCAGTACCACACAATCCCTCATAAAAATATTGTATTAAAAGATGCTCTGAAATTTGATGATTAGGACAAGATGCAACCAAATGTGTGAACCGTTCATAATAATCTCCAAAGGGCTCTCCATGTTGTTGTCGGATTGCACATATGTCTTTCCTTATGCTTGCAGCTTTTGTGGCCGGAAAATATTGTTCCAAGAATGCTTGCTTCACTTGATTCCATGTGTTTATTGATCCCGGCGGTAAATTGTAAAGCCACTCCTTTGCCTTAGCTTCTAATGTAAATGGGAATGCTCTCAACTTGACTTGCTCCTCATTCACATTTGCTGGTCTCATTCCTGAACATACTACATGAAACTCCATGAGATGCTTGTTGGCATCCTCAGTTGAGAACCCATGGAACTTAGGCAAATAATGAATCATGCCGGACTTGAGCTCACATCCTCCTTCTTCATTTGGATATGTGATGCACAATGGTTGTTGATCCGTGTTTGGCGTTGCCAACTCCCTCAGAGTACGGTTATCAGCCATGTCTCCTTGTGGTTTTTCCTCCTCTATTGAACTCAAATGTGGTGGAGACGATGATGATGGTACGGACATCAACGCTTGATTCTGTTTGATTTCTCCTCGAACCTTTCGAAGTATTCGTTCAGGCTCAGGATTGTAAGAAGCTAAATCAATGTTCTCAGACCTTCGAGTCTGCATATACTACAAAGAGTACATGAAATAAACCCAAAACCAAAAACACTAAATAAACAAGAAATAGAAAATAATTAAAATAAATAACAAAATACAAATAAACTAAAAATATAAAAATAAACCAAAAACACTCAATAATAATAATAATAAAAATATGAAAATAAATAATAAAAATAAAAATAAAAATAAACTAAAATAATAATAATAAAATATAAGCAATTAGAAATAACAATCCCCGGCGACACGGCGCCAAAAATTTGATAGGAATTTATAACGCACCACAAAGTAGCACGCTATAATCCTATTGATTTTCCTTATTAACACTAAAATTTGTCGATTGTAGCATATGAAAATAAGGGTCTTTCCCGCAGAAGATTGTTTTATCCAAATACTTAAAAAGATGTCACAAAAATTGGTGGCTGTCTCCACTGACCAGCCACCGAAAACTAATTCTTAGACCAACTTACACTTAACCAAATGCAACGAAATTTTATACACATAAAGAAAGAAAAAAGAAATTTGATATAGATCTGATCAAGATCATTCAATGCTATGACTCCAAGCAACAAAAGTTTAAATTTGGAGATCATGACCCAAAAGCAATAACTAGTGAATATGTCGTTGAAATATTTAGATTGAACAACAAAGGGGTTGAACTACCACACACTGACAAGTCCACAAAAAATATAAAGGACAAGTTTGTCAAAACATACTTCGCAAAGCAAAAAATTGTGAAAAAAGGACATTGTTGAAGCATATCAAAAATCAGTCCATGACAAAACTCCCGAAAGGGCAAAAGATACTGCTTCAATTATATGTGTGCATCTGTTACAATCACTGTTATTTGCAACGTCCGGAACTTACATCGCATGGAGCTTCGTAACAATTTGTGGAGCTTTGGACCAAATCAGCAAATACAACTGTGCAAAGGGAGTGAGAGATTACTTGTTCAAGATGATTAACAAATCAAAGAAAAAGAGGACAAATGGAGAAGAATCAGCAACAATAAGCGGATGCATGACGGGATTTTAAAACCGCACAAATTTAAACCCTCTTTTTGACAATTGTAGTATAGGTGTAAGTAGGGTATCGTTCTAAGCCGGGAATTAGGAGGGATTGCTAATCTACTCTAAATTAATTTAAAAATATTAAACAAGACTCAAGGACACAAAAATAGGCTAAAAACTCTAATAACTCGAAACACACTTAGAATGACTCAAAATAATGAAAACAATCAAATTAACTCAATCTAGACACTAGGGACAGAATTTGGACGGAAATCAAATTAAAAGATTAAAAAAAATGAAAACTAACTAAATAATATAATTTAATAATGGGGGGGGGGGGGGGCGTTTGGTTTTGATGAAATTGAATTTAAAACAGAAACTTGAAAACAAACTTCAAAGAAAACATATTTTTATGAAATAGAATGATGAGACACTAGTTAGAGGGGTCCTTATCCACACATGAACATATGCATAAAATTTGATTCCCAGTTATGAATTCAACAAACGAATGAATGACAATGCTCCAAGTTAATTAGGTCCGCTTAAATTAACTTTCAGATTTCCCTAGATTCATTGAATTGGACGGAATACGCATCACAACCAAATTATTCTTATCAAGTTCCCTAACTATGGAATACGCATGATAGAGAGACATATCAAAGATCATTAAGTTCAATGGAAATTATAAAGATCGACTAGGCATTCATAACTATGGAATACGCATGTTAATCCAACCTAGGGTTTACTAAACACAATCGTGACTAGCGATCTTTACTACTCATGAATATAAGTTCATAACGATTAGGTGAAATTCCCTTATATCCTAGCATCAAGTCTAAGCATGCAAATTAAGTGTCGACTCTCAACCCACATACATAAACAAGTTCTTAATCAAAACAGAAAAGTAAACCTCATCCAACATTCATAAATTCATAACTGGAGTAAATCAAATTATAATAAACATATATCCATGGTTTCAAATTCACCTCTAACTAAACAGAAATTAATTCCACATGTTTAACATAATTGAAAAGCAAATTAAATTAAACATGAATTTGAGAAAAATAGAACCAAATGAGATTGCTCTCTGTGCTCTTCGGTGCCACTGTGCAGTTTGCTTTGTTTTGCACCGTGCCAGGTCGCTGCCTTCTGGGCAGCGCCGTGCCCTCTCAAATCCCTGTCCGCTCAAGCTGCCAGCTGCCTTGTTTCCGTGCCCTGGTTTTAGTCTGCCAAGGCCTGGCCTTCTTCCAAGTCTCTCGGTATTGGCAGCTGCTTCACCCTTCTCTAATTGCTGCTTGGCAGCTGCCCGAGATTGGCAGCACCGTTTGTTTTTATTTTCTTCCCGTGGCCTGCGCCTTGCTGCCCAAATGTGCCGCCAGCCTCCTGAGAGCTCTTTTCTTATTTTCTTCCTAGCCGAGGCTCCCCTTTGACGCCCTGGCGCTGCCAAGTAGCAGCCTATTTCTCTCTCTCTGGCTGCGTGCGCAGCCTTCTGTGTCTTCCTTGCAATTGGCTGCCAAAGGCAGCCTTTATTTTTTTATTTTTTTTATCTCCCTACTCTTTCTCCGAGGCCTCCTCCTCGTTAATGGCCTCCTCCCTCCTGCCCAATGGCAGAGCTCCTTTATATTTTCCCTTCCCCTGCTCTCGGTTCACCCTTTGCTGCCTTTTTTTATTTTCTTGTGTTCTGTTTCTTTTTATTATCCTCGTGAGCTCCCATTGCTTGCCAGCTGCCCGAGCATCTTTTTTTTCTTTCGGTGGAGGACTCCTCCCACATGCTTCACGCCTTCCAGCTAGTAATCACACACACACACAACATCATATATATATATATATATATTCTTTTCCAAATGATAAGTTCAATTCAACAGGCAAGATAGTTTAGACGAATTTATTACTTAACATTTTACTTATTCTATTTTTATTTTCTTTGCTTGATAAATTCTATAAAACACAAAAACAACGTAAATAGCTCAAAAATATAAGGAACTAACGAAGAAAAGACGAGTAAATTTGATGTAAAATGTATATAAATATGGTCCGATCAAATACCCCCACACTTAGCTTTTGCTAGTCCTCGAGCAAAACAAAGAAAACAAGAACAAGTAATAACATGAAAAACATTAGTTTCCCTCTATGTGACCCTCATAGAATTTCATTTGAGAACACAAATCATCAAGAACCATAGCTAGCACCAAACAAGCTAATCCAAGCTCATCTTCCTTATTCAAATATTAGCAGTAATCTTTAAATCATCCTTGAAGTGTAGTGTGTGAGATAGCCATGCTAATGCAATTTCAAGTTTTTATTTTTAAAATCATCATATGCAAACTAGCAACCTTCTCACAGGATAAGCACTCAATCACACATGTGTTTAGTTTTAATGTGTTTCGCTCAAAGAAACAAATGTGAAAGTTCTACCATAAGCTTGCATAAAGATCACTTCTCCACAATCATAATTGCAAAACTTAAATCAAGAGGACTTTTATTGGATGTAATGAGGCTTAGGGATAGGGCTATTGAAACGAAAGAATAGGAAAACACAAGTTCCAAGCTACACTGCAACCACAATTCTTTTGTTGAGATTTATAAGAACTCAAGCTCTCCAACAATTCTTCTAACACCTCCAACCACATCCTTAAACTGAAACTTTAAAAACTTTTTATTTTCTTTGTATAAATCTTTTTTTTTTTCCTCTTTTTTTAAAAAAAATAAATAAATACAAACATGAAATACCCCCACACTTATTCTTTTGCCAAACTCCTTCCAAGTACTTCACAAACATTTCTCATAAGACAGTCTCAAATTTCTCGCTTGGAAAGGGTAAGGAAACATGTTTGAGGTATAAGGGTAGACATATCTGGTGATAAGAAATAAAAGGCTCAACAAATACGGCTCAAATTGGCAATCTAATGATATCATTTTTTTCTTTGGGAAATATGGTTATTTGGGCCATGGTGGTGAACCTAATGCCTCTATCATTTTCAAGTTCATGCAATTAATGACAAATATTTCGAAAGATCGTTACGCAAGTTCTAGAGATGCATCTCACATAAGTTCATCACACATGAAAGAATAAGAGTGTATGAAAAATGCACACACTTTCAATAGGCTCAAAAACTCACATAGGATGTAAATGGTCACTAAATTCGCATATGAAGCTTTAAGTCATGCTTTTAATTTCACATCAACAAGGCTATGTGCATTTGGTTTTTTCAAAGATGATCAAACATGTACAATACTAACAAGAGAGTAAGGAATTTCATATAACACATGTTAACTAAGTTCTTGATAAACATGGTTCAAATTTAATCCAATTATATCATTGGGTCGGGAAACTAACAAAAATCTAATTTAAAACAATAAGGAAAACAAGACAATATTTTTGGATTTTTTTAAATTTTTCGAAAAAAATTAAATAAAACAAAACTAATTAAGAAAAAAAAAACAATAACATGGAAACAAATGAACCAGTTCAAGGTCGAAGGTACAAAAAATTTCAATTTGGTCATTTTTTATACTCTTGATACCCCCACACTTAAACCAGACATTGTCCCCAATGTCAGAAAACATTAATATGCAAATAAAAATATAAAAATAAAAATAAAAATAAAATTACTAAATGAAAAGAAACAAAATAAAGCAATGGACTGAAAACTTCCCTAATTTGCAGAAAACTCAAGCGATGACCCCCAAGCTTAAATTCTGCAATCAACTTCAAAGGTGGAAATATTCAAAAATTCCTACAAAGAAAAGAAATAAATCAGTTAAGCACGCAAGAAAATATAGAAAATGCAAACGAAAAATAGAAAATGAAAATAAAAGACAATGGATAGAACTAATAGGTGATCATTGGTCGCTTGATGTTGCTTTTCCACAGCTTTCATCTTGAACTGGATGGGCCTTCTTTCTTGCAAGTGCTCCTCAGCTTAGTTGAGGATGAGTCAGCACGTTGTCTCCACATGCTTCAAGTACTCAGGTCTCCACGCAGGTGTGGCATCTTCTTGAACTCTTGGATCATCTCAGACTCCGAATTCATCTGGATACAATTCAGACTCCTCCTGCTTCGTCTGTGAGATACTTTTGCTTTTGAAGAAGTACCTCAACACAGGTTTATTTTTGAAGTGGGCTGGGAGGGGTCTGAGATGAGTACTCGAGAGCAAGACTAGGTAAGCAATCAGGATCTCACTTTCTCCATGTTCTTCAGATGAAGGTGAGGAGAAAGCGTGATATGAGATACTTTTGCTTTTAACCTTCATGATATGAAATACTTTTGCTCTGGATGAATTGTTTTCTGGGGTGCTCCAAGGGATGAAGAACACTGAGTAACTCGAAAGGTTTCTTTGGGAATACATGATCGGATCATATTTATATATATTTTTATATCAAATTCACTCGACTTTTCTTAGTTAGTTCGTTATATTTTGAGCTGTTTACGTTATTTTTGTGTCTTAATAGAATTTATCTAGCTAAGAAAATAAAAATAGAATAAGTGAAGTGTTAAGTATTAATTTCATCTAAACTATCTTGTCTGTTAAATTAATACTTATCATTTAGAAAATAATATATATATATTTATATTTATTTATATATTTATATTTATTTATTTATATATATATATATATATTTATATTTATATATTTATATATTAATATATTATATTAATATAATTTAATGTGTGTGTGGTGTGTTAGAAGAAAGCTTAAAAAAAGAAGAGTGGAAGCATGCATTCGGTGGAGCACTAAGAAAATGATGAAAGACACTCGGTCAAAAGGAAGGAATAATAGCAGAAAATAATAAAGAAAGGCAAGACATGGGGTGGAGCGTGAAAAAAGGAGAGGCTCTCGGTGGAAGTTGGAACCGAGAGGAGAGAGGCCCTCGGGTGACCTTAAAAAGTCTGGGGAGAAGGCAGCCTTGAGGGGGATCTGCCAATAAGGGCAGCGCATAAGCTGCCATTCGAGAAAAGGCGCAAAGGCCAGACAGAAGGAAGCCTCGAGGAAGCTGCCTTTGAGGCGGTTTGGAAGCTAAGAGAAAGAGGGAGGTCCTCGACGGGGAAGAAGGCTGCCTTTGCAGCTTGCGGAGGAAGAAGCTTGCGGCACAGAAAGGAAAAACAAAGGCAAGCTGCCTTTGGCAGCTTAAGCACGCAGCCAGAGAAGCGCATAAGGGGGTAGAACCAGGGGAAATCAAGAAAGTTGGCGCTGACGCAAGAAGGCCAGCCACCTTGGTGAGCCTCGGGAAAGAGCCATTTTGGCCATTTGGCAGCAGGTGCCTCGGAGAAAAAGAAGAAAACGTGCAGCAAAAGAAGGGCAGTCACTGATCTGTCCAAGCTGCTTAGCAGAGCCAATTAGCTCACGGGAATCCTTGCACCTCATTTCGGTTTAATCTCTCCAAACTTATGTTTTTATTTATGTTTTTATTTATAAATAATGTGTAATTAATTTGTTTTGGCTAGAGGTTAATTCAAAGCCATAGATATATTTGTAATTTGAATTGATACCTTCAGTTGTGATTTATGAGTTGTGATTTAATTTGCTTAACTGCTTGATTAATAACTTATTGGTGTTTGTCGATTAAGAATGCATACTTAATATACATGCATGAATTTGATGCTAGAATATAAGTGAATTTCACCTAATCGTTATGAACTTATATTCATGAGTAGTGAAGGTTGCTAGTCACAATCGCGTTAAGTGAATTCTTGGCAGGAGTATCATGCTTTTCATAGTTACGAATGCCTTGTCAACACTTATGATTTTCATAGAACATAATGATCTTTAATCGTATCTCTATTGTGCTTTTCACGTAGACAACTTTTGGGGAATAATTTGAGTTGTTGTATGCTGTTCATCCAATTCAATAACTTAAGGAAAATCTGAAGGTTAATTTAAGCGTACCTAATTAATTCGGAGTGTTGAGATTTACAATTTATTGAAAGAACAACTGAAGGTCAATTTAGATTGCATATGTGTCTTGTGTGGAGAAAAACCCTCTAGCCAATCCGTCGCCTATCCGTTCACTTTTTATTTTATGTTTTTGTCAATTCTGTAATGTATTTAAGTTTAATTTACGATTTGTCAAAACCAAACCCCCCCCATTATTAAATTATATTATTTATTTAGTTTTCATTATTTTTAGTCTTTTAATTCAATTTCCGTCCTATTGATTTCCTAGTGTCTAATTTGATTGTTTTCATTATTTTGAGTCATTCTAAGTGTGTTTCGAGTTTTTAGCCTAGTTTTGTATTTTTGAGTCTTGTTTAATATTTTTAAATTAATTTAGAGTAGATTAGCAATCCCTCCTAATCCCCGGCCTAGAACGATACGCTACTTACATCTATACTACAACTGTCAAAAAGAGGGTTAAATTTGTGCGGTTTTAAAATCCCGTCAATACATTCTCGGAGATGAAGAGAGGTTGAGATGGTGTGCCTTTGCTGTGGAAGGCGAAGGTCGAAACTTATAGAAATTTTCTTCACAACCGGAACTATTCCCTCACTATTTGTCGGCAGCCGGTGGATGGATGAATAGTACCAGTTACGCGCTTTCTGACAAAGCTGCCCGTAATTTCCGCAAAGCTGACAATGCATGTGACAAGTGACGACACGTCTGGACAAATCGATCGCCTCGTGATTTCTGAGTCAAGCCCAGCTTTTGATAAAGGAACGACTCTTTTGAGAAAGGAGCGTCCAGCTTTTGAGAAATCCGGCTCTTCGATTTGCGCGAGGACGCCTCTTCGATCTGCGAGGAGCTCCTCTTCGATCTCTGAGAAGCGTCTCTTTGATTTGCTTCTTTTTATAGAGGCACGAATTATGCTTCGCATCACACTTGAATTCCCTCCTGCTAACACTCCCTTCTTACACTTCGGCAATCTTACTCCTTCCGCACTCTTCTTCCTCAGCACCTTCTAAAAAAAATGTCTTTGCCCTTCCGACCGTCGCCTTAACTTGAATGTCGGAGAAGACGATGACTTGTCTTCTCCGAACAACATTTGGCATCCGTCCTTCATATCCCCCAATGGTCCTCCTACAGTCGGGGACACAATGATGAGAAATGATATGACCGCTACGGTGGTTGCTAGGAATCTTCTTACTCCTACAGACAATAGGATGCTATCCAGGCGGTCAGACGAGTTGGCTGTTCAGGACTCTCTTGCTCTCAGCGTCTAGTGTGCAGGCTCAGTTTCAAACATGAGCCAACGCCTTCTTGCACGCTCTCGTCAGGTTGAGTCACTGATGGCGGAGGTGGCTAGTCTTCGGCAAGAGGTCAGAGGACTCAGGAACAAGAACAAGGAGTTGCACATGCTTGCAACTAGTTACTCGACCAGCATGAAGAGGAAGCTGGACCAGCTGCAGGAGTCGGACGTTCGGATTCAGAGTGATCATGAAAGGTTCATGGCGTTACTTCCGAGGTTTATGTTGCCTTCGTCCTCTAGAGTTGCACCAAGTGTTCCGGCTCCGGAGATTCCAACTCTGGCTCTTCGTCTTCCCGGAGCTCCGTCGACTTCTGTGGCGCCACCTGACCAATGACCAATGAATGCTATTAGTTCACATCATTGTAAAATATTTCTGCTTTTATTTTTATTTAAATAAATATGTATATATATATATATATTACTAATAATAATAATAATAATAATAATAATAATAATAATAATATTATTATTATTATTATTATTATTATTATATATATATATATATTTTTTTTTTCAGAACTATTTTAAGCAAAGTAAAATATGTAAATCAAAATATGTAAATTAATGTAAAAAGACTTTGTTTACCCGCACTTAAAATAAACATTGCCCTTAATTTATTTAAACACAAACTAAACAAAAATCAACCAAATAACACAACTAACTAAACAAAACAAAATGAAAGTAAAGGCAATAAAGAGGAGGGTTAAGAAATGCAAATCTGATTGCTTGGGTTGCATCCCAAGAAGCGCTTGTTTTAACGTCTTTAGCCGGACGATTCTTTCCTTTAACCTCCCCTCGGCTCCAAAGCATGGAATTTATGCTAATCTACTCTAAATTAATTTAAAAATATTAAACAAGAGCCTAGCACACAGACACAAACCTCCCAATGTTAGTCCCCAAAGCGTTGTGTTAAATATGAGCACGGATCGACGTCCAAACTTTCCCGACCACCGCACCGGAACCCTACACTCCGATTCACCCTATGATCCTCTCCTCCGACCGGGCTCCTTCATTGACGTCACAACCACCGACGATGACCAATGGAGAAAAGTAGAAAAGTCAGACAGGAATGTACGCAGCACAATGTCAGCAGCCATTCACTATAGAAGACTCGCGAGACCTCTACCTTGGATGCGAATTTGAGCTGGAAAGCCTATGCCTCACATGGTGTTTGTTGGTCTTGAGCTCACTGTCACTTAAAAAAAAAGGCAAAATGATGGATCCAGAAGGCACAGCACGAAGGAACAAAAAGCAGTCAAAAGTTTTTTACTCCTGATCTAAAAAGAAAAGAAAAATGAGCTGTGATTGTGGGGAGCTTGATAGCCTGTCATGAAGCTGTCTTCCACGTAACAGGAAGCAGGAAATGAAAGTGGGGATCCCACAGTGGAGCACTCAAGTGAGGGATGGAGCACAAAATCCACTCACCAAAAGAAGAGAAAAGTAGAGAAAGAGGGGATGCATGCACGCGTGGGAACCGTAGACATTATTTTGAATTTTTGCTGGTATATGTACTGTTATCACTATCTGTATCTCCGGTATCGTACCCAGTAAAAAAAAAGGGTTCACTAATACCCCAAAATTATTTTGCAAACTCACCGCCATTATCACCAACTAGGTGATCAAAGTACATCTAGTACTCCAAAATTATTCGGCAAACTTGCCACCATTATCACCACCCAGGTGATCAAAGTACATCCAGTACTCCAAAATTATTCAGCAAACTCGCCGCTATTACCACCAACCAGGTGATCAAAAGTACATCCAGTACTCTAAAATTATTCGACAAACTCGCCGCCATTATCACTAACCAGGTGATCAAAAGTACATCCAGTACTCCAAAAATTGTTCGCCAAACTTGCAGCTATTATCACCAACCAGGTGATCAAAGGTACAACCCATACTCCAAAAAATTATTATTCATGAGCATCACTCATGTCAATCACCATCATACATGAGCATCACTCATGACAATCATACACAATCATACATGAGCATCACTCATGACAATCATACATAAACATTCATAAGCATCACTCATGTCAATCATACATGAGCATCACTCATGTCAATCATACATGAGCATCACTCATGTCAATCATACATGAGCATCACTCATGTCAACATCCATGAGCATTACTCATGTCAATCAACATACACATTCATGAGCATCACTCATGTCGATCAACATGAAAGCTTCATTTACAGAGCTCTAGCTTCGAAAGCTTCATTTACAAAGCTCTAGCTTCGAAAGCTTCATTTACAGAGCTCTAGCTTCGAAAGCTTCACTTACACAGCTCTAGCTTCGAAAGCTTCATTTACAGAGCTCTAGCTTCGAAAGCTCTAGCTTTGAAAGCTTCATTTACAGAGCTCTAGCTTTGAAAGCTTCACTTACACAGCTCTAGCTTCAAAAGCTTCATTTACAGAGCTCCAGCTTCGAAAGCTTCATTTACAGAGCTCTAGCTTCAAAGCTACAATTACAAAGCTTTCATCACAAAGCTACAATTACAAAGCTTCAAAGCTACAACGCTTCAATTACAAAGCTTCACCATCAAAGCTTCAAAGCTACAAAGTTTCAACTACAAAGCTTCAAAGCTTCACCTACAAAGCTTCAGTGCATGATATATAAATACCGCCTCCAGCCGAACAAACCGCCACTTCAGCCCACACATAGATTGAATTTGAAGTCTCCAGCCAACATACTCTATTGACTGAAGACTTGGGGGACTACACTATGTACCATATATCGGGCCTCCGCATTTGGTTGGGCTTAATGAAAATACTTGGAGCACTTACCCTATTATTTATGTATTGAGGAGAGAACCCTTATTCTATAAAAAGGACTCCCTCACTTTCATTAGAGAACACCCATCACTTATGTATTGAGGAGCGAGCCCTTATTCTATTAAAGGGACTCCTTCACCATCATTAGAGAGCATCGCCGCCTGCTGAGCAACCGCCTCGCCGCGAGCATCACTCCTAGCCCATCATTTATGTATTGAGGAGCGAGCTATTATTCTATAAAAGGGACTCCCTCACCATCATTAAAGAGCATCGTCGCCAGCTGAGCAACCGCCTCGCCGTAAGCATCACTCCTAACCCATCACTTATGTATTGAAGAGCGAGCCCTTATTCTATAAAAGGGATTCCCTCACCATCATTAGATAGCATCGCTGTCTGCTGAGCAACCGCCTCGCCGTGAGCATCACTCCTAGCCCATCATTTACATATTGAGGATCGAGCCCTTATTCTATAAAAGGGACTCCCTCACCATCATTAGAGAACATCACCGTTAGCTGAGCAACCGCCTCACCGCGAGCATCACTCATAACCCATCACTTATGTATTGAGGAGCGAGCCCTTATTCTATAAAAGGGACTCCCTCACCATTATTAGAGAGCATCGCCGCTTGTTGAGCAATCGCCTCGCCGCGAGCATCACTCATAGCCCATCATTTATGTATTGAGGAACGAGCCCTTATTCTATAAAAGGGACCCCCTCACCATCATTAGAGAGTATCGCCGCCAGCTGAGCAACTGCTTCGCCGCGAGCATCACTCTTAACCATCATTTATATATTGAGAAGCGAGCCCTTATTCTATAAAAGGGACTCCCTCACCACATCACTCCTAACCTATCATTTATGTATTGAGGAGCGAGCCCTTATTCTATAAAAGGGACTCCCTCACCATCATTAGAGAGCATCGCCGCCTGCTGAGCAACCACCTCGCCGCAAGCATCACTCCTAGCCCATCACTTATGTATTGAGGAGTGAGCCTTTATTCTATAAAATGGACTCCCTCACCTTCAACGCCACAAGCCGACCCAACCAAGGCAGCATAAGCCACAAGCCGAGTAGCCTCGCAACATGTGCTACTTCTAGTTGAGCATCATTTCACATTGAGCACCGCCTCATATCGAGTACCAGTTCTAGACGACATCTAGTTACTTCGGCCCACACATGGGCTGAATTTCAAGTCTCCAGCCAAAATACTCTCTTGACTGAAGACTTGGGGGACTACTGTTTATACCATATTTAGGGCCTCCGTATTTAAACCTCGTATAAATACTTGGGGGACTCAAATGTAATTATGTAATAAATGAAGAGGGCAAATATGTAATAAGTGAGGAGTCCTTATTCTATAAAAGGACTCCTCATCCTTTCATTTTGAGGGAGCCAATTTGAGGCCATGTTTGAGAGCCAAGAGGGAGGCCAAGGTTTAAGCCAATTCAAGGCAAAACACTTAGGCATGAGAGAGCAAAATAGGCCAAAGGCATTCAGAAATATATCAACATCAATGTGGACGTAGCCCAAACATTAGGGTGAACCACGATACATCTTGTGTTATTTACTTTCTTGCATATTTACGGTCGGATTTACGTTGTTCCAAGACCTATCTGGTTTTGTGCTTCAACAAAACATATACAGATTGACGTGCATTTTGTTCAAGAAAGGGTTGCTAAACAATTACTTCACATGCAGTTTGTATCCTCTACTAAGCAATTTGCTAATATTCTGACAAAAAGGTTGTCTGCACCATTGTTCCGTGCTCATTGTTGCAATCTCAGGCTTCGTGATCCTTCTCCTGAGCTTGAGGGAGGATGTTAATAGTATATAATGAATGGTCATATAGTGTGCCATGTGTCAATGGATTAGTAGGTTTGTTATACGGAGGTTAAGGTAGTTATAAGGTGACTTAGTGAACAAGTAAGATTAGAGAGTATATAACAAATGTAATGACTGTAATTCAATACACAGAAAATATTACAACAATTCATTTCTCTCTCTCTCTCTCTTTCTCTCTCTCTCTCTCTCTCTCTCTCTCTCTCTCTCTCTCTCTCTCTCTACATTTCTCTTCTTTATCTCTCTAAAACCTTCTTCATCATTTCTGCATTATTACATTTCTGCAACAAAATATGTTGCTTTACAATAACCCTGAAATTTTGTGAAGCTTAGAACCAAGGACCGAAGAGATCCATTGTTTGGAAATTCCGAAAACGGACCATAAAGTTCTCATATATGTTCTCCTTATAGCGTTTTGTTTAATCGATCAAATTCCTTAGTTTGGTTCTTTGTTCTGTGTGGCTTACTTTAGTGTCCTTCTCACATGTTTTCAAGTCTTTCAAGTGGTTCTGATACTAGCGGAGGTTTTTTTGTTTGCAACTTTGCATAATTTCATAATATGGTGAACTTCTGGTGCCTTTATGATGAGGTTTAATCTGTTATGGGTGTTAGCTTTTACTCCTAAGAGAGTATTCAGTGTTACACTGCAGTTGTCCTATCTCTAAATTTATTAAGCATCAACATTGGCTATCTGAGCTTCTCTGGCCATTCTAATTTTGGTTTCTTATTCTTTTGTGCCTTAACTGCTAGGAAGATTCATCGGCAGTTGTTAGCTCAAGCACGCCATTGTTTTATTGACTTGATTTTGGCTATTGTTTCCACCTCACAGGAAGCGTAGTATTATATATTCCGATTGTAGTCTAAGTGCATTATTAAGAATTCTGGTACTGCATTTAGGAGTTCAACGAGCAAAGAAGCCCGCACTCCGTTGCGGGTTTGAAACCAAAATTTAACACACTAATTTCTAAATTATTTACAAATAAATGAAAACAACTGAATCTACATGATATTTTATTATCCACGATAGAACAAAAAGTGCTTGATTTTTCAAATTGTGAGATGTATCAGATATCAATTGTTGTCTGTCTTTGTGCTTCTCATTGCAAGTTCTTTTCGCTTATTACTCTGAATTTTCGTAGTTTGAAATTTGCAATGATCAACAAACATGGGATATGCCTATGTGATTTGCCATGAACTAATGAGATGGTTTACAACTAATTTTACTCTGACGTACATTCATAATTTGGAATTAGGAATACCAGTTAAACAGAGCCTTGAATTACATCATCAACCAATACTTTGTCCTTTTGCTTTCTGTGAATTTTTTGGTTGCTTGCTGCAAATGAATGGATTTGGAACTTTGAATTAACAAATTAAGCAATTCAAGCATATTACATACCCATAAAAGGTTTAAGAGTAGATATAAGATTAATTAATATTAAATCAAATAATAGGTGTAGCTATGTATATTTTCAGCAATTTCAGACCTTCACTCTCATCATAGGACTTAAATAACATTTAAAAAAAAAACTACATAAAGAAAGTTGTACTTTTAGATTCGTTTACAAAAAAACTCTGCATACAACTTTGTATTCCAAACGAATTTGCGTAAAAGGACTTGCCTTAGGGATGAAGTACTCCGCCCTCTCACACACACCCCTATGCCAAAATCTCCATCAGGCAACTTTTCCAACCTTGTAGAAGCCAATATATGAAGGAAATCATTCAATGCAATTGTATTAACTTTATTTTAAGCATATGAAAATGAATTTTTTTTCACTAATAATACAGTATGTACAACAAATACCAAGTTTCAAGTTTCAAAATCCATTTCAACTCCCAAAATTACACAAAATAGAAGAGAACGACCAAGATTCACAATTCACTTCAATTCCCAAACATGCTCATAGATTAATGAACTCTCACTGAAACAACCAAGAACCAGCGAAATTTTGTGTAACTAAGAAGAAAATTTCTTACCTTGACGACGGGCATTTGGCCTCCAAACATCAAAACAACACCCATTTGGTGGAGAATTCTCAAGGTGTTACGAACTGGAGCCACTTGAGAGAACTGGATGCCCAGAGCAATTCTTAAGCTATGGCTTGAAAAAAAATCACACGCTTACTTAAAAACATAAAGCATCGAACTGTACTCAATCTGAAAATCAATATCAGTAAATAAAACCATATTTAAACAAACAAAAAAAAAAAGGTAGGTGAGGTGATCCTTTAACAGACACCCACTCTTGGTGCCTTCAAAGGCAAGTGCTCAACTTCAACTGCCGATTCCTCCAACCTTGTATATGCTTAATTATTACTGATTAACCATTCAAAGAAAAGCTTTGACTTAAGGAGATGCCATTGTCTTCTTCGACTTCCTTAAAACAACCAGATTGAGTAAAGACGTATCAAAAAAAGCTCAGGAACTTGCAATCAATTTTTTTTTAAGCTGAGGAAGTGAAAGACGTATCATCTCTTATAGGCTTATTTTAAGCTCTCAAGCACCCACAAAATGGTCCTAAGCTTGTTAATCTTTTTTGGCGGAGTTGAAGGCTGTTCGGTAGCATCAGGAGGGATTATGTCAACAACTATGCAGGTTGTATCATCCTTTTGACCCCTTGACCTTAATGCCTCCTACAACAAAATCCACCATCAATAAGAAAAAGTTCTAACCTTTGAGGTTAACATGCATATTGCAAGAAAATAGCCAAGTAGTTCAAATAACCTTCACAACTTGTCTGGCAGCAACTTCCGCTGGCAACCCATAGCAAGACTGCTGCCATTTCAGAAGATATAGCATCCCAGATGCCATCAGAAGCAATAATAAGCCTCCCACCGGCATTTGAAAGCTTTTAAAACAATATAAGAATGTTAGCTTTCAGGTTAAACAATATCTGGAATTGAACTTGAATAAAACCTTGTTAAAAATTGAAGTTCCACTAAGAGAAAGATACCTTGACTTGTTTCACACATGGTATTGGAACTATAAGCTCCCCAACATCCATGTCTCCAATTGATCTAGAAAGGCATAAACCCCCTGGCCAACAACGAAGGGGTCCAATCTGTAAATGTAAAAACAACATATATTACACAATGAAAAACAGATTTTAATTAAGACTCAGCCACAGAAGTATTCTTTTCTTTGTTTTCGTCAGGAAAATAAAGCAAAAAGATCTAAAAGCCCTCACCTTTGCACCACCAACAAAGCTCAACCTTCCAACTTCCCCACCACTTGCAACAACATGCTCCCTTCTACAATTACAAAGAAAATATTCCATTAGCAAATCCACGGAACAATAAAAAGATAGGAATGTTAGTGAATTTTAGTAGATACATACTCCTCTACATTTTCTTCAAGTGTATAATCAACAGTTAAGGTGGAAACAGCACCACCCTGAGTATCTAAGATACAACGGGAGTCTCCTACTGATGCAACTGTCACGGTCCATCCATCAACTATTACAAAGGTTGCTGTTGTTCCAAAAGTTTCACCTAGCCACAAAATAAGAGTAGAAAGAATTAGTACATTTGTTGCAGGTCTTCAGCAAGAATAGCATTGCTGCAACCAAAATTGATACCAATAAGCCGTATGAATCTTATTGATTATGAGTACCAATTCTCTAGATTGAGCACTGCGGGGTAAGATCTGCACTTGTGGGTAAAATCAAATTAAGTTGTATTTAATCACAGGTGCACCAGAAAATTATAAAACTAAAAAATTATAAAACCCCAAGATGAATTTAAGCAAAACTTAGATCAAGATTCTAATTGGGTTTATCAAGAATAATATTAATCAGAAATTAACACTGAAAATAAATATAAATAAAAAAATTGAAATTTTCATACCTTTAAGTTTCAACGTTTTTACTCTGGAATCCAAGCAAAACCCAGATCAGATTCTAAGTGGGTTTATCACAAATAATAATTTAATCAAAAATTAACAATGAAAATAAATCAAAAACACAAAAAATTGAAATTTTCGTACCTCAAGTTTCTGGATTTTTACTGTGAATCCAATTGAGAACTAAGGGCGCAAATTGCTGGAGGAGAAGACGAAGAGGGTGGCAGCATGGGTTTGTTTTGGCGAGGAATGGGAAAGCACGTCAACTTGCAAAAAAAAAAGAAGGGAAATCTAATGATCAAATTCAAGAAATATTTTATCTCACAAAATTTTAAGCTAATCAGTACGCAGCCAAATCAAAATCTATGAAATTCTAGGATTCTAAGTGGGTTTATCACAAATAATAATTTAATCAAAAATTAACAATGAAAATAAATTAAAAACACAAAAAAATTGAAATTTTCGTACCTCTAAGTTTCTGGGTTTTTACTGTGAATCCAATTGAGAACTAAGGGCGCAAATTGCTGGAGAAGAAGACGAAGAGGGTGCCAGCACGGGTTTGTTTTGGCGAGGAATGGGAAAGCACGTCAACTTGCAAAAAAAAAAAAAGGGAAATCTAATGATCAAATTCAAGAAATATTTAATCTCACAAAATTTTAAGCTAATCAGTACGCAGCCAAATCAAAATCTATGAAATTCTAGCAAAATACAACCCCAATAGAACACAAATGAAAAAATACGAAATATCAACAACCAAATTCGGTAAAATAACAAACCACAGCGAAAAATCAAATATTTGGCTCCTGGGTGGTTGAGAAGAAGTGAGATTTAATTACCTGTTGAAGGCTCGAGAAATTGGGTGCACGATTAGGCAGCAAGGAGATCGCAAAGCAGAGACCAAAAAGATGAGGAAGCAGAGATCGAAAGGATCACGAAGGAGAGATCGAAAAGATCAGGAAGCAGAATTGGAAGAGATCATGAGGTAGAGTGTAGGACGCATGATCTAAGGGTTTAGGCAGACCCAAATTCAACCATTAGAGAAAAGGCAGTGGCGATGGACTTCTGGAGAGATAAAGTGGTTTGAAGGAGCAGATAGAAATGGAAATTTGGAGAGAGATGGAATTTTAAAGAGAGATTGTTTTTCGCTGCAGGTATGTGCTGTCGAAAAATGAGCACGACAGCTGCTTCTACTCCACACGTGTCAAACGGGGATCAAATTGCCATTTAACTGTTGAGCCAACAAAACTGAAGCAAAAGAAATAAAAAAGCAGGGGTAATTCCGTCAATTCACTGTGCTTGGGAACAGTGAAGCAGCTTAACTCAGTTTTAGTATATATAGAATTTCTGCCTTAAAATGAAAAGATTTCCTGTGTTGTATCTCATTTTGCATACTTCTGTTTTAGGATACTGATTCATTTGAGCTAGATGAAAATGGAGCAAATGGAGAAAATGGTGTGAATGGGTTATCGTTTACTCGAGAAAAGTCCATCTTCATGCATCTTTGTGAAGCTTTGTCAAGAAGTATATTTGGTTGTTTCGCTTTTCAGCATTTATCGTGTTCCTTGTCTTTTTCAAAATATATGTGAACTATATGCTATTTGTTGTAAAATCGACGATGTGTGCAGTGGAATAAATAAGCAAGACACAAAATTTACGAGGTTCCTCTACAGTCAGTGTGACTGGAGTACATCCTCGGGACAGCAGTGGTGCTTTCATTATATTTGGAATAATAGGAGTACAAAGATAACTCTCTCTTATTCTCTTATTTCTCTTTCCTTTCTTTTCTCTCTTCTTCCTCTCTCTTCCTCTTCCTTTCTTCCCTCTCTCCCGTATGACTAGTCTCAATTATGAAAACTCTCTCTTAGATTTATAAGCAAAGCATAAACATAAAAAACAAGTAGTGGGATAAATGGTGGATTGGTAGTGGGATAGGTGGCCATCCATTTTAATTACTTTATAACACTCCCCCTTGGATGGCCACAAGTCTTTGATTGACTCGTTAAAATCTTGATCTGTTTTTGGATGCTCCCCCTGATGAGTATCTCCCCCTGATTTCAAATCATTTAGGCTGATCGTTGATAATTCTGTTTCGATCTCTTAGCGAGAAGAGTTGCCAACAGAGTTGCTTTACTAGTAGTTAACTTTCCACAGGCTTATTCTTGAACTGGGCTGGAGGGCCTTCTTCTTGCAAGTGCTCCTCAGCTTAGTTGAGGATGAATCAGCACGTTGTCTCCACATGCTTCAAGTAGTCCGTGGAATTCATGACCTTGAAGACAGTTGAAGATGAGTACTCGAGAGCAATGCTAGAGAAACAAACAAGCAAAGGTTACGAGACAATCAGTTCCAGATCGGAAGTTTGATCTCGGACTCTGCTTTCATCTGGATGCAACTCAGACTCCTCCTGCTTCGTCTGTGAGATACTTTTGTTTTTGAAGAAGTACCTCTACACAGGTTTATTTTTGAAGTGGGCTTGGAGGGGTTTGAGATTAGTACTCGAGAGCAAGACAAGGTAAGCAATCAGGATCTCACTTTCTCCATGTTCTTCAGATGAAGGTGAGGAGAAAGCGTGATATGAGATACTTTTGCTTTTAACCTTCATGATATGAAATACTTTTGCTTTCGAAGATTTGTTTTCTGGGGTGTTCCAAGGAATGAAGAACACTGAGTAACTCGAAAGCTTTCTTTGAGAATACATTCTCGGAGATGAAGAAAGGAAGAAAGGTGGAGAAGGTGTGACTTTGCTGTGGAAGGCGAAGGTAGAACTTATAGAATTTTTTTTTTTTTTTTTTTTTTTCACAACCGGAACTATTCTCGCACTATTTGTCGGCAGCCGGTGGATGGATGAACAGTACCAGTTACGCGCTTTCTGACAAAGCTGCCCGTAATTTCCGCAAAGCTGACAGTGCATGTGACGAGTGACGATAAACTGGGAAAGCTGATCACCTCGTGATGCTGAGCAATTCTGACTTTTGATAGAGGAATGGCTCTTTTGAGACAGGGATCCGGCCTTTGAGAAAAGAGCGTCCAGCTTTTGAGAAAGGTGTCCGGCTGTCTCTTCGATCTGCGAGGAGCTTCTCTTCGATCTCTGAGGAGGGCCTCTTTGATTTGCTTCTTTTTATAGAGGCACGAATTTTGTTTCACCTCACACTTGAACTCCCTTCTGTAAACACTCCCTTCTTGCACTTCTCCAATCTTAATCTTTCTGAACTCTTCCTCCTCAACACCTTCTTAAAAAAAATGTCTTGCCATTCCGACCGTCGCCTTAACTTGAATGTCGGAGAAGATGATGACTCGTCTTCTCCAAACAATATTTGGAATCCGTCCTTCATATCCCCCAATGGTCCTCTTACAGTCGGGGACACAATGATGAGGAATGAAATCACCGCTACGGTGATAGCCAGAAATCTGCTCACTCCAAGGGACAATAGGATGTTATCCAGGCGGTCGGACGAGCTGGCTGTTCAGGAATCTCTAGCTCTCAGCGTCCAAAGTGCAGGCTCAGTTTCAAACATGGGCCAGCGCCTGCTTGCCCGAACTCGTCAGGTGGAGTCGCTGATGGCGGAGGTGGCAAGTCTTCGGCAAGAGGTCAGAGGACTCAAGCACGAGAACAAGGAGTTGCACATGCTTGCAACTAGTTACTCGACCAGCATGAAAAGGAAGCTGGACCAGCTGCAGGAGTCGGACGGTCGGATCCAGAGTGATCATGAAAGGTTCATGGCGTTACTCCCGAGGTTTATGTTGCCATCGTCCTCTGGAGTAGCACCAAGTGTTCCGGCTCCGGAGATTCCAACTCTGGCTCTTCGTCTTCCAGGAGCTCCATCGACTGCTGAGGCTCCACATGAGCAATGAAGGCTCCCTCATGTTTATCTGCACTTTGTAAATATATATATTTTTCATAATTGTAGCTCATGTGTATGCACATATCTGTAATTTCTTTGAAATATCAATAGATAAGCTTTATTTCATTCAGTGTATTGTGCCAAATACAATAAAGCATATTCTTCACTAAAATGTGGTACTTCTAGACCAAATATTAATTTATCTTTACCCTCTCGAAGATAAATGATCATCCTTAGTGTCTAAATCATTTGAGTATTTAACTCATAGTCTTCAATCCATATGATTCTTTAATATCATAAACATCATGGATAAGATTCGCGTTGGCATATTGTTCGATTATGCAGTTCAAGACAATATTTCTCTAAACACTTTATAATCTTTCTTAACTCTTCAGGAGTCCCAATTTAATATCATCAACTCTTCAGGAGTTCTAATTTAATATCATCAACTCTTCAGGAGTTCTAATTTAATGTCATCGACTATTGCAAGAGATTTTAGTATGTTGCAACAATATCATTATGATAGAACTTACTCAAGCAATTTATACCATCCATTGGTACTGAGTACATAATTTATGCTTTATCCTTTTAGGACTTACTTCAAGCAATCTGAATCTTTCAAGAATTTTCTACACTTCATGACACATTTTCTTTTGAAATTTATACAGAGCAATTTGCTCCCATGTATACTTGAGGGATTTACTTATGGAGATATGATTTGGGCGACTCACAACCCTTCATATATAATTCTCCATTCATATGAACTCGTTTACAGGAGTATAATTTCAGGTTTCAATTAGTAACCTTGTGTCATATCATGTGAGTGTAATTCACTGTATTACAAATGCTCATATGTAACCTCTTTGGTTCAACATCTTTTGGCTATTTGTATTATATTCAAATATATATAGATCCATTTTTCCACGTTCTTACAAGATTGTAATGGAATTGCCTTTCTCCATTTTTTGCCAATAATTTTTCCTTTCGTCGACGAACAAAAGAACGTGACTCATTATCAACACAGCTTATTGATGAAATTTAGTAGCTACTTATAAAAACCAAATTTACCATTGGTTATCATCAATTCGTGATCCCATATTCTCATGTGCATGCGCATGCATAAAAAAACTTTTCATTTCTTTGGATATCCATTGCCTATTCAAGGGCATTACACTATCTCTTCCAGGATAGCCATAATTTAGAGAATGCGGATCATAACCTCTTCTTGAGCGTTATAGAGCTTGGATTTTAATCTCCACTTCCGGGAGTTGAGTTATTGGAGTCTATACGTCTATCATGCTTCATGCATGAGACATCAAAATTTCCATGTCCGCGGATTGTCCTTTCTGGGACGTGTATCCATGCGATAACTGTCATGCTTCCGGCATGCAACAATTATGTTTCGGGAATGCAATAGTTCAGTAGTGCCATATTCTTCTTCTTTCGAAAGACTGAACCTTTTGAGTCTAAGGGTTTGCCACGCTTCAGGCGTGCAACAGATAAATCATTTGCTGCCACATTATTTTGTCCAATAGGGACATCAATTCTTGTAGGCACATTTGCAGCAAGTATATGTGATTTCAGCACTTTTGTTACATCATTCAATTATTCTTACTTCATTTTCTCATTGATTTCTTCGTGAATCAAAATAAGACAAATTCTCTTCGTTCTTCTGGAACGGTATTTTCTCATCATTCTTCTGGAACGGTATTTTCTCATCATTCTTCTACAACGATGTTATTTTCTCCCCCTAATGATGGGAAAACTGTATTATTAAAATTATAGTCCGCAAATCATGCGGTAAATATATCCCCAGTTAAGGGTTCAAAATATTGAATGATGGATGATAAATCAAATCCAACATAAATTTTTAATTTGCAATGATGCCTCATTTTAATACGTTTGTGGCATTGCAATAGGCACATAGATAACATAACCAAAAACTCGTAAACGTGTAATCTTTAATTAGTGCCTAAACACGAGTTATACTGAGAAGTATTAGTGGTTGGCAACATGTCTCAACCAAGCTAATAATGTATCATGTAACATGGCATGTCTCCATGTAGAAAACTTGGCAATTTCATTTTCATGAGCAGAGTACGGGTAATCAATTGCATCCGTTTAATAAATGCTTCTGCTAAACCATTTTGAGTACGGACATGAGGAACATGGTGTTCAACATCAATGCCCAATGTCATGCAATAATCATCAAAACTTCGAGATGTAAGCTCTCCAGCAAATATGCATTATATTATCATTTACATACATCAAGGAATTTCTAGTCCTTATTTAATTGCCTAAGAATTGGTACTCTCATGGCTTTTATTACAATTAAGTTGTGGCACTTCGGCTCTTCAAACTTAAAGTACTCATCAAGAAACTTCATGTCTGATCTCTGAGGATCAAGGGTCTTCATGCCTAATCTTTTTGCATAATGGAACTTCTAGTCCAATCATTTTTATATGATGAGGATCAAGAAACTGTAGGTTCTAATCTGATCAAGGAACTTCGGGTCCTTGTTATACTCATCGTAACAAAAGAAGTACAATAAATAAATTAAAGCAATAAGCGGTAATTCCAACTATGGTAAATAAATTGCTTTTAAGTAAATAAAGCTTGTGATAAGGGCTTTGATTCAGCACCATTCACATAAATCAAAACTTAAAGCAGTAGGCGGTAAAACCGTCCATGGTAAGTAAATTGCTTTAAAGTAAATAAAACTTGTGAATGGATTTTAAACCAACACCATTCACATAAATCAAAACTTAAAGCAGTAGGCGGTAAAACCGTCCATGGTAAGTAAATTGCTTTAAAGTAAATAAAACTTGTGAATGGATTTTAAACCAACACCATTCACATAAATCAAAACTTAAAGCAGTAGGCGGTAAAACCGTCCATGATAAATAAATTACTTTAAAGTAAATAAAACTTGTGAATGGATTTTAAACCAACACCATTCACATAAATAAAGCAATAATAGAAAACGGTGATGATTAAGTTTCCATCAATTTTCTTTTCTTTTCAAATGGTGCAACTCACCATTCCAAAACCTTTTCTTTGTCTGCCACTTATAAGAAGATCAAACCGTTAGATTTAGTTCACATTTTAGTATGATATAGATAAGAGGATACCAAACAACTTTTGTGAAGAAACGGTTTCAATCTGAGCAACTGAAAATGGCGTTTTGGTACTCATAAGATGACTGTCCAGTTTTCTGCGGAAATTGGAAACTGGTTTGGTATTTCAGACATCTGCGACGATCGAACAGTTGAAAAATTCTGAAATTTTGATATGTTGTAGGTACTGAGCGGACGGACAACTTTCAAGAAGAAAGTTTTTCAATCCGAGGTCTGCAAGTTGGAGTTCCGAGGCTGTTTCCATGGCTATTAGATTTTCTACGGATTTTGAGTCCGTACCATTTTGCTTCTGCAAATGATGATATACAGTTATACAACAACATATACATATTTGCTTCAAGAAAATCAGTAGTACAAATATTTTAAGATGAAATGAAAAGATTTTCTTATCTGTGAGATTCCAGGCGACATAGGTGAACAAGATTTGTGGCGTTGTGCTTTCCACTGACACGAGAGCTTCTCGTGCTGATAACGTGTTGTAAAATCGACGATGTGTGCAGTGGAATAAATAAGCAAGACACAAAATTTACGAGGTTCCTCTACAGTCAGTGTGACTGGAGTACATCCTCGGGACAGCAGTGGTGCTTTCATTATATTTGGAATAATAGGAGTACAAAGATAACTCTCTCTTATTCTCTTCTTTTTCTTTCCTTTCTTTTCTCTCTTCTTCCTCTCTCTTCCTCTTCCTTTCTTCCCTCTCTCCCGTATGACTAGTCTCAATTATGAAAACTCTCTCTTAGATTTATAAGCAAAGCATAAACATAAAAAACAAGTAGTGGGATAAATGGTGGATTGGTAGTGGGATAGGTGGCCATCCATTTTAATTACTTTATAACACTATTTTTGTTTTTGAAGCAAATACACTATATTTTGTGACTGCACCTTTTGCTAACAGAAACTTTTGAATTCTGTCATTTTGATTGTATTGGCTCTTAATGTCAACTTAATAAAATATAAATGCAAACTGAACTACTTATTTTACCATGTCGATTTACCTATCTCTCTTTTATTTATTTATTTTTCAAATTATTTGGAGATGATGAGTGTGTCAATTTGTGATTTTGGGAAATTAATCAAGTAAAATGTGTGTTATCTAAGCTGCTTCATTTGAGAATGCGATTGTATTCCTACTACCTTCTGAGTATATTTTTTCTGTAAATATTATTCATGACGATTATATTTTGAAAACCTATAGCATGGCGCGACAATTTTTCTCGTTACTTTAGTCTAAAGTGGTGGTTCAAATTGAACTATTTATCTTGCTTATGAAATTGGGCTTCGATTTTGAAATATTTACAGTTATGCCATTTCTCACATTTGTCCTGATTTGGGCTGCGAATTTTGGTCCGTGTGTGGGTTTCGCCCTGGGTTTTGGAGGCCTGCCTCGAAATGGGTGGGAGTTGGGATGGCGGTCGAGTTCAGGTCTGGCTTGGACGACGCCTGGTACGACGTCCTGATAGCGAAGGACGGCTGTGATCGACTGAGAGTGAAGTTCGTCGGCTCCGACGACGACCATGACGAGGTTTATGAAGTGAGCCAGTTGGGTTCGTTAAACGGCATGGACGAGTTCAGGCGGAGGTTCAGGCAGGTGTCCGTACAAGTTCAGGACACGGAGTGCGTCTCTGCCTCCACTAATACGGCGCCGTTTTCTCAGCACCACCACCAATGTCTCAAAGAAATGGGCTGTGAAGGAAGTGACGAAGTCCAATTTTTTCCGAGTCCCTGGAGTAGTTCAAGAACCACCTATCCAGTTCCAACTTGGTGGCCGTCTCGCTGCAGAAAACGGGGTCCTATCGTGCGCCATGGCACCGCCTCCAGCTCTTCGACACCGCCGACACGTCGTATTGCAAGGCTAAGTACGCCGCCGAGCGGTTCTAGCTTCTCCAGTTCGCCGCTGCCCTTTCGCTCTCAGAGCCTCCAAGCTCACCCCTCACCCGTCCGTACATTCTCACTATGCCTATACATAATAAATACACATATAAATTTATATATATATATATATATGTATTTATATGTGTATGTATAGAATGTGATTTGATGATGTGTGTTTGTTGATTTTAGTGCAGATACAACTTCGTATTGTTCCCAAGGGATGTATAGAAGATGGGATGCCAACTTATAGCTTTTCCCTTTTGACTTCCATGGCGGAAGAAGGTTTCGACTTCAATGCCTGCATATATAATGGTAAGCCTCCCATCTGAAGTTTTGGTGTTTAATTTCACTCCCCAATTTCTAATTTTGTGGAATATGATTTTACCCAAGTTAATATTTTTACGAAAACTAGAGAAGAAGTTAAAAAAAAGTTAAGAACTTTGTCTCAATGAATTGGGGAAAGTGCACAATTTGGGATTTTGCAAGTCTGTAACTTTTGATGTTGTTTTGATATCTTGTGTTTTTTTGTT
The DNA here is from genome assembly GCA_963580275.1 of Crataegus laevigata. Taxonomy (NCBI): domain Eukaryota; kingdom Viridiplantae; phylum Streptophyta; class Magnoliopsida; order Rosales; family Rosaceae; genus Crataegus; species Crataegus laevigata. The sequence goes on along the minus strand of OY756938.1, from coordinate 36,831,034 downwards.
CCTTCACAGTAGCTATGTTGGTCTCTCCTCATCTTTCCTTTTTGGCGCAGGAGTGTGGATTAGATTCTGCAGATTTGATTTCATTCCTGGTAGAACTTAGTTTTCATGTTACTGGCGAGGTATTAGGTATATGCTCTTTATACATGACTATTCTCTTGCAGTAGCATATGCTTTATTGAATTTCCCCATATATTTTTTTCTGGGAGCTCTTGCAATGGAATCTTCCCCTTTTGCGATACATGGAACATATGACCTACCCCTATGCAGGGGCAGATCGACGGTGGGTCAAAGTTGGTTGGTTGACCACATGGACGCTGGAAAGTTGGCAGGGGAGAGCACCCAAATTGTTTCCCGCATCTTGGTTAAGGTCTGTATTGAATCTTGCTGCTTTGGAACCTTTCTTTTAGTTGTAAATAAGAAGTGTGTTTAATGTTTGTGAGTGTTGTATTGATGTGCAGGCACTATTGACAATGCCGTCTCCTGATTTGCACTGACACTGTTGGCAATGCTGTCTCTGGATTTCAGCCTTTGGCTCTGCTTAATTCCAGAAAGAGTGGTATAGTTCTCTCATTCGCTTTCCCCTTTCAGTTTATTACGTACTCAGTTACAATTTCTATATTTTCTTTCACATGGGTGACCGGGGTTTCAAATAGGTTGTACACTCTGTGTGTGCGAGCCAGAATTGTAGTAAGTTGCTTGTTTATTCATATCTCATTAGTTTCTGGTTCTCTCTCTTTTATCATCTCGATGAATTTCATTATCAAAATTTGAAATAATTTTGGATGTTGAATGTTATTCAACGTTTGGCTAATGAAGGTTATTCAACTAATTCCCTCTTTTGTTTACTCTAATTCTTTATTAGCAAATGGATGAGCAGTTTAAGACACTAATTGTTTTATCTCACTACTTGGAAGTATGTTTGTCATTGTATCCAAACATTTTGACATGTTAGTTTAGGTTAGAGGAAATCATAGCCACACACCTTATCAGCAACAAATAAATTTATTTTATTGTACCATCACAAATTTTAATATATAATTTGCATACTTTTACAAATTTAATGCATTACTATCCAATGCGTCAACAAATAATTTTAATGCATTGTACCATCACAAATTTTAATGCACTATCTCTTAACCTTTTAATTTTTGGAAATCTCTGACCTTTTCGGTGGTTTTACTTTCTCACAAATGTCGATGAATTTTGCGAACTTTGTGATCCAGGTAAATGCTAGATCAGACTTCTATTACAATTTGCTTTCTTTGTGAATTTTTAAGTTTAGTTTTAACCAAAAGCCTATGGCTTTTGAAATTTTGTATGATATTGTAAAAACAACTTGTATATGTTTCCCACAGACCTAGAATGTGGATGAAGGTAGGAAAATGAATTCGTATATATTGTTTTTTAATTTGATTTTGCTAAATATTAATTTAGTTGTAATTGTGTGCTAATTAATCAGATGTAATTTAGTTGTAATTTGTATTTGGTGGGGGTATCTCTACGAAGAAAAAATCCCAATTGCCCGCTTACCCAAAAGCTGTTGCCGCTGCCTCTTTCAGGTCGAATGTCACTCAACCCACCGCCCTTATTTCACACGGCTCTCCAGAACTCAAAGGTCCATTGCACTATTTTTTTCATAATATTATTATTTTTCTTTGAATATTTGGGTTTAGGGTTTGCATCCGAGGACAAAAACAATAATTTAGCAGAATTGGATGATCATTAAAATCTACGTAAAGTTTGATACAAATCCAAAATGTATGCTTTTGTTGGTTTAATGCGCATCTTATTCTGTGATTACATTGGTATTGGAACCCCGAATTTAGATCGTAATGAGATTTTATTGGTTGCATTCAATTCCACTACAACTTGTCAACTACATTGTTGTTTTTGCCCTCAGATGCATTCTCTCATCAACTGTTATTGTTGTTTTTGCTGCTTAAAACCCTATTATTTTTAGCTGTTTTTGTTATATACTACTGAAAGGTATAATTTAGGTGTATTAACTGAAGTGTTTATAATTATGCACTTAATACAAAGGTAGAATATTGGGTGTGATATATAACACTAGGTTGGATTTGATTTTCAAGAGAGTCAGCTTACATGAGGGGAAGGTGTAATTTCTTGCTGTTTGTTAATCGTTATGTAGTTGTTATATGATTATATACCTCATTGGGAGGATTATGCATGTGTCGCGCTTGGCCACTAGGATTTGGACTGTAAATTAATTCTCTAGATTCGAGGCATGTTGAAGTAACAAATGAAGTTGAAGGAATGTGATGAAAATAGTTATAAGGTATCCTACCATTTTGTGGTAGAGCTTTTTTGTTGCTGCAATAGTTGTTGAATTGCCTTACAGAGCTTTTTTGTAATTTTTTTTGTTGCTGCAATATTTGTTGGATTGGAAACATTTCCTGTGCAGGTTTAGCTGAACATAGGGAAATCGAGAGCTGCTGCTCCCAAAAAACTGATGCCAAGTGAGCTTCTGTTTTTGTTTTCCGTTTTGCTCTCCTTTTGGATCGTACAGCACCTAACCATCAAGGACTGTGCACGAAGTCCCCACCTCAGGCTCACCTTCTTCCGTACCATTAATCTCTTCTCCAAGGTTCAGTATTTTGTTTGTCCGCTTGAATTTTCTGATTGCTTTGTGAACAAAGACGAGAAATTTAAAAATAAAAGTTGGGTTTGTTTTGGAATTGGGATTTCTAGTAGTTCCTGTTTCAGTGTTTGACTGGCTAAGGAGATATATTCCTTAGCAATCAAATACAAACACCATTGTAGCCAAGTGGAAGAAAAGCGTTAACTGTTTGGGAAGATGGGTGTAGTCTGATTAAGTCCTTTCCAGGTGTTGTTAAAGCAGCTATTTGGGAAGATGGGTGGGCTAACTACACAAATTGAGCATCATAACAAGACAAGATTTAGAATTCTTCTGTGATAACCACATTAAGCTAAGTTCAGGAAACTCGACAGTACGAGGAAATTTATTGAAAATAAAGCAGAAAGATACACGATACAGTATTGCAAAATAACAAGAGCATACTTAAATTAAAATGTGAAACCAGAAGGCAAACTTCTTATTTCTTGAATATCAAACCCCATGCATAACATCAAGTCTGCGTTGCTCCTCAAAGCCATTTCAGCGTCTCCACCTTTGATTTATGTGGACATGTCTTCGGTGAGGACCAATTTTTTCTTCAAGTTGAGGGAATATCTTAAGGAGGATGTTATTCATTGATTTGTAATACCATTTGCTCCATCTCTTGCAGAACGCAAGTGACCCAATCGCAATTGCAAAGCCAAATGCAAATCCAATTTCAACACTTATAACATCCCAATTAATCTCATCTCCAGAATTTTGATGACTTCCATTTGATGGTGGTGGTGGTGACAATTCTGTTTTGTTGTCTACCGTCAATGGTGGCCCCCATAGTTCTTTGTTACCTATAAAGGAGGTATTTGGAAATGTTGAGAATTGAGTGCCAGTTGGGATCCTGCCGATCAGTTGGTTGTTTGACAGATTCATGAATGAAAGGAAACTAAGGCTTGCCAATTGCGGTGGAATTTTCCCGCTCAACTTGTTATGTGACAAGTCTAAGGATTCGAGGTTCCGCATGTTACCCAATGATGATGGGATTTCACCTGTGAACGCGTTTTTAGACAAGTTAAGGCCATGTAGTGATTCAAAATCTCCCATTTCCTTGGGTACTTGTCCGCTGAAATTGTTGCATGAGAAGTCAATCAAGGTAAAGATAGATGTAATCTTTGGCAGATTCATCTCTAAACTTTTACTAGTAACTGTTACAGCATCTTGAATAGAAATACTTGTATCATCTATCATATATTCCGATGTAAATCCCAGGACATTGACATCACCTTTTCTATCCATCATTGTCTGCCATGTTGTCAAAGATATTGCCGGTATTTCACCATTAAAATTGTTGCCAGCAACATCTATGATTTGAAGCATTGGCCAAGTTCCATTTGCTTCAGGACATCCAATGCATCCGTAAAATTTGTTGGATCGCAGAACAAGGACACTCAGAGTGGATATGTTCTTCAAGAAGCATGGGAAGCTATCGGTTATATGATTGTTTCTAAGGTTCAACATCTGTAAACGTGTGCAGTGGAAGAGAGATTTTGGAAGCTGACCTTCGATCTGATTTTCACTGAGGTCAAGAGATTCTAATGAGCAATCTTCAGTAAAAATAGAATTGGAAAGATTTCCAGTAAGATTGTTTCTCCTCAAATGAAGTGCTCCAAGTCTGCCTGCGGTCAAGCATTTGGGAATCCTGCCACTCAAATAATTATTGGACAAATCAAGAAGCTGAAGAACTGTAGCATTGCATATTGAAACTGGAATGGGGCCATGCAAGTTATTGCTTGATAGAGAGAAGAACAAAGTCTCATTAAGGAAATCCCCGATCTCAGTTGGTATACTAGAGCTGAAATTATTTCTAGAGTAATCCAGATATGCAGGACTTGGAAAGAAAATTGGGAATTTTCCCTGAAGATGGTTTGAATGAAGGTCAATGATCCACAAAGCAGATGAGTTAAGTAGAGGAGCTTCTAGAGTTACAAAGGAGTTACAAGAAAGATTTAGGTAAGTAAGAGAACTGAGCTTCCAAATCCAATTTGGTATCTCGCCTTGAATTTGGTTATCTGAAAGGTCCAAGAAACCTAAAGAGGATTGATTTCTCAAAAAACCTGGGAATGTTCTCAACTTGTTAGAAGCCAAATCTAATGAATAGATTTGAGGAAATGAGGAATAGAAAAACAGTAAGCTATTGTGGGAAAGATCAACAAAGCTGAGGCTTTCCAGCCTTTGAGGACCATTGAAAGGAAAGGCACTAAAATTGTTGAAAGATAGAAAAAGATCTTCAAGCCCTTGAAAATTGAAGATAGACACGGGTATTGGACCTTCCAAATTGTTGAAACTCAAATCAAGGGAAGTTACTAAGTTGGAAGAAATGTTCGAAAATTCAGGTAGTTGACCAGAGAATTTATTATTGGAAAGTATTATTTTAGGCAACAAGGGAAGAGAAAACAAAGACAACGGCATACTCCCCACCAGTAGATTATTGCCCAACTGGAGATGTGCCAAATTAATAAGGTTTTCCCATTGTATAGAACTAATTGCACCGCTGAACAGGTTTGAGGACATGTCCAAATGAACCAATTGTGTTAGGTTCCCCATTGATTTTGGAATTGATCCAGTGAAACTGCAGTGTGAAAGATCAATTGTCTCCAGAAGCTTAAGGTTTTCAATAGAGCTCGGCAATGACCCTGAAAAATTTGTGAACCTTAGATCCAAGGACCGAAGAGATCCATTGTTTGGAAATTCCGGCAAGGAACCATGAAGTTCTTCATTAAATGAAAGGTCAATAATTTTCAGAGTAGGTACCTGAAAGATCTCTTTGGGAAATGTACCTTGCAACGAACAATTGGAGAGACTCAAGGAAGTCAACTTTGAAAAATTCGCAAAGAATCTTGGAAACGGAGCGGAGACGTTGTTACCATCCCAGCTGAACTCCCTCAGGTTTGAAAAGTTGGCAAAGAATCCTGGAATTGGACCGGAGATAGATTGGCTGCTAATGTCAAGACCAACAACATGTCCATTAGTACTGCAAGTAACACCCAACCAAGAACAACAGTCGGTACTTGAATTCCATGATAAGAACTTGGACGGCAGAGTAGGAGGAGAAGAAGTATCATATTGGAATGTAAGGGTTTTCTTGAAATTGAGCAACAGCAGTTGCTGGTGTTGAATACACTGGTGGTGAAATGAAGGGATGGTACTATTAGCACAGGTAGTAGTGATAGTGGAGATATTGAACAAGAATAGGAGGAAGAAATATTGGAGCAAAGTTTTCATTTTCCAGACACTTAATTTGCTAAGCTTCAATTGAACAACTCAGAATGGTTTGGGTGGCTTTTATAGGCGTGGCTGAGGATTGTATTGATCATGATTATATGTGAAGTCTTTCCACATCTGTCTAGTGGGGCCACTGACTAATGACTTAAATGGCCATTCGCCAGCGAATTGGAAAAACGTAGTCAGGTTTTGGTGGCTTCACTACTACGTGCTCTCTGCCGTTGCCATTAAATTCTTCGGGAAAATTTAATAAAAATTTGGACCTCAAATAGAATTGTCGCCATCTTTTTAAGTTTATGATAATTATAATTAAAATTTAATATGAAAGTACTTAAAACTAAAAGTTAATATGAAAGTACTAATTTTATTTAAACTTATTTAACCTCTTTCTACATTCAACTTAAACTTTAAATGTTAACTGTCTATTTTACCCTATTGCATAATTATTATTAAGTACAAAATGAAATTAATAATAAAACTCAAATTTTATCAGTAAACCCACCTACTATAATTAAACCAGCATCACCATTTGTTTATCCTACGTTCATTTCGGCTAAAACCCTAATAGTTCTGATAGAGAAAAACAAGTTTTTCTATTCATGGATGGTGATTTTGAAGTTTTTAATCCTCTAACTAAGGTATGACTCGATTTAGGGATATTTTATTTGTTTGTTTCTTCTTTGGATTAAATTTCATACTTTTTATATTATATTGTATTTGTTTTCCTTTGCCTTCTGTCTTCACTCCAAAACATCATTGCAAGGACTTTTGATTAGTACTAGAAAGACATATAACTTGATTCTTGGTGCAAATAAAGATTGCCCAACCCCATCAACCTTAACCACTAACTAGCGGGTGGCTTGTCTTGCACCTTTTTTACTCGAAATTTGTTTATTAACATAGCAGTAAAACACACAGCCTTGTGTCACTTCAAAATTTCTTAAAAAGTACATGAAAATGCCCGATTTTAAAAGGACTAAAATGGAACTTGCATTGCATTCTCTTGGAAAATTCTATAGAAGGATCTCTTGGATCCCAAGTCTATTGATGGGGAAAGAATAAAAGTAGCCATGCAAATGTTAAGTCCTATACGGCATATGCAGTTATAGAGGGGCAAAGGACGCCTCTTTGAAAGACAAAAACATTCAATTAGTGATGTTATTGTATAAAGGGAATGGGTGTAAAGATAACTTTACATTTTGCAAACTAGTACTTTTTCAAGAAAGAAGCAAAACCCCCAAAAATCAGGAACATAGTTTTTTTCATTTTCCAGACGCTTAATTTGCTAAGCTTAATTAGCAGAGAAAGTAACCAAGAACAATTGGGTGTCTTTTACAGGCATGGCCATTGACCAGCGAATTGGAAAAAAGTAAAAGAATATGGCTCAAGGTAAATTTTCTGAATTCCTCGATGCGTCTGAGGATTGTATTGATCATGATTATAAGCCTTGATATACAAGCATACAAGAAACTATAATCTGAAAAATATGATTACATAGAACAATTGTAATCTACTTTGCTGGAAATCTGGGATTGACCAGATTTGTCGCGATTACTTCTATCAAAAAGGCCTCAGGTGTTGGTGGCTTCACTAAGTGCTCTCTGGAATTGCCATTAAATTGTTCGGGCCATTATAAATGTAGCTCAGGTTGTGGATATTGTGATATTGATGTGTTGACTTATAGACTTCAAAGTCTTGATCTTTTTGTCTTTTCTTTTCTTTGCACAGTGATCAGTGGATATGAAAAAGATAGGGTAAATCTTTTATTATTACCATCATGTTTCGTGGTTTTTAACATTTAGTACATCAAGTTTTTTTTTGTCTCAGAGTCATACCTAAAGTGTAAATTTTGGGACAGTCTCATATATCCGTTAGTCAAACTGTTAATTTTACTATTAACTGTGATGTGGCGCCCATGTGGACAATGACTGAGCGCCACGTGTCATTCAAGTGGAAATTAAAAATAAATTAGTTATAAAATTAATATAATATAATATTTATATAATATTTATAAAAATTTTTGAAAAAAAACCCCTTAATTCCCCAAGTCTTGAAACTTCAATGGAAACTGGTTTCACTGATAAAAACGATCAATTTCAGCCTCATTCGCACTTAGATAGCCTCAATCAAACCTCCCCCCCCCCCCCCCCCCCCCCCCCCACAACAAAAAAAAAATGTCCAATCTGCACCTAAAGACTTCATGCCACAATCTTCAACAAACCCATATCACCATTTGTGACTACCCGCGCCCACCCTCCCATCACCCTCCTACCCCCAGTCGTCACCGGATACCCTCAATGGTCATGTGCCTCTCGGCTCGTGACCAACAACGATTTGCATCCTCTGCAACTCCTGGATCTGCCTCTGAATCTCTGCCTGAGACATCACCAGTGTGGCAATCCCCAAGAAATCGGGATTTGTCGGCGAGGCAGTGACTAGAGCTGTCGGAGAGGATCCATCAGGAGACCCGATCTAAACCGAAGTTGTGACCGGAGCTGTCAAAGAGGATCCATCGGCGTCGTTAAGGGTGTCGCAGAGGGAGTGGAGTGGGGTTGGTCGGGGGTGTCGCAGTCAATTTCGCGGGAGTGATGGGAGGAGTCGCGGGAGTCTGGGTAGGAGTGGTCCGAGAGAAAGAGTGTTGGGGGGTGGAAGAAAGGGTGGGTAATGGGAGGGTGGGGGCACCGGGCCCGACCCAAGCCCAGTTCGGGCAGGACGACAGTCCGGGGCCCAAAAAAATTAGGGGCACCAAAATTATTAGGACGGTATATTTATATATGTTTTCATAAGAGTATAAATTTATAAAATTTGGTTCAATGACACAAAAATTTAATTAGAAGTGGTGGTTTAGTCATTTGAAAATAATGAAGAGGTCTTGGGTTCAAAACACCACATGTGTTTATTTACTTTCCAGTTTTTACAAATTTCTTTTCATAAGAGTATAAATTTATAAAATTTGGTTAAAAGATCAAGAAGTTTAATTAGAAGCAATGGCTTTTGTTGTTTAAAATTAACAAGAGGTTCTAAGTTTGAAACGCTATGTGCATGTTTATTTTTTTCAATTTTTACAAATTTTTGTTTAGTTGTTAATTTATTTTTAGTTACTAGCTAGTAGTAATGTGGGTTTTTATTTTTAAATATTCATTTCAATTCAAGTCTAATCTTCAACAATGAATAATATGTATACCAAATTTGTAAATTATATGACGTGTTATCAAAATATTTAATTTAATGCCCATTCATTACTAATACATATCAATTAAAGACTCAAAAACATCATTATTTTTTTAGTCCCATATTAACAAGGTTAGTAAATAACAAAAAACACCTCATGATTTATACAAAAACACTTTCAAAATTCAGATAGAAAACAAAACTCATCATCTATCTACTTGTAAGCCCAGAGTTTTTGGATTTCCTTCTCTCAATACAAAATAAATTAGTCTTTCTGTCTTTCTAAATTATTGAGTTTGAAGTGCTTTTCTAAATATAATTTTATCAATGTCTTACGTATGAAAATAAATAATTTTCTTATATAAAGTTAGGACACTTTTTTTGGCGTCGCCCCGGGCCTCAAAAATTTATGGACCAGCCCTGGTGGGCATGGGTGGGATTTGGGGAAGACGAAGAGGTGGGTGATGGGAGGGTGGGCACGGGTGGGATTTGGGGAAGATGAAGGTTTTTTTTTTAAATTTATTTTTAATTTCCACATGGAAGATACGTGGCGCCCAGTTATTGTCCACATGGGTGTCACATCATAGTTAAAGAGAGACTTAACAGTTTGACTAACGAATGTATGAGACTGTCCCAAAATTTACACTTTAGGTATAACTCTGGGACGAAAAAAACTTGATATACTAAATGTTGAAAACCACGAAACATGATGGTACAAAAAGATAATTACACACTTTTTAACTCCTAGATATATGCATTTGTAGTTGAACTCATATAATCTCTTTCTACACTCAGCTTACTATCTACAAATATATTCTTTTTAATTAAATTGTCAATATCTCTTTAAAATTTTCCATCATTGAAGAAAATAATTAAGTAAAATCAACGAATTTAGAATAGCCTCTAAGTTATTACAAACCGAGTGGATTACATATGAATACAAGCCTTGATGTACAAGTATACAAGAAAATATAATCTGAAAGATATGATTACATAGAATAATTGTAATCGACTTTGCTAGAAATATGGGATTTACCAACTTTGTCGGGATTACTTCTATCAAAAAGGCCTTAGGTGTTGGTGGCTTCACTACGTGCTCTTTGGAATTGTCATTAAATTGTTCGGGCCATTATAAATGTACTTCAGATGGTGAAAATTGTGATATTACTGTATTGACTTGGTGACTTATAGACTTCGAAGTCTTGATTTTTCTTCTTCTCTTTTTTAGTCTTTTCTTTTCTTTGTACAGTGATCAATGGATATGAAAAAGATAATTGCACACACTTTTTAACTCCTAGATATATGCCTTTGTAGTTGAACTCATATAATCTCTTTCTACATTCGGCTTACTATCTACAAATATATTATTTTTAATTAAACTATCAAGATCTCTTTAAAAAATTCCATCATTGAATAGAATAATTAAGTAAAATCAACTAAAAAGATTAAATAAGAATGTAGATAAGTCCCTTGACCAACCCCTAATCACAAATTTAGAATAGCCTCAAAGTTATTACAAACCGTGTGGAAATTTGTCACATGAGAGGATACTAATGATATAATTGGATTTATCCATGACATTGTGGAATTGTGAGATTGCTTTTATGGGTTGATGTTGATTTTGAAGTCTTGATTGGTTTGTCTAAATTTATAGATTGTGATGGAGTTTAATTTCTATAGATATTTTCATACAAAATTTTGACTGAAATTCTTCAAAATCTCATAAGGGAATGTGAGGTTTGTAAATGCTTAAAAATACACTACGAAATCTATTCAATTATTGGGAATTGGACTAATAAAAAAATCATTTGCTAGCATAAAATATATTTAATAGAAACTTATTTTCTATTCCACTTAACGAACTTTTTATGTTCCGAAAAACTTAATCTTTCAATTGAATTAGAAATAAGTAAGATGTGTGAATGTTTAGAAGACTAAAACTTTTGAAATGTTGAAAGTTTGTTTTATTTATGTGTTGATTGGCTTAAATATTAATGATCTTATGGAACTGCAAAAGGCTTCCATGCATGAAATGTGTGGTTGGCTTGACTTATCAAGTCTTTGTTCTCCTCTCCTCTCTCCCTGGAGAGTCGCATTCACACTACCCCGTGCTCTTCGGGTTCCCATTAAATGGACATTGGCCAGCAAATTGGAAAAAAAAAAAGGCGTCAGGTTTTGATGGCTTGACTACATGCTTTAGAGAGAGGATCTTCTGCACCCAAAATCCCATATGGTCTCTCTGTGTTTTTTATTTTTTTGAGCATGTCAACAGTCACACCCAATCAAATCAAGCTTCAAGTCCCGAGTCCCAAGACATGCTCAAAAAAATCAAAGCCACAGAGAGGCCACATGGAATTTTAGGTGGAGAAAATCCTATCTCCATGCTTTATGGGGTTGCCATTAAACTCTTTGGGCCGTTATAAATGTAGTGTTAGGTGGGGACTAGATGAGATAAGTCACATTGTGGAATTGCTATATTGTTTGGTTGACTTGTTAATTTATAGATTTTGAAGTCATAATTTCTTTTTTCCATTTCTTTTTGCATTGATTAGCCAGTGCGAAAATGAAATCGCACACAATTTTTATCTCCCAGACATATGCCTAATTATTTTAGATTATTGAATTAAATAATTCTTGTAAAATCAATGAAAACGATTAAATAAAAGTATAGAGAGAAAAAATGTGTATAATTTATTATTTTCAATTAAATAATGTTATCAATAGGGATATATTATTGCATCGTGAGGATAGGTAAGTCCCTTGACCAAACCCTAATAATAAATTTACAAATAGCCTCTAAGTTAATACAAAGCAAGTGGAAAGTTGTAACATGAGAGATACTAATTGATATGATTGGATTTATTCATAACATTGTGGAATTGTGAGATTGCTTTAATGGATTAACGTTGATTTTTAAAGTCTTGATTGATTTGTCTAAAGTTATGAAGTTTGATGAGTGAAATTCTTCAAAATCCCGACGAAAAATGTGAGATTTGTTAATGCTTAAAATGTAGTATGAAATCCCTCTAATTCGAGGGAATTGGAAATAATTCATAGTGTATTTTAAGCATTACAAATCTCAACTCTCTCCGTACAATTTTGAGCAAATTCATTTAAAATATCTATACATGTTACTAAGCTTGTTAGGAAACCAGGTAGGCTACCCTTAAATTTGTTACTAATGTACTTTTGTAAAAAAAAAATGGAGATAAATGTCTCGATGCGTTTTCTAACGGATTTAGCCAAAATGTAGATTTTGTATAGTAAGAAAAATTCTATATAATTATGTTTTTAATAAAATAAAAAACTTGTATTTCACTTTAATTATGGTCCACACAATAATAAATGTTTGAAGTATGATTTTTCCTGTTTTTCACAAGTGAATCAGAATTGGCAAGATTCGCTCTTATTCTTGCTGCTTGGGTGTCCCTTGGTTTGGTAGAATAGAGGGGGCATTACCGCTCTTTGCTAGGACTAATTAGACGCGCCAATCCCAACTTCCCCCACAAGAACAAAAAAACCAATAGACCATGAACATCGACATGTATGGAAAAATGCTGCAAAAATCTCTCTTAGTCTTAAAGAGTTTTCTTTTTAAATTTGTTATGTCTCTATAATTTTTGCTTACAAGAATTCTATTACACCATCTAATATGGAATTGGATCCCCTCCTGAGCATTAGGTGGGGATCCTACTGAGCAAGAACTGTGGACCATTAGATGAAAATCCAACAGCTATAATTATTATAACTTTAAAGGGACCCCCCTGTTTGTAACCGACGGTCCATAATTCTTATTCAGTAGGATCCACACCTAATGCTCAGGAGGGGATTCAATTCCATCTAATATGGCCTTCTAGACTATTTGCATTTAATACGTGTTTGTACTCTAAATATTTTTATATAAATTATTTTCTTTTTTTTTCTTCTAGTTATTATGGATAGGATTGTACATTTAACCTACCAAACTGACCGATCTGGACAATATTGGAGGTCAAACAATTTAAAAATGGGAACCAAACCGATTTACTTTTAATTTGGTTCGATTTTGATATTTTTGAGACCGATTAAAACTAAACCAAACTGACTATGTATCTTTTAATTGTTAATTTATTTATTTTATACATGTCCACTTATTATAAGCTATTTAGAGGCTTTACTATACACATATTATAAGGGGATGTATTCAATTGGGAATTTGGGAGATTTGAATGGATTTATAAATTCATGGATTTTTATGGAGTCTAATTGATTTTTAGAGATTCTATGTAAAATTTTGATTCAATTCCCTCAAAATTTCTTGGGAAATGTGAGATTTGTGGATGCTTAAAATACACAACAAAATCTCTCCAATTCCCTCTAATTTCTCAACTTTTTCAAATTCTTTAAAATCAAATTCTAATTGAATACACTTGGAATGTTATAAACTTCTTTAAAATCCTAATTGAATACACCTGGATTTATAAGGATTTTAATAAACTATCCTTAAATCCCGATTGAATATACATTGAATTTCAGAGAATCACTTAAATTCCTGATTGAATACCCTTAGATTCATTAACGCTATGTTTGGATGAAGAAATTTAAGATTACTAAAGAATTTCAAAATGACAAAAATTGAAATGATGAGATTTTATTTTCTAGAATTTGTGAATTTTCTTGTTTGGTTAACCTAAAAGAACAATGGAATTGAATACGGAATTTGTTATTTTTAAACTCTCAATCATAGAAATTGAGAAATGATACCTATTTACATGGAATTTAAACTTGGGAATTGGAGGTCTTAAATTTCAAGTTTTTTTTCCACGCGGAAATTCTAAATTTCTATGGTTATGAATCCAAACAAGAGAATTGGTGCATGTCAATTTACAAATTCTAACTTTTACCCAAATTCCAAGTTTAATTCCCTCATCCAAACAAAATCCCTCAAAATCCCAATTGAATACACCCCATAAGTCTCAGCAGATTATAAGCTGTAATGACTGCAAACATTTAGAAGATTTATATGTATTTTATACTTATGTGAGGTTATAATTAAAACTAAACCGAACTGACTATGTATCTTTTAATTATTAATTTATTTATTTTATACATGTCAACTTATTATAAGCTATTTAGAGGCCTGACTATACACATATTATAAGTCTCAGCAGATTATAAGCTGAAAGGAGAGTGGGGGTAGGGCCAGCATTGCCCTGCGTGTACGTGGGGAAGAAAGCTGTGATAATTCACCCTCACAGCTCCGTATTCATGGCTTCCGACTACAGTTGTCATTGAACTTTAGTCTTTAGGGTTGGAATCCAAAGATTTTAAACCAGACATCATCAGTGCCTAAGTACCAATTAAAGCTAATCCAAAATTTTGAAGGATATTTGACTGTTAATAGCATATCTCACTTGGAAGAAAAGCTAGTGTCACTGACGAAAACTAGTTTGAGCCTACAGTCGCACGAAATCTATTGCTGCTTAGACGAGTTTAGTTATTATCATTACGTTAATGTCTCTCTGACTTCATAATTTTCTTTGTATCCAACACTTTCAGTTCTGTTTTTTTTTCCCTTTTCAAGGAATCAGGCACGATTGTACCCCGCAGCTATTGATTACAATCTTCGTTGTCTGTATTTCTCTTCAGTTTCTTCATTTATCTATCTCTATTTTTGATGAGACTGAAAACTGCAGATAGCTACAGCTCCAAAAGACTTGTGCTTTGTTGACTTTCAAGTCTTTCCACATCTGTCTAGTGGGGCTAGTAGGGCTATTGACTGACTAAAGGTACTCAAAGAAAGGAATGGGGAAGAGAGCAAGAAATTTCGACCCCACAACACCAGTATAGCCAAGTGGAAGATGAACGTAGGAATCACATTACCCTATGCTCTTCGGGTTCCCATTAGGATTTGGATTTCATCCAAATCCTTTTGGTGAAGATTTTTGAGATCCTTACATTATACATTCATTGTATATTGTATAGTTAGAAAATATTTTAATTTAAAATTAAATATAAATAGTATACTGACCTCTCAATATACGATAAATGAATAAAATGTAATAGGATCGTCATCCTTTCCATTAAATGGTCATTGGCAAGCGAAATTGAAAAAAGGCATCAGATTTTGGTGGCTTGACTAAGTGCTTTCTGGGGTTGCCATTAAATTCTTTAGGCCATTAATGTAGCGTAATGCTGGACTAGGTGAGATAAGTCACGTTGTGGAGTTGCAATATTGTTTCATTGACTTGTTGATTTATAGACTTTGAAGTCTTAGTCTTTTTTTTTGTTTCTTTCTCTTTTTCTCTTTTTCTTTTTGCATTGATTAGCGAATACGAAAATGAAAATCGCACACACTGTTTTTATCTTTTAGACTTATGCCTCTTTATTTTAGATCATTGAATTAAATAATTCTTATAAAATCAACAAAAACGGTTAAATAAGAGTCTAGAAAGAAACACAAGTGTATATAATTTATTATGTTCAGTTAAATAATTTTATTAGTAGCGATATATTATTGCATCATGAGTGTGGATGTAAATTTCCACCATCTCTTCCTTTGACGAAAATGCATCTGCAAAATAATAACACTTAAGATTAAGGTCAAAAGCCTTACGCACCCACGATGAATGAGGGGAGGCTTTGGTCGAAAAATTTCCAATGACAAAGTTAAAATTTTGAAAAGAATATGTTTAAAAGTTTACGGGTAGCAAAAGCCTCAGAAGACTTGTGCGTTACTTGACAGAAAGCTATAGCTCTAGCTCCAGAAGACTTGTGCGTTACTTGACTATGAAGTCTTTCCCCATCTGCCGGACTAATTAAGTTGCTCAAAGTAAAAATGGATGTGGGGAAGAGAGCGAGAAATTTTGCCCCGACAAACACCAGCACAGCCACGTGGAAGATGTAGATGACAGTCACATTCACACTAACCCCGCGCTCTTCGGGTTCCCATTAAATGACTTTGAACTTCGATTTTCCAAGGCTGGAAGAGGTAATTGTATAGCTGACATAACATGGCATTAGATTTTTCATATTTGAAGAAAAAACTACATGCATGCGCCAAGTACAAAATCTAAAGCTTTCCATGTAGTTTCGGATCATATTCTTATGAAGCTTCTGTTGAAATTGATTGATTTTCATTTTGTTGATATTTGCATTGCGTCATGCACTTGCTTAGTCCCAAAACCATAATTTTAAAGCACACAACTTTAAGTCAAACTAAGCTAGAATTTAGATTAGTTTTGCACGTAGCTTCAACTCACTTATTTCCTGAAAGATAAATAATCGCAACTCCTAAAGCAAACGTAAATCCAACTTCAACACTGATAAGATCCCTACCATTCTTACGATCGGAATTTGAATTGCTTCTATTTGATTGTGGTGGTGGCGACAATCTTGCTGTCTTGTCAGCAAACAAAGGAGGCCCCCATAGTCCTCCTTAATGTTTTGTGGGGTCTGCTCCGTAATATTTTTCAATGATCCGAATCCTCTATCTTTTAGGTCTTCTTTTAAAAATCATGTTTATAAAAAGTACCCAAATCTGAAACTATATGACTGTTGGATTAAGGGTTTGTGCTTTTTTTTTTGTAGAACTGTATTCATCTATTTTCTTCACTATAAGTCTACAAATGAATGTCTTATTGGTTTTGAATTTGTCTAACTTTTGCAAGAATGATCTATTGATTATTTTGAAAAACAAAGACGGTTTGAATCGTTAAAAATACGATACGAAGTGGGCCCACAAGATGTGTATAGAAAATTATGTAAAAAAAAGTGAGAGATGTTATTCCCACCCCATTGTCTTATATTCCCACCCACATTTTAATAAATTTTTAGTTACAATTTTATTCATTTGTAAAATGACTGATAAGGACATTAATTATCCTCTTTTGCCTTTTTTTAAAAGAATAAAAAGGTTGAGCATTTTCACTATTGTTTCCATTTGTAAAATGATTGATACTCCTGCTTTTGTTTGATTGTTTCCACTGCGCCAGTGTCAAAATGTTCTTTATCGAGAGAGTGTGGATCTCCTTCATTTCCTCTTCTAACCAAAAATTTACCAGCCGATGCCTCTCCAACAACTTCTTTTCCTTCAACTTGCTCTGATACTATCTCAATAGCAAAGCTAGCACACATCCTCTGTATGTATCAATTACTTCGAGATGTGTAGGGTTCATTTTAGTTATATATATTTGTTTATATTCATTTTTTTAAGAGACAATTTTATAATTTGGACCAGGATCCCTCCCTGACATTAAAAAACTGAGCCTGCTGAGCAGACAATCGTGGCCGTTGAAATTTGATCCAACGACTACAATTATTATAACTTTTAGAGAGTCTTCCTGTTTGTTCAGTTTTTTAAGGTCAGGAGGGGATCCGAGTACTTATAATTTCATATATATATATATATATATATATACATATATTAAAGGTTATTTTTGTAATAATAGTTGGTGGGGAAATAACATTTCATTTTTTTAACTTTTTAAAGTGGGTGAGATTATATACATATATATATATATATATATACATATATATATATATATATATATATATATATATATATATATATATATATCATCAGCAACTAATCCAATTTAAGATTTGGTTTCTCTCTTTCCTTGAAAATCAGCGAATAATCAAAGCTTAACTTTTTCATCTTTAAACCACAAAGGATTTTCCTTTTCAAACTTTTTGGGAAACGTCAACAGCACCGCCATCTTTAATTGGGTTTGACTTTAGTGATCCAGTTCCTTTAAAGTTGCACCGATCCATCTTGAATTTGCTCCAGCTCATCATTGCTCACAGCCCACTCGAAGATTGTTGTGATTCACTAATTTAAGACTCAAATTCCACGCTTTGTTCACAAATGACCTTTTCTACTCGTACAAAACTTATTAAATCGAACAATACAACATAAAATAAAAGATATACAATTTTTTTTAACAAAATAAAAGATATACAATATATACATCAAAATGTCCCCTTACAAATACTACTGAACTTATCTTTTACGAGTCCTTGAGCAAAACATTAAACAAAAACAAGAAATTAACTAAAACAAAAGGCAAAATCTAACTAAGCTCACTTTCGCTAGCAAAATGATTGCGATGAGCATGTGCAACAAGTCTTTAAATCTCTAGGTGTCCCTAGTAGGAGTAGTTGTGTCTCCTGAGGGTTTACCAGTTACGCTACCCAAACGCTTTGAATATTTCAACGTCACCACCTCTGATTTATGTGAACATGTCTTCGATGAGGACCAATTCTCTCTTTAAGCTGAGGGAACATCTTAACAAGAATTTTATACATAGCCGTGTAATACAATTTACTCCATCTCTTGCACAACACAAGACCCAACTGCAACTGTAAAGCCAAACACATATCTGATTTCGACACTAATGAGATCCCAGTCAATCTCATGTCTAGAATTTGGATCGTTTCCATTTGCTTGTGGTGGTGACAATCCTGCCTTGTTATCCATCGTCAGCGGAGGCCCCCATAATCCTTTGTTAGCTGTAAATGATTCTTTTGGAAATGTTGAAATTTGAGTATCAGCTGGGATCTTGCCAACAAGATGATTATTTGAAAGATTCAAGAACGTAAGGACATTAAGCTTTGCCAACTGCGGTGGAATTTGCCCGCTCAACTTGTTCTGTGAGAGGTCTAACGACTGAAGTGGATGCATGTTGCTAGATGACGATGGACAATAAAATTTGTTGGATCACAAAACAGGGACACACAAAGTGGATATGTTCTTTAACAAACAAGGCAATGCATCTTTTATCTGACTGCTTCCAGGTTTTAAAACTGGCTTGATTTTGAAGTGTTATTGCAGGGCCGGCCTGGACAGCAAGCCCCTCAAATACTTTTAATTTTTAAGCGAGAGAAATATTCCGTGTAGTTTTGGGGTCAAAAATTTTAAACATACATTCCAGGCGCTTCAACTCACTTTGCGAAGATGCTGAGGAAATCATGAACCAAAAACATTCAAACTTCAGCTTGAAGATATAAGAAAAAAGGAGAAGAATGCTGCCTTTTTCTTTAATAGCATGCGCAATTCCAACCCCTTTGATTCGTTGCTTGGACATGAAAGGAACATCATCACTTGAGAAAATGGCAATCGTGAAGCGAAGGATGAAACAGTATATTACAGATTGTTTAGGATTGAGCATTAGACCGTTTTATCTCCAAAACTCGACATCCTCTCATACAGTACTATGTAAATTGTACACATTTATATACACGCGTTCATTTTGATGTTGGCACTGATGCGATCCGGTTAATTTGTGGCCAGAAACCAGAAACGGTCATTAGTTTAGAGGAAGCAAAAGCAAGAGTCTAATTAATTCAAGTGTGATGAACAATCACCAAGGTGTACTAATTTAACAGTCCTCGTTTGGCATAATTTTTTGATTTTCACAGAAGCTGAAGGAAACTGTAGGGGAGCAGTCTTTCCATATCTTTCTCAATCAAAGAAAATTGAGCGATAATATATAAACAGAACTTGACCAGTGCATGAAAAACAGAGCAAACATTTAAAATCAAAGACTGAGTACAAGCACACAAAAGAAAAGAGCTAATTTTCTCACAAACCAAACCCAAAAAAAGGGAGAACAAACAAAAGAAGCATAAATAATTAAAATTGTTTGATTCAATACTGATTTCGTATGTGTATCCATTTCCTTGTTGACTCTTGATCTCAACTGATTTCGATATCCAAAGAAAGCAAACTAGACAGGGTAGAAACGAGGGTGCGAAACCTGTACAAAACAAAACCAACAGATATAAGATATAATGCATCACAAATTCAAACAACATGATAACCCCTTTTCCTTGGTCATGTGTTTGAGTGTCCATCCTAGAAAAGTGTTAAAATGGAATTCAAAATGCATGCATAAGGCATTGGTTGCTAGGCTTGTTCTTTTCGTTTTTAAAGAAACCTCGACAGTACTAGGAAAATTTAGGGTAAATGACAAAAAAAACTACTTCAACTATTGATGTCACGACATTTTCATACCTCATCTTTTAAATTGACAATGTCATACCTCACTTTACGAATTTGTGCTAATGTTATTACCTTCCGTTAGTTTGGCGTGAATTTTTTAGCTAAATGTTGACGTGGCTTGATCCGAGACCCACTTTATATTAAAAAAATCATTTAATATTTTTTAAATATTAAAATAATGAATAGAAGTTTAATAATAAAATAAAAACCCCTCAATTCGTCCCCTTCCCAATCTCCCCCCCAACACTTCTCCCTCTTCTCCCCCATTTCAACTTCTTCCCCCTTCTGCAACCCAGAAAAAAAAAAACCAATTTGTCTTCCCCCCTCACCCACCCTCAATTTGCCTTCCCCCCCTCTCACCCCTCTTCTCCCCCTTCTGCAAACGAGAAAAAAGAACAAAAAAAAAAACCCAGAAAAAACCCAGATCCCTGATTCCGAGGGTGGAGAACCTGGGCGTGAAGAAATGGGGGGAATGGGTGTGGAGGGTAGAGGGTGGGTGCGAGGTTGGGTGCGGAGTGTAGGTGCGAAGGTGGCTGCCGAGGTTGGGTGCGAAGGTGGGTGCAGGGAGAAGAGGGGGTGGAGGGTGTGGGGGAGGTGGGGAGGGGGGAAGACAAACTGAGGGTCAGGGAAGACAAAATGCTTTTTTTTTTTTTTTTTGTTCTTCTTTTTTTTCTGGGTTTTAGAAAGGAGAAGAAGATGAAATGGGGGAGAATAGAGAGAAAAAGAGGGGGGAAGGTGGACGAATTGAGGGGGCTTATTTTTTTTTAAATAATAAATTTTCTTTATTATTTTAATGTTTAAAAAATATTAAATGATTTTTTTTTAGTTTTTAATAATATTTTTTTAATAAAAAGTGGGTCCCGGATCAAGCCACGTCAGCATTTAACTAAAAAATTCATGCCAAGCTAACAGAAGGTATAACATTGGCACAAATTCGTAAGATGATGTATGACATTGTCAATTTTAAAATATGAGGTATGAAAGTGTCGTGACACCAATAGTTGAGGTAGTTTTTTTTTCTAATTTACCGAAAATTTATTAACCATAATGCACAAGGATACAAAATAACTTCCAACTTAATTACAACACAAGTTATAAATCAAAATGTGAAACCATATAGTTTTTATTTGGTGGATCTTACCCTAGGCACATCATGGAGTCCAGTTGCTTGCTCCTCATAAGCATTTCAACGTCTCCACCTCTGATTTATGTGAACACGTCTTCGATGAGGGCCAATTCTTTCTTCAAGTTGAGGGAATATCTTCGCAAGGATTTTATACATAGTCCTGTAATACCATTTACTCCATCTCTTGAAGAACACAAGTGACCCAACATCAACTGCAAAGCCAAATACAAAACCAATTTTGACTCGAATAAGATCCCAATCAATCTCATCTGTAGAATTTGGACGGCTTCCATTTATAGTTGGTGGTGGTGACAGTCCAGCATTATTATCTACCATCAACGGAAGCACCCATAATCCTATCTTCCCTATAAATAAGTCTCTTGGAAATGTTGAAATTTGAGTACTAGTTGGGATCTTGCCAACAAGTCGATTATTCGAGAGATTCAAGAATGAAAGGAAATTAAGATTTGCTTAGCTGTTGTGGGATTTGCCCAGTCAACTTGTTCTGTGACAAATCCAAGGACTCGAGTTGTCGCATGTTATCAAATGACGATGGGATATCACCTATGAAGCGTTGCTCAACAAGTTGAGAAAATATAAAGATTTCAAATCTCCCATTTCAATGGGTATTGGCCCACTGAAATTGTTGCATGAGAAGTCAATCAAGGTCAATACATTTCGAATCTTTCCCAAATCCCTCTTTAAACCTTTGAGTGTAATCGTTAGAGCAGGCTTATAAAAATATTCACCCCCTCCTCCATAAGGTTTTTCACCTTCAAAAACACCGACTGTCCACGGGCAACCAAAATCTTCGTTATCTTTCATTGCTTTCCATGTTATCATAGAGAATCCGGATATTTCACCATTGAAATAGTTGTAAGCGAAGTCTATGATTTTCAGAAACGGCCAGGTGCCATTGGTCTTCACTATTGGACATCCAATGCCTCCATAGAAATTGTTGGACCGCAAGGCAAGAACGCTCAAGGTGGAGATGTTCTTCAACAAGCATGAGAAGGTGTCTGTTATCTGATTCTCTTCAAGGTTTAAAAATCTTAACCTTTTGCACCAAGCTAGAGACTTTGGTAATTGTCCCTTGATCCAATTTTGGCTGAGGTCTAGAGCTTCCAATGAGTCACAATTTTCAGGAATAATAATAGTTCCAGCAATGTTGTTTTTCCTCGCATTAAGTACTCATTGCAGCCAAGCATTGGGGAATCTTGCACTCAGATAATTATTGGACAAATCAAGAGTGGAGATATCACTTGCATTGCATGTTGATACTGGAATACTAGAACTGAACTGATTGTTTGAGTAATCCAGATAATAGGCATATGGTGGGATAATTGAAATTGGCCCTTTAAGCTGGTTCGAATGAAGGTCAAGCATAGACACAGGTGTGGAGTTGAGTAAAGGAGCTTCTAGAGTTACTAAAGAGTTACAGGAAACATTTAGGTATTTGAGAGAATCGAATTTCCAAATCCAATTGGGTAGCTGCCCTTGAATTCGGTTATCTGAAAGGTCAAAATTTTGTAAATTAGTTTGGTTTCTCAAGAAAACTGGGAATGTTCTCAACTTGTTAGAAACCAAACTGATTCAATTATTTGAGGAAATGAAGAGTACGAGGAATTGCTGCCATTGTATAAAACCAGCAGGCTATTGTGTGAAAGATCAATGTCCAGGAGATTTGGCAGCTGATGAGGACCATTAAAAGGAAAAGCACTGAAATTATTTGAAGAAAGAGTGAGGGTTTCAAGCCCTCGAAAATTAAAGATAGACACGGGTACCTGTCCTTCCAAATTGTTGAAACTCAAATCAATGAAAGTAACTAAACTAAAAGAGACGTTAAAATTTTTAGGGAGTTGCGCAGAGAAATTAAATTATTATGGGAAAGTACTAAGTCCGGTAAGAGAAAACAGAGACGACGGAATACTCCCTACCAGTTGATTGCTGTCCAAATGGAGATGTACCAGATTAATAAGGTTTTCCCAATGAATAGAACTGATTGGACCATTAAACATGTTTGATGACACGTCCAAATCAACCAATTTAGTTAGGTTCCCGATTGACTTTGGGATTGATCCAGTGAAACTGCATTTGGAAAGGTCTAGTGTGGACAACACGTTGAGGTTGCCAATAGAGTCATGCAATAACCCTGAAAAGCTTGTCTCGCTTAAAATCAAGGATTGAAGAGATCCATTCTTGGGAAATTCTGGCAAGGAACCATGAAGTTCTGGATTAAGGGAGAGGTCAAGAGTTTGTAGAGTAGGTATGACGGGGTTTTAAACCGCACAAATTTAACCCTCTTTTTGACAGTTGTAGTATAGATGTAAGTAGGGTATCGTTCTAGGCCGGGGATTAGGAGGGATTGCTAATCTACTCTAAATTAATTTAAAAAATATTAAACAAGACTCAAAAACACAAAACTAGGCTAAAAACTCTAATAATTTAAAACACACTAAAATGACTCAAAACAAAGAAAATAAATTAAATAAACACTAGGAACTAAAATGGACGGAAATCGAATTAAAAGATTAAAAATAATAAAAACTAACTAAATAATATAATTTAATAATGGGGGGGGGGTTTGGTTTTGATGATAAGTAAATTAAACTTAAATAAATTATAAAATTGACAAAAACATAAAATAAAAGTGAACGGATGGTCGACGGATTGGCTAGAGGGTTTTTCTCCACACATGACACATATGCAACCTAAATTGACCTTCAGTTGTTCTTTCAATAAGTTGTAAATCTCAACACCCCAAATTAATTAGGTACGCTTAAATTAATCTTCAGATTTTCCTTATGTTATTGAATTGGATGAACAGCATACAACAACTCAAATTATTCCCCAAAAGTTCCCTACGTGAAAAGCACAATAGAGATACGATTAAAGATCATTATGTTCTATGAAAATCATAAGTGTTGACAAGTCATTCGTAACTATGAACAGCATGATACGTTTGCCAGGAATTTACTTAACGCGATTGTGACTAGCAACCTTCACTACTCATGAATATAAGTTCATAACGATTAGGTGAAATTCACTTATATTCTAGCATCAAATTCATGCATGTAAATTAAGTATGCATTCTTAATCGACATACACAAATAAGTTATTAATCAAGTAGTTAAGCAAATTAAATTCACAACTCAGAAATCACAACTGAATGTATCAATTCAAATTACAAATATATCATGGCTTTGAATTAACCTCTAGCCAAAACAAAATTAGTTACACATTATTTATAAATTAAAAACAGAAATTAAACATAAGTTAAATCTGAGTTTGGAGGATTAAACCGAAATGGGGATGTTTCTGTGCTCTGTGATCTGCTTGCCAGCTGCCCCGAGATTGGCAGCTCTCTCGTGAATTTAACCCTTCCTGACTTTTCAGCCCACAAAAGGGCAGCTCTGCCTCTCGGTTTTCTGTTCTGGATTGCACCGCAAGAATGGCGCTGGTTGGTTGGCAGCTCACGCTGCCTTCCTTTTCGGTTTTCTGTGCTTGCAAGCTGCCCACTTAGCCCTTAAATCAAGGCTGCGCTGCCCACTGGCAGCTTGTTTTCTCAAGCCCCCGCTGACTTCTTCACGCCAGACGCACGGACCTCCTGGCAGCCCTCTGATTGGCTGCCTTCTTCAATGCGCTGCCTCTTTTAGCTCGCTATTCTTTTCTGTTCTGTTTTTCTGTTTCGAGGCTCACGCCTCTTGGTGCCTGTTTCGCTGCCTTGTGGCAGCTTATTGATTGGCCTCCCGCGAGCTACCCTCTGCCTCACGCTGACTGTTTTCAATCGCCTCATCCTCTTTATTATATTTCCTCCTTTCTTTCAGATGCCATCCCACCGAAAGCTCTCCACTTCTCTTTTTTTTATATTTGTTTTTCCACCGACAGCCAAGGCATCTTCCACTCCCTCGGTGCTTCTTTTATCATTTCCTGCTTTTCCAATTTATTATTCATACACACATTATATATATATATATATATATATAAATATAAATATATATATATATATATATATATATATTATTTTCCAAATGATAAGTTCAATTCAACAGGTAAGATAGTTTAGACGAATTTATTACTTAACATTTCACTTATTCTATTTTTATTTTCTTTTCTTGAAAATCTTATAAAACATAAAAATAACGTAAGTAGCTCAAAATATAACGAACTAACTAAGAAAAGACGAGCGTATTTGATATAAAAATATATATAAATATGATCCGATCAAGGTACCTGCAAAATCTACTTCGGAACTACTCCCCGTAAACCACAATGACACAGACTCAATTTAGTCAACTTTGAAAAATTGGCAAAGAATCTTGAAACAGGAGCAGAGATATTGTTTCTTAGAAACGAGTTGTTGCAGACAAAGAAGGACGATCTCTCGGTCACGGATTACCTGGACCGCATGAACACCATAGCCGATAACCTTGCCCTAGCGGGGCAACCAGTGAATGATGATGAACTAGTGCAGATTGTGTTGAACAATCTCGGACCTGCCTTTGAAATGACGGTGAGTGCTGCTCAAGCACGGGATTCCCCTATTACCTATCCTACTCTTGAGGCACTTTTGTTAACCACCGAGCGCAGAATGATGGATCAAAATCCGTCCATGGCTGATGTTCCCCCTGTGAATTCCTTTGTTGCTGCTAGAGGCAGAGGACGCTCGCGTGGAACTAGAAGAGGGGCAGCCTCCTTTAATCATGGACTTCTTTCTAATCAACGAGGGTATAATCCTCGCACCAATAATAACTAGCACAACCAGCCAACCAATAGTGGCAGGTCTACTTGTCCTGGAGAACGAATTGTGTGCCAAATCTGTGGGAAACCTGGTCATCCTGCTCTTGATTACTACCAAAGAATGAATGCTGCTTATGAAGGTCGCATTCCTGCTAAGCGTCCAAGTTCAACACTGTTAGGTTTGAAAAGTTGGAAAAGAATCCTAGAATTGGACCGGAGATGTTGTTGCCAAAACCACTTAATTGAATCACGGATAGAGACTGAAGCTTAGCGAGTGATTGATCTATAGGACCTGAAAGATTAGTTCGAAACAAGCTCAACACCCTTAGGTTTAGCAGTGAAGATGATATCGCTTGACACCAGTGAGTATTCTCTACTGATATATCTACACCGTCAAGATAAAGCTCTATAAGCTCTGTGAGGTTCTGTAAGAGATTATTGTAACGTTGAGAAATATCAAGAGCCTCCAACCTTGTCAGGCGTGAAATCTCAATAGGAATTTTCCCGAGATAAACATTATTTTGTTGAGAATTAAGCTGCCTACTAGCCTTGGAGTTAATCTGCAGAAGCTAAACATGCAGTTGAAATCGAAAGGAAGCTGAGAAGTTTGGAAATGAAGAACTTGCCAAATTTAGGAGTTGTTTAAATTTAAAAATGCAACGGCTAGTTCCTTTTCCTCATTTAGAAAGATTACAGCCGGTGTTCTTATCTTATATAATTGTACTATGCATTCTCATCTTATTCCAAGTGGATGGATGATATCCTCCGATGACCTTAATGGCCGGAGATGAGTACTAGGTCCCTAGAATGTAGGATCTGTTTTTGACCGGCTGTGTGGAATATAGTCTATGTAATTTTCCCCTTTTGTTCTTCATAAGAAATATACAGACTTCTTACCCTCTCTCTTTTCTCTCTCTCGAAAAACACAGACCTTTAAAATCTTTTTTTTTTTGAAAGCTTCAATCTTTATTATCAACCTAAACAACATGCCTGGTACCATTTCAAACATGGTATCAGAGCCTTAGGTCTGATTCCGAAGAAAGAGTGTGATACTGTGAGAGAGATCCATCTCCGAAGAAAACCCAGAAAACCTTAAAGGTGGCTCTTTTATTGTGACTTTTGGTATTCTAGCTCAAGAAATGGCTGGATCGAGCTCATCTGGTGGTGATTTACGAACACCACAATTTAATGGATCAAACTACGATTTTTGGGCCATTAAAATGGAAACCATACTCATAGCCTACGATCTATGGGATGTGGTTGAAGCTGGGTTCGCTAAACAACAAATTCCCAGATAAGAAGGCTCTGAGGAAGAAGGAGAAAGCGAGACGGAGCACATTCCAGTTGAAGCACCTGTTGTTTCAAAGGAGGAAAAGATCAAGAATGCCAAGGCTCTAAGCCTCATTCAAGGAGCGACCACTGATGAACTTTTTCCCATAATTCGAAATGAGAAGACTGCAAAGGGTGCCTGGGAAATCCTGAGAAGAGAGTTCAGATGAGAAAAAAGGTAAGAGATGTGAAATTACAAGCCATTAGAGCCGATTTTGAATATTTAAGGATGAATGATGTTGAAACTCTGGATGACTTCTTGGCTCGGTTTTTTGAGATAGTAAACAACTTGAAATCTCTAGGAGAAAATGTAACAGAAAAAAAGATTGTTCAAAAGTTGTTGATGAGTCTAAATATGAGGTATAAGTCCATAGTGTCAATCATTGAAGAAACCAGAGATCTAGACATTATTAGAGTTGAGGAAGTCTTAGCCTCAATGAAAGTCTATGATAAGAGAGAAGATTTGCATGATGAGAGGGATAAATACACAGGTACTGAGAGGGCTTTCAGCAGTCTTAAAGTTGGAGGAAAATAGCACTGGAAATTTCAAAGGGTCTCAGTATAAGACAAATCCAAAATGGAGTCAATATAAGAAGGGAAAGAATTGGTCTCAAAATGGAAACTAGAACAATACGAGTGGTTCAAGCTGGAACAACAACTTTAGGGGAAATTGGAACAATAAATCTAATTCACAGAACAAGCAAGGGAGTAATAGTCAAAGTGGTGTGAAACCTCAGTGACAAGTCTGTGAGAAATACCATTTTGGTATGTGCAGATACAAAGGAAAAGCTAAGTGTGGAAGGTGCAATCGATTTGGTCACTTAACTAAGGATTGTGACAATGGTAAACAAGTTGCAAACTGTGCAAAGGAAGAAGATGCAGTCACATGAACAATGTTCTATGCTTGTCATGCAAGTTTAATTGCATCAAGCAAGTCTGTGTGGTTTATTGACAGTGCATGCAGCAACCACATGACCTCTTAAGAGTCCTTATTGATTAATCTTGATAAGTCAGTGACTTGCAAAGTAAAAATGGGCACTGGTGACCTTGTTCAAGCCACAGGAAAAGGAACACTTGTAGTTAAGACAAGAAAAGGGAGAAGATACATAAACGAAGTGCTGTTAGTTCCTGGATTAGATGAAAATCTGCTGAGCATAGGGCAAATGATGGAGCATGGGTACTACATTTTATTTGGAGGAAACTATGCATTAATATGTGATGATAGTAGTCTTGATAATGTTGTTGCTAAAGTTGCAATGACTAGAAATAGATGTTTTCCATTGTCCTTGGAATCTGTCAACATAGTGGCAAAGCAGCAGTACAAGAAGATCTATGGATTTGGCATAGAAGATTGGGGCATTTGAACTTCGCCAGCATAAAGAAAACACAAATAAAAGTCACAGAGAACCATTTGAGAATGAGAAACCTTGGAGAGCTAACTATCCACTTGAGTTGGTACATACAGATGTATGTGGACCAATGCAAAATGAGTCCATTGGAGGGAATAAATACTTCATCACATTCATTGATGACTACTCAAGGATGTGCTGGGTATATTTTCTCAGAAACAAGTCAAATGTGATAAATGTGTTCAAAAAATTCAAAGCATTTGTTGAACTTTAAAGTGGATTCAAACTGAAGAAACTAAGAAGTGACAGAGGTGAAGAATACACCTCACATGAATTCCTCGAGTACTGCAATGATCTTGGCATGGAGAGGCAGTTGACTATTGCTTACTCACCTTAGCAAAATGGGGTTGCTGAGAGAAGAAATAGAACCATTATAGAAATAGCAAGATCAATGATGTCTGAGAAGAAAATTCCTGTCAAGTTTTGGGCTGAAGCAGTTGGCACTGCTGTGTATCTACAAAATAGGTGTTATACCACTGCAGTCACAGACAAAACACCATTTGAAGCCTTCACAGGGAGAAAACCAAGTGTAAAACACCTGAGAGTGTTTGAAAGCATCAGCTATAGTCACATTCCATCAAATCTTAGACAGAAATTTCATGATAAAGCTAGCAAGGGAATCTTCATGGGTTATGGTAGTTGTGAGAAAGGTTACAGGATCTATAATCTTCAAACAGAGAAGATTATACTCTCAAGAAGTGTTGTATTTGATGAGAATTAGTCCTGGAATTGGGAAAACAAGCAAGATGAAACTGTCTACATGCATCTCACCAGTGGAAATGAAAACTCTAGGATAACAGAAACAGAAGAACCTTCTCATGAAACTCACAACAATGACTCTCCAAATCTCACTCAGCTAATCTCTGATGATGAACATGTCTCTGAAGGCAACATGGGCAGTACCAGTCAAGGTTCAACACCAAGCAATACACCAGTAAAGCTGAGAAGTTTGCAAGACATCTATGCAAGATGTCATATGACCATCATTGAACCTGAAACCTATCATGAAGCTATTGAAGACAAAGCATGGAAGGAAGCAATGAATGCTGAGATTGAAACTATTGAGAAAAATGGAACTTGGGAGCTGGTGGAAATGCCTGCAGACAAACCAGTTATAGGAGTCAAATGGGTGTTCAAAACCAAGCTTAATCTGGATGGAACTGTTCAAAAACATAAGGCTAGGCTTGTGGCAAAAAGGTATGCTCAGAAACCTGGTATTGACTATAATGAAACATTTGCCCCAGTGGCAAGGTTAGATACAATTCGAACCTTGATTGCACTTGCAACACAAAAGGGTTGGAAGTTGTTCCAATTAGATGTTAAGTCAGCCTTCTTAAATTGAGTACTTGAGGAGAAGGTTTACATTGAACAACCAAATGGTTTTGAAGTGGAAAATGCAAGTCATAAGGTCTATAAGTTAAAAAAGGCTCTCTATGGTTTGAAGCAAGCTCCTAGAGCTTGGCACAGTGAGATTGACACTTATCTCACTAGTTGCAACTTTAAAAGAAGCACCAATGAGGCTACCTTATATACCAGAACTGATGAAGAAGGAAAACTGATCATTGTCTCTATATATGTTGATGATATAGTTTATACTTGGGGTGGGTTCGGTTTAAATTGGTTCGGTTTTTTGCCGAAACCGAAACCAAACCGAAATTTCGATTCGGTTCATTTTTTTCTGTTTTTTTCGGTTCGGTCATTTTTTTCGGTTTTTTTCACATTACGGTTGGGTTAAAAAAAAAACAAAGTATACATGGGGTTAATCCTTGTTTGGTTCTTGAGAAATTGGGTTTAAAAAGTAATGATATTTTAAATTCTCTTTTTCTCAGTATTATTTATTTAATTATTTATTTTGGATAATATTTTTTTTTCACATCAAGCAAACAAAGAAAGTATACATAGGGTTAATCCTTGTTTGTTTTCTTAGAAAATATCAAGGAAAATCCTAAAACTTTTGAGCAGAATAGATCACTCAAACAGTGTATGATTATTAATAAAGGGCAAACAAAGAAAGTATACATAGGGTTAATCCTTGTTTGTTTTCTTAGAAAATATCAAGGAAAATCCTAAAACTTTTGAGCAGAATAGATCACTCAAACAGTGTATGATTATTAATAAAGGGCAAACAAAGCAGTAAAACCCAAATCACAAACAACCATCAAACCCAAATTTAAAATGTTTAACTCTCTCTCTCTCTCTCCCTCCTCTCTCCTCCTCAATTTTTACCTAGCAAAGATAAAAAAAAAGTAAATGGACTGGAGTGCAGACAGAGAGAAGTTGTACAAGTTGATTTGATTACCCTGTGATTATTACTCCAAATCACTCATAATTTCAATTCAAACAATAAAAACACAAACAAAGGAGAACATGATTGATCAAGAGACAAACAAAGCAACTGGTTTAGTGATGAAACAAACAAACCATAAAAAATTAGAAGTAAAATTGGAGTGTGAGAAAAATGAGAAAAGGGTAGTAAGTATTTGGCAACACATTGAGCTTACAAATTGGGTTTAAAAATAATACCCAAAACAAATAATTAAATAAATAAAATTTAAAAAATATTAATTTAATTAATTCGGTTCGGTTCGGTTTGGTTTGGTTTCTAGACCTCTAAAATCGAACCGAACCAAAAGAATTCGGTTCGGTTCGGTTTTTTTCGTTCGGTTCGGTTTGGTTTTCGATTTTTTTTGGTTTTCGGTTTTTTGAACCCACCCCTAGTTTATACTGGAAGCAGCAATGCATTACTCAGTAAGTTTAAAAGAGACATGATGCATAAGTATGAAATGACAGATTTAGGACTCTTACATCATTTCTTGGGAATGGGAGTTCTACAAATTGATAAAGGGGTATTTATTCATCAAAGCAAGTATGCAAAGTCCTTACTTGTAAAGTTTGGTCTTGAGGATTGTAAGTCAGTTGCAATTCCCTTACCCACTGGTGAGAAATTGAAGAGAGTTGATGGAAGTGGGTTAGCTGATGAAGGTCTGTTTAGGAAAATTGTTGGTAGTCTGCTATATTTAACTGCAACAAGGCCTGATATAATGTATGCAGCCAGTTTGTTATCAAGATTCATGCATGGTCCCACAAAGAAGCACATGGGAATAGCTAAAAGAGTTCTCTGATATATTCAAGGAACACTTAGATATGTCATTGAATTTACAAGGGACAAGGATGCTGTTTTGATTGGATTTTGTGAGTCAGATTGGGCTGGCAGTGAAGATGATAGTAGAAGCACATCTGGATATGCTTTCAGTTTTGGTAGTGGTACATTTTCATGGGCCTCAGTCAAGCAAAGCACAGTTGCATTGTCAACTGCAGAAGCTGAGTATGTCTCAGCAGTTGAGGCAACAGCTCAAGCTATCTGGCTAAGGTTCGTGTTGGATGATTTTGGTGAAATGCAAACCGAAGCAACACCATTGTTTTGTGACAACATATCAGCAATATTGATGGTCAAAAATCCAATTTTTCATCAGAGGACCAGACATATAAACAGGAAATATCATTTCATTCGGGAAGCATTGCAGCAAGGATCCATTGATGTGAAATATTGCAAAAGTGAAGAACAGTTGGCAGATATATTTTCAAAAGCTTTGCCTAAAGATCGTTTCAATTACTTGAGGATGAAGTTAGGAGTGAAGCTAGTAAGCAGCTTAGGAGATGCTGTTGAGAATTAAGCTGCCTACTAGCCTTGGAGTTAATCTGCAGAAGCTAAACATGCAGTTGAAATCGAAAGGAAGCTGAGAAGTTTGGAAATGAAGAACTTGCCAAATTTAGGAGTTGTTTAAATTTAAAAATGCAACGGCTAGTTCCTTTTCCTCCTTTAGAAAGATTACAGCTGGTGTTCTTATCTTATATAATTGTACTATGCATTCTCATCTTCTTCCAAGTGGATGGATGATATCCTCCGATGACCTTAATGGCCGGAGATGAGTACTAGGTCCCTAGAATGTAGGATCTGTTTTTGACCGGCTGTGTGGAATATAGTCTATGTAATTTTTCCCTTTTGTTCTTCATAAGAAATATACAAACTTCTTACCCTCTCTCTTTTCTCTCTCTCGAAAAACACAGACCTTTAAAATCTTTTTTTCTGAAAGCTTCAATCATTATTATCAACCTAAACAACATGCCTGGTACCATTTCAAACATATTTGATAAATTTAGATACCTCAAGTTTGTCAGCTTTCCGATTCCAGATGGAACGAGGGAGCCGTCGACAAAATAGTTATCGGCCAAGTTGTGGCTTTGAAGATGCTGAAGATCGAAGAGACTGCTAGAGCTGTCAATGCCACGCGAGATGTATTGGCTACTAATGTCAATACCAACAACACGCCCGTTGGTACCGCAAGTAACACCGACCCAAGAACAACAGTCGGTACTTGAATTCCACGACATAAACTTGGACAAAAGCGGAGAATAATATCCGACTGAATCATCAGCATCATGAAACGTGAGGTTTTTCTTCAAATGGAGCAATGACAGTTGCTGGTCCTTGATACACTGGCTGTAGACTCCAGTTGTGATATTATCACAGAGAATGAAGAAGAATAGGAGGACGAAAGATTTTAGAGTTTTCATTTTTGCAAGCTGATCAAGGGAAGTGTTTGGTGAAAAACTGAGGATTGTTGTGGTGGCTTTAAATTAATTTTCGTCGCTGCCGACTTGACGAAGTCTATCTTCCATCTATATCTGTAAACTGTTGCCAGTAATATTAAAACGTAGCAAAAATGATTTAGACAATGACGTGCCTTTAATATCGTGGAAAAATCTTCCACAGGAGATTTTTGGTTGGCATGAGTTGCTGACTTTGAAGTATTTCCTCCATTTTTCTGATGGAGTAGGTAAGAACTGAGATAGGTGTAGGGCCCCAGAGAGATTCCCATATGATGCATTTGTTAAAATTGATAATATTGGGTCATCATCCAAAGTTTTTTGTCAAAATTGCATTGCCAATACGACGCATTTGTTGACAGCGGGAGTAAAAAATTTAATTTTAGTTTTGGGTTAGGTCATATTTTTGTGTGACCATGAAAACAGAACAGTCGAAAATCAAAGACAAAACAAACTAAATGTTCATGTTATCATTCAAAGAAAAGAGGTATATGCAAAACACATAAACGCAAAGATCTAATTTCCAAAAACCAAAGCCAAAACAAGCGATTACAACAGAAGAAGCATATATAATTTGATTCATTGTTGAATCAAACAATGAATCTGGTTATCTGAAAGGTCCAAATTTTCCTAATAGGATTGATTTCTCAAGAAACCTGGGAATGTTCTCAAGTGGTTCTGATACCAGCGGAGGCTTTTTTGTTTGCATAATTTCAGAATATGGTGAACTTCTGGTGCCTTTATGATGAGGTTTAATCTGTTATGGGTGTTAGCTTTTATTCCTAAGGGAGCATTCAGTGCCACACTGCAGTTGTTATATCTCTAAATTTATTAAGCAGCAACATTGGCTATCTTAGCTTATCTGGCCATTCTAATTTTGGTTTCGCATTCATTTGTGCCTTAACCGCTAGGAAGATTCATTGGCAGTCGTTAGAGCAAGCACGCCATTGTTTTATTCACTTGATTTTGGTTACTGTTTCCACCTCGCAGGAAGCGTAGTATTATAAATTCCGGTTGTAGTCCAAGTGCACTAGTAGGAATTCTGGTTCTGCATTTAGGAGTTCAATTTCTGCCTTAAAATGAAAAGATTTCCTGTGCTGTATCCCATTTTGCATACTTATGTATTAGGATACGGATTCAGTTGTGTTGCCAAAATTAGATTAACCGAAATCAATCCAATTAAGTCCAAATTTTAATGCTCGCAAGTGTACGATTTGTAAGGTAGTATAGTAGGCAAGCACAAGATTGTTCCAACTAAAATTGAAATAATTCTAATTATCTAACTTAATTTGTATTGCGCTTGAATTGAAATGGAAAAATTGATGATTTGAGAAAGAACTTTGAAGTTGTAAACATAAACAAAAATCAAATGAGCTAAATAAATGACAAGAACAACAAAGAAGTCAAATCATAAATCAATTGCGAAAGACACTAGAGCATCCGATTCACCATAACCAATCCAACTCAATTCCTACAGTTAATTATTAATGAGTAATCATCCAAATTGATGGTCTAGTTCCTCTAATTCATATAGTATCCATGGCATCTAGATACTCATATGTGCTAACAATCCATGGCATCTAGATTACTAAACACACACGAGTTCATTAACGATTTGAGAACTACTTAAAAGACAGCATGAAACCTAGTGTATTTCATCTACATCAAGGAATTCATGGTACCATTTGCAAGACGCTAAAACCAAATTAACAACATGGTGTTTGCGTTAACTCGCATCACATACACTCAACTCAGACCAAAGTGGTGGCCAATCACCAAGATTAAAATCAAGCTCATAAGCACAGCAAAATGATACTTAGATTAAATGAAAATTCATAAATAATTAAACTGAGAAATTAAGAATTCATAGTTAGGCTACATCGTAGCCTTAACGAAAAGAAATTAGTTCCGGAACATAACCGAAAATATTATTGAATTCATAAAATTAAAAGAAAAATAAGTTTAGAAAAGCCTGAAAATCTCTTGCTTTGCCGCTGCCTTCTTCCCGTGCTCTGCCCGCCGCTACCTTTTTCTCCTTTTTTTTTTTTTTGCTTTATTATCTGATTGCTTCTCCCCTTTACTTCCTTTCTTCAATGATCAATAATGATCAGCCCCACTATTGATGAATTAATTCCAAGCACTCTAGCCGTTCCTCTCTCTCTTCCTTTGCTGTAACCGACGAAAGCTTTGCACCAACTTATTCTCGGTCTTGTGCCTCTTCAGTTTACTCACTGCATTATGCCGTTGGCTTCTTTCTTGGTGCCGCATGACTAATATTTGTATTAGCTGCGCTGGAAAGAATAGGGTTTTCCTTCTCATTTTCTTATAAATAGTCACGTGACTAATGGGAGGATAAGGGCAAAACTCTTATGAATGAAAACTCCAATCTGCCCCTTTTATTCTCTCCTCCGTGAGAGCTGTTTTCTCCTCCATGAGAGTCCCTCCTTCGTGTGGGTCTACCTGGTTTCGCTGAGTCTCTTCACTGACTTCGATCTAAAGGTACTTAACTGATTCCTCCGGATCCACTATTTGTTACACCCATTCGGCACCTTCGAATTAAATCCAACCAAAAAAACACCTTTTCCCCTCTTTTAACTCCCCACCCACTGAAGTTATTTCTCCCAACCAAACCCAAATCTGGAAGTACTTTGGAGCCTTCTGCAACCTACCCTTTCTCAAATTCTTTGGTTCTAAGATCTACATCCGGCTCTTCTATCAGCTGTTTTCCCATCTGAGGTCGGATTGAGTTCAGAGGAATTTTCAACGGGCTGATGGGAAGAAGAGTAATAGAAAACCACCTACCAGATATAAATACACAAACGATTTGGAGAAACATGGCAGATCCAAATCGCAGGGGAATGGGTCCTGTTATAAACTCTACCCACCAAATCCGGGTGAAAAAGTAAAGCCACGAAATACAAAGTGGCAGTCTCCACCAACATTGAAACCTAACTACATCATAACATTCAAAGGGGGCATTAATGAAAAGGTATGGTTCAATAGCTAATGGGAAAACTAGAAGAGTGGACAGGTAGAAAGAGATATATCCTCCTCTGCATTTTTGTGCTTATTAGTCTCTGTGAAGTATTGCAATTGTTGAGAGAAATGGCTGGAGCAGAGGTGGAAGAGTTAGTGATACATCTGGAGAAGAGTATGGATCTGTCTAATATGGAACAAGGAATCAAACCGGTGGGCACTGTATTGGCCAACAAAACTCTTAACAAATGGGAAGTTCGCAACATTCTCAGATCTTCCTGGAAAAAGCTGGGAGAGGTGGAGATCAAATGGGTTAAAGATAATACTTTCATTATCACTGTTAATGATGTAAGTACAGCGGCAAATATAATTGATTAGGTTCCATGGGCGGTTATGAAACATAACTTCTCAGTCAAACAATGGCCTCAGGAGATAGCCTTGGAGGAATTGAACATGAATATAATGTATTTTTGGATTCAGATCAGGGGGGTTTTGCCTTACCTGAGCTCTGAGGAAAATGTTAGGCGGTTGGTGTCAAAGATTGGGGAAGTAGAAACAGTGGAAGACCCATCAAAGACAAGGGGATTTTTAAGAGCCAGAGTCGAGGTAGATACTTTGAAGCCATCAATTACAGGGTGCTGGCTACCGAGGGAGAACAACAATGAATCCTGGATTGAATTCAGGTATGAAAGATTACATGATTTTTGCTATAAATGCGGGAGGATTGGGCACTCTAACACGGAATGCACTTTTGAGGCAGTGAAAGGAGGAATGGCTGGTTATGGAGAGTGGACAAAAGTGGCTCCTGTGAGGGATTTCATTGAGACCCCAAAAAATGTGGCTATCACCTTAGGGGAACGTAGGCATGCAGGAGCAAGAAGAGTCAGCCAAAACAATCTGAATGGACATCAAGGGGCACAAGACACGGGGGAACCGAGGGTGGAAAAAACAACAGCTGAGGGGGACCACATAGTAGACAACACCAGACAAAGGGCAAAGGCGTGAAAACGTGGAGTAGAATGCACAGAAGTGGAGACAACAAGACTTTCAACCAAGCCCAATGACTTATGGAAGGTTGTGCGCCGAAAGGAATCCAACGGGTGGTTATGGACTTTTTGCCCATGGAGATTCAAGCGGAGTATAAAAGAATCCCTTCTGTGTTGATTGGGAAATTCAAGAGGGGAGAACTATGTCAAGTGAAGAAGGTTCGGAACTGCAGCTTCTCAAACAGACACAAGTTCAAAGAACGACAAAGACAGAAAGAAGGAGTATTTTGGCTGCAGATGTAGAGGGATCTGGAAGCAAGAAAAAAAGGGAACTAGAGGAAAGGGAAAAAAATGTGGGTTATTCACCCCAGAAAAAATAAAAAAATGTGGAGGGTAACCGAAAGGGAATTGTACCGGAGGGGGCGAGAAAAGCACAGTTGGCAAGGAAAGCGGGATCTTTTTCCCGAGGTGGTGGCGGCTGGCCTTCAACAGCCACAAAATCGCCATGCCATGATACACTTATTTTGGAACTGCCGTGGTCTAGGGTCTGACACAGTAGTTCGAGCCCTACATGGGCAAATCAGGGAACACAGACCCTCTATGATCTTTCTCTCAAAAACAAAAATGAAGTACCATAGAATTGCAAGAGTGAGAAGGTGTATGGGATTTTTGAATGGTTTTAATGTGTCACCGATTGGCAGAGCGAGAGGCCTCAGTCTATAGTGCGACGAGTCGGTAAAGGTGGAGGTTACCTACTAACCAATAGGAAAAGGTAGGGGAAAGCGGGTCACCTTGTCTAAGGCCTTTAGATGGAGCAAACTTTGCTCCAGGTTGTCCATTGAGCATGATGGCAAAGTTCACTGACGAGATGCAACCCAGAATTAACTTTCTCCATTTACTAGCAAAACCCAACTTCTCCATAACCGCCATTAGAAAATCCCACTCCACCTTATCATAAGTCTTATGCATATCCAATTTGATTCGCACTTCAAATTTACCTTTCGTTTTCCTCTTTTTTAGGAAATGGAAGAGTTCATGTGCTATGCCAATATTGTCTTAAATTTGCCTTTCTGCCACAAACGCATTCTGAGTAGGAAAGATCAAAACAGGCAGTAGTAACTTGAGGCGGTTAGCCAACACCTTGGAGAGAACCTTATAGGAGTAATTGCAAAGACTGATATGGCAAAATTGAGCAACAGAATTAGGGTTTTGAACCTTCGAAATTAACACCAGGTGAGTGGCGTTGATTTGTCGAGGATTGTCCACCCCATTCATCATTTCCCTTATAATAGCATTCACATCCGTAACAATTATATCCTAATGAGCTTGGTAGAAAATTCCAGGAAAGCCATCAAGACTCGGAGCTTTTAAGCTCCCTATCTGCATAGCAGCCATCTTGACCTCCTCACCTGAGACCGCCTCTAAGAGTGAATCATTCATTTCACTAGACACTTTAGTAGTAACGCAATCTAAGATATTCCCCCACTCCCGAGGTCCGGATGACATGAATAAGCTCATATAGTACTCATCGAATAACCGTCGTACTTAGGTTGGGTTCTCAATCTAATTGCCGCTACTATTCTTTAAAGACATCACCTTGTTTATTCTTCTTCTCTGTAGAGTGGATTGGTGAAAGAATTTTGTGTTAGCATCTCATTCCATTAGCCACTTGACCCGCAATCTTTGCTTCCAATAGTACTCATCTTGGCTCCACAGCAAGTTCACCTTTCTTGTTACTTCATCAATCTC
Source organism: Crataegus laevigata (assembly GCA_963580275.1). NCBI lineage: Eukaryota > Viridiplantae > Streptophyta > Magnoliopsida > Rosales > Rosaceae > Crataegus > Crataegus laevigata. The sequence continues at coordinate 36,792,084 of OY756938.1, read as the reverse complement.
AGTCGTATTTCTTCTCCATTTCAGTTGTAGCTGACCTAAATGTTCCATCATATCCGTGATTTGCCTCCCCCTCTGCGTGAACTTAGCACTGCTCCATCTAGATAAGGTTAGACGATTTTTGTGTGGCGTCGGGACAACAAGTTAACAAGGCCAAATCAAGTGTATGTTTTGGCTCCAATGTGCCTGAGAACATCTCTCACAAGTTGGTGGACATTCTTGGCATGGAGAGGGTTGGGGACCCGGGAATTTATCTCGGCGTTCCTGCTATTTGGGGACGATCCAAAAAAGCCGGTCTAGCTTACATTAAGGGAAGGCTTTTGGAAAAGCTTCAGGGATAGAAAAATTCTTCCCTCTCACAAGCTAGGCGGGAGACTCTTATAAAGGTTGTGGCCCAAGCAATCCCTGCTTACCCAATGAACTTGTTTAAGTTTCCCAAATCTTTTTGCAACGAACTGGATGCAATGATCTCAAAGTTTTGGTGGGAACAAAAACAAGGCGAAAACCGCATTCATTGGGTTTCCAGGGAGAAGATGTGTCAGTCAAAGGAGGAATGTGGCCTCTGGTTCAGGAGTTTTGTGATGTTCAATGACGCTCTGCTAGCCAAACAGTGTTGGAGGCTAATTTTAGAACTTACCTCGTTATGGGCGCTCGTGCTAAAGGCCAGATATTTTCCTAATTGCTCTTTCCTCGATGCAAAGAGGGGTGGGAGAACGTCTTGGATCGGGTCTAGCCTCCTAGCTGGAAGGGAGATTTTGAGGGAAAGTGGCCATTGACAGGTTATGGATGGCAAAGATACTAGAGTTTGGGTTGACCGATGGATCCTCGCTATCCTCTTCGGTAAACTGTCTCCATTGGGCACGGTTCCGGTCTCAAAAAATTTATTAGTAAGTTCTCTGATCTGTGAAGAAAGTGGAAAGTGGGACATTGATTTCTTAAAACCTTTTATGGTGGACTAGGAGTTTGAGGCAATCTTGGAGATGCCATCTGGTGATCCAACGCTCAGGGATAGGTTCGTTTGGCAGTATGTAAAGGGCGGAGTCTATTCTGTTAGAATCGGCTATCACTGGAGTATCTCTCGAAACCTGGAAGGGAGCCATCCTCCCAACATTGTGGCATCTATCCCTGCTGCCTTTTGGAAGAGTGTCTGGAAGTTGGAGGCTCCTCCAAAAATAAAAACTTTCATGTGGAAGACTCTTCATGGGGCGCTAGCAACTATGGAGAACTTGTATCATCGGCATTCTTCTTCTTCTCGTATATGTCCGCTATGTGGAATACATAATGAATCAATTGAACATCTCTTTCTAAATTGCCCATGGGTAAGGGTAGTCTGGACGGAGGGAACTCTAAATATTATATTTCAGAGGATGCAAACTTCCTCATGGACAAATTGGTTGGTACAGATGTTTGATTCGGTGTTTAGGTCGTGGGAAGAACAGATCAAACGGTTGTCAACTATCGCATATACTTGTTAGCACATATAGAAATCGAGATGTGAGTTTCTGTTCAACAATGAAACTATATACCCAATGAGGGTTATTGATAATATTAATCACTCGGTCTCGACCTTTAATGATGCAATCACCACACAGAACATTATGCCTATGCCCAGTCAACGACATGCTGAGCATGGGGTCAACTAGATGCCACCGAACCCAGGTGAGATCAAGATCAACGTCGATGCTAGCTGGGTGGCAAGTGAGATAGGGGGTTTCACAGGAATCGTGGCAAATGATGAGCTTGGTAACTTCTTGGCTGCCTCTCGGTATAAGGTGATGGCTAATGGAGTTGCTATGGCGGAGACTTTGGCTATCCTGCAGGGGTGTAAGTTGGGAATGAGTAAAGGTTGGAATTCGATATGCTTGACATCGGACTCTCTGGAATCAATTTCTTGTTTGATGGACTTGAATAAGAAGGGCAGCTGGGAAGCTTTTCCCATCCTAAGGAAGTGTCATAGCTTGGGATCGGCTTTTCAAAGTTGCCGATGGTCTTGGGTTCCAAGACTGGCCAATTCGGCGACGAACCACTTGGCTTCGCGAAAATGTAAGGAAGTATGTGATCTCTTCTGGGTCGACCGACCCCCCATCTTCCTTGGTTTATGTTTTATGTAAAGATGGTCTCCCTTGCCTTCATTAGTTGGATCTAGTATTGTGAGATGGGACGCTTTAGCATTAGGTGCGGCGTCACGGTTTCCTTGTACCTTCTTGCACTACCTCTTTGTAGTTTGTTTATCCTCCTATTTAGTTTGCCTCCTGGTAGGCTCTCTTGTTTCCCCTTGGCATCTTTGCCCGGATTTATGCAAGTCCAGTTTCCAAAAAAAAAAAAAAAAACTCTTATGAATGCAATTCCTTTCTTTTATAATTACATAATCCAGTTGCACTTGTAACAACTCTTAATATGCCAACAGACAAATGATTTAATAATTAGAGCAAGAGATCAATGACAATCAAAACATTCTCCAAATTCACTTGACTAATTATAGAATTTTAATATGATTTTTTTTTCCATCTCATTAATCTAGCCACAAAACACAAAGAACATGAATTCTTTTCATTTAAATCAAACATATCACATGAAAATGTCGTTCTCGGGGTATAGGTAGAATAATTTGCACTTATCAAGTTGAGCGAGATGGAAATGGAGAAAATAGTGTGAATGGAACAAATGGGATGAATGGCGCAAATGGGGTAGAAGATGCGTTGACATTTTCTGGTTATCGTTTACTCGAGAAAAGTTCATATTCATGGATAAGGCAGAAATATATACAATACAGTATTACAAAATAACAAGAGCATACTTAAATTAAAATGTGAAACCAGAAGGCACACTTCTTATTTCTTGAATATCAAACCCCAAGCATAACATGAAGTCCAGCTGCTTTGCTCCTCGACGCCATTTCAGCGTCTCCACCTTTGATTTATGTGGACATGTCTTCGGTGAGGACCAATGTTTTCTTCAAGTTGAGGGAATATCTTAAAGAGGATGTTATACATTGATTTGTAATACCATTTACTCCATCTCTTGCAGAACGCAAGTGACCCAATCGCAATTGCAAAGCCAAATGCAAATCCAATTTCGACAATTATAAGATCCCAATTAATCTCATCTCCAGAATTTTGATGACTTCCATTTGATGGTGGTGGTGGTGACAATCTTGTTTTGTTGTCTACCGTCAATGGTGGGCCCCATAGTCCTTTGTTACCTATAAAGGAGGTACTTGGAAATGTTGAGAACTGAGTGCCAGTTGGGATCCTGCCGACCAGCTGGTTGTTTGACAGATTCATGAAGGAAAGGAAACTAAGGTTTCCCAACTGCGGTGTAATTTTCCCGCTCAACTTGTTATGTGACAGGTCTAAGGATTCAAGATTCCGCATGTTGCCCAATGATGATGGGATTTCACCTGTGAAAGCGTTTTTAGATAAGTTAAGGCCATGTAGTGATTCAAAATCTCCCATTTCCTTGGATACTTGTCCGCTGAAATTATTGCATGAGAAGTCAATCAAGGTAAAGATAGATGTAATCTTTGGCAGATTCATCTCTAAACTTTTACTAGTAACTGTTACAACATCTTGAATAGAAATACTTCTAGCAATTACCGCATATAGCGATGTAAATCCAAGGACATCATTGACTTCACCTTTTCTATCCATCATTGTCTGCCATGTTGTCAAAGATATTGCCGGTATTTCACCATTAAAATTGTTGCCAGCAACATCTATGATTTGAAGCATTGGCCAAGTTCCATTTGCTTCACGACATCCAATGCATCCGTAAAATTTGTTGGATCGCAGAACAAGGACACGCAGAGTGGATATGTTCTTCAAGAAGCATGGGAAGCTATCGGTTATATGATTGTTTCTAAGGTTCAACATCTGTAAACGTGTGCAGTAGAAGAGAGATTTTGGAAGCTGACCTTCGATCTGATTTTCACTGAGGTCAAGAGATTCTAATGAGCAATCTTCAGTAAAAATAGAATTGGAAAGATTTCCAATAAGATTGTTTCTCCCCAAATGAAGTGCTCCAAGTCTGCCTGCGGTCAAGCATTTGGGAATCATGCCACTCAAAGAATTATTGGACAAATCAAGAATCACAAGATCTGTAGCATTGCATATTGAAACTGGAATGGGCCCATGCAAGTTATTGCTTGATAGAGAGAGGAACGAAATGTTATTAAGGAAATCCCCGATCTCAGTTGGTATACTAGAGCTGAAATTATTTCGAGAGTAATCCAGATACTCAGCAGTTGGAAAGAAAAATGGGACTTTTCCCTGAAGTTGGTTTGAATGAAGGTCAATGGTCCACCACACAGCAGATGAGTTAACTAGAGGAGCTTCTAGAGTTACAAAGGAGTTACAAGAAAGATCTAGGACATGACGAGAACTGAGCTTCCAAATCCAATTTGGTATCTCGCCTTGAATCTGGTTATCTGAAAGGTCCAAGATACGTAAAGAGGATTGATTTCTCAAAAAACCTGGGATTGTTCTCAACTTGGTAGAAGCCAAAACTAATGAATAGATTTGAGGAAATGAGGAATATGAGGAATTTGTGCCACTATAGAAAAACAGTAAGCTATTGTTGGAAAGATCAACATGGGAAAGGTTTTCCAGCCTTTGAGGACCATTGAAAGGAAAGGCACTGAAATTATTCGAATTTAGATCAAGCTCTTCAAGCCCTTGAAGATTAAAGATGGACACGGGTATTGGACCTTCCAAATTGTTGAAACTCAAATCAAGGGAAATTACTAAGTAGGAAGAAATGTTCGAAAATTCAGGTAGTTGACCAGAGAAATGATTATTGGAAAGTCCTATTTTTTGCAACAAAGGAAGAGAAAACAGAGACGGCGGGATACTCCCTTCAAGTAGATTGTCGGCCAAATGAAGCTCAGCTAGATTAGTAAGGTTTTCCCAGCGTATAAAACTGATTGGACCAGTGAACAGGTTTGAGTACATGCCCAAACGAACCAATTGTGTTAGGTTCTCCACTGATTTTGGAATTGATCCAGTGAAACTGCAGTATGAAAGATCAATTGTCTCCAAAAGCTTTAGGTTTCCAATAGAGCGCAGCAATAACCCTGAAAAATTTGTGGAGGGTAAAACCAAGGACCGAAGAGATCCATTGTTTGGAAATTCCGGCAAGGAACCGTGAAGTTCATCATTAAATGAAAGGTCAATAATTTTCAGAGTAGGTACCTGAAAGATCTCTTTGGGAAATGTACCTTGCAACGAACAACTGGAGAGACTCAAGAAAGTCAACTTTGAAAAATTCGCAAAGAATCTTGGAAACGGAGCGGAGACGTTGTTCCAATCCCAGCTGAACTCCCTCATGTTTGAAAAGTTGGCAAAGAATCCTGGAATTGGACCGGAGAATTGGTCATTATAAGCCAATCTAAGCACAGATAGAGACTGAAGCTTAGTGAGGGATTGATCAACAAGACCTGAAAGAAGGGTGTCAGACAAGCTCAACACCCTCAGGTTTGGGAGTGAAGATGATATCGCTTGGCACCACTCTGTCCCCGATGCTGATATATTTACACCATCAAGATATAGCTCCGCAAGATCTGTGAGGTTCCGAAGCAGCATGCTTAAATTTGGGCTCTCAAGTGGCTCAAGTGAAGTGCTCCCCACATCGTAAGAATGAGAAATATCAAGGACAACCAACCTTGCCAATTGTGAAATCTCAACTGGAATTTTCCCCTCGCCACGATAATAGATATATGATAAATTTAGGTACCTCAAGTTTGTGAGCTTTCCAATTGCAGATGGAATGGAAGTGCCATTGAAAAGTACATTATGGGCTAAATTGAGGCTTTGAAGTTGTTGAAGATCAAAGAGACTGCTGGAATTGTCAATCCCACCGGAGATAGATTGGCTGCTAATGTCAAGACCAACAACATGTCCATTAGTACTGCAAGTAACACCCAACCAAGAACAACAGTCAGTACTTGAATTCCATGATATGAACTTGGACGGCAGAGTAGGAGGAGAAGAAGTATCATACTTGAATGCAAGGGTTTTCTTGAAATTGAGCAACAACAGTTGCTGGTGTTGAATACACTGGGGGTGAAATGAAGGGATGGTACTATTAGCACGGTCTCGGTGGATGCGGCCAGTCAGGTGGGTATTGTTTTCCCTCGGCCAGTCAGGTGAACTCCCTCGCCGGCTTTGTTCACTATAATCAATGTGGACGCCAGTTGGCAGGCCAGTCTTAAGGAGGGTTTTGTGGGCATAATCGAGAGGGATTCCTTTAGTAATTTTTTTGCTACCCGTAGATGCAGGGTCTCCGCCCCTTCTGTGGCTGCGGCTGAGGCTTCAGCCATTTTGTTGGGTTGTGAGTTTGGCTGTGCCTTGGGTTTGAACTCTGTAATTATCGAATCTGATTCGTTAGACTCTGTCTCTTGCCTCGAGGGCAAGCTTTCTAATGGCAGATGGGAGGCGTTTCCGGCTCTTTCAAGATGTAAGTTGCTTGGAGACTCCTTTCAGGACTGTCGCTGGTCTTGGGTTCCAAGATCAGCCAATGTGGCGGCGGACTTTTTGGCGTCGAGAAGTTGCGTGGAGATGTGTGATGTTTCGTGGGTCAATAGGCCCCCATCTTCACTTGTGCATGTACTTGTCAATGACGGTCTTCCTTGCCCTCCTTAATCCTGTCCTGGTAGTGGAAAGGGCGACGCTCTCACTTGGTCGCTGCGTCAGGCTCTACCCTAGCCCCTTGCATTACCCTTTCTGTTTTTTTGGTTGCTTGCCTCATTGTAGGCTTTCTTGTTGTTTCTCTCTGGCATCTTTGCCCTAGTGTTTTATCCAGTTTCCAAAAAAAAAAAAAAATTTATGATAATTATAATTAAAATTTAATATGAAAGTACTTCAAACTAAAAGTTAATATGAAAGTACTAATTTTATTTAAACTTATTTAACCTCTTTCTACACCCAATTGTCTATTTTATCCTATTGCATAATTATTATTAGGATAAATGACAAAAAACTACCTCAACTATTGGTGTCACGACACTTTCATACCTCATCTTTAAAACGTGACAATGTCATACCGCATCTTACGAATTTGTGACAATGTCATACCTCTGTCAATTTTTCTGTTAGTTTTTCTGTTAAGTGCTGACGTGGCAAGATATGGGGACCACTCACTAATACAGCTGGATTAAAAAATAATTAAATATATTTTTAATAATGAAAATTTTAAAAATTAAAATTTTTTAAGAGAGAGAGAGAGATTTAATATAAAAATAATTTTTTTTATTTTTTAATTATTAAAAATATATTTAATTATTTTTTAATCCAGCTGTATTAGTGAGTGGTCCCCATGTCTTGCCACGTCAGCACTTAACAGAAAAACTAACAGAAAAATTGACGGAGGTATGACATTGTCACAAATTCGTAAGATGCGGTATGACATTGTCACGTTTTAAAGATGAGGTATGAAAGTGTCGTGACACCAATAGTTGAGGTAGTTTTTTGTAATTTACCCTTATTATTAAGTACAAAATGAAATTAATAATAAAACTGAAATTTTATCAATAAACCCACCTACTATAATTAAACCTAGCATCACCATTTGTTTATCCTACGTTCATTCCAGCTAAAACCCTAATAGTTCTGATAGAGAAAAATAAGTTTTTCTATTCATGGATGGTGATTTTGAAGTTTTTAATTCTCTAACTAAGGTATGACTCGATTTAGGGATGTTTTATTTGTTTGCTTCTTCTTTGGATTAAGTTTCATACTTTTTATATTATATTGTATTTGTTTTCCTTTGCCTTCTGTCTGCACTCCAAAACATCATTGCAAGGACTTTTGATTAGTACTAGAAAGACATATAACTTGATTCTTGGTGCAAATAAAGATTGCCCAACCCCATCAACCTTAACCACTAACTAGCGGGTGGCTTTCTTGCACCTTTTTTACTCGAAATTTGTGATATTGATGTGTTGACTTATAAGACTTCAAAGTCTTGATCTTTTTGTCTTTTCTTTTCTTTGCACGATGATCAGTGGATATGAAAAAGATAGGGTAAATCTCGATTTTCAACATTTAATACATCAAATTTTTTTCGTCTCAGAGTAACACGTAAAATGTAAATTTTGAGACAGTCTCATATATCCGTTAGTCAAACTGTTAATTCTCCCATTAACTGTGACGTGGTGCCCATGTGGACATTGACTGTGTGCCACGTGAACAATGACTGGGCGCCACGTGTCATCCACGTGGAAATTAAAAATAAATTATTTATAAAATAAAATAAATTTAATAAAAATTTACATAATATTTGTAAAAAAAATTTAAAAAAAACCCCTTAATTCCCCAAGTCTTGAAACTTCAATGGAAACTAGTTTCGCTGATAAAAACGATCAATTTCAGCCTCATTTGCACTTAGCCAGCCTCAATCAAACCCCCCAAAATGTCCAATCTGCAACTTAAGACTTCATGCCACAATCTTCAACAAACCCATATCACCATTTGTGACCACCCGCGCCCACCCTTCCATCACCCTCCCACCTCAGTCGTCACCGGATACCCTCAGTGTTCATGTGCCTCTCGGCTATTGACCAACAACGATTTGCATCCTCTGCAACTCTTGAATCTGCCTCTCAATCTCTGCCTGAGACATCACCAGTTCTCCGGTGTGGCGATCCCCAGGAAATCGGTGTTTGTCGGCGAGGCAGTGACTGGAGCTGTCGGAGAGGATCCATCGGGAAACTCGATCTGAACCGAAGTCGTGACCGGAGCTGTCGAAGAGGATCCATCGGCGTCGTTAGGGGTGTCGCAGAGGGAGTGGAGTGGGGTTGGTCGGGGGTGTCGCAGAGGGAGTGGAGAGGATCCATCGGGAAACCCGATCTGAATTGTGAGATTGCTTTAGGGTGTATTCAATTGAGAATTTGAGAGATTTTGATGGATTTATAAATCCATGAATTTTTATGGAGTCTAATTGATTTGTAGAGATTCCATGTAAAATTTTGATTCAATTCCCTCAAAATCTCTTGGAGAGAGAAGAGATTTGTCGATGCTTAAAATACACTACAAAATTTCTCAAATTCCCTCAAATTCCTCAACTTTTTCAAATTTTTTAAAATCAAATTCTAATTGAATACACCTAGAATGTTATAAACTTCTTTAAAATCCTAATTGAATACACCTGGATTTCTGAGGATTTTAATAAACTCTCTCAAAATCTTGATTGAATACACATTGAATTTCAGAGAATCACTTAAATTCCTGATTGAATACCACTAGATTCATTAAAAGAATTAAAATCCCTCAAAATCTCAATTGAAGTAAAAGAATACCACTAGATTTCTGAGGATTTTAATGGATTGACGTTGATTTTTAAAGTCTTATTGATTTGTCTAAAGTTATGAAGTTTGATGACTGAAATTCTTCAAAATCCCGATGAAAAATGTGAGATTTGTTAATGCTTAAAATGTATGATTAAATTCCTCTAATTCGGGAATTGGAAATAATTCATAGTGTATTTTAAGTATTACAAATCTCAACTCTCTCCGTACAATTTTGAGCAAATTCATTTAAAATATCTATACATGTTACTAAGCTTGTTAGGAAACCAGGTAGGCTACTCTTAAATTTGTTACTAATGTACTTTTGTAAAAAAAAAATGGAGATAAATGTCTCGATGCGTTTCCTAACGGATTTAGCCAAAATGTAGATTTTGTACAGTAAGAAAAATTCTATATAATTATGTTTTAATAAAATTAAAAACTCAAATTTCACTTTAATTATGGTCCACACAATAATAAATGTTTGAAGTATGATTTTTCCTTTTTTCACAAATGAATCAGAATTGGCAAGATCCGCTCTTATTCTTGCTGCTTGGGTCTCCCTTGGTTTGCTAGAATAGAGGGGGCATTACGGCTCTTTGCTAGGACTAATTAGACGCGCCAATCCCAACTTCCCCCAAGAGAAAAAAAAACCAATAGACCATGAACATCGACATGTATGGAAAAATGCTGCAAAAATCTCTCTTAGTCTTAAAGAGTTTTCTTTTTAAATTTGTAATGTCTCTATAATTTTTGCTTACAAGAATTCTATTACACCATCTAATATGGAATTGGATCCCCTCTTGAGCATTAGGTGGGGATCCTACTGAGCAAGAATTGTGGGCCATTGGATGAAAATCCAATAGCTATAATTATTATAACTTTAAAAGGAACCCCCTATTTGCAACCGACGATCCATAATTCTTATTCAGTAGGATTCCCACCTAATACTCAGGAGGGGATTCAATTCCATCTAATATGGCCTTCTAGACTATTTGCATTTAATACGTGTTTGTACTCTAAATATTTTTATATAAATTATTTTCTTTTTTTTTTCTTCTAGTTATTATGGATAGGATTGTACATTTAACCTACCAAACTGACCGATCTGGACAATATTGGAGGTCAAACAATTTAAAAATGGGAACCAAACCAATTTACTTTTAATTTGGTTCGATTTTGATATTTTTGAGACCGATTAAAACTAAACCAAACTGACTATGTATCTTTTAATTGTTAATTTATTTATTTTATACATGTCAACTTATTATAAGCTATTTAGAGGCTTTACTATACACATATTATAAGGGGGTGTATTCAATTGGGAATTTGGTAGATTTGAATAGATTTATAAATTCATGGATTTTTATAGAGTCTAATTGATTTTTAGAGATTCTATGTAAAATTTTGATTCAATTCTCTCAAAATCTCTTGGGAGAGGTGAGATTTGTGGATGCTTAAAATACACTACAAAATCTCTCCAATTCCCTCTAATTCCTCAACTTTTTCAAATTCTTTAAAATCAAATTCTAATTGAATACACTTTGAATGTTATAAACTTCTTTAAAATCCTAATTGAATACATTTATAAGGATTTTAATAAACTATCCTAAAATCCCGATTGAATACACATTGAATTTCAGAGAATCACTTAAATTTCTGATTGAATACCCCTAGATTCATTAAAAGAATTAAAATCTCTCAAAATCCCAATTGAATACACCCCCTAAGTCTCAGCAGATTATAAGTTGTAATGACTGCAAACATTTAGAAGATTTATATGTATTTTATACTTATGTGAGGTTATAATTAAAACTAAACCGAACTGACTATGTATCTTTTAATTATTAATTTATTTATTTTATACATGTCAACTTATTATAAGCTATTTAGAAGCCTTACTATACACATATTATAAGTCTCAGCAGATTATAAGTTGTAATGACTACAAACATTTAGAAGATTTATATGTATTTTATACTTATGTGAGGTTATAATTAAAAAATTGTTTGCTAGCATAAAATTTTATTTAATTGAAACTTATTCCTACTCCAGTTGACGAACTTTTTATGTTTCAAAAAACTTAATCTTTCAATTGGATAAAATGCGTAAGATGTATGAATATTTAAAAGATTAAAACTTTGAAATGTTAAACTTTTTTTATTTATGTGTTGATTGGCATAAATATTTAATGATCTTATGGAACTGGAAAAGGCTTCCATGCATGAAATGTGTGGTTGGCTTCACTTATCAAGTCTTTGTTCTCATGTCCTCTCTGCATTTGTCAGAAAAGAAGGGGGGAAAAGGACGGACTTGGGAAAGTAGAGTGGGGGTAGGGCCAGCACTGCTCTGCGTGTACGTGGGGAAGAAAGCTGTGATAATTCACCCTCACAGCTCCGTATTCATGGCTTCCGACTACAGTTGTTATTGAACTTTAGTCTTTAGGGTTGGAATCCGAAGATTTTAAACCAGACATCATCAGTGCCTAAGTACCAATTAAAGCTAATCCAAAATTTTGAAGGATATTTGACTTTTAATAGCATATCTCACTTAGAAGAAAAGCTAGTGTCACTGACGAAAACTAGTCTGAGCCTACAGTCGCACGAAATCTATTGCTGTTTAGACAAGTTTAGTTATTATCATTACGTTAATGTCTTTCTAACTTCATAATTTTCTCTGTATCCAACACTTCCAGTTCTGTTTTTTATTTTATTTTTTTTTCTCTTTTCAAGGAGTCAGGCACGATTGTACCGTGCAGCTGTTGATTACAATCTTCGTTGTCTCTATTTCTCTTCAGTTTCTTCATTTATCTGTCTCTAATTTTGATGAGACTGAAGACTGCAGATAGCTACAGCCAGGGGCAGATTGACCAAGGAACTGGGGTGGTCCCAGGACCACCCGGAAGCTCACATAAGGGGTTATTGAAACCTCTGAGAACCAGTCCAATCTGGGCTGTGGTGGTGGAGAACAGCAACTATGGCTGCCGATGCACTGCTCGTTTTGTTGCAGGAGGAGAAAGATGACTTTTTTGTTTTAAAATGACTTGGCCAAAATGCACAGTTTTGAGCCATGCCAATAAAAAAAAATTAAAAAGCATTGTGGACTGCATTTCATTGTGATTGGACATCTTCTAAACTCACACATGATGGGCTTTTGTATCATTCCAAAATAAAAAACAATTTAGAGACTTTAATAAAAAGGAAAAGATTAAATTTAGTGGGATTCTTCAACTTTTCTAACCAGTAATAAACTTTTAACTTCTGCAAAAAAAAATAAAATTAAACGTTTAACTTACCCTCATCATGGTTATCCTTCTTGCTTACTACTGCCTATTGGGCTTGTATCTTTCTTGGCATTAGGGATTAGCCTCTAGGTTTGGAAACGTCTTCCATTCTTCATTTTGATGCCAAAACCCTAATTAGGGTTATGCAAGTTTTTTTTTTGGGAGCCTGGTTTATTTATTAGTGCATGTTGTGAGGACTGACTTGTCACTCAAGTGATCAACATAGTGTTTATCTACGTAAATCTCAAGAGTTTTGATAGTTTTACATTCAAGACAAGAATTATACATTATGTAGTTGTACTCATTTTTTTATTTTGGTAGACAAATAAAGGGGACTATCCTCCAAATATTCGAGATGAGGTCTGAAGAGCATATATATTGATGGAGCTTTTTAGAGCTAAAGATCATGATTTTCCATTCACATTCCAAAAATATTCCAAAAAACCGCCTAGGTGCCGCCTAGCCCTCTGCCTAAGAGCCGTCTAGGATTACCTAGCTCCAGACCGATTTTTTGAAACGATTTGCCCAAAATCGGGTCGGGGCTTCACCGCCTAGCGCCTAGGCGCTGCCTAGGCCGATTTTTAGAACACTGATTGAGACCATCCTATGTTAAAATCCTGGATCCGCCACTGGCTACAGCTCCAAAAGACTTGTGCTTTGTTGACTTTCAAGTCTTTCCACATCTGTCTAGTAGGGCTAGTAGGGCTATTGACTGACTAAGGTACTCAAAGAAAGGAATGGGAAAGAGAGCGAGAAATTTCGCCCCCACAACACCAGCATAGCCAAGTGGAAGATGAACGTAGGTGACGATTCACATTCACATTACCCGGTGACGATTCACATTCACATTACCCTATGCTCTTCGGGTTCCCATTAGGATGTGGATTTCATCCTAATCCTTTTGGTGATGATTTTTGGGATCCTTACATCATACATTCATCGTATATTGTATGGTTAGAAATTATTTTAATTTAAAATTAAATATAAACAGTATATTGACCTCTCAATATATGATAAACAGATAAAATGTGATAAGATCGTCATCCTTCCCATTAAACGGCCATTGGCCAGCGAAATTGAAAAAAGGGCTCAGGTTTTGGTGGCTTGACTACGTGCTCTCTGGGGTTGCCATTAAATTCTTTGGGCCATTATTGTAGCGTAATGCTGGGGTAGGTGAGATAAGTCACGTTGTGGAGTTGCAATATTGTTTGATTGACTTGTTGATTTATAGACTTTGAAGTCTTAGTCTTTTTTTGTTTCTTTCTCTTTTTCTTTTTGCATTGATTAGCGAATACGAAAATGAAAATCGCACACACTGTTTTTATCTTTTAGACTTATGCCTCTTTATTTTAGATCATTGAATTAAATAATTCTTGTAAAATCAACGAAAACGGTTAAATAAGAGTCTAGAAAGAAACATAAGTGTGTATAATTTATTATGTTCAGTTAAATAATTTTATTAGTAGTGATATATTATCGCATCAAGAGTGTAGACGTAAATTTCCACCGTCTCTTCCTTTGACAAAAATGCATCTGCAAAATAATAGCATCTAAGATTAAGGTCAAAAGCCTTGCGCATCCACGATGAATAAGGAGAGGCTTTGGCCGAAAATTTTTCGATGACAAAGTTAGAATTTTGAAAAGAATGTTTTTAAAAGTTTACAGGTAGCAAAAGCCTCAAAGACTTGTGCGTTACTTGACAGAAAGCTACAGCTCCAGCTCCAGCTCCAGAAGACTTGTGCGTTACTTGACTATGAAGTCTTTCCACATCTGCCGGACTAATGAAGTTGCTCAAAGTAAAAATGGATGCGGGGAAGAGAGCGAGAAATTTCGCCCCTACAAACACCAGCACAGCCACGTGGAAGATGTAGATGACAGTCACATTCACACTAACCCCGTGCTCTTCGGGTTCCCATTAAATAACTTTGAACATTGATTTTCCAAGGCTGGAAGAGGTAATTGTATAGCAGACATAACATGGCATTAGATTTTTCATATTTGAAGAAAAAACTACATGCATGCGCCAAGTACAAAATCTAAAGCTTTCCATATAGTTTCGGATCATATTCTTATGAAGCTTCTGTTGAAATTAATTGATTTTCATTTTATTGATATTTGCATTGCGTCATGCACTTGCTTAGTCCCAAAATCATAATTTTAAAGCAGAACACAACTTTAAGTCAAACTAAGCTAAAATTTAGATTAGTTTTGCACGTAGTTTCAACTCACTTATTTCCTTAAAGATAAATAATTGCAACTCCTAAGGCAAACGTAAATCTAATTTCAACACTGATAAGGTCCCTACCATTCTCACGATCGGAATTTGAATGGCTTCTATTTGATTGTGGTGGTGGTGACAATCTTGCTTTCTTGTCGGCAAACAAAGGAGGCCCCCATAGTCCTCCTTAATGTTTTGTGGGGTCCGCTCCGTAATGTTTTTCAATGATCCGAACCCTCTATCTTTTAGGTCTTCCCTTAAAAATCATGTTTATAAAAAGTATCCAAATCTGAAACTATATGATTGTTGGGTTAAGGGTTTGTTTGTCTGTTTTTTTTTTTTTGTAGAACTGTATTCATCTATTTTCTTCACTATAAATCTACAAATAAATGTCTTATTGGTTTTGAATTTGTCTAATTTTTGCAAGAATGATCTATTGATTATTTTGAAAAAGATTGACGGTTTGAATTGTTAAAAATACGATACGAAGTGGGCCCACAACATGTGTATAGAAAATTATGTAGAAAAAGTGAGAGATGTTATTCCCACCCCATTGTCTTATCTTCCCACCCACATTTTATTAAAATTTTAGTTACAATTTTATTCATTTATAAAATGACTGATAAGGACATTAATTACCCTCTTTTGGCTTCTTTTTTTAAAGAATAAAAAGGTTGAGCATTTTCACTATTGTTTCCATTTGTAAAATGATTGATACTTTTGCTTTTGTTTGATTGTTTCCACTGCGCCGGTGTCAAAGCGTTCTTTATCGAGAAAGCGTGGATCTCCTTCATCTCCTCTTCTAACCAAAAATTTACCAGCCGATGCCTCTCCAACAACTTCTTTTCCTTCAACTTGCTCTGATACTATCTCAATAGCAAAGCTAGCACACATCCTTCGTATGTATCAATTACTTTGAGATGTGCAAGGTTCATTTTAGTTATATATATATTTGTTTATATTCTTTTTTTAAGAGACAATTTTATAATTTGGACCAGGAACCCCTCCTGACATTAAAAAACTGAGCCTGCTGAGCAGGCAATCGTGGCAGTTGAAATTTGATCCAACGGCTACAATTATTATAACTTTTAGAGGATCTCCCTGTTTGTTCAGTTTTTTAAGGTCAGGAGGGGATCCGGGTACTTATAATTTCATATATATATATATATATATATATATATATATATATATACACACATATATTAAAGGTTATTTTTGTAATAATAGTTGGTGGGGAAATAACATTTCAATTTTTTAATTTTTCAAAGTGAGTGAGATTATAACGTGGGTGGAAAAATAAAACAATGAATTGGATCTAGCAACGGATCAGAAATATATATATATATATATATATATATATATATATATATATATGGCTAAATTTTTTTCTTGATCCCTGTGGTGAGACGCCACTTTTAAATTAATCCTTGTGGTAAAAAAAGTGTTAAATTTAACCCTGTGGTGAAATTCATTATCAATCTTAGTCCAAAATGAAATTTCTATCAAAATCTCATCCACATGCAGGGGTAAAAATGTCATTCCATTTTTTTCTTTTCTTTTTGGTAATTCTACTTTTTTATAATTAACAAAAATAGAAGGAAAAAAAAAAAGAAGAAGAAATCCCTCTCCAATCCTTACCCTTGCTAGCCACAGCCACAGCCACAGCGACCACCCACCACCTTCCCCCCTCTCTTTCACATAACCCTAGCCATCCCGTCCATCATTGTTTTTCTTAAAATGAAAATAAATTTAATGTTTGCATAATAACTTATATTATAACCTAAATGCGGCGAGGTACTTTGTAATTTTTTAAATCTTGAATTTGGGCCCTTTGCTCTCTTGAAATGAGAAAATCTGATAATATGAACTTTGTAATTTTATTGTTTATTTATTCTTTTATTGTAGCTCAAAATTATAAAAAAAAAATTATCTCTATATGGCGCTTTATGATTGGTTGATGAAATCAATAAAAATGAAAATAGAAATTTTGTCCTTACAAATGACAGAAGAATGAGAAAAAAAAATTTAATTTGGACTATGATTGATAACGAATTTCACCACAGGATTACAATTAATAGCTTTTTCACCACAAGGGTCTATTTAAAAATAGAGTATCACCACAAGGATCATGAAAAAAATTTGACCTATATATATATATATATATATATCATCAACAATTAATCCAATTTAGGATTTGGTTTCTCTCTTTCCTTGAAAATCAGCGAATAATCAAAGCTTAACTTTTTGATTTTTAAACCACAAAAGATTTTTCTTTTCAAAGCCCATTCTTTTTGGGAAACGTCATCAGCACCGCCATCTTTAATTGGGTTTGACTTTAGTGATCCAGTTCCTTTAAAGTTGCACCGCTCCATCTTGAATTTGCTCCAGCTCATCATTGCTCACGGCCCACCCGAAGATTGTTGTGTTTCTCTAATTTAAGACTCAAATTCCACGCTTTGTTCCCAAATGACCTTTTCTACTCGTACAAAACATATTAATTTCAACAATACCACATAAAATAAAAGATGTACAATTTTTTTTAACAAAATAAAAGATATACAATATATACATCAAAATGTCCCCTTACAAATACTACCGAACTTATTTTTTACTAGTCCTTGAGCAAAACATTAAACAAAAACAAGAAATTAACTAAAACAAAGGGCAAAAATCTAACTAAGCTCACTTTCGCTAGCAAAATGATTGCACTAAGCATGTGCAATAAGTCTTTAAATCACTAAGCATGTGCAACAAGTCTTTAAATCTCTAGGTGTCCCTAGTAGGAGTAGTTGTGTCTGCTGAGGGTTTACCAGTTACGCTACCCCAAACGCTTTGAATATTTCAATGTCACCACCTCTGATTTATGTGAACATGTCTTCGATGAGGACTAATTCTCTCTTTAAGTTGAGGGAATATCTTAACAAGAATTTTATACATAGCCATGTAATACAATTTACTCCATCTCTTGCACAACACGAGACCCAACTGCAACCGTAAAGCCAAACACATATCTGATTTCGACACTAATGAGATCCCAGTCAATCTCATGTCTAGAATTTGGATCGTTTCCATTTGCTTGTGGTGGTGACAATCCTGCCTTGTTATCCATTGCAGCGGAGGCCCCCATAATCCTTTGTTAGTCGTAAATAATTCTTTTGGAAATGTTGAAATTTGAGTACCAGCTGGGATCTTGCCAACAAGATGATTATTTGAAAGATTCAAGAACGCAAGGACATTAAGCTTTGCCAACTGCGGTGGAATTTGCCCGCTCAACTTGTTCTGTGAGAGGTCTAACGACTGAAGTGGATGCATGTTGCTAGATGACGATGGTCCATAAAATTTGTTGGATCACAAAACAAGGACACACAAAATGGATATGTTCTTTAACAAACAAGGCAATGCATCTTTTATCTGATTGCTTCCAGGTTTTAAAACTGGCTTGAATTTGAAGTGTTATTGCAGGGCCGCCCTAGACAGCAGGCCCCTCGAATACTTTTAATTTTTAAGTGAGAGAAATATTCCGTGTAGTTTTGGGGTAAAAAATTTTACATACATTTCAGGCGCTTTCACTCACTTTTCAAAGACGTTGAGGAAATCATGAACCAAAACATTCAAGCTTCAACTTGAAGAAATAAGAAAAAAGGAGAAGAATGCAGCCTTTTTCTTTTCTAGCATGCGCAATTCTAACCCCTTTGATTCGTTGCTTAGACATGAAAGGAACATCATCACTTGAGAAAATGGCAATCGTGAAGCGAAGAATGAAACAGTATATTACAGATTGTTTAGAATTGAGCATTAAACCGTTTTATCTCCAAAACTCAACATCCTCTCATACAGTACCATGTAAATTGTAGACATTTATATATACACACGCATTCATTTCGATGTTGGCACGGGTGCGATCCGGTTAAGTTGTGGCCAAAAACCACAAACGGTCATCAGTTTAGAGGAAGCAAAAGCAGAGTCTAATTAATTCAAGTGTAATGAACAATCACCAAGGTGTACTAATTTAACAGTCATCATTTGGCATAATATTTTAGTTTTCACAGAAGCTGAAGGAAACTGTGGAGCAGCAGTCTTTCCATATCTTTCTCAATCAAAGAAAATTGAGTGATAATATATAAACAGAACTTGACCAGTGCATGGAAAACAGAGCAAACATTTAAAATCAAAGACTAAGTACAAACACACAAAAGAAAAGAGCTAATTTTCTCACAAACCAAACCCAAAAAAGGGAGAACAAACAAAAGAAGCATAAATAATTAAAATTGTTTGATTCAATACTGATTTCGTATGTGTATCCATTTCCTTGTTGACTCTTGATCTCTACTGATTTCGATATCCAAAGAAAGCAAACTAGACAAGGTAGAAACGAGGGTGCGAAACCTGTACAAAACAAAACCAACAGATATAAGATATAATGCATCACAAATTCAAACAACATGATAACCCCTTTTCCTTGGTCATGTGTTTGAATGTCCATCCTAGAAAAGTGTTAAAATGGAATTCAAAATGCATGCGTAAGGCATTGGTTAGTAGGCTTGTTCTTTTCTTTTTTAAAGAAACCTCGACAGTACAAGGAAAATCTATTAACCATAATGCAGAAAGATAACTTCCAACCTAATTACAACACAAGTTATAAATCAAAATGTGAAACCATCTAGTTTTTATTTGTTGGATCTTACCCTAGGCACAACATGGAGTCCAGCTGCTTGCTCCTCATAAGTATTTCAACGTCTCCACCTCTGATTTATGTGAACATATCTTCGATGAGGACCAATTCTTTCTTCAAGCTAAGGGAATATCTTCACAAGAATTTTATACATAGTCCTGTAATACCATTTACTCCATCTCTTGAAGAATACAAGTGACCCAACAGCAACTGCAAAGCCAAATACAAAACCAATTTCGACGCTAATAAGATCCCAATCAATCTCATCTGTAGAATTTGGACGGCTTCCATTTAATGTTGGTGGTGGTGATAGTCCAGCATTATTATCTACCATCAATGGAAGCCCCCATAATCCTTTGTTCCCTGTAAATGAGTCTCTTGGAAATATTGAAATTTGAGTACCAATCTTGCCAACAAGTCGATTATTCGAGAGATTCAAGAATGCAAGGAAATTAAGATTTGCTAGCTGTTGTGGGATTTGCCTGGTCAACTTGTTCTGTGACAAATCCAAGGACTCGAGTTGTCGCATGTTACCAAATGACGATGGGATATCACCTGTGAAAGCATTGCTGGACAAGTTGAGAGAATATAAAGATTTCAAATCTCCCATTTCAATGGGTATTGGCCCACTGAAATTGTTGCATGAGAAGTCAATCAAGGTCAAGACATTTCGAATCTTTCCCAAATCCCTCTTTAAACCTTTGAGTGTAATCGTTAAAGCAGGCTCATAAAAATATTCACCCCTTCCTCCATAAGGTTTTTCACCTTCAAAAACACCGACTGTCCACGGGTAGCCAAAATCTTCGTTATCCTTCATTGCTTGCCATGTTGTCATAGAGAATCCGGATATTTCACCATTGAAATAGTTGTAAGCTAAGTCTATGATTTGAAGTAACGGCCAGGTGCCATTGGTCTTCACTAGTGGACATCCAATGCCTCCATAGAAATTGTTGGACCGCAAAGCAAGAACGCTCAAGGTGGAGATGTTCTTCAACAAGCATGGGAAGGTGTCTGTTATCTGATTCTCTTCAAGGTTTAAAAATCTTAACCCTTTGCACCTAGCTAGAGACTTTGGTAATTGTCCCTTGATCCAATTTTGGTAAACGGTTATACCCATAACCGTTTATTTATCTAAACGGTTACCCATAACTGTAACCGTGAAATTTAAATGGGCGGGTAACCGCGGTTACCCATAACCGCGGGTATTTTGCCCATCCCTAGGTATATGCAAACCACATAAACGCAAAGATCTAATTTCCAAAAACCAAAGCCAAAACAAGCAATTACAACAGAAGAAATAATGAAGTAAAATTGTTTGATTCATTGTTGAATCAAACAATGAATCTGGTTATCTGAAAGGTCCAAATTTTCCTAATAGGATTGATTTCTCAAGAAACTTGGGAATGTTTTCAACTTGTTAGAAGCCAAATTTTAATGTATAAATTCGAGGAAATGAGGAATTTGTGCCACTATTAAAAAAACAGTAAGCTATTGTGGGAAAGATCAACAAAGCTAAGGATTTCCAGCCTTTGAGGACCATAGAAAGGAAAGGCACTGAAATTGTTGGAAGATAGATACAACATTTCAAGCCCTCGAAACTTGAAGATAGACACGGATATTGGTCCTTCCAAATTGTTGAAACTCAAATTAAGAAGGGTTCAAAAGTTGGAAGAAATGTTCGAAAATTCAGGTAGTTGACCAGAGAAATGATTATTGGAAAGTACTGTTTCTCGCAACAAAGGAAGAGAAAAAATAGGTGACGGGATACTCCCAGCCAGTACATTGTTGTCCAAATGGAGATGTACCAGATTAATAAGAGCCTGTTTGGTATCTTATTTGAAATTTTTTATCATTTCTCAAAACATTTTTTAAGAACATTTCTTGAAAACAATTTTCTTTAAGACTCAAAAACTTGATTGGTTTGCGATTTAAAATTTTTAAATCTTACGACTTAAACTTGATTTGATTGGAGTAGAGACGAAAAAAATAAAAAATAAAAAGAGGAGAAAGAAAGAAGAAAAGAGAGAGATATATTTGGAGTGAGAGGGGAGGAGGGAGAGAAAAGAAATGAGTGAGTTTAAGTTTAAAAACTCTAAAAACTCACTTTTTATGTTTTTAAGGAATAGACTATATTTTTGAGTTAGTCTTGAATTCAGTTTTTAAAAATAGTCATACCAAACAAGTTTTTAAGACCTAACACTTGAAAACTGTTTTTGAGTTTAAAAAGTTAGATTCAAGTACACTACCAAACAGGCCCTAAGGTTTCCCGGTGTATAAAACTAATAGGACCATTGAACAGATTTGAGTGTATGTCCAAATAAACCAGTTGTGTTAGGTTCTCCATTGATTTTGGGAGTGATCCAATGAAACCGCAGTTAAAAAGATTGATTGCCTCCCAACAGTTTGAGATTGCCTATAGACTCGGGCAATAACCCTGAAAATTTTGTGAAGCTTAGAACCAAGGACCGAAGAGATCCATTGTTTGGAAATTCCCGCAAGGAACCATAAAATTCTCATATATGTTCTCCTTATACCGTTTTGTTCAATCGATCAAATTCCTTAGTTTGGTTCTTTGTTCTGTGTGGCCTACTTTAGTTTATGGGTCCTTCTCACATGTTTTGAAATCTTTCAAGTGGTTCTGATACTAGCGGAGGCTTTTTTGTTTGCATAATTTCAGAATATGGTGAACTTCTTGGGCCTTTATGATGAGGTTTAATCTGTTATGGGTGTTAGCTTTCACTCCTAAGGGAGTATTCAGTGTTACACTGCAGTCGTTCGATCTCTAAATTTATTAAGTAGCAACATTGGCTAACTTAGCTTAACTGGCCATTCTAATTTTGGTTTCTTATTCTTTTGTGCCTCAACTGCTAGGAAGATTCATCGTCAGTCGTTAGCGCAAGCACGCCATTGTTTTATTCACTTTATTTTGGTTATTGCTTCCACCTCACAGGAAGCGTAGTATTATATATTCCGGTTGTGCAATATTAAGAATTCTGGTGCTGCATTTAGGAGTTCAATTTCTGCCTTAAAACGAAAAGATTTCCTGTGTTGTATCTCATTCAATATAACAGTTTGGGTCTTTTACGACTTGAAATATACGGCGTACAGTACTTACATGCTTTAAATGATATTATTCACAACATTTATAAAGCTTATGTCGTAATATTTGTGCATAATTTGTCATTCACGACGTCACTTTTGTGCAAGTCGTAAAAAAAAATTATACACCACTTAAACGTTGTGTGTCCTATTTGTCAATTTATATGACACACTTTCTTTTTCTTTTAAGGTTTTGCACTATGTCGTAAAGTAAACTTTTTGTATATTTGGGTTCGTACTTTTTATGGCACAAATAACTCGTCGTGAATAATGGCTTTATCACAGAAGTTTTGTTATAAAGAATCCCACGCACTAATTCATTCTCGCGCCTTCTCTTTTTTATTTAGCCGCTTCTTTTTTTGTTTTTTTTAATTCCCCTCAAATCTTAAAAGGGTTTGTATTTTCTTGGTAAACTTGAAAGAGAAACATTGCAATTGCATTTTCATTTACTCAATATTAAGGGGTGTATTCAATTGAGATTTTGAGGGATTTTAAATTTTTTAATAAATTTAGGAGTATTTAATCAGAAGTTTAAGTGATACTTTGAAATTCAATGTGTATTAAATCAAGATTTTAAGATAATTTATTAAAATTCTTAGAAATCTAGATGTATTCGATTATGATTTCAAAGAAGTTTATAACATTTTAAGTGTATTCAATTAGAATTTGATTTTAAAGAATTTAAAAATGTTAAGGAATTAGAGAGAATTAGAGAGATTTTATAGTGTATTTTAAATATTTACAAATCTCACCTCTACCCAAAAAAATTTAAAAGAATTAAATCAAAATTCTACAAATTAATTAAACTCTATAAAAATTCATTCATGAATTTATAAATCAATTCAAATCGAATTGAGCACACCCCTTCCGTTCTCTCTGACATCGTAACTCTCTCCTCTCCATCTGCTCGCCGTCGCTCTATCTGCTCGTCATCGCCGTCGATTCGTCTGCTCGTCGTCACCGTCGCCCGTCTGCTTTCCGTCACCGTCGAAGTGCCCCGCCATTCAAGCTCTGATATCCCCAATACAGGGTGCTTTTCGGCATTTCGTTCTCCAAAACTTTAGGTATGATCTCAATCTGTATCAACCCTATCCTTTCCCCTTTATATTTTTGTTTAGTCTCAACTTTATGGTGCTTTTCTTAGATTTGTTCTATCACAGTAATTTTAAGGGATTTTTAGGTAATGAATTTGGTTGAAAATCTTAGTTAGGTTTGTAATTGTTTTCTTGATTGCCTGGGTTTGAGGATGATTAATCCACTTTCTGAATTTTAATTACTTTGAACTTTGATTTTTGGAAAACTCCAATCAAAATGTGGCTATGGCTTTATAGTTAGAATCGATTGTGAGTCTTTGCACCACATCAAGCAATACCCCGGTGTTGTAATTCCGAGGTTTGTAATTGCCGCTGTTGATGATGGTTTGGTCCATCCTTTTTAGAGAGATGACTTCAATGATTGAAACTAGTTTATCATTATTTCACAACTCTGTAATACAGAGACTTGATATTCCAAAAAATATTTGCATGAATATATGTGCATTGACTGACTATTTTTCAGTCTTTGATAGTGGAGATAACTCTTTCAGGTTATATGTAGTTCTTAGAGAAATTTTATGGTATTTTGGTTGGTTTTGTGTTTTGGTTGTAGCAAACTGGTGGATGCCCTGAGATGAGTAGTTATCTACAAAGTGGATGGATCCTGAAGAGTACAAAGTCTAAGTCATTTTATGTAAAGGTAAATCATGTTACTTTTAATTACTTATATGTGAATGCCTGCCATTTGAAGTAAAACTTCTTTTAGCCATTACATTCTTCATAAAGACATTTTATATGCTCAAAAGAAGGATTTTTTTAGATGCCATGTAACTGGTGGTGGCTGGCCTCTTCTTTTTAAGACTCTAGTGTGTTTCAATTACACTAGTCAATTGTTCTTATATGGATTATGTT
Organism: Crataegus laevigata; assembly: GCA_963580275.1. Taxonomy (NCBI): domain Eukaryota; kingdom Viridiplantae; phylum Streptophyta; class Magnoliopsida; order Rosales; family Rosaceae; genus Crataegus; species Crataegus laevigata. Next base: position 36,767,589 of record OY756938.1, on the reverse strand, counting down.
TTGTTGATAAGATGGCCAAGACAAAGTTGTAGAGCCCTAGTAGCAGGGTGCTGTTGACATTTATATTTTTCTTTTGAAGGGGTGTTTATGGCTTTTATACTTTCATTGTTTACTCTCATACGTACAATACTGAAAAATAAGCACGTATTGATGCATAATTTTAGTTCCATATTTATACATAATTTTGATTACATGTCCAAATTACCCAAGATTCTTTTTCCAAATTTGTGGAGTGCATTACATGGATATGATTCATGTATGAAATACACATGACTCTCACTAATTTAAGGGTTGCATCGTTGACTGTACAGTTTTCAATTCTTTATAATCATGAGTATAGACAGTTTTTATTTCTTTATAATCATGAATATAACAATAGTTTCTATAACAAAATTCTGTTAAATATGTAATATCAGTATTTGTTATCCAGGTTCATTAGTTGAGGATGATTTTTCCAAGAAAGAAAAGATCGCGGCATTCAGGCCGATCTAAAGAACATTATGTTGATATTGCACCTGAGATCTTACAAGAAGAGGACGAAGAAGTACCAGATGACCTATTTACAGAGGAGTCAAATCAAACTAAAAGAAAGGGGTCCTACTAGAATGAAGACAATTTCCACAAATGATGGTCAAAGAAATGAGATTGAATGGAATGAAAACGGCCAGTTTATTGGTGATGGATCTATCGACTCATCTTCTTACATGGGTTCTTTGGTCTGAGAGGTTGTCCCTATAACATTTTTTACTTGGAAGGATGTTCCTAAGAAAACAATTGACATCCTATGGCAAGCAATCAAGGTAATATGCAGATAAGTCAATTCTGATCCCTCTACTTCAAGGTGAACAATTTATAGTTTATAAATTTTACTTGTGTTAATATATATTTTTTGGTAAATCTTATGGATATTTTATCATATCACAGAGTAATTTCGTATTTGTCAAGTCCATAAGAGAAGCAAGAAATCGGAAAGCAAGGCTTTGACTAAAACCAAATAATGTCAAATTAATTCAAGATTGGAAGACTTTCCTTGCAAAGTGTAAGCTCATTTTCCTTTTCCTTTGTTTCTAAGATTAGTTATCTTCGTTTGAGTTCAAAATTGGGTCAGAGAAATCAAATTGATAGTAGTTAAAAGTCTATTTCAACACCAAGCCTGTCTACACAAGAATTTGGTGTTAGTTAAACATGTGTGTGTTTCTATCTTGATTGCATGTTAATTTAGTTTGAAGATAGATTTGGTACATGCTAGCTAATTGACACGTGATATGAATCAATGGTTTCCTTTTGCTGTGACAAAAGTGAAACATTCAGAGAGATGAAGTCTAAGCAACTCTCGCACACATGTAGTCGCAAAGGATATGCTAGGTTGGTGGAGGATTTGGTAATTACATTTCATTCTAGTGCCTTCTTTTCTACAGGACAAGAACAATTTACTAATTTTATTCTGTGTTCTACTGTGTGTGTACTACATTTATGTTTCTATATGCTTGATATTATTAATACATGAGTACATGCTTTATCGTCGAAGAAGTGAAATTCAATTCTGATATAAGTACATACTTTCTTGTTGACAAATTGGTTAAGATTCATGGCTACAATTTGATTATGGATTAAGGATGCTTTTGTTTTTGGAATTGATTTTTATTCTATTCGCAGAATTAGGCGGGTAGTTGTCGTCACACAAAAGTTCGTTTTTGAGGTCGCAACTGATGCTCTTCAGTAATCCACTAAATTATTCTCCTCTTTTCCTCTTGCCTCATGACACACTCCTTTCCTGGTTTTTCTATCACATACTAGCTAAATATATTGGGGTCTTACTGGTTTGAGAATTAGCAGGACACTTAGGGTGCGTTTGGTACGCAGACGGGACGGGACGGAACAGGACGGGACGGATGTTGTAAATTTTGAAAAAAGACAAGGGGCATTGTTGTCCTAAAATGTTAAAAATTTCTGTCCAACAGATGTGGAACAACCCGTTCCAGGGGGAGGTGGAACCAAAAATCATCCAAAACTTGTCTCGTAGAACGCCTCGTCCCACTCGTTTTAGGCGTACCAAACGCGGGACGGAACGCCTCGTCCCGTCCCGTCCCGCGTACCAAACACACCCGTAACGAATTGCTTTGTATTTTGCTGGTATGGTGCTCTTTTGTGATCAAATTGCTTGCTCTATGGACATGGAGGATGTGCTTGTGAGATTACTTTGTGTTTTTTGGTATGATTTTATTTTGTAGTCATCATTAGGTACCTCTGTCAACTTTAGGATGTGCATCAATTGTAAGAGCAATAAACAATTTAGATTTTTTGTTTGTGCCAAAACTTCCAATTGTACTGTAATTGACAATATTTACTAATTAATCTAAGTATTTGGAGTTTAATGTGTTTATGATGATTATTGTCATCTTTCTATTGTATTCCTTTCAATATTAATTTAGATGTTATGAAGTGAGGTCTGTCTAAAATGAATTGTTAAAATAAAAATTAAAATAAATGTAAACTACAGCATACAAAATCAACATTAGCTGTTGATGGTAGTATTCTTTTACGATGTACGACATATGTCGTAATTGCATTTATAGTGTTACGACACTCAATAAACGTCGTATCTAATATAAATTACGGCATATACGTATGTCGTAATTGGTTTTGCAATATTACGACACTCCATTAACGCTGTTTCTAATACCAATTAAGGCGAGCAATGCACGCCTTAAAGATCATTTACGGCGTGTTTTGCTTAAATTATTCACCACTACTAGAGTACGTTGTATTTGACAAAACATCTTTTACGAAATGAGCTTTTACTGCTAGGGACTTATGCTGTGAATAACCGTTTACGGCACTCTTTGTGCGCCGCAAAAGACTAGTTATGTTGTAGTGATTTTGCATACTTATGTTTTAGGATATGGATTCATTTGAGCCAGATGGAACTGGAGCAAATGGAGAAAATGGTGTGAATGGAACAAATGGGATAGAAGATGCGTTGACATTTTCTGGTTATTGTTTACTCGAGAAAAGTTCATCTTCATGCATCTTGGTGAAGCTTTTGTCAAGAAGCATATTTGGTTGTTTCATTTTTCAGCATTTATCGTGTTCCTCGTCTTTTTCAAAATATATGTGAACTGCATGTTACTTTTGTTTCTGATGCAAATACATCATATTTTGTGATTGCCACTTTTGCTAACACAAAGTTTCGAATTCGCCATTTTAATTGTATTGGCTCTTAATGTCAACTTAATAGAATGTAAGTGCAAATTGAACTGCTTATTTTACCATGTTGATTCACCTATCTCTTGGTTTTTAAATTATTTGGAGATGAGTATGTTAGTTTGTGGTTTTGGGGAATTACTAAAGTAAAATGTACATTATCTAGGTCGCTGCATTTGATAATGCGATTGTATTCCTATTGCCTTTTAAATGTATTTTTTTGTGAATATTATTTATGGCGATTATAGTTTGAAAACCTGCAGCGCGACAATTTTTCTAGTTACTTTAGTCTAAAGCAGAGGTTATAAATTGAACTATTTATCTTGCTTATGAAATTGGGCTTCGATTTGAAATATTTACGGTTATGCCATTCCTCACATGTGTCTTGATTTGGGCTGCAGCTTTTGGGCCGTGTGTGGGCTTCACCCTGGGTTTTGGAGGCCTGCCTTCAAAATGGCTCGGGGCCTGTGACTAGGGATTGCAGAGGTGCAGAGAGAGGGGGAGTGGGTGGGAGTTGGGATGGCGGTCGAGTTCAGGTCTGGCTTGGACGACGCCCTGATAGCGAAGGACGGCTGCGATCGACTGAGTGTGAAGTTCGTCGGATTCGGCGACGACCATGACGAGGTTTATGAAGTGAGCGAGTTGAGTTCGTTCAACGACATCGACGAGTTCAGGCGGAGGTTCAGGCAGGTGTCCGTACAAGTTCAGGACACGGAGTGCGTCTCTGCCTCTAGGGGTGGGTTCGGTTCCGTTCGGTTCGGTTTTTTGCCAAAACCGGAAACCAAACCGAAATTACTGTTCGGTTCGGTTCGGTTCGGTTTTCTGTCGGTTTGTGTTCGGTTCGGTTTGAATTCGGTTCGGTTTTTTTCGGTTCGGTTTCGGCCCGGTTCGGTTTTAGGATACCTATAAATATTATACTTGTACAATTATAACAGAGTAAAGCCTCCTGTCAAGTTGGCTTGAGGCTGCTATTCCCAACCTTGAGGGAATGGGTTCGAAATCTGGCGGGAGGGTTTTGTTGATTTATTTTGTTGATTTCTCATAAGAATTGGAAAAAATTTCTAAAATCCAGAAGGCACATTAAGAGGGTTCGAACCCATACCCTCTTACTTTGAAAGTTTAACTGAAACCAACTTGGCAACCACATCTGCTTTGTTATGATTGTATGACTAAACTATTTATAAACATTGAAAAAAATAATTAAATATATAAATCGGTTCGGTTCGGTTCGGTTTCCGAACCTCAAAAACCGAAACCGAACTGGGCAGATTCGGTTCGGTTCGGTTTGAGAGTTTCGGTTCGGTTTTTTTTTCGGTTCGGTTTTTTTCGGTCTCGGTCCGGTTCGGTTCCCGGTTTTTTTCGGTTTTCGGTTTTTTGAACCCACCCCTATCTGCCTCCACTAATACGGCTCCGTTTTCTTAGCACCACCACCACCAATGTCTCCAAGAAATGGGCCGTGAAGGAAGTGACGAAATCCAATTTTCCCGAGTCTCTGGAGGAGTTCAAGAACTGCCTGTCCACTTCCGACTTCCGACTTCGTGACCATCTTGCTTCAACACCGCCGACACGTCGTATTGCAGGGCTGAGTACGCCGCCGAGCGGTTCCAGCTTCTTGATAGGATTGTGATTAGCTTGATCACGAAGAGAAATTAGTAATTCTAATATGTATGAGCTGTTTCTAATTAGTTGTTAACTTTATGTGCAAAAGCCAGTTGGCTGTCAGTGTGGGAGAAAAGAATATATAGACCAAATGTGGTTTTAGGAAGGGTCGGTCATTTGATAAAAAACAATTTATATACAAAAAACAATTGCAGCTCTCTCTCTATCTTCTTCCTCCATACTCTGCCCATTTGCTTGGCTGCTTGCAGGTCTGAGTGAAGGACCTGAGGACTGTGCTTATCATTTGGTATCATCCTCTCGATCCTGCGTCTCCCTCTTGTATGCCCTTCACACCTCTAACTCCCGCATGTCGGACGTGGACTCGCGCCTCTCCGCCGTCGAAGCTGCCCTGGACGCTCTTCCTCAGCTGATCCAGTCTTCCGCAGCAACTTCCGACGCTCGTTTGACTTCCATGGAAACGAAATTCGCCCTTCTTCTGGAGCATCTCCATCGTGACCCCGGATCTCAGGGCGGGGCTGGGTCTTCTGCAGCTCACCCTCCTCCGGTGACAGATCCAACGATGCCTCCCCCCATCGTGGCCGATGACGGCGAATTCCGTTGCCTGGAGACTCCCCGTTTTTAGCGCCGTGACTCTTTCGACGGCGGCGGTTTCGTTCCGCGCCCTCCCTGGACGCATCGCCTCGATTTTCCCCGATTTTCGGACGGCGATGATCCTTCTGCTTGGATCTATAGGGCGGAGCAGTATTTTGCCTACTATCACACTCCGGATCACCAGCGAGTCCTGACAGCTTTTTTTCACTTCGAGAATGAGCCCCTGCAATGGTTTCGTTGGCGCGATTGCATTCATTCCACTCCCACTTGGGGTGAATTCACCTCTGCCCTGTGCCAGGAGTTTGGGCCCCCAGATTTTGAGGACTGCACTGAATCATTGTTCAAACTTCGGCAAACCGGTACACTACGCGATTATATTGTTGAATTTCGTCGCCTTGCCAATCGTACGTCTGATGTCGGCCTTCTATTGTTGAAGAGTTGTTTTCTGGGTGGTCTTAAACAAGAATTACGTTATGATGTGAAGTTACTACCTACTCTCGCCTTGCCTCCACCTCCCATAGCTCGTCCTCGTCCTCAATCCCTGCCCTATAAAAAACTCACACCCGAGGAGGTACAACGGAAGAAGGCTAAGGGGGAATGTTGGTTTTGTGAGGCCAAATGGGTTCCTGGGCATAAGTGCTTGCATAAGCAGCTTTTGATGCTCGATGTGTCTGCTGATTTGGAAGTCGAGGAGGAACAATTGGCGGAGGAACAATTGGAATCGCTCGAATCGGAGTTGCATAGTATGTCCCTTAGTGCTTGTGCTTTCTATGGTACCACAGCTCAACATTTGTTCAAGACCATGAAAATTGAGGGGGTCCTCAACAACTTTCCAGTCACCATTCTTTTGGATTCAGGCAGCACCCATAATTTTGTGGATTGCAGGCTAGTGAAAAAATATGGTTGGCAGCTTCAACCCACCAAACCATTTGCGGTGACAATCGCGGATGGGGGAAAGGTGCGTGGTCACGGGTGTTGTCAAAATGTGCACATGGAGGTTGGTGGGTACAAGTGCACCACCGATTTGTTTGCCTTACCATTAGGTGGTTGTGATGTGGTCTTGGGGGTACAGTGGTTATCAACAATAAGCCCCGTGCTCTGGGACTTCCAGCAACTCACTATGGAGTTTTCGATGGACCAGGCCACTTACAAACTCACGCAGTCTACCGCCCCACTTCCTTCCTCCCAGTTCCATGACATCAATCTATGTACTCTTGACAAAGAATTATCCAACTCTACTTTGGGAGTTCTACTCTACTCTTTGGAGGGCAGCAAACTCGAAGCTTCTGATTTGAGCACCCAACAGTTGCAGGAGCTACAAAGGGTTTTAGGTACTTTTGAGGAGGTCTTCCTGATTCCCACCACATTGCCACCTTCACGAGGGCATGACCATCAAATTCCCTTGATCCCGGGGTCCAAACCGCCTAGCATTAGGCCTTATCATTATGGCCCCCTACAAAAAAGTGAAATCGAGAAAGCTATGCAAGAACTCTTGGATTGTGGTTTTATCAGACCTAGCCACAGTCCCTTTTCGTTTCCGGTGTTGTTAGTAAAAAAGAAAGACGGGTCCTGGAGGTTGTGTATGGATTACAGGGAGCTAAACAAAATCACCATCAAGGACAAATACCCTATTCCCTTGATTGATGATCTCTTAGATGAGTTGCATGGTGCCAGATATTTTTCTAAACTGGACTTACGCTCAGGGTACCACCAGATTCGAATGAACATTGCAGACATTGAGAAAACAGCATTCCGAACCCATGATGGGCATTATGAGTTTTTGGTTATGCCTTTCGGCTTAACCAATGCTCCAGCTACTTTTCAAAGTCTTATGAATGCCATTTTCCGTCCCCATTTGCGGCAATTTATTCTTGTCTTTTTCGACGACATACTCATTTACAGTAAATCATGGGAGGACCACCTGTTACACTTGTCCAAAGTTTTGGAGATTTTGCAGCAACATCGGTTATTCTTGAAGAAGCAAAAATGTTCTTTTGGTCAACGTCAAGTGGAGTACTTAGGCCATATAGTGTCCAGTGACGGGGTATCCGCTGATCCAGCAAAGATTCAGTCTATTATTGATTGGCCTCCTCCACGCCATGTCAAAGAACTCAGGGGATTTCTAGGCTTGACAGGATATTACCGCAAATTTATTCCAGCTTATGGGAAGATTTGCCATCCTCTGTATCAGTTGACTAAGAAGAATGGGTTCCATTGGTCACCAGAGGCTGACTTGGCCTTCCAGCAGCTTAAAACAGCCATGACATCGCCTCAACTGCTTGCGCTCCCAGATTTTTCAGTCCCTTTTGTGTTGGAATGTGATGCTTCGGGTGTTGGAATAGGGGCGATCCTTCAACAAAAGGGTAGGCCAATTGCCTTTACTAGCAAAGCTTTGGGTCCTCGCAACCAAGCTTTATCTACATATGAACGGGAACTGATAGCTATTGTTCATGCTACTCAAAAGTGGCAGAACTATCTCCAAGGGCATCATTTTATCATTAAAACGGACCACCAAAGTCTGAAATACTTCCTCAGTCAACGAGCCACCACTCCTTTTCAACAAAAGTGGGTATCCAAACTATTAGGATTCGACTACGAAATCCAGTATAAGCATGGGGTGGATAATGTGGTAGCAGATGCTTTGTCTAGAGCTCCTGGCTCCAACCTCTTACCTGAAGACAATTTACAAGATCTTGAATGTACAACCATAACCTATCCCTATTTTGGATGGTTGGATGATCTTCGGAGACATGTGGAACAGGATCCCTGGATACTACAGAAAAGCAAGGAAGTCATGGAGCGCCCTACTTCAGGTGCTATGTCCGACACTCTCTCCAAATACCACCTCGACAATGGCTTTTTGAAGTATAATTCCCGAATGGTAGTCGCACCGGATTCGAGTTGGAGGCAGCGGTTATTTGAGGAGCATCATTGCACTCCCATTGCAGGCCATGAAGGGGTGTTTAAAACATATCAACGATTGAAAAAGAGTTTCTACTGGATTGGTATGAAGAAGGACATCAAGCAGTGGGTAGCTGAGTGTCGAATCTGCCAACAAAACAAATACGAGACCATCTCACCTCCTGGACTTCTACAACCCCTTCCTATTCCTGAAAAGGTGTGGAGTGACATAAGTATGGACTTCATCAGTGGCCTACCTCCTTGCAAAGGCAAATCAGTGATCATGGTTGTGGTGGATCGGCTATCCAAATATTCTCATTTCATTTCACTCGGGCACCCTTACACGGCTAGCCTAGTGGCTCAAGCATTTGTGGAAAATGTGTTTAAATTGCACGGGATGCCTACCACCATTGTCAGTGATAGGGACACTGTCGTCCTGAGTATGTTCTGGAAAGAGTTCTTCAAGCTACAAGGGTCTCAGCTTTGCATGAGCTCCGGATATCACCCCCAGAGTGATGGGCAAAGTGAAGTGGTTAACCGTTGCCTGGAGACTTACTTACGGTGCTTCACAAGCTTTCAGCCCAAGAAATGGCTTCAGTGGCTCCCATGGGCCGAATGGAGCTATAATACCTCGTTTCACTCTGCCTCACAATTCACTCCTTTTGAGATAGTTTATGGATATCCTCCTCCCCACATTGCTGCATACGAATAGAGAACTGCCAAACTGGAATCAGTGGAACAGGGATTGATAGCTCGAGATCAAATGTTGTCCATGTTGAAAACAAATCTCTTGGTTGCTCAGAATCGAATGAGGGTTCAGGCAAACAAACATCGGAGTGAAAGGATATTTGAAGTTGGAGATTTCGTGTACTTGAAGCTAATTCCATATCAGTTATAGTCCCTGGCTATGCATGCTTATCACAAACTACATCCCAGATACTATGGACCTTTTGAAGTGTTAGAGAGAGTAGGGACTGTGGCTTACAAAATTAAACTTCCTCCTGAGTCCAAGATACATCCTGTATTCCATGTGAGCTGCTTAAAGAAACACTTGGGGGCTCAGGTTGAATCTATTCCCTTACTTCCCTTGGTGACAGATGCGGGCCTGCTCACTCAAGAACCAGAGGAGGTACTCAAACGAAGACTATACAAGAAGGGCAGTGCAGCTGGGGTTCAACTCCTAATCAAGTGGAAGTGCTGTTCAGAGGCAGAGGCCACTTGGGAAGACTATGACTCCTTTACTGCTCGATTCCCAGAATTCAAGCTATGACTGGTAACCTTGAGGACAAGGTTGTTTTGGAAGGAGAGGGTAATGATAGGATTGTGATTAGCTTGATCACGAAGAGAAATTAGTAATTCTAATATGTATGAGCTGTTTCTAATTAGTTGTTAGCTTTATGTGCAAAAGCCAGCTGGCTGTCAGTGTGGGAGAAAAGAATATATAGACCAAATGTGGTTTTAGGAAGGGTCGGTCATTTGATAAAAAACAATTTATATACAAAAAACAATTGCAGCTCTCTCTCTATCTTCTTCCTCCATACTCTGCCCATTTGCTTGGCTGCTTGCAGGTCTGAGTGAAGGACCTGAGGACTGTGCTTATCACTTCTCCAGTTCGCCGCCTGCCCGTTCACTCTCAGAGCCTCCAAGCTCTCCCCTTACCCGTCCCTACATTCTAACTATGCCTATACATACACATATAAATTTATATATGTATGTGTAGAATGTGATTTGATGATGTGTGTTTGTCGATTTTGGTGCATATACAACTTCATAGTGTTCCCAAGGGATGTATTAAAGATGGGGATGCCAACTTATAGCTTTTCAGTTCATACATCACATTTGACTTCCATGGCGGAAGAAGGTTTTGATTTCAATGCCTGCATATATAATGGTAAGCCTCCCCTGTGAAGTTTTGGTGTTTAATTTCACTCCCCAATTTCTAATTTTGTGGAATATGATTTTACCCAAGTTAATATTTCTACGAAAACTAGAGAAGTTAAAAAAGTTAAGAACTTTGTCTCGATGAATTTGGGATTTTGCAAGTCTGTAACTTTTGATGTTGTTTTGATATTTTGTGTTTTTTTTTCCTTCACAGTAGCTATGTTGGTCTTTCCTCACCTTTGCTTTGTGGCGCAGGAGTGTGGATTAGATTCTGCAGATTTGATTTCATTCCTGGTAGAACTTAGTTTTCATGTTACTGGCGAGGTATTAGTTATTTGCTCTTTATACATGACTATTCTCTTGCAGTAGCATATGCTTTATTGAATTTCCCCATATTTTTTTTGGGTTGTAGTTATTTCCAACTAAAATATGAATAGTGCTGCAGTAAATGTTGCCATAAGAACTTTTCATTGTATTCACTTTTTTATTTCTTTTGTAGAAAAGTGTTTTCTTCTACATGAATACGGGAATGAGAGGCATAAGAATATAGTCAAGGATCTTGCAGATTTGGGACTGATCAAACTTCAGCAGGTTATGCTTTTGTGATTTATTCTTGGTATAACGTGTACTAAATTGGTAATAATTTCCCAGATGACAGTTTAACCATTTCCTGACCTCAGGTTTTAAATTTCTATCTTTTTGTGTACTTATCCAGGGAAGGAAAGACAGTTGGTTTATACCTACTAAATTAGCTACTAATCTTTCAGTTAGCTTGACAGACTCATCGTCGAGGAAACAAGTGGGTTATTTGTACTCATTCTAGCTTTGTCTCTAATCGGTTATTCCACAACTAATTCCTAGTCTTCAAGAAAACTGATGTGCATCCATACATGCTACTTACGAATTTTTAACTCACATTTTTGTTCAGGGATTTGTTGTAGTGGAAACAAACTTCAGGCTCTATGCCTACTTTTAGTTTGATTTTAGGGAGCTCTTGCAATGGAATCTTCCCCTTTTGCAATACATTGAACATAAGACCTACCCCTATGCAGGGGCGGATCGACGGTGGGTCAAAGTTGGTTAATTGACCACATGGACACTGGAAAGTTGGCTGGGGAGAGCACCCAAATTGTTTCCTGCATCTTGGTTAAGGTATGTACTGAATCTTGCTGCTTTGGAACATTTCTTTTAGTTGTAAATAAGAAGTGTGTTAAATGTTTATGAGTGTTGTATTGATGTGCAGGCACTGATGGCTATGTTGTCTCCTGATTTCAGCCTTTGTCTCTGGTTAATTCCCAAAAGAGTGGTATGGTTCTCTCATTTGCTTTCCCCTTTCAGTTTATTACATACTTGGTTACAATTTCTATATTTTCTTTCACATGGGTGACCGGGGTTTTCAAATAGGTTGTGCACTGCGTGTGTGCAAGCCAGAATTGTAGTATGCTTTTCAAGTTCTATGTTTATTCATATCTTATTAGTTTCTGGTTCTCTTTTTTATCATCTTGATGAATTTCATTATCAAAATTTGAGATATTTTTGGATGTTGAATGTTATTCAACGTTTGGCTAACGAAGGTTATTCAGCTAATTCCCTCTTTTGTTTACTCTAATTCTCTGTTAGCAAATGGATGAGCAGTTTAAGACACTAAGGGCTGGTTTGGTATTGATGTGCTTTGAAAAAAAAAATTGCTTTTGCTGTGCTGTGAGAATAAGCTCATTTTTGCCGCTTCACGTTTTCAGCTTTTTTTCACCCAAAACTATGAAAATAAGCTGTTTTTAAGTGTTTACCAAACACCTTTTTGAACTCATCTTTTTTTTTTATACCCACTTTTTATAAAAGCACCTCAGTACCAAACCAGTACTAATTGTTTTATCTCACTACTTGGAAGTATGTTTGTCCTTGTATCCAAACATTTTGACATGTTGTCAGTTTGGGTAAGAGGAAATCATAGCCACCCACCTTATCAGCAACACATAATTTTATTTTATTGTACCATCACAAATTTTTAATTTTTAATATATAATTTGCATACTTTTACAAATTTAATGCATTACTATCCAATGCGTCAACAAATAATTTTAATGCATTGTACCATCACAAATTTTAATGTATAATTTTAATAATGCACTATCTCTTAACCTTTTGATTTTTGGAAATCTCTAACCTTTTAGGTGATTTTGCTTTCTCGCAGATGTTGATGAATTTTGCAAACTTTGTGATCCAGGTAAATGCTAGATCAGACTTCTATTACAATTTGCTTTCTTTATGAATTTTTAAGTTCAGTTTTAACCTAAAGTCTAAGGCTTTTGAAATTTCTTATGATATTGTAAAAACAATTTGTATATGTTTCCCACAGACTTAGAATGTGGATGAAGGTAGGAAAATGAATTTGTATACGTTGTTTGTTAATTTGATTTTGCTAAATATTAATTTAGTTGTAATTGTGTACTAATTAATCAGATGTAATTTAGTTGTAATTTGTATACGGTGGGGGTATCTCAAAGAAGAAAAAATCCCATTGCCCGCTCACCCAAAAGCTGTTGCCACTGCCTCTTTCGGCTCGGATTTCACTCAACCCACTGCCCTTATTTCACACGGCTCTCCAGAACTCAAGGGTCCGTTGTACTATTTTTTTCATAGTACTATTATTTTTCTGTGAATATTTGGGTTTAGGGTTTGCATCTGAGGACAAAAACAATAATTTAGCAGAATTGGATGATCATTAAAATCTACGTAAAGTTTGATACAAATCCAAAATGTATGCTTTTGTTGGTTTAATTTGCATCTTATTCTGTGATTACATTGGTATTGGAAGTTGGAACCCCGAATTTAGATCATAACGAGATTTTACTGGCTGCATTCAATTCCACTACAACTACATTGTTGTTTTTGTCCTCAGATGCATACTCGCATCAACTGTTATTGTTGTTTTTGCTGCTTAAAACCCTATTATTTTTTGGCTGTTTTTGTTATATACTACCGAAAGGTATAATTTAGGTGTATTAACTGAAATGTTTGTAATTATGCACTTAATACAAAGGTAGAATGGTTGGGTGTGATATATAATATAACTCTAGGTGGGATTTGATTTGGGTGTATTCATTCAAGAGAGTCAGCTTACATGAGGGAAAGGTGTAATTTCTTGCTGTTTGTTAATCATTATGTAGTTATATGAGTATATACCTGCCAATGAGGATTATGCATGTGTCACGCTTGGCCACTAGGATTGGACTGTATAAATCAATTCTCTAGATTCAAGGCATGTTGAAAAAACAAATGAAGTTGAAGGAATGTGATGAAATAGTTATAAGGTATCCTACCATTTTGTGGTAGAGCTTTTTTGTTGCTGCAAGATTTGTTGAATTGCCTTAATAGAGCTTTTTTGTAATTTTTTTTGTTGCTGCAATATTTGTTGAATTGGAAACATTTTCTGTGCAGGTTTAGCTGATTTTTTGGATTGCAAGAGAAATTCTCCGAAATTTTGGAGTGGAACTATGATGTTGTAGTCTGTATGAAAGGATTGACTGGGATGACGTTCGTGTATGCCAAATAGGTCATTTGGTAGATGAAACGGAGAAGGAGATAGAACTGAATAAGCCCTTTCCACGTTTTGTTAAAGCAGCTAAGTTTTTCTTTTCAATGCTATTTGTGAAGATGGTGAGGAAATCCTGAATCTGTTACAAATTCAGGTGAAAAAATAAATCATTAGGCTTTTTAGTACCAGATATGGTGGCTTTAAAAAGTGAGTGGCAAGGTAACATGTCAAAGCACATAGCAAAATCATGAGTCCAGACTTGCTCTGTCACAGTAATATGATGAATGGAGTTGGTCTGGATATGTTACTAGCTAACTACACAGTTAGTTTCAACAAATCATGACAAGATGTAGAACTCTCTTCTGTTGTCACCAGATTAAGCCTAGTTCAGGAACCTCGACGGTACGAGGAAATTTATTGAAAATAAAGCACAAAGATATACAATACAGTATTACAAAATAACAAGAGCACACTTAAATTAAAATGTGAAACCATAAGGCACACTTCTTATTTCTTGAATATCAATCCCCAGGCATAACATGAAGTCCAGCTGCATTGCTCCTCAAAGCCATTTCAGCGTCTCCACCTTTGATTTATGTGGACATGTCTTCGGTGAGGGCCAATTTTTTCTTCAAGTTGAGGGAATATCTTAAGGAGGATGTTATACATTGATTTGTAATACCATTTACTCCATCTCTTGCAGAACACAAGTGACCCAATCGCAATTGCAAAGCCAAATGCAAATCCAATTTCGACAATTATAAGATCCCAATTTATCTCATCTCCAGAATTTTGATGACTTCCATTTGATGGTGGTGGTGGTGACAATCCTGTCAGTGGTGGCCCCCATAGTCCTTTGTTACCTATAAAGGAGGTATTTGAAAATGTTGAGAATTGAGTGCTCGTTGGGATCCTACCGACCAATTGGTTGTTTGACAAATTCATGAATGAAAGGAAACTAAGGTTTGCCAACTGTGGTGGAATTTTCCCGCTCAACTTGTTATGTGATAGGTCTAAGGATTCGAGATTCCGCATGTTGCCCAATGACGATGGGATTTCACCTGTGAAAGCGTTTTTAGACAAGTTAAGGACATGTAGTGATTCCAAATCTCCCATCTCCTTAGGTATTTGTCCACTGAAATTGTTGCATGAGAAGTCAATCAAAGTAAAGCTGGATATAATCTTTGGCAGATTCATCTCTAAATCTTTACTAGTAAGTGTTACAGCATATTGAGGATAAACACTTGGCATATATGGTGGTACAAAGTTCAGGACAAACCCAGAGACACCATCTTCTCCATCCATCATTGTCTGCCATGTTGTCAAAGATATTGCCGGTATTTCACCATTAAAATTGTTGTCAGCAACATCTATGATTTGAAGCCTTGGCCAAGTTCCATTTGCTTCAGGACATCCAATGCGTCCGTAAAATTTGTTGGATCGCAGAACAAGGACACGCAGAGCGGATATGTTCTTCAAGAAGCAGGGGAAGCTATCGGTTATATGATTGTTTCTAAGGTTCAACATCTGTAAAGCTGTGCATTGGAAGAGAGATTTTGGAAGCTGGCCTTCGATCTGATTTTCACTGACGTCAAGACATTCTAAGAAGCAATCTTCAGTAAAAATAGAATTGGAAAGATTTCCAGTAAGATTGTTTCTCCTCAAATGAAGTACTCTAAGGCTGCTTGCGGTCAAGCATATGGGAATCAGGCCACTCAAAGAATTATTGGACAAATCAAGAAGCAGAAGATGTTTAGCTTTGCATATTGAAACTGGAATGGGCCCATGCAAGTTATTGCTTGATAGCGAGAAGAACAAAGTCTCATTGAGGAAATCCCCGATCTCAGTTGGTATACTAGAGCTGAAATTATTTCTAGAGTAATCCAGAAACATAGCACTTGGAAAGAAAAATGGGAATTTTCCCTGAAGTTGGTTTGAATGAAGGTCAATCAACGACAAAGCAGATGAGTTAACTAGAGGAGCTTCTAGAGTTACAAAGGAGTTACAAGAAAGATTTAGGGAACTAAGAGAACTGAGCTTCCAAATCCAATTTGGTATCTCGCCTTGAATCTGGTTATCTGAAAGGTCCAAGGATTCTAAAGAGGATTGATTTCTCAAAAAACCTGGGAATGTTCTCAACTTGGTTGAAGCCAAATGTAATGAAGAGATTTGAGGAAATGAGGAATTTGTGCCACTATAGAAAAACAGTAAGCTATTGTGGGAAAGATCAACATACCTAAGGTTTTCCAGCCTTTGAGGACCATTGAAAGGAAAGGCACTGAAATTGTTCGAATATAGATAAAGCGTTTCAAGCCCTTGAAGATTGAAGATAGACACGGGTATTGGACCTTCCAAATTGTTGAAACTCAAATCAAGGGAAGTTAATAAGTTGGAAGAAATGTTCGAAAATTCAGGTAGTTGACTAGAGAAATGATTATTGGAAAGCTTTATTTCAGGCAAAAAGGGAAGAGAAAACAGAGACGACGAGATACTCCCTTCGAGTAGATTGTTGGCCAAATCAAGCATAGCTAGATTAATAAGGTTTTCCCAGTGTATAGAACTAATTGGACCATTGAACAGGTTTGAGGACATGTCCAAATAAACCAATTGTGTTAGGTTATCCACTGATTTTGGAATTGATCCAGTGAAACTGCAGTAAGAAAGATCAACTGTCTCCAAAAGCTTAAGGTTTTCAATAGAGCTCGGCAATGACCCTGAAAAATTTGTGTACCTTAGATCCAAGGACCGAAGAGATCCATTGTTTGGAAATTCCGGCAAGGAACCATGAAGTTCTTCATTAAGTGAAAGGTCAATAATTTTCAGAGTAGGTACCTGAAAGATCTCTTTGGGAAATGTACCTTGCAACGAACAACTGGAGAGACTCAAAGAAGTCAACTTTGAAAAATTCCCCAAGAATCTTGGAAACGGAGTGGAGACGTTGTTACCATCCCAGCTGAACTCCCTCAGGTTTGAAAAGTTGGCAAAGAATCCTGGAATTGGACCGGAGAGTTGGTCATTATGATCCAATCTAAGCACAGATAGAGACTGAAGCTTAGTGAGGGACTGATCAACAGGACCTGAAAGAAGAGTGTCAGACAAGCTCAACACCCTCAGGTTTGGGAGTGAGCATGATATCGCTTGGCACCACTCTGTCCCCGATGCTGATATATTTACACCATCAAGATACAGCTCCGCAAGATCTGTGAGGTTCCGAAGCAGCATGCTTAAATTTGGGCTCTCAGGTAGGCTTGTCCCCACATCCTTATATTGAGAAATATCAAGGACAACCAACCTTGTCAATTGTGAAATCTCAACTGGAATTTTCTGCTCGCCATCATAATAGATATATGATAAATTTAGGTACCTCAAGTTTGTGAGCTTTCCAATTGCAGATGGAATGGAAGTGCCATTGAAAAGTTCGTTATGGGCTAAATTGAGGCTTTAAAGCTGTTGAAGATCAAAGAGACTGCTGGAATTGTCAATCCCACCGGAGATAGATTGGCTGCTAATGTCAAGACCAACAACATGTCCATTAGTACTGCAAGTAACACCCAACCAAGAACAACAGTCGGTACTTGAATTCCATGATATGAACTTGGACGGCAGAGTAAGGGTTTTCTTGAAATTGAGCAACAGCAGTTGCTGGTGTTGAATACACTGGTGGTGAAATGAAGGGATGGTACTATTAGCACAGGTAGCAGTGATTGTGGAGATATTGAACAAGAATAGGAGGAAGAAATGTTGGAGCAAAGTTTTCATTTTCGAGACGCTTAATTTGCTAAGCTTAATTAGCAGAGAAAGTAATCAAGAACAATTGAACAACTCAGAATGGTTTGGGTGGCTTTTATAGGCATGACCATTGGCCAGCGAGTTGGAAAAAAGTAAAAGAACATGGCTGAGGATAGCATTGATCATGATTTCAAGTGAATTCTTTGCACATCTTTCTAGCGGGAGACTGACTAATTGACTTTGAAGTATTTCCACATCTGTCTAGTGGGCGACTGACTAATTAAGGTGCTCAAACAAACACCAGCATAGCCAAGTGGAAGATGAACGATGACGAGTCACATTCACACTACCCCCGTGCTCTTCATGTTTTGGTGGCTTGACTACTTGCTCTCTCTTGTTGCCATTAAATTCTTTGGGGGAAATTTAACAAAAAATTAGACCTCAAATAGAATTGTAGCCATCTTTTTAAGCTTATGATAATTATAACAAAAAATAAATATTAATGTATTAATAAACCCTAAATAACTGAAAACGTTATAATTTTCTTTTACGCGTGAATGGTTATTTTTCCAAAATTTTCATTAATACCGTAGCTCGCTATATCTTCTTCTAAATCGGAAAAGGTTGGAAAGAAAGTCTCATGTGGCTTAGATTTGATTTTGATTTTGATTTTTGATTTTGATGGAAAAAGAAAGAGCCATCGCTTCGATTACGAATTCTTTGAACAATTTCGATTTTGAATTCCAAATCCAATCCCAAGCCCCAAGTCCCTCAAACTCAATCCTTCAATACATCCCAGAATTGCATATTTGTTTCGCCCGTATTTACACACACATAGTTATACATAATTTTTGTACTTAATTATCTAAATAATTAACATCTAGATTTGAACTCTGTGTCTTTCTGATCATAAGAGGGTATGATTAATTATCTGTTTTATATTACTGAATTATGGGTTTTAATTTGTAACCACTTCCAAGGTACGTGGGCGTTGGCCAATTTGATGACCTGCAAATGTTCTACTACTTGATTGAGTCAAGAAATGATCCTCTGTTTCTTTGGATGACTGGAGGCCCTCGATGTTCTTTATGGGTGCGTTTGGTACGCAGACGGGACGGGACGGGACGGGACGGGACGGGACGGAACAGGACGGGACGGATGTTGTAAATTTTGAAAAAGACAAGGGGCATTGTTGTCCTAAAATGTTAAAAAATTTTGTCCCACAGACGTGGAACAACCCTGTTCTATGGGGGGAGGTGGAACCAAAAATCATCCAAAACTTGTCCCGTGGAACGCCTCGTTCCACTCGTTTTAGGCGTACCAAACGCGGGACAGAACGCCTCGTCCCGTCCCGTCCCGCGTACCAAACGCACCCTATATGGCCTCGTTTATGATATTGGTAGCTTATTTTCTTATTTGATCGATAAGAAATTCATTACTTTTACTTTCTAATTAGCATCGTTAATTATTTGGAGACAATTATCAGTTTCGATTCCACTAATTGCCAAAGAAACTAGTACTTTTTCAAGAAAGAAGCAAAACCCCAGAAAATCAGGAACACAGTTTTTTTTCATTTTCCAGACACTTAATTTGCTAAGCTTAATTAGTAGAGAAAGTAACAAAGAACAATGATAGACCCAATCGGTTCAGACTAGCTAAAATGATAAGATGAACAGGAAATAGTGCACGAAACAAAGGAGCAAGAAGGAAACAGAGAGTTTTGAGAAAAAGGGAGCAAATTAAGTGATTTCATTCCTGGCGTGTATTTCTCTTCATTACATATTTATACTGCTGGTAAAGGAAACCCTAGTTACTTAGACATGAGGATAAGGGGACTGATATGGGCCGGTTGCAAGAAGGGAAATAGTGGGCTCCAGCAGTTGGGCTTAACAACTCCCCCGCCCTTGAAAAGAGGCATGTCCTCAGGCCTGAAAGTCGGGGTAGCGGGCCAAAAAGGTGGTGTCCACCTCCCATGTAGCATCTTCGGTGGGTACGCCAGCCCACTGAATGAGCCATTTGGTCACAGGTTTGTTTTTCTGCTTGAAGATGCCTCTGGCGATGACTTTTTCTGGCTGCCAGTGAAGGAATCTGGAGGAGTCAATAGGGGGCAGTTGTGGGAGTGGCGTAGTAGCATCGCCAATCTTCTGTTTGAGGAGAGACATGTGAAAGACCGGATGGATCTTGGAATCTGAAGGTAGGAGGAGGCGATAAGCAACAGATCCAATGCAGTGAGTAACTTGGAAAGGTCCATAGAACTTGGGTGCCAATTTGTTAGCTGATCTTGCAGCGACTGATTGTTGGCGATATGGTTGGAGCTTGAGATAAACCAAATCGCCGACGCTAAATTCCCGCTCGGTTCGCTTTTGATTATAGACTTGGCGCATTCTGTTTTGTGCCAGTTGTAAGTTGGTTCGCAGCAGGCGGAGTAATATATCTCTGTCTTGGAGGGCCGCATCAACAGAGTGAACCGTAGTGGAGCCAGGCATATACATGCGGATATATGGCGGTTCAATACCATAGACAGCCTGGTATGGAGACATTTTTATGGCTGATTGGAAAGTGGTGTTATACCACCATTCTGCCCAGGGAATAAGAGAAGACCAGTTGGAGGGTTTATCAGCGGAGAAGCAGCGAAGATAATGCTCCAATGTACGGTTGAGAACCTCTGTTTGATTGTCCGTTTGAGGATGGTAAGCTGAACTAGGGCACAGTTTGCTGCCTTGGAGTTTAAAAAACTCTTGCCAAAAATTGCTGATGAAAATGGGATCGCGATCAGACACAATCGATTTAGGCATGCCGTGTAGGCGGAAGATTTCTTGGACGAAAGTGGCTGCGACAGAGGCTGCAGTATATGGGTGTTTCAGGGGAATAAAATGGCCATATTTGGATAGACGGTCGACCACCACAAGGATGACTGTGTACCCGTTGGAGAGGGGCAGGCCTTCGATGAAGTCGAGATATATATCTTGCCAGATACCACCAGGAATGGGCAGAGGTTGTAGCAACCCAGGGGGGTGTATATGTTCAATGTTTTGGCGCTGACATTCGGTGCATTCAGCCACAAAGGTTTTGATGTCCTTTCGTATACCGGGCCATAAAAAATTTCTGGAGAGCCGTTTGTAGGTTCGAAGGAAGCCGGAGTGACCGCCTTGAAGAGAGCCATGGAATTCTTCCAATAGTTTAAGGCGCCAGTGGGATGTGAGGGGGACAAAGATTCGTTTTTTGTAGTGTAGCACATCATTGAGAAGGGAGAACCCTTTGATTGTAGTGGTGGGGGCGCGAGCTAAAAGAGGCCAGATTTCCTGCACTAGTGGATCCTGTGGATAGGACCGTTGTAATTGCGGTATGCAATCGAAAATAGGCATGGACAGCCCCATTCACTGCAGTAGGTCCTGTTGTCTTGAGAGAGCGTCTGGTGCACTATTTTGAGTACCGTATCTATACTCAACGGAGTAGTTATAGCCCAGTAGTTTCACTAACCATTTCTGCTGTTGAGGGGTTGTTATGCGCTGCTCCAGAAAGTGTTTAAGGGGTTGATGGTCTGTGAGAATTCGAAAATGTTGTCCCAAAAGATAATGGCGCCAATGTTGCACGGCAAAGACGATTGCTAACATCTCCTTGTCATAAGTGGAGAGCCCGAGTGTACGACCGGAAAGTGATTTGCTTAAGTAAGCAATGGGGTGCCCCTCTTGGCTTAAAACAGCTCCAATTCCACTGCCAGATGCATCAGTTTCGACGACGAATGGCTTTGTAAAATTTGGTAAGGCGAGAACTGGTGTTGTGGAAAGCACCTGCTTTAGAGCTTCGAAGGCCTTAAGGGAGTCAGTGGACCACGAGAAGCTGCCTTGTTTCAACATGTTGGTTAGGGGCTTGGCAAGTAAGCCGTAATGCTTAACAAATTTTCTGTAGTAACCGGTTAAGCCGAGGAAGCCACGCAGGCATTTGAGAGTTGTTGGTCGGGGCCAGTCCTTGATAGCCTTGATCTTAGATGGATCCACAGCAACGCCCGTGCCAGATATGGTATGCCCCAGATAAGCAATTTGATCTTGGCCAAAGGAGCACTTGCTCAGTTTCACCTTCAAGCTGTGCTTAGACAAAAGTTCAAAAATGGTCTCCAGATGGGAGAGATGAGTAACAAGGGAAGGACTATAGATTAATATATCATTAAAAAAGACCAAAACAAATTGCCGTAAAAATGGACGAAAAATTGAATTCATTAAGGATTGGAAGGTTGCAGGGGCATTGGATAAACCAAAAGGCATTACCATGAATTCGTAGTGACCGTCGTGGGTACGAAAAGCAGTCTTGGCTATGTCCTCAGTATGCATTCGAATTTGGTGGTAACCCGACCTGAGGTCCAACTTTGAAAATATGGTGGCGCCGGACAGTTCATCAAGAAGTTCCTCCACTACCGGGATCGGAAAACGATCCTGTATAGTTGCAGCATTCAAGGCACGGTAATCGATACACAGTCGCCAAGTGTCGTCCTTCTTCTTAACAAGAAGGACCGTGGAGGAGAAAGGGCTGGAGCTGGGTCGGATAACACCGGAAGCCAAGAATTCTCGCACTTGTTTGTCAATCTCAGCTTTTTGGTAGTGGGGGTAGCGGTAGGGGCGAACGTTGATGGGGTTGGTATGAGGCAGAAGGGGTATTTTGTGGTCGATGAAGCGTTCGGGGGGAAGGGCAGATGGGTTGGTGAATAAATGCTGGTATTGGTGAATGAGGGAGAGAAGGGCGGGATGAGTATCTGTAGGTGGGGTAAGCGTGGTATCGGGGGAAGCAATGGCAGCGAGTAGAGAGTAAGGATTGTGTAGTAAGTGGTCCCCCATGTGACAGGTAGGAAATAAGGATGCTGATGGTGTTAGGCCCTGAAGTGTGTAAGTTTTGTTGTCCACGGAAAATATCATTGTTTTCTGCTTGAAGTGCTAACCAATAAAGCCTAGGGATTCCAACCATTCGGCACCCAATATGAGGTCACAGCCAGGAACGTCCAGTAAGAGGAAGGGGCCTTGCAAAGTGTAATCTTGTATGTGTACAGTAACATCCAAAACACGTTTGGAGGAGTATCGATCATGTGATGCGGTTGTGAACTTTACAGGAGTGATGGACTCCACAAGAAGGTCTAATTGTTCAGCGATGTGGGGATTCAATAGGTTGCACGCGGCTCCAGAGTCGATCAACACGGTGATCGGCTTAGATGAAATAGAGCCAGTCAGTCGCATGGGTCGTCCAATAGTAATACCCGGAAGAGAAAACAGTTCAAGCATATGACAAGTATTGTCTTCGACATGAGGGTTATCGTCGCTGCAATCATGAAATTCTGGAGGATCTTCCTCGGGCAGAGTAGGTTCAAGTAAAACGAGCAAGGGTGTTTTGCATTTATGGGTGGGGGAATACTGTTCATGACAACCAAAACATTCGTTTTTACGTCTTTTGTCCTGCACTTCGGCTGGTGTTAAGCGTTTAAAGGTGGATTGGAGTTGGGAGGGTGGTCTGGGATGTGTTGGTGGTGTTGGGGTGGGAAAAGAGGAAGTGGAAGTAGGTTGATGTGGTGTGTAAGACCGGGAAAAATAGGGACGGGAAGAACGTTTGGCTTGCAGTTTAGTTTCAAAAATCTTGGCGAGTTTCTGGGCTTGATGGAGGGATTCGGGCTCGAAAGCAAGGACATCATGACGTATGTCTTCCTTGAGGCCACCCAAGAAGACATGTTTTAATTGGTTTTCAGTCCAATCCGTTACTCTGCAAGAAAGCCGAGTGAAGTCAGCCAGATAGTCATCCACAGTAGCTTTTTGTTGAATGTGAATAAGTTAAGACTCAATGTTGGCGGGATCGCCGCCACCAAAACGTTGGAGTAAGAGATCCACAAAGAGGCCCCAATTTTCGCGACCATGGCGTTGTTCAAAACCTTGCATCCAAATGGAGGCATCTGCACCAAAGTTACAAGCTGCTACAATGACCCATTGGTGGGGGGAACCTCGTAATAGTCGAGATATCTTTCGGCCATGGCCAACCACCCGTAGGGGTCTTCGCCATTGAAACGAGGGAGGTCCAGTTTAATGGGTTTGAAGGCAGGGGTAGGGTGTTGGGCCGTATAGGGTGGTGGGTGGGTGTGGGTAGAAGAATTAGGGGTGGGTGCGAGATGGAAGGAGTGGGAGAAGGGTGGGCCGGGTGTGGACGAGTGAGGTGAAAAATTAGAGGAGGAGGCTTGGTTAACGGGCCTGGGTGGAATAGTGGAGTGGGTTGTAGTGGGCCGAATAGAGGGTGTGTAAGTGGGGATGGGTTGTAAAGTGGGTGGGTGAGATAAGCCCAGACCCGAATAGGATGTGGTGGGTGGGGAAAAGAGGGAGCGGAAGGAGGGTTGGTGGTAGGGTGAAGAGGCACGGAGAGGGGTGGGTGTAGCGGTGGGGGTGGGGGAAACAGTGGAGGGTGAGGTGGCTGTAGGTGGGACAGCTCATTTGAGGTGGCAGAGCTCGTCTAGGAGTAATGTCTGGAATGCCGCGAATTGCGAGGTCATGGTGGTTTGGAAAACGGTGTTGGAGTCGGTGAGGAGGTCAAGAGATTTCTGGAAGGACGTTTGTTGGGATTCTAATAAGGAGATGGTGTCGCAAACATCCTCCACTTGGTTACGAAGGTGTTCGTGACGAACGTCCACCGCCGCAGCCACCACATTGGGGTCAGAGCTAGCGGTTTGCGTGTTTTTGCCCATCGGTCGACGGGCTCTGGTACCAATTTGATAGACCCAATCGGTTCAGACTAGCTAAAATGATAAGATGAACAGGAAATAGTGCAGGAAACAAAGGAGCAAGAAGGAAACAGAAAGTTTTGAGAAAAAGGGAGCAAATTAAGTCATTTCATTCCTGGCGTGTATTTCTCTTCATTACATATTTATACTGCTGGTAAAGGAAACCCTAGTTACTTAGACATGAGGATAAGGGGACTGATATGGGCCGGTTGCAAGGAGGGAAATAGTGGGCTCCAGCAGTTGGGCTTAACAAACAATTGAACAACTGAGAATGGTTTGGGTGTCTTTTACAGGCATGGCCATTGACCAGCGAATTGGAAAAAAGTAAAAGAATATGGCTCAAGGTACATTTTCTGAATTCCTCGATGAGTCTTAGGATTGTATTGATCATGATTATATATGAATACAAAGCCTTGATGTACAAGTATACAAGAAAATATAATCTGAAATATATGATTACATAGAACAAATTGTAATCGACTTTGCTGGAAATCTGGGATTGACCAGATTTGTCGCAATTACTTCTATCAAAAAGGCCTCAGGTGTTGGTGGCTTACGTCCTCTTTGGCGTTGCCATTAAATTGTTCGGGCCATTATAAATGTAGTTCAGGCGGTGGATATTGTGATATTGATGTGTTGACTTGTTGACTTATAGACTTCAAAGTCTTGATCTTTTTCTTGTTTTTTGTTTTTTCTTTTCTTTGCATAGTGATTAGTATGAAAATGATAATTACACACTTTTTAACTCCTAGATATATGTCTTTGTAGTTGAACTCATATAATCTCTTTCTACATTCTACTTCCTATCTACAAATATATTATTTTTAATTAAACTATTAATATATCTTTAAATTTTCCATCATTAAATAGAATAATTAAGTAAAATCAACGAATTTAGAATAGCCTCTGAGTTATTACAAACCGAGTGGAAATTTGTCACATGAGAGGATACTAATGATATAATTGGATTAATCCATGACATTATGGAATTGTGAGATTGCTTTTATGGGTTGATGTTGATTTTGAAGTCTTGATTGGTTTGTCTAAATTTATGGATTGTGATGGAGTTTAGTTTCTATAGATATTTTCATGTAAAATTTTGAGTGAAATTCTTCAAAATCTCAGAGGAAAATGTAAGGTTTGTAAATGCTTAAAAATGTACTACGAAATCTCTCCAATTCGAGAGAATTGGACTAATTAAAAAATCGTTTGCTAGCGTAAAATTTATTTAATATAAACTTATTTTCTATCCCACTTAACGAACTTTTTATGTTCCGAAAAACTTAATCTTTCAATTGAATTAGAATGCGTGAGATGTGTGAATGTTTAGAAGATTAAAACTCTTGAAATGTTGAAAGTTTTTTTATTTTTATTTTTTATGTGTTTATTGGCCGAAATATTAATGATCTTGTGGAACTGCAAAAGGCTTCCATGCATGAAATGTGTGGTTGGCTTGACTTGTCAAGTCTTTGTTCTCTTCTCCTCTCTGCCTGGAGAGTTGCATTCACATTGGCCCCGTGCTCTTCGGGTTCCCATAAAATTTTGAAGTCATAATTTTTTTTCTTTTTTTCTATTTCTTTTTGCATTGATTAGCCATTGCGAAAATGAAATCGCACAGAGTTTTTTTATCTCCTAGACATATGCCTAGTTATTTTAGATTACTGAATTAAATAATTTTTGAGAATCAACGAAAACGATTAAATAAGAGTCTAGAGAGAAAAAAAATGTGTATAATTTATTATTTTCAATTAAATAATGTTATCAATAGGGATATATTATTGCATCGTGAGGATAGGTAAGTCCCTTGACCAAACCCTAATCATAAATTTACAAATAGCCTCTAAGTTAATACAAGGCAAGTGGAAAATTGTAACATGAGAGATACTAATTGATATGATTGGATTTATTCATAACATTGTGGCATTGTGAGATTGCTTTAATGGATTGACGTTTATTTTTAAAGTCTTGATTGGTTTGTCTAAAGTTATGAAGTTTGATGAGTGAAATTCTTCAAAATCCCAACGGGAAATGTGAGATTTGTTAATGATTAAAATGCAATATGAAATCTTTCTAATTCAAGGGAATTGGAAATAATTCATAGTGTATTTTAAGCACCACAAATCTCACCTCTCTATACGATTTTGAGCAAATTCATTTAAAATATCTATACATGTTACTAAGCTTGTTAGGAAACCAGGTAGGCTACCCTTAAATATGTTACTAATGTACCTTTGTAAAAAAATGGAGATAAATGTCTCTATGCATTCTGATGATCCTAACGCATTTAGCCAAAATGTAGATTTCGTATAGTAAGAAAAACTCTATATAATTATGTTTTTAATAAAATAAAAAAACTTGCATTTCACTTTAATTATGGTCCACACAGTAATAGATGTTTGAAGTATGATTTTCCCTGTTTTTCACAGGTGAATCAGATTCGGCAAGAT
Organism: Crataegus laevigata; assembly: GCA_963580275.1. NCBI lineage: Eukaryota > Viridiplantae > Streptophyta > Magnoliopsida > Rosales > Rosaceae > Crataegus > Crataegus laevigata. The sequence goes on along the minus strand of OY756938.1, from coordinate 36,740,939 downwards.
CGGCTCTTATTCTTGCTGCTTGGGTCTCCCTTGGTTTGCTAAAATAGAGGGGGCATTACTGCTCTTTGCTAGGACTAATTAGACGTGCCAATCCCAACTTCCCCCATGAGAACAGAAAAACCAATATACCATGAACATCAACACGTACGAAAATTCTACAAAAATCCTTCCTAGTCTTAAGAGTTTTCTTTTTAAATTTGTAATGTCTTTATAATTTTTGCTTACGAGAATTCTATTACATTATCTGATTTGTATAATACACCATCTAATATGGCCTTCTAGACTATTTGCTAGAATGAAATTTTGTTTGGTTTTCTGAATTTGGGAAAGAGGTAGAGGACGAGAGTTCTAGTTGGCGGGTCCCAATTTTTAAGTTTTTATTGTGTTTTTATTTTTTTTAAAATTAACTATAAGGGAATATAGGGAAAAAAATTGTAATTTACAACATTAAATTTTTAGTTTAATGTGTAAGTGTACTCTTCATGTCAAAAAAATACTACTATACCGTAATACTAAGTGACAACATTCATCTTGTTTTAAATATATGTAATATTATCATATTTTAATCACCGTGCCCTAACTGTGTCTGTATCTTTATTTTTTGAGATTTAACATGACGCACGTTGTCGTATCCGTGTCTGTGCAACTTAGAATTTGAATTCTTGGTTGGATCCAAAGATATATGCCATGATTGTCACATCCCAGCCCGAGGTCCACCACATCCCAAACCTGACCTCCGCCGTAGCACGATATTGTCCGCTTTGAGCCCCGACCACGCCCTCACGGTTTTGTTTCTGGGAACTCACGCGAAAACCTCTCAATGGGTCACCCATCATAGGAGTGCTTTCGCGCGCTACTCGCTTAACTTCGGAGTTACGACGAAATTTGAAACCAGTGAGCTCCCAAAAGGCCTTGTGGTAGAGATAGGAATATACATATAAGGCTTATAGGATCCTCACCGTGGGCGATGTGAGATTTTACAATCCACCCCGCTTTAGAGACCCGGCGTCCTCGTCAGCACACCACGGCCAGGGTTTGGCTCTGATACCAAATTGTCACATCCTGACCCGGGGTCCACCACATCCCGGGCCCGACCTCTGCCGTAGCATGATATTATCTGCTTTGGGCCCCGACCATGCCCTCACGGTTTTGTTTCTGGGAACTCACACGAGAACTTCCCAGTCGGTCACCCATCATTGGAGTACTCTCGCGCGCTACTCGCTTAACTTCGGAGTTTCGACAAACTCCGAAGCCAATGAGCTCTCAAAAGACCTCGTGCTAGGTAGAAATTGGAATATACATATAAGGCTTACAGGATCCTCACCCCTGGGCGACGTGGGATCTTACAATGATTCCTTACTTCGACATGATACAAATATCTAAATTTGACATTTTTAGATACTTTTTCAGACCTATTGCCGATACTAAATAGCAACCAAACCTTGCTTGGTAGAGAGATTTTATTAATTACCTATTTGATTAGGATTTAATCTTACTTCTAATTAGGATTACGATTCTCATTCTAACCTAAGGTCTGTTGACTATAAATAGGATCTTAAGGTTAGTTTATTTTGTGTGCCAAAATGAGGGAGGTATTTTGTGTGCCAAAATGAGGGAGGACAAACAAAGGCAAAACAAAGGAGAAGAAACAAAACAATAAGTAAAAATGTTTGACTCAATGTCGATTTCTCATTTGATTCATTTCCTGTTGACTCTTAATCTTGACAGATTACGATGCTGAAAGAAACTCAATTGGACATAGAAGTGGTAAAAAAAATTTGCTGTACAGTAAGATTTCCTTATCATGAAACAAATTAGTATCATCTCACTCCAAAAATCAATGTTGATTGCTTTTCTACACTGATAAAATCCCAATTAGTCATTATCCAAGGTGGTAGGATTTATCTGTTTAGTGCAAAAGAACAAATAAGTCATCATCTAGAAGTAATAACAATAGGAAGTCATCGTCTAAAAATCAAAATAAAACAGTATGAATTCCCTTTAAAATTCAGAACTTTACTAGAAAATTGCCCGCGCGCTGCTGCGGGGGTTTGAAATCGTAATGTAAGATAGTCATGAATCATTCTTATAGAAAAAGAAACAAATTATTGATGATAACACGTCTCACCAAATTATATTGAAATGTCAGTAGCCTTAGAATAAGATTTGATGGTGCATTTTTTTGAAAAGAGATTTGATGGTGCATAAATCACCATTATCTAAATACTCACAAAATCTACATCAAACCACCTGAAGGCAGAAGCAATATTAGTCTACAAAATATAGAACCCAGCTTAGCCAATTTGAAAAAAGCATAAACCAACACAAATGGTTGATTCAAAAGGGCTAATTAGAAGTTTTACATAACCAAAAATATAATCACAACAAAATATTGTTTTAAAATAAGGAACCGAAGCAACGTGGAGTCCACACGTATTTTGTCTGTGCATGCAACTGGACAAAATACATGTTCTGCAAGCTTTGTTATCATCTTAACGATTGCAAAAAAAAAAAAAAAAAAAAAAAAAACATAAAAACATAATCTTCCAGTGCCTGCAGTGCGTAAGTTTTGAAGTAAAATGCCCAAAAAATGTACATAGGTATAATCACATGCACCAGGCCATCATTAAATCGTTGAGAAATAATTTTTTTGGGAAATCAACATCTCCAACACTGAAACGGAAATAAGAGAGCAAATCTCAATAACGGGTTGATGCAAAGATAGTATTTGCATAACAGTTAAAATAATGCACTATAATTATACCCTTCTTTGAGTTTTTTGGTTTGGGACCTGCTTCTCAATGCGCTTATAGGAACTTTGTTTGAAGGCTCTATTTTGGGAATGACAGGGTTGGAGAATTCCTTTGATATTCTAGCTGAAATTGCAGATTGTGGCTGGCTTTCCTCACATGTTTTGCTGTCAATTGATGTCCAAGTTAAAAGGTTAGAATGAAAGGTTTCAAGTGTACACATAATTGGTTAATATACTGTGGAGTTGTGTGATATAAGGAAAAAATCAACAAAATAATATTGTGATTGCATTAATCCGTAGAAACAAATATGCTAAAATCGAACTTCTTTATCAGAAAGTAAAGACACGATCCAAAAATCCATTAACATAAAAAAGATGTCAATGTCCATTAGCAGCAGGTTTCTCACCTGGAAGACCTTTCATACGATATATGGTCTCACTTCGTTTCAACAACAGCGTACCAAGCCATATGTTAGCCTGAAAAAATAAAAACGAAATCAATAGTCTTTGTTAGATTTTCTTTCATACATGCATGGACAAAGACTCTGGATGCAACTGGCCCTCAAATGTGTACTTGTCTTATTCAAAGGCAACAGGTCCACATAGAAGACACAGAAGAAATTATCAAATAAATCGCGAAATAAGACAAAATAAAGATCCTACCTTTTCAAGATCTAAGTTCCCTTTACAAACTATGCTGACAGAAGAAACACCAGGATCATGAACATGATGGGTGATCCTCATGATGGTCAGCATATCAGTTTCAAATGTGTGAATATCAGTTCATAAATCTATATTAAAAATAGTAGCAATGTCAAATTACAATTATAGTGGAAGATCAGAACTCTTAAAGCAAATCAAAATATTATCCTATCAAAAACCAAACTAAAGCAAATAAATAAAAAACCTAATTATCACCAACTTGGAATATATGCTTATCTATTATCCATTCCAAGAAATGCGAAATGCATAACAGAAAACATAAGATATGGAGTAGGAGGGGAAAGACTGAGCTGCTGAGCGCAAGTAGTACAATAAAATCTTATCCTTTACACTTTAGTAATTAGAACCTTTCTTACATAAATAAATTCATCAACAACAAATGGTAAATAAATCAACAAAATAATATTGTGATTGGATTAATCCGAAAGGAAAAAATATGCTAAAATTCATAGTTGGGGTGCAAAGAACTTAATTTTCAGCAATCCAGAGTCACAGATTCGAGGCATTCAAGCACACAACAGAGAAGAGAGTATATTTTTTGAGGCACAAACTGAGTCTTTACCTTTGCTTCTTGTGGATCTGGAAACTGGATCAATGTTTTGCTCTGAAACAGGAGGATCGAACATGGATCTGCAAGTTTGAGCGAAATATCATCTATGGGTTGACGATCCTAGTGCCCTAAGACCTAGACTGCAATGAATATGAGCTACGCAACCATAAAAACCAACCATTTAATTAATTAAAAAAAAACTCAAATCATGCTTCTACAGAACAAAAACACAAAATTTATAAATTCCAAAAAATAAACTTTCGTTATCAAACTTATGGAAACACGATAGGGTTTGGAAAAGAACAAATCTTGCTATCAAATTTCTGTAATGTTAGGGTTTGGGTCGGAGCTAGGATTACCTGATAATGCCAAAGTCTTTGCTGGGAGGCAGGTGGATGGAATCGACGTGGAGCTGCTAAAATGGAGGCCGCGGTTGAGAGAAAAAGCACACACACACGCAATTAAAACAGAAAAAAAAGAATTTGGTCAGTCACACCACAAAAGGAGACACCAGATCCAGGCACTTCATCCGATCAACTTTTAAGAAAACAAACCAACAACAAATTCGATACAGAATCCACAAACAGAAGACATACATTTCGCTACTCTATGCCAATGTTTTCTTGTGTGATTAGAATACAAAATCGCAGACGACATAAAAATTAGTAATAAAAGTTACGAAAAAACAGACACCATTTGACACCAAATGCTTGACGCCAACAATGACCCCAAAGGCAAGCAAAATCCCAAACCAGTTAAGAAAAAATTAAGAGTCCATTCCTCTATCATATTCTTTTCCCCTGTTTTGCTACCCCTAATCCCAAATGTGTCTTCGAGGCTCTGTCCCCTTTTTCTCTCACCCTAATATCTCACCTGCAAAATCTTAACGATGCTGCCTTCCCCCGCCAACAAACCCCCAACACCCTATAATGCTATTTTTTTCCAAATCTATACAAAAAATGCATGCATAAACACGGTAGAAATTCGCGAAAACCCATAACACAACCTAACTAAAAATCTCATGGATTAAAAGTTTCACCCAAAAGAATCCCTCATCTCTCTTATCAAATGAAAACTCCAAAAGCAATTCAATGGTTGATAACAACATATTGTTCGCTCTGTACACATGAAAAAACAGTAAACACCTAATTCATTACTAACAACGATTTCAAGCAATTAATTATTTAGACAAATTTTTCCTTCTCGAGGTTCCTGATATCATTAGAAACTATTTGTGTCAAGAAAATCCATTATTCAAACTGCAGACAGGTCACAGAAATCTGACAACTTATGAATCATCTCGCTTATCCCCTGTATTCTCAAGAGGACCTCATTCACTTCTTAATTCTACCTAACATGTCTAACACTTTACACTTCATCTGTTGCCTAAAACAATAGAACAATATAGTAAATGGTAGAAATAAAAAATTAATTTTGAAAGCTTCCTTATACAAATTAGAAACACATCAATTCATAATATGATAAAGATTACCCACCCATTGTACTATCGTTTTAACATTTCATACTCACAGATTAGATAAAAGAAAGTTTTCTATGTCAGATTAATGAAACCATCAATCATTAACGATAAAGTGGACTATTCATAGTAATAAAAGACAGAATTAAACTGTAATGCGTTAATTGTTACCAAGGAGTTGAAATCTGGTTTTGGTGTTTTTGACAAATTAGTTGTCAAATTGTTGGGTCTTTATGTATTTATTTAACACAATTTGGCAAGTGCTATACCACCATCCATATCGTGTATCAAAGTGCTTTACATATACACGTATCGTTTTGCAAAATATTTAAAAAAAAATTGATATAAGAGCTGTAATTATCAGATACTGAGCTTTTACTGAAGATGTCAAAATGAAATTACAGGATCTTAATCAAAAGATAAAAAGGTGTAATTAGCAATTCTACCTTGTACAAAAATGGATCCAAATAACCCAATTGTTTGATTCTCACTTTTTTGTCAGTCTGAAGAATTTCAGTTTCATTTATGTGTCTTGAAGGAGAAGGCAGTAATTTGAAAGGTTGTGTGCAATTCAAAAATTTGCTGGAGCTTAGAGATTATATATGGAATTGGTAGTTGCGATTATATATTTATTCATATTCATCGATTTTATCGTTTTTAGCTTAAATTAAAGTTTAAAGAAATATATATTAATATTGAAGAATAAACAGAAGCTGACAAATATATATATATTCTCAAAGGAAATTAGTATAAGAGAATGATTTAGTTACCATTGCATCAACAAATATGATGTGCAAGTCAGACAACTGGCCATCAGAGTTGAAATGTTGAAGTCTCCAAATTCTGCACATGTGAACTCTAACTTTTTCTTGGATTGAAAGGCTTCCAAATTGTAGATTGAAACTATATTCATTGTGCTAAAAATCTGAAAGTAAAATAAACATGTGTATAAGAGCAATACTTAAAATGTTTGATCATAAGATGAAAAAAGTTAATCAAACTCCATAATTTATTTGTTTAAACTCGATCTATTAAGGAAATTTACAAATCATACAAATTTTTTAAAGAAACAAAAATAAAAAATAAAAATCAATATTTTAATGCATTCCTATCAGGCAGTGGTAAAGTATAAACTTTGCATTCGGTAGTTAAACTTATAAAGTAATTAAAAGTGCGAGAACGATAGTAAATGAACGGTGAATTAATGATAACTTAAAAATGAGTGATTAACATGAAGGGTACATGAAAGTTGACGTTATGATATGAAGAATAGTATACAAAATTTAATTAAAATCAAGGGCAGAGCAATTAGGTAAGTACAAAATGCCTGAACAATAGTACATGAAATTTAATGACAGCTTAAAGACTGCGCTTTGCAGAGCCACGATAATTGTAGCCCTGCAACCTGTTATACAAAATTGATTAAGCGTGCATTAGTAATTCATAAAAATTTAAAACTATAGCATGCCTTGAATTATACCACTCAACATTTCTCTTGCCAAATTCAACTTGCCGAAAACAAAGTATCATATAGTAAGACATAAAGTTAGTTCATACACGTGAGGGGCTTCTAACTCGGTTAGTTAAAAGCCCCAAATTCGATTACCCTTCCCCAACATCGTTTGTAATAAAAAGAAAGAGTTGGTTCATGCATAACAATCAATTCTTCATTTTTTGTAAGAAAGAGGAACTTGTGTGTTCTGCAATTGGAGGAGAGGGGTTTTGGACTTGTGATCATTTTCCTGAATTGTAACCAAACAATGTTTTCGTATTAGTTACCAAATACTTGCCCTTAATCCCCATGAATTGAATACTAAAATGAATTATGCTACATAAATGACGAATGCAAAAACAATAACCCTAATGCGAAATCAAAGTAGGGTGAAACAAACGTTAATTCAATTGAATAATTAATGACTTACTGAATAAGCTCAAAGTCGTTTTCGCTTAGTCAAGAGTAATGGCCTAGATGAGGAAAGTTGAAAATGACATCAAATTTCCTCCATTGGCAACCATTAAACTAATAGCTTATTATTTAATAGTTGGACTTTTGAGACAACTTACACTTTTAGAAAATTTTGGCCTGGGTATTCCTGCTACCAAGGATCTGAACAATGAGGTAACTTTAATAGGAGAAGTGAACTCTGTACTTCACGATGCAGTGTAGTCTTTTGTTGCTTCATGACATGATGAAAATACGTACCTCTGGTAAAAGAAAAGTTAGATAGGTTATCAGGAAATCTGATTCAAAAGGAAACGTAACGTGTAATTTAAAACAGTAAGCTATTATCAGCCAACATATCTTATATGTTAATCCATTACTTTGCTTTTCGGAAACAATCCCTTTTTCAAAATCACCAACATCATTTTGCCCTTCAATAGGAATTGAGTGTGACCCTGGTCGGATCTCGTAAATCAAAATTCTAAAGTACAAAGATTCATCATTTATAGCATAAATCAAACTACGACTTTATGTCGAGAAACTGAGGACACCTCCTTGTGTCTGGTTTCATGTGAACACCTCAACTTATATCGCATCCAATTAAACTACTGCAACAGCATGCTGACACAATGAACATGGAAATCCATATACTATTTGACACTATCAAATCGAGCAGTCTCTAAAGATCAAAAACAGATCCTAGCAAACAGAAACCCTATCACATATGCATTAAAACAATTAGCAAAATGATTAAAAACAGGTTCTGAGTTCTCAATTCTCACCATTGCTAAAATAATCATATCATTTCAATCTGAAATCAGGTCAATTTCCGTCATCGGCATTAACAGAAGCAGTAACTTCAGCCATCGGCATATCTTAATTAAAATTTAATCAATTTTTTATCCATTTATGAAAGCAAAGTCTCTCCCTTTAAACCAAACCCATCAAATTAAATGAACAATTAAATCCAACCCACAATTCAAATTCCAAACTTTATATCAAATTAAGAAAAAAAAATCAATTTTTTGTGTTCACCAGTCCAGTTTTTGAGTGTCTGCTCATGGAAGGAACCTCAAAAGTGGGAACCAAATGCATCCCTTTGTACTTCCTCTTGTCATTGATGCAGCTGAGCTGCTGAGGAGAGATGTAGAGAGAGACGAAACTGTAAATTTGTTGAAAATAAGCAATTGGATAGTAAAAAAGAAAGATGCTTTAGCCTTTTAAGAAGCTGAAAACTTACAATAATTGGGTGTCGACACCCACACTTATCAATTTATACATAAATTTGAATTTGAATAATTTGAGCTTCAAAAAAAAATGTACAGAAATCCGGAAGAAGATGAAACTTCAACCAAACTAATGCATTGGGCACTTGAGACTTACCCAAAACATTGGAAATGCCTGCATAAAAGTATTAACACATTTAAGTCAAAATTAAAATTATCTCATTTCAAGCTTCATATCATGCGTAGCAAATGAAACCAAAACAAACAATCCAACTGAAAATTTGAAACTCAGACCAACCGAGACGAACAAAAGTCATTTACCTTGGAAGATTATCACAAACAATAAAAAAACCCAAACAAAAAGAAGTTAACACCAAAGAGATAAGTTATATACCTGACTCAGAAAAAGCTTGGAAGCTCACATAATGAAACCCTAAAACTCGAAGAAGGATGCTTCCTGCAGACAAAATACAAAATCAGACTCTCTCTCTCTTAGAAAGAGAGAAGTTATCAAGTCCTGTACTTGGTTATATTTGTTCAAGTTGGGAAAAATCGAGTACAGGGTTGGTACCTGGAGCTTGAGAAATCAAAGAGCTTGCCTATTTGAGAAAAGATGATAACAGCAGGTTCAGATTCACACAGAAAACGCACAAAAAACACACAGCATGCTCTCTGCCCTCTCTCTCCCTGTCCATCCGTCCCTCAAAAAGTGGGAAAAAAAATCCCTAAACATCTCTCCCACTCATGAAATCGAGGATCTGCAGCAATGGCGCTGAGATCCCCATTCCTCCCTCTCCCTCTCTCTATCGCTATGTCTCTGTCTCTGTCTCTCTCTCTATCGGAGGCATGGCCTCCCATTCCCGAAACCCCTCTGAATGACAGCAAACCCAAACCTACTCCAACCCGTCTCAAACACCCAGGACAAAATTGCCCTTCCAACCCAGCCCCAATACCAGCCCAAACCTCACGGTTTTGTTGTAAATAGCGTGAAATCGAGTGGCTCCCTGAGAAACCATATGGACAAAATCACCCTCCGAAATTTTGAGAAATTACCTCTCAAACCAGCCCCATTCGGCTGGTATTTTTGTAAATAGAGCAAAATCGAGTGGCAAAGAATGAGGCCTCTACAGTGCCTCCCACCCTTCAATTTTAGAATAGATAATTCAGCAGAATCGGAAGTTTAAACTAAAACCATATAAAATCCCACAAATTTTTCGTGAATTACTATCTTGATGTTCGAACTAATCATAACAAGATTGTGTTCTCATATGGGATCACCAAATTAAACCTAGTTCACTTGGGGATATAATAGGAGATTATTACTAATAATGAACCTATTGAATTTGTGGCTCGTTCTATGTGGGCTTTAGACCATATGAAAGCGGCTTTAGGGTTAATTGGTAGCAATCACAATCACTCCAAAAAACTCTCATTTGGTGAAGACACTTTGTATAAAGTAGATGCTTTTTATTTCGAAGAGAGGGAATTAAAACGCTGCACAAATTCTTATTTCATTGAGATTAATTGTGCTGTCTATCCACGTTGGTGACACTTGCTGTCCAGTTGGATATTGGCATTATCACCGTGGCGACCGGGCTAACTCGGCCATCAAGAAAAAGAGGAAATCGTTTTAGATATTATAATCTTTGTGAGAAGCTCAGGGAAAGTGAAGAGAAATGTATTGGGTATAGTGGCTTTAAATATTAACGATCTTATGGAATTGGAAAAATCTTCCAGTGGTTGGCTTGACTTATCAAGTCTTTTCTATATGATCAGTTGGGAAAATAGGGCCAGCACTGCACTGCACTGCGTGTAAGCGTTAGCTTTTCTATACAAAAAGGAGCAGTGGAATTATTATCATTACGTTAACGTCTCTCTGACTTCCTAATTTTCTGTGCCCAAACGACTTTGCTTTGTGGACTTTGAAGTCTTTCCACGTTTGTCGAGTGGGAGTAGTGCTATTGACTAACTAATTAACTGGGGAAGAGAGCGAGAAATCTTGCAGGGCCGGCCTGGACAGCAGACCATCAAATTCTTTTACTTTTCAATAGGAACATTCCAGATAGTTTTGGGGTAAAATTTTTAACAGAAAATATGAGTACATCCCTTGAAATTCAATTTCCTTTAACTAAAACTCATCATTGTAAATTTTTTTAACAAAAACCCAATGACTAGGTTCCAACCAAGCAATATCCATAATTAAGGTTGAATTTGTATTTTTGGATGTCTAAATTACCCCTAATAACACTTACTTTGAGTCTCTCACTTATTATCTACATTTATTTTACATTATTTCATTCAATTAAATATCTTCAAATTCCTTATGGGGATTTGGAAAAAAATTTAAATGTCACGATTCCTATGCATTTAATAACAAAAATTTACATGATACCGATGTTCCTTATATAGTTGTTTTCACATGATGCTAACAGGTAAATTAATATATCCAACAAATATAAAAAAGTAATTTTATTCAAAATTATCAATATTTTAAATATAGAATAGGAGAATTATTTTGCACAATATATATAATAACAATATAAGTTCCTAGTAATTTACGTAATGATACATGCAAAATAATTTACCTACAAAATAAATAAATATTTTTTATTAAAAATTAATTAAATACCAATATTTTGCAATATATATATATATATATATATATATATATATATATATAACAATTTACCTACATGCAAAATAATTTACCTACAAAATAAAAGAATATCGATTGATTGCACACTCTATATAATAATAACAAAATGTGGCTAGTATATATGTAATATCACATGAAAAATAATTTACCAACAAAATAAATAAATATTTTTAGCCAATTGATTCAAAATTAATTAATTACATATTATTTTACATAAAAATATAGATAAATTATTTGCAAGCATATATATAATTTTAACAAAATATGGCTAATACATACATGCAAAATAATTTACCTGCAATAATTGTCAAACAAATAAAAGAAATGAAAAATATGATGGTAAGAGAAGTATTGTAACAGCCCGTCCCTAAAAATTATGATTTTTATAATTTTAATAAGTGATTTTATGAAAATGCCCTTCGAGGCAAAGTGTTGACTTTTGTTGACTGCCGTGTCGTGTCACGTAAGGTTCATTTTCTTGGCATATCCTTGTAGTACTCGTTACTATGGACGTGAGGGTGCAGACGAAGCGCAATTTGGAGTTATAACGAATAAGTTTTTAACGTTTAAAGTTAAGGACTAAATGGTCATTTGAATTTTTTTGGAAGGGTCCAGATTTTGGAGCAAAAAAAATCTGGTCATGCCACGTGTGTGGCTGTGTTGGAGAGGAAATGAGGAATAAGAAAGGGTGCGGATCAATCAGTGAAAGGAAAGGAGAGAGAGTGACTAATAGGGAGAGCAGGAAATGAGGGAAATGAGGGAAAAGAAGAAGGAGAGGAACCCGCCAGGTTCCCCTTGACTCGCCTAACCCGGTTCCTCCACGTTTTTCTGACGCCTTTGTAGGCAATTTTTTGCCGAATCGCCGCTATCCATCATCTGGAATACATTCCACTACCCTCCCTCTTCCTTTTCAACCTAAAATTATAATGAATTTGGTTGTATTTTGAGGAAAACCATCCCGATGGAACCATGGGTGCCGTGAGGACCCTTGGCCGAGATCTACCAAACTTGAAACGTTTTCATTCAATTGACACTACCAATAGACTCTTTATGAACCCAGAAACAAAGCCCAATCAACCTTGGAGACGTTGGAGCTTGTATGGAATCGAATCAAGAACCACCCATTTTAGGGTGCCGACTGGTTTTCGTGAAATTAAGGCTTTTCCTGGCCAAATTGGCCTTGGTCACATGTGACGATGGTTCGTGACGCCTTGATATTTGGGCTAGAGAATTGTAGTGCAGACTTCAGGTGAGTGTGTCTTCTCTTTTTATCATATATATATTTATGTGATTAATAATTCCACACTGTTTTTAAATTGATTTATGCTTATTACCTATACCTAATTACTGTGAATGCTTTGACGTACGAAGTTGAACTACGAATGACTTGATCCTATTTGAGAGTACAGTCTAACAAGATAGTTAGATACAACCATAAACCAATCTGAACGTAACATGGTACTTAATTTCTTTAAGGAAAGAAGTTATGATGGTTAACAATGTAGAGATTAACTGTGATTTTATTCTGGCCCATCACTGGGTTTAGTTCCAATTAAGAATGTTGGGACGTTAAAATGGTTATGCCAAATGACGTAGTGTGCGCTAAAGTAAGTGCCAGGTGAGTTTATAAATTGTGGATATGAGTTGCATGATTATGTTGAGATGTATTTATAGCTCATAAACCTGCACCATGGTGTTAGTGCTCCCGCCCTTGGTTAGGGCCTAGCCTTCACGTGATCGTTCACCTCTCGCACCACACACTCACCTTGGATCCAAGGTAGGTGACAACCTGTCGTACAGACCACACTAGGTGGTTCCGACTCGTAGGTGACTTGTGATACTTCGCACAGCCTTCACGTGATCGTAGCACTTGAGCTTATTTATTTACACCCAGCCTGTCGTACAGACCACGTTAGGTGGTTCCGACTTGTGTGCAGGATTACATTTTTATGAGCTATAGATTCAATCGTACAGGTCACTATAGGTGACTCCTACTTATATGCTAGCATTGATTGTTGAGCTATGGATTGAGTCATACAGGTCACTATATGTGACTCCGACTTGTGCTAGCATTGATTATTAAGCACCTGATTAATTATATTGCTAACGAGATGTTGTGTTGTGGTATATTTCTGGATTTACTATTAGTATACAATGGATTTCATACTTATACGTAGTATGATTTTCTGGAAACTAAGCATGTGTTACAGTGAGGGGTTATAACGATTAGAAGATCTTTATTAAAACTTTATTTTCAGGCCCACTCACTCTAGTTTGTTTTTCATCCCTCCAAGTGTTATTAGCTGAGCTTTCTTATCGACGAGGATTCGTGGAAAATCTTGGTATTGTAAATTACCTTCAATGGTATGATTCTCAATCCAATCTACTGTACTTTACTTATTCTCTGACATCACGTGTGAAATGGGTCCATTCCCGCTCATAGCGCACTCTCGTATTTAGGCACTTTTAAGTTTAAATTTGTTCACATTTTCCTCATCACTACACTTTATGGCTTCGTCACTTTCCAAATGTTAACCAGCACAGTTCGATTCGGAGTCCTACTGGACTTTCCAGGTCGGGATGTGTCAAGTATAAAGTAGATAATTTTATAATAATAGGCCACTTATTTCCCACAATTATGGTGGGTAATTAAATTCAGTAACATAATTAGAGTGTTGTGGCACGATTGTAAATAGTTTGAAAATAATAGGTATTTATTTGTTTACATGGCAGTCTACTTCAAATTTGGGTTTTATTTGAATGTTTAAAATGAGATGGGTTTTTGTCAAGAAAATAAGTGTTGCATGAGCTTATATCTAAAGAACCCAAATTTTAAACATGCATTTCAAGCGCTTAAACTCACTTTGAGAAGATGTTGAGGAAACCATGAACCAATAACATTCAATCTTCAACTTGAAAATATAATAGATTGTTTATAACATTCATAAAACAAGGAACATTCAATCGTCGTTGGAAGAATGGCATCTTATTCATTCTAGTATATTATAGATTGTTTAGAATTGAGCATTTGACCTTTTAACCTTCAAAACACAACATCCTCTCACACAGTAGCATGTAATTTGTAAACATTTATATACAGACACACATGCATTTAGAGGTTGGCACGGGTGCGATCCGGTTAATTTGTGGCCAGAAACCAGAAACGGTCATCCATTTAGAGGAAGCAAAAGCAAAAGAGCTACTCTTTTTCATAAACCAAAGCCAAAACAAGGGAGAACCAACAAAAGAAGGATAGCATAATTCCCATTGAATGTATAGATAAAAGATATAATGCATCACAAATTCAAACAACATGATAACCCCTTTTCCTTGGTCATGTATTTGAATGTCCGTCCTATAAAAATGTTACAATGGAATTCAAAACGCGTGCATAAGGCGTTTTTAAGAACCTCGACATCACAAGAAAATTTATTGACCATAATGCAAAAAGATGCAAAATAACTTCCAAAACTAAATACAACACAAGTTATAAATTAAAATGTGAAGCCATAAAGCATAGTTAACATCCGCCAGCTGATCATCTGTTTTCACAAACAGAATGTCAACCAGCCTAACATCTAGTTTCTCTTTTATGAAGTGTCTTTCCACCTCAACATGTTTTGTTCTATCATGTTGTACTGGATTATTTGATATCTCTCGCACTACTTGATTATCACAATACAATGGCATAGGTCATCTGGTTTTTAAACCCTATCTCATCAAGTATAATCTGAAGCCACAGAAGTTCATAAATACCATGTGCCTAGATTTCGCCGAAGACATTGTCACCACATTTTGCTTCTTACTTCTCCAAATTACAAGGTTACCAGCTACAAAAGTAAAGTAGCTTGAAGTAGACCGTCGATCAATAAGATTTCTGACCCTATCTGCATCAGTGTACCTTTTCACTTCTATATGTTCATGTTTCTTGTACATTAATCATCTCCTCGGAGTCCTCTTCAAGTAACTCAATATTTGTATAATTGCTACCATGTGATCCTCATTAGGTGCATGCATAAACTGAAGCAATATTTGGCCTTGTGAGCGATATGCAAATCAACTGTACTATTAACCTTTGGTATCTCTCCCTATTCGTCGGATCTTGATCCTGATAGATTGCGAGATGATGATTCTACACAATAGGCATATTCACTAATTTACACCCTAGCAGACCAGACAGAAGATCTAACACATATTTCTGTTGTGACAAGTATATACCTTCCTGAGACCTAGCAACTTCAATCCCTATGAGGTATTTGAGTCATCCGGGGGTCATTTATCGCGAATTTTGAAGACAAATATCCCTACAATCGTTCAATCTCTATTGTACATCACCAGTGACAATCATATCATCCACATATTATATGAGCAACATTAATTTGCCATCTTTGCGTTTG
Organism: Crataegus laevigata; assembly: GCA_963580275.1. Lineage (NCBI taxonomy): Eukaryota > Viridiplantae > Streptophyta > Magnoliopsida > Rosales > Rosaceae > Crataegus > Crataegus laevigata. The sequence continues at coordinate 36,725,216 of OY756938.1, read as the reverse complement.
ATGAACAAGGTATCATCCAAATTACTCTGTCGATACCCGTACTTCTTTATTGCTTGGGTAAACCTCCTAAACCACGCTTTGGGCGACTGTTTAAGACCATGTAGTGCCTTCCAAAGTCTACATACTTTCCCATTAGAGTTTGCACCGCCGTATCTTGGTAGCAACCATCTTTTCTTTCTTCGTCTCCCACTCTGTCTCCATCCAATCAAACGCGGGGCCTTCAACAACCAGTGGGAATCGAAATTCAAACCCCAACCCTTTTCAGAAAAGGGAAAGTGGAACGCCCCACGTTGTTGTAGATATCAACGTGTTATCCGATGGTACAAGCCCCTCTTCAAACCCTTGCCAGAAGGACTATTAAAACGGCCAGACTCCAGTCGTCGGTTTACTGGAAGACTTGCAGCAGTGCGGAATTGAGTTTCTTGTCTGGTGGATCCTTACAAAGATGCCACCGAACCGGTGAAGACTTATCTACGTCTCTTTACTCTACGCGAGAATGGGAATTTCCGCAACAGGAGCAAACTTTTCTTGGTAATCTACCCTAAAAGTTTGGGTGAACCCTCTATCAACTAACCTTGCATTGTACCTATCAATTGTTCCATCCACCTTATGTTTGATAGTGAATACTCACATGCACCCTACTAATTTCATCCCCTTAGAAAGTTTAACCACACTCCATGTTTTATTTTTTGTAATGCTTCCATCTTAACTTGCACTACTTCAGTCCATTTCGGATCTTTTAAGACTTCTTCCACTTTAGTAGGTATTTTGATAGTCTGCATCTACTGAACCGATGCACAATATTTTGACGAAAGTCGATGAGTGGATACATAGTTTGCAATGGGGTACCGCACCTTTCCTTTTGTAGAGTACTTGTCTAGTGGTTTTCCTCGCTTTTGTCGAGGAGGCCAATTACACATAAGATGGTTTAATAATATCTGAGTTCGAACCATGTTCTACTTCATAATTGCTGCTTCCTTATCCATATTAGGGGTGGGTTCGGTTTAAATCGGTCGGTTTTTTGCCAAAACCGAAACCGAACCGAAATTTTGGTTCGGTTCGGTTCAATTTTTTTCAGTTTTTTTTCGGTTCGGTCTCGGTTTTTTTTCACATCACAGTTGGGTTTAAAAAAAAAAGTATACATAGGGTTAATCCTTGTTTGGTTCTTGATAAATTGGGTTTAAAAAGTAATGATATTTTAAATTCTCTTTTTCTTAGTATTATTTATTTACACTAGTGTAGTCAAATTAAGATTTTAAAGGATTTTAAAAAGTGATAGATTTTATAGGATTAAAGAGGATTAAGATTCCTTCAAAATTCATATGGATTTTATAAAGAATTTGAATGGATTGTGGTGGAAGGATTTGAAATCCTAGGGGGTGAGGTTGGATTTGAAATCCTAGGGAGTGAGGTTGATTATATATACTTTTTGCTTTGAAATCCCACAAAATCCACCATTTATTGAAATTCTCCAAAATCTTAATTTTTTTTAATACACTTAGATTTGTATGGATTTTAAAATCCTTTAAAATCTTTTAATTGACTACACCTAGATTTAATAGATTCTAAAATCCTTTAATTGACTACACCTAGATTTGAATGGATTCGAAAATCCTTTAAAATCTTTTAATTGACTACACTAGGATTTTAAAGTCTTTTAAAATCCTCTCAAATCCAAGTTTGACTACACCCCCCTTAATTATTTGTTTTGGATATTTTTTTTTCCACATCAAGCAAATAAACAAAGTATACATAGGGTTAATCCTTGTTTGGTTCCTTAGAAAATATCAAGGAAAGTTCTAAAACTTTTGACCAGAATAGATCACTCAAACATTACATGATTATTAATAAAGGGCAAACAAAGCAGTAAAACCCAAATCACAAACAATCATCAAATCCAATGGTATGTTTAGTTTTCTAAGAGAATGCAATGAAAGTTTCAGTCTTTTACAAATCACTCATAATTTCAATTCAAACAATAAAAACACAAACAAAGAAGAAATATGATTGATCAAGAAACAAATGGAAAGCAACTGGTTTAGTGATGAAACAAACAAACCATAAAAAATTAGAAGTAAAATTGGAGTGTGAGAAAAATGAGAAAATGGTAGTAAGTATTTGGCAACACATTGGGCTTACAAATTGGGTTTAAAAAATAATACCCAAAACAAATAAAATTGGGTTTAAAAATATTACAAATTGGGTATAAAAACTAATACCCAAAACAAATAATTAAATTTAAAAAATTTAAAAAAATATTAATTTAATTAATTCGGTTCGGTTTGGTACGGTTTCTATGACACACCCCGACCCGAAAATCGAGGCGTGCCGGCCGTCACGTGTGAGTGACGTAGCCAAAGAACGTCAGCAGAAGCAAATTTGGCATAAAGTGCAGCAGTGAAAGTTAAGTTGATAATATACATATGATACAGAGCCGATCCTAGGTGCAGTCAAGTTTAAACAAACATTACAACTACGAAAGAAAATCCTACATAAGTGGTGGTCTGTCAGAACTGCCTTGGTGCCTCGCTAACCGTCCACGATGTTGCTACCTAGTACCTGGAGGGGCGCAAAACATAAAAGGTGAGTGGGCAAAAACAAAGTTTTCCAAAACCATTTCATAAGATCCATAAATAACCCCTCGCTGTAAATCAGTATAATTTTCCCAGAAAATAATACGTATATAAACTTATATACGAAAACATCATCTACTTTTCAAAACGCATCATCAAGCTCAAGATTAGGCCATGTCAATATACCAATTCCGAAATCATCATCATCAGGCAAGTAATATAAAACTAGGATGTCCCTAGTGTCCTATCAGCCGGAGTCACCTCTAATGACCTGTACGGCTGAATCTATAGCTCATCAAACATACTCAATCCCTATCAATCATTATCATCCTGCACACGAGTCGGAACCACCTATTGTGGTCTGTACGACAGGCTAGGTGTATAATATTACGCCCTGTGCTACGATCACGTGAAGGCTGTGCGACGAATCGCGGGTCACCAACGAGTCGGAACCACCTATTGTGGTCTGTACGACAGGCTAGGCACCTGCCTTGGATCCAAGGTGAGCGTACGGTGCGTGAGGTGAACGATCACGTGAAGGCTAGGCCCTACTCTGGCGGAGCACAAACACCCGAGGTGCAGGTGATTAGCTAAATCACAATATATCACATCTCAAACACTACCACAGTTCTTACCTGGCTTATCTGGCCGTCCTCGGCGTCAGTGCATAATGAATGCAATCATAATCACAGGCATAAAACATAATTGGCATACGACATGACAATTCAATTATAAAATCCGTTCAATTCGTAAATCAATCCATTCATGCTTCTGGGAAAAACGTCATTTATATATATATACTGAAAACAAAAGCCCACTCACTGATATGTCGACAGGTCGTATCCCCCGAGCCTAGAGTGACTGCGCTCGTCCGCTGGATACGTCTCACCTATACGTAAATTAATCGCAAAACCGTCATTAACAGCACATAAACGACCTACGTAAATAACTTTTCATACGAAGGTCAATTTTGGTATTTGAATATACCAACGCGACCTACACGACGTCACGATCGTCGTGATATTTTTAAAATAATTTTTGGACACTGCACGCGCCCCCACGCGCCGGCCCAGGCACGGCCAGACGCGCCGGCCACGCGCGCCACGTGCTGCGCACGCCCTAACGGCGCCAGGAATATTCCGTTAACTTCTAACGGCGTCAGTTAACGGTGTTAGAATATTCCGTCAACTTTGACGGAATATTCCGTCACCCCCTACCTCAGGTCGCCGGCCGGACTGGTTTTTCCAGCGACCGGATTCCGGCCAAAACTTCAAACCTCCATATCTTCTTCATTTTTCAACCTTTTTCACTCGTTTTTCTTCCTACATGCTCTAATTTCAATGTAGAACATTCCTATAATCTCAAATACCTTGAAAAACGACTGGAAATTCCTCGGGGAATCCTTCCAAATTCGGCCAACCTCGAAACTAGTGATCCCGACGTCCAAAACTTGCCAACGAGGTACTCCGAGGTTCGTGGGACAATTTTAAGACTTGTGGTGATCTTGTTTTCACCTAAAACAAAGCCAAATGAAAGTTGATGAATAGTACCCAAAGTTTAAATCACGGGTTTGAGGTGATTCCGAGGGTTTCAAAGCTTAAAACCTAAACACATGAGTTCACCAGAGTCTAGGGAGTTTGAATATGCTTACCTGAAGCTCGAATGGTGTCAAGATGGTGTGTGTGTGTGTGTGTCCGTACTTGATAGAGTTTCTGGAAATGGAGGGATAAGGAAGAAAGAAATAACAGATATGGTTGTGCACGTGTGTGCGTGCATGTGAGGGCACACGTGTCACAACTTTAGGCTTAAAGATTTAGGACACCCCAAAAGCCCAATATCGTGTCCAAACGTACCCGTTCGCGTGTAGTCAAGGGCAATTTCGTCATTGCACATCGAACGTATAGAAAATTCGGGACGGGATGTCACATTCTAGACTTCTAAAACTGAACCGAACCAAAAGAATTCGGTTCGATTCAGTTTTTTCAATTTGATTCGGTTTGGTTTTCGGTTTTTGAAGGAGCCGTGAGAATCAAACTAGGCCTACTAGGATCAGTAACAACTGTCTTAAACATCTGGGCTTTCAGTTTAGCAGTTGTCTCTAATCCAGGCCGACTTGGCCCGACATTAATTACCCCAGTAGAGAATGGTGAAAACGGTGCATTGGCTTCATCTTCACTTGGCCCATTTGGGTTGTCACTATGTGCAGCGGCTTCACGTGGCACATTTGGGCTGTCACTATCTGGGCAGTCCATGGCCTATTGGCATGATGTTCACGCGGGCCATGATTGCTAGTACGGTCTATGTCAGTCGGTGCTGCAAGGCTGCTGCCATTATCTTGGTCCGCTTGGGCTTGGTTCCGCAAGAGATATCTCCATTATACGAACCCGCCATTGTCGTCCATAAATTCATGGTTGTAATATTAACACATTCCTTTTTGCCTTCTACACATTTTTCTTAATTTTCAATCGTCGAATTAAATAAATTGAAAAATGTCAAATAATAAAAATTAACAAGGGGTATGTGAAAAGTAAAAATGGGTGTGTGGTAGCACCAACCAAATTCATATGCGGGTTGTATAGGAAAAAGGATTCCCCTTAAATGCTGTTGAATTTCTGGATTAGAAGTCTACTAAACCTAAGAGGCATAGTCAATTTGGATTTTAGAGAATTTTAATAAATTTTCTTTAAGTGATAGATTTTAAAGGATTTTAGTGGACTTTACAATTCTATATGAATTTTAGCAGATTTACATATATTTCTATTATAGATTTTTATAGATTTGTAAGGACTTCTTTGGGTACACAATCTAAAATAAATTTATTTCGATTCTTAACTTTTTAGTGACAACACAAAACGAATTACATCCATTTAAATACTATCGTTGACTACATCCCATAAAAATTGTTTAATCCGTAGTTTTTGACATTTTGTATGTCGAAATTGAATTGCCTTGCCTTGGGGCGAAATTTTGACAAGCACGTACAGAGAAGAATGTTTGTTCCCAATCGATCTCAAACAAAGAAAATAGGGTATTGAGATTGTAGATCTTAAAATTTGAAATTAAGTTCATATTAATGAGCTTTGTATTGTTAAAATACAATATAGAGTAAAAAACGTGTCAAAGTGTTGAATACTTCTCTCAGAGTGTGAGAGCTTTTCTCTCTTCTTGAGAGTCTTTCCCACCTTTACTGTGTGTAGCTTCCAACCCATTAATTTCGTTGCCGTCGGCCCTCGCCGTGGCGAGGGTTGGTGGATGCTCTGGCCTATTTCTTTCTCATCCCTCCCTTTGTTCCTTTTGCTTCCTCTCTCCCCATGTATCCTTCCCGTTTTATCCAGTCCGGTAGTCCTTATGGGCGTCCATCTTCTTCGACCTTTTTCAATCCGGTCTGCTGTCAGCTTTCAAGGCGTTTTGATGCGCTCCTTCGAGAAGGTGTGTAGAGTTCTGGTTACGTTGGCTCAGGTGTTTCCAACACCACCTCATTCTCTCTGTCTGCCTTTGTTGGCAGTGTTGTCCATGGTATTTCCATGGGCTTCTTTCATTTTCTGGCGGAGACTGGTGCGGCGATCATGGCTGGGAGAAAGGATGTCCCTTTGTTTCATCTCTACAGTGTTGCTTGGTGAGAGTTGTGGCATCAATTTAGGTCACTGGGTTTGGATGATCGAGAATCACGGTTACGACAATGGAAGCCAACTGGAATGTTCCAGAGCTCTGTATTAGATTTTGGCAGTGTTCTAAAAAACGCCCTAGGCGCCTTGAAACCGAGGCGTTTTTGTGCAAAAACGGGTGAAAAAATCAGGTTGGCTCTAGGCGGCGCCTAGGCGGGTTAGGCGGGATAGGCGGGCTAGGCGGTGCTTTTTATTTTTATTTTTTATTTTTAAGTCTAAGTTCTAACACGTGCCCTGCAACTCTCTCTTACTATAAATTCCGGGATGCTAAAGATAAGTGTCTTACATTACTAAATTTCCTTATTTTCCTCCTATTTTTCATTTTATGTTGTTTTAAATTGTGAACTTATTGTTCATGTGTCATTCTACAATACTCCTCACTATGGTTATATGGCATATATGCTTAATGTGTTTTTAAATTTTGGAATTCTTGGATACTCTTTTTGCATTTTATCATTCTTTTATTATCTTATTCATGGATTTCATACAAGTATAATTTTTTTTAAGTGTCAATAGGCACTTATTTACAAGATATACAAACAATTTACCTAAATCCGTCTAGGCCGCCTAGGCACCGCCTAGCCACCTAGGCTCTAGCCTGCCGCCCGACTAGCGCCTAGCGTTTTTTAGAATCTTGGATTTTGGGCTTTAGGTTGAGCTTTTGTAAGGTAGTTCATGTGGCCCTGTTTGTATTGTTAATATTTGTTTGTGGGCCTGTGCCTTGTAATTATGACACACCCCGACCCAGAAAGTCCACTAGGACACTGAAGTCGAGTTGTGCTGGCCGACACCTGGAAAGTGATGAAGCCATAAAGTGTAGTGATGTGGAAAATGTGAATAAATTTAAACCTAAAAGTGCCTAAACATCAGAGTGTGCTCGTGAGCGGGAGCGAACCCATCTCACACGTGACTTCAGAGCAAAAACAATTACAGAAGAACGGGCAAGAATTATACCCTCAACTGTAGCCACCAGACCAGAGATTCGCCAATAATCCTCGTCGATACGAACCTTAACAGCTAACCTGGAGGGGCGCAAAACAGAAAACGTGAGTGGGCAAAAACAAAGTTTTTCAAAACCATTTTAGAAATCAGTATATAACCCTTCACTGTAAATCCAATATAATTTCCCAGAAAATAATACGTATATATACTCATATACTAAAACATCGTCCGGAAATCAAAACTCATCATCAAATCTCAGAAATAAGCCATGTCGATATACCAACTCAAAAGCAAACAATATCAGGCAGGTGAGATAAATCAATATGCATCAATATTATCATGTCAGCCGGAGTCACCTCTAGTGACCTGTACGGCTGAATCTATAGCTCATCAATCACAATCCATCACTATCAATCATTATCCTGCACACGAGTCGGAACCACCTATAGTGGTCTGTACGACAAGCTAGGTGTATAATAATACGCTCAGTGCTACGATCACGTGAAGGCTGTGCGACGAATCGCGGGTCACCTACGAGTCGGAACCACCTATAGTGGTCTGTACGACAGGCTAGGCACCTGCCTTGGATCCAAGGTGAGCGCACGGTGCGTGAGGTGAACGATCACGTGAAGGCTAGGCCCTACTCTGGCGGAGCACAAACACTCGAGGTGCAGGTGATGAGCTAAATCACAATCTATCATCATCTCAACTACTAACTATCATACTCACCTAACTTACCTGGCCGTCCATAGCGCTGGAGCATAATGAATGCAATCATACTCATACTTATAAAATATAATTGGCATACGACATGGCAATTCAATTATAAAATGAATTCAATTCATAAATCATTCAAATCACGTTTCTGGGAAAAACGTCAATTATATATATATGCTTAAAACAAAAGCCCACTCACCTGGAGTCCACGCTACAGCCCCTAGCATGACTCTCGAGACATCCCAAATGATCCCAATTGATCACCGCCTAGCATCAATGTCAATTCATGTCTCAGAATTCGTACTGAGAGAATATGCAATTTATAATAAACACATCCCTACGAATTCGATCTGGAAGATCCGTATCACGAATCTTCGATCCGTCACTTCCGATAATCCACATTAAGCTTCTAGAACAATATCTCAAAGTTTCGTTACGATCCAACGGTTGGATCTCCGCCAATTGCCAAAACCAAGTGACGGTTAACGTTTTATTTACAAACTTACAATTCCAATTCGGAAAGATCCGTACAACGGATTCCCGATCTGTAAATTCCTACGTTCCTCAAATATTATGTACTACAACATAATAAATTTTGGTGACGATCCAACGGTCGGATCATCGATTCATATTTTGACATATTACCGAAACGTAACGAATTTAGGTCCTAACGATCAATTTACGTCAATCCATCATTAAAACTAATATCAAGGCATTGAATAACGTCTAAAAACATCATTGGCAGCCCTCGGGCCATGCGCCGCCGCCGCACGCGCCGCCGCGGGTGGCAGTTGGCCGCCCCCGAGTCGCCGGAAAATTCAACTTTCACTAAAAATTCTCAAAATTTCGAGAATGAAAGATCTCAATGAGTAGAACAACTTTCATACCTGTGATAAAATCCAATTTGGCCTCGAAGACCTCCAATTTCATCACACCTGCCAAGAACCCTAGAAATGGGGTGTTCTCCAATTCGACTTTAATTCGATTCCGATGCTCCAAACAATGATTGGGCTTTGTTCCTGGGTTCAAGGTAAGTATTTTGGTAGGATCAATTTCATGAAAACGTTTCAAGTTTGGAGGATTTTGAGCACGACCCGTTTTGGTACCACATGGGTTTTCTCTATTTTGAAGACCAAATCTTCCTAAATTTGAGATGGAAAGGATAGAAGGAAGGTTATAGAGAGGTTTCTAGGTGGTGGTTTGAGGTAATTCGACGGAAAAATGGGTGAATTTCACCGGAATTAGAATCGGGTTAACGATGGGGCGCGGGTTGGGAGAATCCCCCGTTTTCCCCATCTCTCATTTCTCCTCCTTTCTTTCTTTTCTGATTGGGCAATCCATCCTTTCTCCTCTCCTTATTCCTCCATTTCTCTCCCTGTTCCTCCTTTGCCAAACATCCCAGCCGTCCATTTTTCTTTTCTTTTAATCTGGGCCACACATTTGGCCCCCCAGATTTCTAAAATTTTCCAAACAATTTCAGAAAGTATCAATTTTGCCCTTGACTTCAAACGTTAATAACTTCTTTGCTATAGCTCCAAATTCGAATCCGTTTGCGCCTACGCGTCCGTAGCGACGAATACTATAAGAATATTCCAAGAAAACAAATCTTAGATGTCACTACGAGGCAGTCAACACCAATCGAAGTATGTGCCTCGAAGGGCATTTTTGTAAACTCACTTATTAAAATTATAAAAATCATTATTTTCAGGGACGGGTTGTCACAATCTACCCACCTTTAAAAATTTCATCCCCGAAATTTAAAATCATTTGCTAGAAAATTCTTAGCAAAAAGAAAAAAGACGAAAAATGAATACGTGAAGGAGATATCAAGGTAGAGCGGCTGCATAAAAGAGAATGTCATTCTGTCGCGATCGGCGTGCAGTGATTCCTCTTTTATGCCTCCCAACTCAACTTTCTTTCTCCCTCAGCATTATACTAAAATCCAGTACTTAGAAAAACATAGTGTTAAAATAAGTATGAAAGCATAACGTTTAAATACGTATATGAAAACTGCAAAATAGTTTTACTGAAATCAAAACTGATTATAGAGAAAAGCTTTTGCCTACGCACTCAAGGTGCATCAAACTCCGAAGGTACCAAGAAATACCCCTAGCTCAAGTCTAACCCTTAAATAGGTAAGTATGCTACTATAATAAATCTATTTATTCACTTGCTTAACGAATCCAACAAGTATGCCATCAATATTACGGTCTGCAGCCCGCAATACTGATAACTCACTGTTGTCATGATAAGCAAGTAAATAATTCCCGAGGATGCAATATTACCATCTTGCCCCTCATTGGGAAACATACACACACCGTCTAAACAAAGCCTCAATTGTGCTTTGGCACTACTCCTCAGACAACATCATCCATATCGTAAATTTTTCCTAGGCCACAATCTTTATAACTCAAGTACCTTTTCATAATCCCCTTCTGCCAATCACAAACGGTGCGTAAATATCTGTACCATTTCTCAGCAATGCCATGCTCAAAATTAGAAGTGTAACCATCGTTACACACACCCTAACAAGGGTAAGTGTCTACCAATTATGTATGATGCATAAAATCTCTATATATTAGCCCCAATGTGAATGTAGCTAAACCAGAATTGTAACCATAGTTACAAACAACGAAAATGGAGCTAACGATATATCATAACTTTACTAATTATGTGATGAACAACCTGTCACACGCCCCATAAAATCGGAATAACTCATTTCAGACAACTCTTAGTCTCAAGGCGATAATGTGACACTAGACAAAATCTAGTACTCACAGCCTTTGAAAAGACTTCCCAAAGCTTGGAAGTAAAATGCATCCCACGATGAAATATAAATATGTCCAGATAATAATCTCGTCTGATCTCTGCTTGCCTGAACTAGCATCGAAGTCCAAAAATAGCTCTCTCATAATGTCATTATCCTCTGAAAGTAAACAGAGAAGAAACTGTAGTTGTCCATAAAGTCTGGACTTAATTTTTCTTAATATCCTCCTCACTTACCCAAAGACGAGGTGCGTCTGAACCAAGAATTCTCCTCCAACACATCAAATGGAGCCCCGACTTTTGATTCCTTTCCCATTTCCTCATCTGCTCACATCACGCACAAGGACAGCTAAATCTCATAATGTGGAGAAGCTAACAACATCCCACTTCCATCTTAGTTAGCTTCACAAGTGTCTCGATATTGCAATTCTAGCGCCAAATTTTAGGAAAGAACTCGTCACTAACACCAACTTTAAGCTTTAGGACTGGAAGAATACGACTTTCCACTCTAATAAAGCTACCACCATTGAACCATCGCCTGTGAATAGTATGGATTCATCATCCTGATTATTGGCGTTCGTAATTCCTTCACGTGCCAAAATAATTCCAATAGGGCTTACAACTATGATTCCCATTTTCAGTCGACCTCAAGCAATAATTATAACCATTCCAACAATTCTTGATTATCCAAAAATAGCGCCAATCAATGTCAGTGAACATCTGCTGAAATGGAATACAGATGGATGGAAAGAAGTAGCTAAAGTTGTACAGTGGAATGATATATGATAGTGCACTTATAGATATTGGTTTAACTTATCTACTGCTGCTGCTAGAACTTAGTTCATTCCACAAATAAGTGCACTGGAAAAGCTCTAAGGTTGAGAAAGATTTTAGACACGTTCTCCATAGAGAACTATCATTGGATTTTCAATCAAGGTTGATCAATGATGACTAAATCATAGAAAAGATGACTTATTCTAAATAGTTCTGCACGCTGGAAAATACTTGGTAGTCCGTTATGCCGCTTCTGCACAGCTGAAATATCTAAGGACACATCATCGTGAATTTCGAAAAATCATTGTCATCGAAGACTGTACGCGAGGGAGAACTGAGATGACAATTCAATTGTCAGAAACTTTATTCAAATCCAACTTCCCAAACTAAGCTAACTTTCTTCGACCAGAAGTAAAAGAATACTATAGTCGAAAAATCACTAACAAAGTGTCGATAAAATCAACAAGGCTGAAAATATCTCGAATTTCTCGATACTTTGTGAGAAATTCAACTTTCTTCCACTATAACCATTTTTGGGAGAAGGAAAGAATTTCACCCACTAAGATCACGTCTTCCAAGAAGAATATCAATTTAATTAAGGTCTACAATCGAGAAGGCTGGTACAAAGTTGATTAACAAGGTATAAAGGATATGATCTCATTATTGAGGTAAGAAGAAGATAACCGATAGAATCACTATGAATTCGTCAAACCAAGGAGGCAAGCTCAAATAGCAAAGGTTGGTTAAATAGGTGCAAAACCTAAGGTTCTGGCTTTCAACTTCATGAATAGATTTGAATTCTCTAAGTAAGGTATTTGATTGGTAATTCTCTAACCAATAAGCTTCAGTGACTAAAGTCATTCAGCAAAGTGAGACTCATTCGAAAGTCACAAGGAAAATTGTTATAAGGGTGGTAACTGCGAAGTTAACAAGATGAATCACTGGTGTATTCTATTCCTAGTATTCCCCGACAACCAAGTAGAATGCTAAGAAAAGACGTCCAAAAGTACACTTCTTCGAAACGGGCCAACTGCTAACCAACTCTGCTCCACGAGCTAAAAAGTCTTCAGAATTTCTCAACACTCAAACATGCTAGCAACGATATGCCACTTCTTGTTTCGATCCTACAACAACTTGTGGAAGTGATCGAAGGTGGCTAGCCTAGAAGTTTTAATTACCTAAGTAGGTAGTATGGTCAACAAAAGTCTGCTCCTAAGTTTCCACAATTTAGTTTCTTCGACTCAGACAGTCCCTGTTAATCAGCCTATCCATTGCGTCGTGAATTAATGCATATGCAATAATTCTAATATTATTCATTACCTCGAACTATAAACCGGCGTCATAGCATACTGGTGTCACTTCCCGATACTAACATGTGTATGGTGCCAGAAATCATACCACCTGAATACTAGTTAACAGTTTCTGGATATCGGACAATGTCACTGATTAGTTGTTCCACCGTAGGCTGATTACAGGTTAGAGTCCACTCAGGCAGTTGGTTCAGATAATGAGTAAGAAATTGGTCTAGAAAATGATTCTCCAATTCTAGGAAAGGATACTTTCTACTTTAGAAATTCCTCCTACCCAAAGATACAACAACTTACGTGTCTGCCTATACTCATCGAATTGACAAGTATAGCGCCAAGAACTTCTGTAGACTAACACTGGTTATAATGTCCTAAGCCAGTAGGATAGGATTTTCGAATAATCCACTTTAGGACGAACTTAAACAGAAGTCGATCTTCCTCCAAAAGATCCAGAATGACCACCAATTTCATTGAGTGGATTAGCATTATTAAGAACCAAAGTAACCATCTCGAGGCGTTCCTCCATCGAGTGATACCCTTGTAGCATCACATTATCACTCCAGACATTTTGGAATCTTAACGAAGGTAAGCTTTGTATGAATTCTAATAGGAGTATTCTAACGGATTCTGCCAAGGAGCCAAACCATTTCTAATTCCAACTCAAAAGGTTTAGTAACGATGGCCACATAACAGTGATGAAATCGATTTGTAAATCCCGGGTACTACGTCGACGTCGAAGCACTAACCTTTCTTTAAGGCCATCACCCACTCTCAATCCACATCTTTCCTTGGCAGGGAAATTCTTCACTTCAGGTCTAAAATATTTGCCAAGTAATCTCTTAAAATACCAAGGACTTGGCAAAAACGCCCAAAACTTAGGAGAAACTAACACAGTTTTCGTATTCGACGAGCTGGCAAGATTCAAAAATTAGGCTTAAGAGCCTAAAATGCTCTCATTACGCGTGTGATGGATGCAATACTGCCCAACTTATGCTCTGATACCAAATTGACACACCCCGACCCAGAAAGTCCACTAGGACACTGAAGTCGAGTTGTGCTGGCCGACACCTGGAAAGTGACGAAGCCATAAAGTGTAGTGATGTGGAAAATGTGAATAAATTTAAACCTAAAAGCGCCTAAACATCAGAGTGTGCACGTGAGCGGGAGCGAACCCATCTCACACGTGACTTCAGAGCATAAGCAATTACAGAAGAACGGGCAAGAATTATACCCTCAACTGTAGCCACAAGACCAGAGATTCGCCAATAATCCTCGTCGATACGAACCTTAACAGCTAACCTGGAGGGGCGCAAAACAGAAAACGTGAGTGGGCAAAAACAAAGCTTTTCAAAACCATTTTAGAAATCTGTATATAACCCCTCACTGTAAATCCAATATAATTTCCCAAAAAATAATACGTATATATACTCATATACTAAAACATCGTCCGGAAATCAAAACTCATCATCAAATCTCAGAAATAAGCCATGTCGATATACCAACTCAAAAGCAAACAATATCAGGCAGGTGAGATAAATCAATATGCATCAATATTATCATGTCAGCCGGAGTCACCTCTAGTGACCTGTACGGCTGAATCTATAGCTCATCAATCACAATCCATCACTATCAATCATTATCCTGCACACGAGTCGGAACCACCTATAGTGGTCTGTACGACAAGCTAGGTGTATAATAATACGCTCAGTGCTACGATCACGTGAAGGCTGTGCGACGAATCGCGGGTCACCTACGAGTCGGAACCACCTATAGTGGTCTGTACGACAGGCTAGGCACTTGCCTTGGATCCAAGGTGAGCGTACGGTGCGTGAGGTGAACGATCACGTGAAGGCTAGGCCCTACTCTGGCGGAGCACAAACACCCGAGGTGCAGGTGATGAGCTAAATCACAATCTATCATCATCTCAACTACTAACTATCATACTCACCTAACTTACCTGGCCGTCCATAGCTCTGGAGCATAATGAATGCAATCATACTCATAATTATAAAATATAATTGGCATACGACATGGAAATTCAATTATAAAATCAATTCAATTCATAAATCATTCAAATCACGTTTCTGGGAAAAACGTCAATTATATATATGCTTAAAACAAAAGCCCACTCACCTGGAGTCCACGCTACAGCCCCCTAGCACGACTCTCGAGACATCCCAAATGATCCCAATTAATCACCGCCTAGCATCAATGTCAATTCATGTCTCAGAATTCGTACTGAGAGAATATGCAATTTATAATAAACACATCCCTACGAATTCGATCTGGAAGATCCGTATCACAAATCTTCGATCCGTCACTTCCAATAATCCACATTAAGATTCTAGAACAATATCCCAAAGTTTCGTTACGATCCAACGGTTGGATCTCCGCCAATTGCCAAAACCAAGTGACGGTTAACGTTTTATTTACAAACTTACAATTCCAATTCGGAAAGATCCGTACGACGGATTCCCGATCTGTAAATTCCTACGTTCCTCAAATATTATGTACTACAACATAATAAATTTTGGTGACGATCCAATGGTCGGATCGTCGATTCATATTTTGACATATTACCCAAACGTAACGAATTTAGGTCCTAACGATCAATTTACGTCAATCCATCATCAAAACTAATATCAAGGCATTTAATAACGTCTAAAAACATCATTGGCGGCCCTCGGGCCATGCGCCGCCGCACGCGCCGCCGCGGGTGGCAGTTGGCCGCCCCCGAGTCGCTGGAAAATTCAACTTTCACTAAAAATTCTCAAAATTTCCAGAATGAAAGAGCTCAATGAGTAGAACAACTTTCATACCTGTGAGAAAGTCCAATTTGGCCTCGAAGACCTCCAATTTCATCACACCCGCCAAGAACCCTAGAAATGGGGTGTTCTCCAATTCGACTTTAATTCGATTCCGATGCTCCAAACAATGATTGGGCTTTGTTCCTGGGTTCAAGGGAAGTATTTTGGTAGGATCAATTTCATGAAAACGTTTCAAGTTTGGAGGATTTTGAGCACGACCCGTTTTGGCACCACATGGGTTTTCTCTATTTTGAAGACCAAATCTTCCTAAATTTGAGATGGAAAGGATAGAGGGAAGGTTATAGAGAGGTTTCTAGGTGATGGTTTGAGGTAATTCGACGGAAAAATGGGTGAATTTCACCGGAATTAGAATTGGGTTAAGGATGGGGCGCGGGTTGGGGGAATCCCCCGTTTTCCCCATCTCTCATTTCTCCTCCTTTCTTTCTTTTCTGATTGGGCAATCCATCCTCTCTCCTCTCCTTATTCCTCAATTTCTCTCCCTGTTCCTCCTTTGCCAAACATCCCAGCCGTCCATTTTTCTTTTCTTTTAATCTGGGCCACACATTTGGCCCCCCAGATTTCTGGAATTTTCCAAACAATTTCAGAAAGTATCAATTTTGCCCTTGACTTCAAACGTTAATAAATTTTTTGTTATAGCTCCAAATTCGAATCCGTTTGTGCCTACGCGTCCGTAGCGACAAATACTACAAGAATATTCCAAGAAAACAAATCTTAGATGTCACTACGAGGCAGTCAACACCAATCGAAGTATGTGCCTCGAAGGGCATTTTCGTAAACTCACTTATTAAAATTATAAAAATCATTATTTTCAGGGACGGGTTATCACAAATTATCTTTTTAATAAAACTTCTTCCTTTCTTCGGAAAGATTTGTCCAAAAAAAAAACAATATAGAGTAGATTTAAAAAAAAAATATGTCAAAAAAATTATGTAAAAAGATGGTTCAATGGATCTCATATATATATTTGTTTACAATTCTTCAATAAAGGTCATCACTGTTATAAAAAGGCAATAGTTAGAGAGATAACATTTGCTAGGGACAAGAGCGAAGCAGTTACCAAAAATTACACTAACACAAATTGATTGCAGAGGAAGTGATGGATATTATTATTATCAGTTGTTTTCTTCTCTCATAGTATCTTGATCACCAAAGAGGTGATCTATTTATAAGAGGTTTACAAAGAACGAAGACAACTTCTCGTGATACAATACAACAAAGTATGCCCCATTTATTGGAGTGCATTTTTGCTCACCACTATTTAGTGTGTTGTATGATTACCACCCTATTTATCACTATTAGATGAGTTTGAATTTTGAGATTTGTGCCTATCTACTACACAAATCTCAAAATTCAAACACATCTAACAGTAATAAATAAGGTGGTGAGCATACACCACACTAAATGGCGGTGAGAAAAAATGCTCTCATTCAGATATGGGTATACAATCCCACTATTTACAACAATCACATTTATATAGGAAAGAAAAATTAAAGGCAATTAAAAAACAAAACTCCCGTCTTGGAATTCGATCAAGGCTCTCAGTCTCTCACCCAGCTCTGAAATCTCAGACTCTTTGCTAGTCTTAGATTGCAGTTTCGGTAATCTAGCTTTGAGTTCTGATGAAGAATCTTGGTTTTGTGTCGTTCAATTGCATGGCTGAGGTCAATTTCGCAATCGCAGATTCAATTTTTAAAGCGCAAGTCCAACTACAGTCTGAATCGCAATTGCAGTCATCATTACAAGTAAGCTCAGATCAGAAAATCGCTTTTCTCTCTTTTCCTATGTAAATGTAAGATGAACTAGTATTGACATAGCTTGAAGTTTTCAATAAACATTTCCTGATTTAATTTGTATATCGGAAATGAGAAAACATATATGTATGTATGTATTTTTCTTAATGCACTACTGCGTAATGTGCATGTAATTATGCATAGTGCATTGTCTCAGCAGACGGCGTAATGTGCATGTAGGATCTTAGAACAGTCACATGGCTGTTTTGGTACTACTGGCTGAGAGATATCATTAGGAAGACAACAACATCCTCTGCAAATCAAACATGTTCGAATCTGCTCGTCCTATGCTTTGTCTATTAAATCTCGCTAAGCTAAGCAACATATTGTCTAAACCTCAAATCTATTTTGTGTTTTCTGTTTCTTCTGTCCGATTTGCAATTTCATTTCTTTCCTGCGAATATGAACCAGTTGTGATTGGGTTATCTGTTTCTTCTGTCCGATGTTTATTCATGCAAGCATGTCTATCGAAAACATTTGTCACCTAGAAAGGAGATGTTTTCTTCTTGATATTAAATGAAGTAATGGTCAATTTTTTGTTTGTGTTATTAATGATTTGAGTGATCCAAATCCCATTATTTTTGGGAAACATGAGTGATTCAATTCCTCTAAAGTTGCACCGCTCCATCTTGAATTGCACCAGCCCATCACCGCTCCATGTTTAATTGGGCTGACTCGGTGATTTGTTGTGTTTCTCCAATTTAAGACTCAAATTCATGCTTTGTTCACAAATTATCTTTTCTACATAACTCTTATTAAACAAATTAAGTTCAGCAATTTAACATAAAATCAGACCTTTATAGATTGAAAAAAATACAAAGTATACAACCCAACTTATCTTTTGCTATTCCTCAAGCAAAACATTAAAGAAAAACAAGAAATTAACTCAAACAAAAAGCAAAAATCTATATAAGCCCACTTTCGCTGGCGAAACGATTACACTGAGCATGTGCAACAAGCCTTTAAACCCCTAAGTGTCCCTAGTAGGAGGAGTTGTGTCTCCTAAGGGTTTACCAGTTACGCTACCCCTACACGCTTTATGTGAACGTTTCAACTTCACCACCTCTTAATTATGTGAACATGCCTTCGGTGATGACCAATTCTTTCTTCAAGTTGAGGAAATATCTTAGCAAGGATTTTATACATAGCTTTGTAATACCATTTACTCTATCTCTTGCACAACACAAGTGATCCAACAGCAACCGCAAAGCCAGACACAAATCCGGTTGTAATCTATGCATTAGGTTGTAATCTATGCATGTGGCTAACTATAAATTCCAACATTTGGTATCAGAGCTGGCCTGAGAAATTTACCTCATTGAGAACCAGCGATCGAAGAGATCCGTTCTTCGGAAACTCTGGTAAGGAACCTTGAAGCTGCGGATTACTGGATAAGTCAATAGTCTGCAGTGTCCGCACCCGGAAGATTTTCTTTGGGAATGCGCCATATAATCCAGAATTCATGATTCTTAAAGAAGTCAAATTCGGGAAATTCGTGAAGAACTCCGGAACTCAAGTAAACAAATTGTTGTTGTCAATACGAATAACTGAGAGTGACTTAAGCTTCAGTAATGAATCATCAATAGGGCCTGGAAGGTTACAAGTGGACAAGCTCAATACCCTCAAGTTTGGCAATGAAGATGAAATCGCTTGGCACCACTCAGTCCCCTGTGCGGATATATTCACACCATCAAGATAAAGTTCAACAAGCTCAGAAAAGTTCCTAAGCAGCACATGCAATTTCGGATTCTCAAGATTCAACAAAGGTGTTCCGAGGAAGTAAAAGGTAGACAAATCAAGGGTTACCAACCTCGTCAGGTTCGAAATCTCAATTGGAACCTGCCCCGCAAAGCCAGCATTCGACAAGTTCAGATTACTCAAACCGGTTAGCTGCTTAAACTCCGATGGAATCTGAGAATAGTTGAAGAAGTTGTAAGCCAAATTCAGGTTCTCGATTGACTTCAGACTGAAAAGAGTACTCGAATTATCAAAGTCCACCAATAATCGCCTCACTGCTCAAGTCCAGATTCGAAACAGAACCCTTTTTGCAGGACACTCCTTCCCAAGAGCAGTGATCCGATCCATTCTTCCACTTCACAAGTTTCTTAGATGTCGCAGGGTCAAATATGAGGCTGTTCTTCAATTGTAGCAACAAAGATTGCTGATCCCCGGGACATTGACCGGATACAAGAAATATGTTTACGCTGAGAGAAGGGTAGTAAAGGGGTATTAAGAAAGGCCATGAAAACAGAGGAATTTTCATCGGAAGCTCTTGCTGATGTATGACAGAAAATGCGGTAAAGAGCTTAGGCTCAGGGTGTTAGGAATATATTCAGCAGTCGTCACGGATGAAACATGAATGGTTCGTTGTCATTTATGCATAGATTTCTTTTTTGTTTTTCGTAATTTTACTTTTTTTCATTGGCTACTAATTCGCATGCATTAATGTCTATAGTTGGATTGAGACAAATATTGTGGAAGAATGAGATTGCTACTGTATTAACTGTGGAGAGGGTTTCTACAAGACTTGTGGCTTGCTTGACTTGTCGACGTCGAAGTCCTTCCCCAATTTCCTAGCGGGGTTTACAATCCGCCACAAGTAGGGTCCTTATTCGATGTTGACATACTATTGATTAAGGTGCTGAAACAAGAATGCAAGTGGAGAAGAGAGGGTGACATTTCCGCCCTACATCCAGGCTAAAACTTACATGTACTCTGCTCCTAATTGTCGCGAGGAGAGAGACTGATTCAGATTCACGGGGAGTACAATTCTTCGTGCAAGAATATTGTTTCTTAAATAGCTTAGATACATGTAAAGCTCTTCAACTCACTTCATAGATGTCAAAGGCTCACAGCTAATCTAGAAAGAAGTGGAAGATTCAACATGCTGTAAGTCTCCGAAATTCGAAGAAATTTCCCCGCTTAGCTTGTATTGATGCGGTGGCGGGCCTTACGTTGTATCAAAGACTACGAAGTTTTCATCCGGAAAAATCAAAGCTAAAACAGAGTAAACGTTCCTGATAACAAACAAACAGAAGAATACAGACAAGAGGAGAAACCACGAAAGAAAGAAAGCTAAGAACCAAGGCCAAACAAGAGAAAATAGCCAAACAAGAGAAAATAGAGTCGAATGACGCGTGATTTAAGTAAAGCTATATTGATTCAATGTAGCTTGCATCGCCAATTTTGTTTAATTCTGTTTTTGGTTTGTGTTTTATGTGTCAAATTCCATACTTTGAAAATTTAGTCCCGAATATGTCGATCTTATAGCGAGCAATGCTGATTCCTGTACCAAAAAGAAGATTGAACTACATTTTGAAAACAATGATAATCCTGGCATCCAAAAAGATTAAAAACTTGCTACAGCAATATATAAAAAAGTAACAGAACAAGCTCACAGTACATCTCGTAATTTATAATTATGTGACAGCAGAAGCAAATATCTTATTTCTTACAGAACACAATCATAACGAGGAGGCCACCTGCATTGCTCCTCTTAACAATTTCAACGTCTCGGCCTTTGAGTTATATGAACATGTCTTCGGTGAGGACCGATTCTTTCTTCAAGCTGAGGGAATATCTTAACAAGGATTTTATACATAGCTTTGTGATACCATTTACTCCATCTCTTGCAGAACACAAGTGACCCGACTGCAATTCCAAAGCCAAATACAAATCCAATTTCAACACTGATAAGATCCCAATCAATCTCATTTCCAGAATTTTGCTGACTTCCATTTAATGCTGGTGATGGTGGTGATCCTGCTTTGTTATCCACCGTCAAAGGAGGCCCCCATAATCCTTTGTTTCCAGTGAAGGAGGCTTTGGGAAATGTTGTAAACTGAGTACTTGTTGGGATCCTGCCGACCAGTTGATTATTTGAGAGATTCAAGAACGAAAGGAAGTTAAGCTTTGCAAACTCTGGTGGAATTTGCCCGCTTAGCTTGTTCCTTGACAGGTCTAAGGACTCCAGCTTTTGCAAGTTACCCAAGGATGATGGGATTTCACCGGTGAAAGCATTACTTGACAAGTTGAGGACATACAAGGATTTGAGGTCTCCCAATTCCTTAGGTATTGATCCGCTGAATTTGTTGCCGGAGAAGTCAATCAAGGTGAAGATGGTCAGAATCTTTTGCAGATCCATCTCCAAACCTTTCCCGATTACTGTTATTGCAGGGTAATAATCAAATTCAGTCACAACTCTGTTTGGATCATTTTGAAATTCTAGAGCCCTGGCCTTTGATAGTGAATCATCTTTGTTAGCCATCATTGCATGCCATGTTGTCAAAGATCTTTCTGATATTGCACCACTGAAATTGTTGTGAGCTAGGTCTATGATTTGAAGCATTGGCCAGGTTCCATTGGTTTCTGAACATCCAATCCCTCCATATAAATTGTTGGAACGCAAAAGCAGTATGCGCAAGGTGGAGATGTTTTTCAAAAAGCATGGAAAAGTATCCGTTATCTGATTGATTCCAAGGTTTAGAATCTCTAGTTCTGTGCAGTTGGCTAGAGATTTTGGAACTTGACCTTCTATCTGATTTTCACCAAGGTCTAGAATCCTGAAACGACAGTATTCAAGAACTCCACCAGGAATTGTTCCGGTAAGGTTGTTTCTCCTCAAATTAAGTACTCTACTGCTCATTGCAGTCAAACATTGAGGAATCATGCCACTCAGAGAGTTATCAGACATATCAAGAAACTCCAAACTTGCATTGCATATGGAAACTGGAATGATCCCATGCAAGTTATTGCTTGAAAGAGACAAGAACCTAGTCATGCTAAGGAAATTACCAATGTCAGTTGGTATACTTGAGCTGAAATGATTTCTTGAGTAATCCAGATAACGGGTATAGGGTAGGAAAACTGGGATTGGACCCTGAAGTTGATTTGAGTGAAGGTCAAGCTCAGATACGCTGGAAGAATTAGTTAATGGCGATTCTAGAGTCACGAAAGAGTTGCAAGAAAGATTGACACTAGTAAGTGAAATGAGCCCCCAAATCCAATTAGGAATCGTGCCTTGAATCTGGTTTTGTGAAAGGTCCAAAACATATAAGCCGGTGTGATTTCTAAAGAAATCAGGGAATGTTCTCAACTTGTTAGAAGCCAAGTTCAAATTCACAATTTGAGGAAATGAAGAATATGAGGAAGTTGTACCATTGTATAAAACCAACAAGCTATTGTTCGAAAGATTAATGGCCGAAAGATTACTCAACTGTTGAGGACTGTTAAAAGGAAAGCCGCTGAAATTGTTTGAAGAAAGATCAAGGGTTTCGAGCCCTCGAAAATTATAGATAGACAAGGGTACTAGTCCTTCCAAATGATTGAAACTTAGATCGAGGGTAACTAAGTAGGAGGAAACATCTGAAAATTCATGGAGTTGACCGGAGAATTGATTGTGGGAAAGCAGTAGTTCTTCCAAAAAGGGTGGAGAAACGATCGAAGATGGAATACTCCCGCTGAGTAAATTCGAGTCCAACACAATATTTAGCAGATTAACAAGGTTTTCCCAGTGAATGGAATCAATAGGACCACTGAACCTATTTGATGACATATATAAATGAACCAATTGTGTGAGTTTTTGAATCGACTTTGGGATTGATCCAGAGAAACTACAACCCGAAATATCTATCATCGACAACATTTTGAGATTGCCAATAGATTCTGGCAATATCCCTGAAAACTTTGTCTTGCTTAGAACCAAGGACTGAAGAGAATTATTCCTGGGAAATTCTGGAAAGGAACCATGAAGTTGTGGATTATCGGAAAGGTCAATAGTTTGTAGAGTAGGTACCTGGAAGAGCTCTTCAGGAAATTTTCCGCGCATCAAACATGAACGGAGACTCAAGGATGTCAGATTTGAGAAGTTGGCAAAGACTCCTGGAAGTGGCACAGGAAGATCATTGTCATCCAATCGAATCACCGATAATGACTGAAGTTTAGCGAGGGACTGATCAATAGGACCTGAAAGATTGCAAGAGGACAAGCTCAACACCCTCAGGTTTGGAAGTGAAGATGATATGGCTTGGCACCATTCAGTGTCCCATGCTGATACAGTTACACCATCAAGATATAACTCTCTAAGCTCCGTGAGGCTCTGAACCAGCGTGCTTAAATCCGGGTTATAGAGTTTTAACTGAGTGTATCCGAAATTATAATTTCCGGAAAGATCAAGAGTAACCAACCTTGTCAAGCGTGTAATCGCGAAGGGAACTTGCCCCGAATAGCAAGTGATAGATAAGTTTAGGTACCTCAAATTCGTGAGCTTTCCGATCGCAGGTGGAATTGGAAAGCCATTGCCTACTTGGCAATTGCGGGACAAATTGAGGCTTTGGAGATGTTGAAGGTCGAAGAGACTGCTTGAATTGTCAATCCCGCCTTCGAGAAATTCACCGCTAACGTCAAGACCGATGGCATGACCGTCAGTACTGCAAGTAACGCCGTCCCAAGCACAGCAGTTGGTACTTGAATTCCATGACAGAAGCTTGGGGGGAACGTAAGCTTCTGGTGGCGGGCTTATCTTCTTTAAGCGGAGCAATGCCGATAGGTCATTTGCATCACAACGGCCGTGAACTAACTTGATAATTATCAAGAACAGGAACAAGTGCAGCAAACTTTTCATTTTTATTTTTTTTAAACTTTAATGGGTGTGGTGGCTTAATTTTGAGGAACATATCAAGACCATTATATCTATGAATTATTTGACTTAGAAGTCTCCTCCCATCTATTCTGGAAAACTGAGAAGGAAGGAAAGAGGAAATTGGGGCTGCAAAGATTGCTATTTACATTTCGATCTTTGTTGACTAATTAATGTCACCATTGACTGACACGAGAGCCAAGTAGAAAAACATAATAATAATATAAATGACTTGAAAACTTTAAGTTTTAACGGTAAGAATAAAATAAAAGGTAAAATGAATAGTATCATGATTGATTTTTTAGTGTAAATGAAAAAAATCGTTCGCCCTTGCCCTCAACATATCTTGAATGTAGCGAGCTATACAATCTAATCCACCAAACGAGCTCGTTATAAATTGAAGAAGTGTGTTATCTACACACTATTTTTTTACTTCTTACACACTCTCTTAATTTTTAGCCGTCAGATTGAATGAATTGAAGAAGATTAATAGACATAAATTAAAAAATAGTGTGTAAAAAATAAAAAAAAGTATATAAATATCACATCCCAAAATTCAATCCACAACCGAGTTAAACCAAAAGTCAAGAAATTGTATCAACTGACATTTGATTTAGTGGCTTTTTAATAATGACTTTTAACGAAAAGCCACATTTTTACACTAAAAAGTTAATCCTGATACTATTTACTTTATCCTTTATTTTACTTCAAATCATTTTCATTAACTTTCATTTTTTTAATGTCGTGGAAAAATACCTCCATAAGACTTGTGGGTTGCTCGTTCAATTGATTTTGCAATTATCTCCCAATCTGTCTAGTGGGGCAGCATTGCTGCTTTCCGAATTTTCAGACTGTTGACTATGGACTAAACTATAAAAGTATTTTTTTTTGTTTTTTGTTTTTTTTTTAAGAAAACTTCAATGGTACAAGGATAATTTTATTGATATAGAAAAAATGTACACTTATTCAGGGGATATAAACCTAACCCTTCACAATACAAGAAAAAATGATAAAAAAAAAATACATGATAAGATGGGGGACATAAACATTACTCCTTTAGAAACAAAATCAACAAAGATACAAAGAAAAGCAAGGGACATGAAACCTAACTCCCCTTCGCTAGCAACTTGTGCTACTTTGTTTTTAGACTATGTTGGCTTGCTTGCCTTCCACTTCTCATACTAATGTGCATCTCACCATGCAGGTATGTCTCCATTTCTTGTTTTTTCCTACCCTTTGTTCGACGAAGTCAAAAGAATGTTACTGTTAGCGTGCTTTGAGGAGTTTAGCTAAGATAGAACTTCTATCTGATTAGTCTTCCTTGTTTATAGGATATATATTTCAAATATTTGTAATCTGTTAATTTTTGTTTTGTTCTTTTGAGTTTCAAAGTTCGTTGTAAATAGGGTTTCAAACCCTCTGATGTAATCTTGATGCAATTATAAATACAAGCATCCACAATTGAATGGGTATGCAATCAAAATGAAAACACGAGTTCTTAAGTTTTATATGGTTGCTAGAGCTGTTTTTGTCTAACGACATAGATCCTATATATTATCTTTCCCATCATTGCTTCCATGGTTGAAAACAATGTCTCCATTGTTACATCCAACACCCAAAACAACAACTTTCCATTTTCCACTGTCGTCAGCATCAAACTAGATAGGACCAACTACTTATTGTGGTTGGCTTAAATCCTCCATATTCTAAAAAGTAGGGACCTGATGGGGTATGTTGATGGCATGTTGCCGTGTCCCCCAAAGACTGTGACTAGTTCGACCACTGTGAATCTTGTGTACACTACGTGGGTCTAATTGGACCAAATGATCCTCAGTGGGATAAATGGATCATTGACTGCTTCTATCTTGTTTGTGGTGGCAAGCAAACAAACTGCTCGAGCTACCTGGGATGCTCATGAGAAAAGGTATGCATCTACATCTCAAAATTGAATTTTGTTTTTGAGAAATGAGTTGTTGCAAACCAAAAAGGGTGATCTATCTGTGGCGGATTACCTGGATCGCATGAATGTGATAGTTGACAACCTTGCCCTTGTTGGGCAACCTGCGAATGATGAAGAACTTGTCTAGATTGTGTTGAATAATCTTGGCCCAGCATTTGAGATGACTGTGAGTACTGCACAAGCACGTGACAATCCTATCACGTATCCAACTCTTGAAGCAGTGCTACTGACTACAAAAAGAAGAATGGCAGACCAAACTGTTCCTTTTGTGGAATAAGTTATTGTCAATGCTTTTGTGGCTGTGAGAGGCCACGGTGGTGGTCAGTTTCGTGGTGGTGGACAAGGTAATTCTTTATCAAATCGAGGTGCGGCTCAAAGAGGCTACAACCCTCGCACTAACAATAACCAGCGCAACATCCCAGGTAATGGATAAAGGTTTGTTTCTTGTGGTGAAGGAATTGTTTGTTAGATCTCCAAAAACTTGGTCACCCTGCACTTGATTGCTATTAGCGCATGAATGCTACCTTAGAGCAACTCCACCGGGGTGGATTGCTCGGGGGACATGGGCAGCAACAGGGCCAGACCGCCCGAGGGAACAGCTCCAGCGTGCGGGAGCCCGAGCAAGGGTGGAGGCCCGTGTCACAGGCCCGGCGAGGATTGCCAGCCCGAGAGCCCGAGCTCTGCGCCTGGCGTGTGTGCGTCACGCGCGCGTGGGCGTGTGTGCGTCACGCGCGCGTGGGCGTGCGTAGAAGACAGGAAAACAGCAGCCCACTTGCATGCCCACTTGCAGCCCTTGTTACCGTTGGGAAGCCACGTGGCTTCCCACGGTGCGTCCGATCCCAACGGATAATTAATATTAACCGTTCGATTTGCAACGGTAAAAAAAAAAACTCTTATTTAATATCAACCATTGGATCTGAGATCAACGGTTGATATTAATCTCTTTTATAAATTTAAAAAAAAAAGGAAAAATAGTTTTAAAATTCAAAAATGTTACCGTTGTGCCACGTGTCACAATCTGGAGTGTTGAAATTCAAATTTTTTAAAATCCAACGGCAGAGATTAATTAGTTGAATAAAAAAATTAAAAATTGTAAAAAATGAATAAAAATCCGAAATTTTTTTTTTAAAAATTCAATTTTTTTTTTTTTTTTACTTTTCTATAAATACCTTGTCATTTTCATATACCTTACACCACAATTTCATATTTTCTCAACTACTTTCAATCAAATTCCTATCTTTCTCTCAAAGTTTCAATCCAAATTTTGTCAAACAAAATGACTACTGCTGCAGGTTCGAATAGGACGCTTTCAGAAGATGTTGCGTTGTGTGCTAGCTGGGTTAAAGTTACTCATGATTCGCTTACGGGTAATGAGATGCAATTGCGAGAAATGTGGAGTCTTATTCATACCAATTATCACAATTTAATGGGTGGGCAAAGAACCAAAGAATCGTTGTCCAGTCGTTGGAAATTACTTAATACATCGTTCACAATTTGGAGAGACGCCTTGGCACAGGCTAGTAGTAATCTTCGAAGTGGGGAAAGTTTAGCGGATCAGGTAACAATATATTATGTATTTGGTTGTATTATTTAATTGTTAGCTATTTTCATTATAAATAAATTTTAGCTACTTTCATTATAATTATTTGTTAGCTACTTTCATTATAATTATTTGTTTGTATTATTTAGTTGTTACCTATTTTCATTATAATTATTTGTTTGTATTATTTAGTTGTTACCTATTTTCATTATAATTATTTGTTTGTATGATTTATTTGTTACCTATTTTCATTTATAAAGTATTTTTTGTATGATTTATTTGTTACCTACTTTCATGTTAATTATTTGTTTGTATTATTTAGTTGTTACCTATTTTCATTATAATTATTTGTTTGTATGATTTATTTGTTACCTATTTTCATTATAATTATTTGTTTGTATGATTTATTTGTTACCTACTTTCATTATCATTATTTATTTCTTACCTATTTTCGTTATAATTATTTATTCTCCTGCATTGTATAGGAACTTCAAGCACAAGCTTGGTATGGTACCAAAACCAAAAGCAAAAACAAAACATTCACCCGGTTTGAATGTTGGAATGTTGTCAAAGATTGTCCTAAATTCAAAGTTGTGCCTGTCGGTCTAGAAGTTTTCATGAACAGCACCCCTCTACACTCTTCACCCGATCATGCCTCGCATGATCTTGATGAAGATGATGTAGAAGAAGTGCCTGAAACGCCCCCCGTTGAACAAGCATCAGGGTCAACCCGTTTTCCAATTAGGCCTAAAGGTAAGAAGGCTTCAAAGAGAAAAGGTAATGCTTCAAAGAATGATTATGCAAAGTATATGGAAGACCTTGCCCGCCAAGGTGAATTGACTTTGGCCCGAGAAATGGCTAAATATGAGGCCGATAAAGCTAGAGAGGATGCAAAAGTTGCAGCTTTTCAGAAAAAATTTGAAGCTGATGAGAGAGAAAGAGAACTACTTCGGCAAGAAAGGGAACGTAGAAGAGAAGAAAGAATGGCTGAACAAGATCGTAACATTATGAAAGAGCCTTTAGAAGGGAAGTCTCCAAACTCTAAATATTTTTGGAAGCGGAGAAAGAAAAACGTGGTGCGAAGGAGGCGTGCAAGAGAAGCGAGAGCAAGAGGAGATGGTCCTAGCACGACAAGAGAAGATCATCCTAGCACGACAAGAGAAGATCATCCTAGCACCACAAATTGGTTAAGCACGACAAGAGAAGATCATCCTAGCACCACAAATTGGTTAAGTGATGATTATTGAATTTAGGTTGTAATTTATCGAATTTAGTACTTTATGTTATTTCCAATTTATTGAATTTAGTACTTTATGTTATTTCCAATTTATTGAATTTAGTACTTTATGTTATGGCCTTTGTATTGAATTTAGTACTCTATTCATAACACATTTAAACACACCAAATAAAATAACATCAACATAAAATAACAACATACCAAATAAAATAAACACACGACATGAAATAAAATAAACACCCCAAATAAAAACAAACACTAATGAACTTAAGTATCTTCAACACCCCTGATTTTCCACTGGTGTTCTATCAAGTCAATTTGGCGAGCATTGTGCATATATGGCCTTTGCATTGCAGTATATCGTTGAATGACTCTATCATTGTAACGTCCATCCCTTTGTATTGGGTCGTGTTGCACGGGTTCTTCGGTGGCGTCATGAGCACAATATATTTGTGTTTTGGAATTGTTCATCGTGTCGGGCTCATATTCATCAACAGCATCATAATCGTACTCATCTTCCACAATCATGTTGTGAATAACGATGCACGTCATCATGATAGATCGAAGCAACTCCACATCAAACATTCTAGCAGCACCTCTAACAATAGCCCGGCGAGCTTGGAGTATACCAAAACAACGCTCCACATCCTTCCTGCATCCTTCTTGACAGCTTGCAAAGTATTTTTCCTTTGCACTTTGTGGACGTGGCACTGTTTTGACAAAGCATTCCCACCTTGGGTAAATGCCGTCTGCTAGGTAGTATGGCCCGTCGTACTTACGTTCGTTGACCCAGTATGTGACTTTTAATGCCTTTCCTTGCAGGACTTCATCAAACACTGGGGATTGGGCAAGGACATTAAGATCATTTTGAGCTCCCGGAACCCCGAAAAAGGCGTGCCAAATCTAAGTATCAAAAGATGCCACCGCCTCCAAAATGATACTTTTCGATCCTTTTCTATCCCCATAAGCGCCTAGCCATGCACTTGGACAGTTTTTCCAAGTCCAGTGCATACAATCAATGCTTCCAATCATCCCTGGAAAACCTCGCATCTCGCCATTCTTCAAAAGCCTTTCCAAGTCCATATGAGTAGGCCTCCGGAGGTACTCATTGGTGTAGATAGATTCGATTGCCGAGCAAAACCTCATCAGGGACTCAAGAATGGTTGATTTTCCCATCCTCGTTATCTCGTCCACTTGGTCTGCAGCTGCTCCATATGCAAGCATCCGCAAAGCAGCAGTAATTTTTTGCTCAGGTAGGAGACCTATAGCACCAAATGCATCCGGCTTTTGCACAAAGTAAGAATCATGGTTGCAAACAGCGCCCATGATTCTGTTGAACAAATGTCATTCCATTCTAAAACGACGTCGGAAGTACGTATCAGGGAATGCACTGTTCCGGACAAAATAATCGTCCAAGAGCTCCTGACCTCGTCGTTGCCTGTTTCTATCTATGTTTCCAGCCCGGTTGGGCCTGCAGATCTGAGCCACACCTTGGACGACTTGACGGGAATGTGAGGCTTGTGCCATTCTTGATTCGTCATATCTCCGTCTACGCTCATCATCCTCTTCCATCTCATTTTGGGCCCAATCCCCGGCATTGAACATTCCTTCTGATTGGTTAAACAATTCTTCCTCTTCTTGATCGATTTCCCACATCATCTTTGAAGAAGAAGAAGACATTGGTGAAGAAGGAAGCAGAAACTATGAATAATGAAAGGGATTTTGGTGAAGAAGGAAACAGAAACTATGAATAATGATAGAGAGCTTGAGAAAATTGGTGTGAGATTTCTGAGGATTGAGGGTTTCATTATATGGAGGATTTGGGCAAGGATTAGGTTGTAGATAATGACACGTGGCATGCCGTCATTCGTTAAAAATCTGGTGGAAATCTATCCTCAAAGATTGTAATCGGATTGTGACACGTAGCACGACGTGATTGGTTACAAATCTTATCGGAAATCCCTCACCAATAATTGTCCTTTCAGATAATGACACGTGGCATGCCGTCATTCGTTAAAAATCTGGTGGAAATCTATCCTCAAAGATTGTAATCGGATTGTGACACGTGGCACGACGTGATTGGTTACAAATTTTATCGGAAATCCAAAATTACAAATAAAATTATTTTGAATTTTTTTTATAAATAAAAAAATCCAAATATTTTATTGCTATTGGCTTTTCGGATAATGACACGTTGCGCAACGAGAACGATTAAAAATATTATCTGAAATTACAAATAAAATTATTATGTATTCTTTTATAAATAAAAAAATACTAATATTTTATTGCCAATTGCCAGGGCTATTCAAGTGTAGGGGTGGAGATGCAAAAAGGCTATTGCCAGGGGAATACATTGTTCATTAAGGCAATTACTGTTCATTAAGTGGATTGAATAGTGTATTGCCAGGGGGGAGGGCTCCTACACTGGAGTTGCTCTTAGAAGGTAGAATTCCTGCCAAACGCCTATCGGCAATGACTTCCTCACCCATCACACTTAACAAACAACAAAATGGATCTTGGCTCATAGGCATAGGTGCCAACGCACATATTACTCCAAAATTTCAAAATTTGGCCAATCCCAAATAGTCTACTGGTAATGACGGTATGGGAAGTGTATGTAATGATTTTGGTATCTCTATTGCCCACTATGATTCCAAACAACTTAATACTAATGCTTGCTTATTTACTTTACAAGATATCCTCCATTGCCCTACAGCCTCCACCAATATTATATATGGCCATAGGTTTACATTAGACAATGATTGTTACTTACTAATTTTTCCACACTTTTTCCTTGTTAAGGACCTCAAGACACGGAAGACGCTTTTTCGAGGGAGATGTGAGAATGGGTTTACCCATTTCCAAGTGGTAGTGAACAACTCAAGTATCTAGTTTCTGCATTTGTGGCAATTAGGGTTTCAGTTCAAAAGTGCAGCAAACTTTTCATTTTTTTTTTTTGAAAAACTTTAATGGGTGTGGTGGCTTAATTTTGAGGAACATAGCAAGACCATTTTATTTATGAATTATTTGATTTAGAAGTCTCCTCCCATCTATTCTGGAAAAATGAGAAGGAAGGAAAAAGGAAGTGAGGCTATTTCCATTTCGATCTTCTTTTTTTTGGAAAAATTTCCATTTCGATCTTTGTTGACTAATGTCACCATTGACTGACATGAAAGCCAAGTAGGAAAAATAGAATGATCACAAGAATATCACACCCCACGTTCATGGGATTGGATAACTCATGAATTTCGAGGCATGTTGAAGATTTAGGCACTAAAAGGAAAAAATCATTCGTCCTTGCCTTCAACATATCTTGAATATAGTGAGTTATACAATCTAATTCATCAAATGAACTCGTTATACAATTTAATCTATCAGATGAACTCGTTATAAGATTGAGTTTAACCAAAAGTCGAGAAATTCTATCAACTCAAATAGTTGATTTAGTAGCTTTTTAATATCGTGGAAAAATATCTCCACAAGACTTGTGGGTTGCTTGTTCAATTGATTTTGCAATTATTTCCCAATCTGTCTAGTGGGGCAGCATTGTTGCTTTCCCAATTTTCAGTTTGTGGTGACTGTTGACTATGGACTAAACCATAAAGATTTATTTTTATTATTATTTTTTAAATCTCGACAATTTGAGGAGAATTTTCTTATTATTAAAAAAAGAGTACACGCAGAAACCTAACTCCTCATAATACATGAAAAAAGGATATAAAAATACATGAATAGAAAGGGAGACATAAACCTTATTCCTTTGGAAACAAAATCAACAAAGATATAGGGAAAATAGGGGTACATGAAATCTAACCCCTCCCCCCTCTAAAGCCGAACCTAAAAGTCTAAACCTACAAAACAAAACAAGTAACATCATAAGGTTAAAGAAAAAATCAAGAAAGTAAGACGAATATGTATGTCAAAATGCACATTAATTTGAGAAGCGGAAGCCAAGAAAGCTAATATAAATATAGTCTGAAAACAAGGAAAATCCATATAATTTATATAAAATATATAGTATTGTATAATATCATATATATATGTGTGTGTGTGTGTATTCACTTAACACATTACCTTGATTACAAAAATTGCATTTTGTGAAAAAGTCCAAAAGTTTTGAATCAAAATCAATGAAAATTCAATGGTGCTTATGAGAGAGATCAAAGATCAGCCAAAATCATCAATGTATATGTTATATTATAATGACAAATTAGTATTTATTATATTATAATACGTCAATTGAACGAATATATTTTTGATCTTGACGAAGATGAATATAACTATTAACCGATTGAGAATTCGTAACCCGGTAGATATGGTTATGAATAATTTTTGTGATTATGGAGATGGATGTAACATTTCTGTCGGCCAAACCAAACCGTTGCCATCCCTACATGAAATCTATTGTTATTTAGATGAGTTGTGATGGTTTCATTTAACTGGTCAGTCTGTTAGAACAAAGCATTAGCTTTTCTATACAAAAAAAGGAAGCACAATAATTATCTAGTCAGTTCGAACAGTACTTGGGTACTGATTATTCAGTACTCAAAATACTGACCAATTACATGGCCCAGTAATATTAAAACACCTGTCATTTAAGGAAGAAAATCATCTCCTGAGCTCAGGACGGGAATTCTTCTGACCGGGTCATCCGGGCTGTTTAATTTTAATCCAACGGTTGCAATTATTATAACTTTAGAGGTGCCTCCTGTTTGGAACTGTTAGATTAAATTTGAACGGCCCGGATGACCCAGTCAGTAGGATCCCCATTATGAACTCAGGAGATGATGCTCTTTTGTCATTTAAAACTCTTCCCAAATACTTGTTATCTTGTTAACCAAACACCCAACTTTATCTTCAACCCACATCCAAACACCCATCTTCTTCCTTGCTTCTGTCCCAGACCAGGCACCCCAACCGCTTTCCGTCAATCTCATCCCCACACCTCCTCCCTCAACCTCTCCTCCGTCCATCCCAACCGCATCTCCTTTCCCATCGATCCCACTCCCACCCCCTCCTTTGTCGTCCCCACCGTAATCCCTTCTTCAACTCTCCTCATGACCTTTGTTAATCCCATTCCTAAACCACAAGGATGGAGAAAGAAGACCCATCCCCACGGATCTGGAATTATACGTTATTGATTGTGAATGAAAAATCTATCAGTAGTAAAGAGATCTAAGGCCATTGGAGTTGGTAAGAGGAGGATGGTGCATAAGGGCAACAAAGAGGAAGGTTTGAAACTTGCCTTCTGGAAGGAAGGCCATTAAAGTGGTCTGTAAAAATGGGTATCTGCTTCTCTATGGTTGAAGTTAGAGAGATGAGAGATGTTTGGTTGCAAGAATAGTAGGTACAAGCAATTTAGCCCGCTAGTTTAGCATAATATACTTAGGTTCGAACATTTCAGTACACTAGTTTAATATAATATACTTAGGTACGAACATTTCAGTACTTTAGTTTAGTATAATATATTTAGGTATAGACATTTCAGTACACTAGTGTACAATAATATATTTAAGTACAGACATTTCAGTACACTAATTTAGTATCATATATTTTGGTACAAAATTTTCGATACACTTACACTGTGTTTGGATGGAGAATTTCTAAATTTTCATAGAATTCTAAATGACGGGAATTACAATTCCCACTAATTGAAATCCTGTTAATTGAAATTTCAGTGTTTGGATGTTGGATAAATGGAAATTGCAAAACGAAGGGAATTACAAATTTCATTGTTTGGATATTTCCTAGAATTGGTATTCCATAGAAGAATGAAATTTGTCTAAAGAAAAAGATAAGTCTAAAGTCGATAAGCAGATCTATCTCGATACCTTAGATACACTGAACATATACACAAAACGTATGCCAATAAGCAGATCTATCTCGATATCTTGGTCTTTCCTCAGCTGTTATTGTTACTGGTATGAGAGTTCCATCAAGTGCTCCAAGACAATTCTAAATAAAAATGTCATACAAATGAAGAAAAAAAAGATAAGTCTAAAGTCACTAATGAAGATATAAAATGAAGACATATTTCTTTGGTAATAGTTGTTGATTGATTACCTCAAACCACCGCCACTTCTGTCTTTCAGAATTGCCAATAACACATGGCTGATATTTCACATATTCTTGACTTATTTTCATCATTGCATGCAACACATTGTGAAATTGCCGACTAATTGTTTCCTTGGAACGATAATAATGAAAACCGATGACTCTAAACTTCAAGTTGTGGGCAAGTATATTAAAAAAAATTGCAACAGATTCTTCAATGGACACATTTCTCGTGCAAACTAATCCACCAATCCCTTGTAAAATTTCACATAACTGCTTAAATGCACTCTTGCTAACTCGTAATTGTTCAATGCACGTTGAATCCTTTCCATCAAACAATCGGCCGAGGAAAGATTGCCTTTCTTGATCCCAATCATTTGAAGGTTCTTTGAGAAGAACACTCGTACTATACCAATGCATGACCATGACAATAACATATATAATTGTGCTGACAATAATTTTTCTATTTTCCTCTTCATTTATAGCACGCTTTTGCTTTAACCTCGTTAGCATGTCTACAACATGAGTGTTTTCCATACCTGTTTAAATGTATGAACAAACACCAAAGCCCATCAAAAACTAAAAATGGAGGACTGCTAGACTATGTTTTTTGTTCTTCCATTGAAGTGAAGTAAACAATTCAGGGGAAGAACCAATTTTTAAGTAGTTTAGAAAGCAAGTGGTGTGCAAGTGTTGTGCAAGATACTCAGAATTAAACTCACCCGTATAACATCAAATTACTCATCAAGGTTTTCATATCTTATATCTATAGCCATCACACCCAGATGTTCATGCAGAGCTACCATAAATATGTCTTAAATAGCCATTAATGCAGGAATTACTCAAATGATAATACTTGGGGTATCAGCAGTGTGAAGACGATGACTCTATTAAGGTCAGTATTCAACGGTCAATTGTTACAAACCTTTTATACTCCACATTACTAATTACAGCCATTTCCATATACAGGACCATTTCGAGGTAAATCTGCTTATTACTCAAGTTTAACAAAGCCACTTCGAATTCAATCACAAATATTCAACCAGCAATCTAAAAATTCAGAAAAAGGCAGAATAACTCGATAAGATCGCACCCAAATGGCAATTCAAGAAGAAGAGGGTCCACATATTGGTTTCGAAGAATGGCTCTCAGACAGGCTGTGGGAGTGGGGCTGGAGTGCAGGTTTTTAGGGTGTAGAGAGAGTGGAAGAGACGAGATGCAAAGGAGAAAGACAAACGTGAAAAGTGAGGACCAACAACAGATGCTCTGAGGAAGACTGAGATACTCATTCCAGTTGAAAGGTTCCTTTCTGTGTTTCTAACTATTACCATGTTTCACTTTTCCCCTGAAAACAAAATAAATTGGGGAAAAGTTGTTTCAAAACTTGAATAATAAAAGTTGAGACCCTTTTCAGAATACATTTCCGATGTTTGACATACTTAATGCACCGAATGCATATTTTACCCTTTATGAAAAAGGCAAGACACTGAGAAAACATTAACAAACAGACATAATTCAGCTGTAAATATTACAACTATTGAACAAGAGAAAAGGCATAAAACAAGGAAATGAATGAACATAAATCAAGAAAGCAATTGAGAAGCAATAGGGGGATGTAGAATATACCCCATCTAGCAGTTAACAAACAAGGTGGTGATGAACTTGTAAAACTGCTTTCAAGGTTCCAAAAGTACAAAGAAAACATACCAATCGAAACATCTACATAAAACTATACAAGGCTATGCTTTTGATCAGTGACTACGAAATTATAACAAGAACAATTCAACAGACAAATAACTAAATGAATAAAAAAGGGGACTTGGTTATCAAAATTTATATCAATAATATGCATCATAAATATGTATGGATAATCTTATTACCATCATTATTGAAAAAAGCTTTAGATTGGAAGACTGGCCGCACTTAAAGGAAGAATCTACTTGATATCATTTCAGAGGTTTGGGATTTGGTTGAGTTGGGGAAAATACCCATTCTTAAGTACCTTGTAATTACAGCCATTTCCATATACAGGATCATTTCTAAATTGGAAACGCTAAACCAAACCCCTCTCAATTAAGATTTAACAGATTAATAATGTACCAAATTCAGATAAACAAGAACAACTACAAAAATGGAAAAGACTAACAAATACATCAAAAGGGTAGGCATTTTTCTTCAAAACACTATAATTTTCAGCTCAAGTTTAACAAAGCCACTTCGAATTCAATCACAAATATTCAACCAGCAATCTAAAAATTTAGAAAAAGGCAGAATAACTCGATAAGATCGCACCCAAATGGCAATTCAATCAGACAATTCACCCTTCCTAGATAAGATCGCACCCAGAAATACATGGTGCTTACAGTAATAAGATCGCACCCAGATAAGGATGGAATGAAACCAGAAATACATGATGCTTACAGGAAGATCTCACCCAAAAAGCTAAAATAATTCAAGATAGAAGAGAGTAGAGACACTGACCTAGAACAGAGGAAGAAGATGATTGCACGAGCGAAAATCCCTTCGAAGATTGGAGAGTTAACAGAGTGAAGATCGTGCAGCCCTTTTGTTGGGAAATTTGGCGGTAGACTTCCGAGTTTGGCACCCTAATCTTGATGTTTGGTGCGCACAAAATCTCCCCGCGTATGATTTCGGGATTCTCTCTGATGTTGGAATTGTGAAATTCCACCTATTTTGATGGAAATTAAACTCGGGATTGTTCATCCCCGATTTCCCCCTTTTTTCCCGTGGAATTTGCCGTTTCTCTCGCAGCAGGGTTGCCAAACGTGGGAAAACTACTTTCCCATCCTAATTCCCTAATTTAAGTGAAATTCTGTTTTATTTTACTGTATCCAAACAGAGTGTTATGTTTTTGTATATTTTCTTATGTGCTACTAATTCACTAATTTAATAAAATATATTATGATACTAACGTTTAGGTACAGTAATTAAAAGAAGTTAAATAAAATTAATGAATTAAAATGTGTATGATAATAACTTTAAAATTTAATGTAATGACATTAAATAAAATATCTATTAAATATTAAAACAAAAATATAATATGAATTTGAATTAAGTACACATTAAAGGACGAAAATCAATATCCAATCTGACACCAGATTTTTATTAAATTTTAATTTTCTCCAAGAATTAAAGTTCAAAAACCCTTATTTTAATTTTCGTTCCTTTTATTTCCTTACTTTTATTTTTAACAAAACTAATGAAAATGACTTGAAAACTTTAAGTTCTAACGATAAAGACAAAATTAAGGGTAAAGGAAATAGTACCAAGATTGACTTTTAGTGTAAAAATATAATTTTTCGGTAAAATGAACAGTATCGAGAGTTTTTCGTTAAAGTTTTCTTTATTTTTTATCACAAAATTAATTAAAAAAAAATCAGAAAATTGAAAAAAAAAATGCAATTTTTAATTCTTGTTATTTTTCTTTACTTATCTAATTGAATTTATTTTTATTTTTATTTTTTAAGTTTGTGATTGCAGGTTGCATTCAGATTTGATTCGGCCTTGACATCCACAATGAGTGCGCACATTCAACTGAATCATGCGTTCAGCAGTATTCATTCATTCATTCTATTACATGCAATTTTGGGGGTGGACCAAGCAACACAAAAGAAGGTCATCTGTCAACTCCAATGCTCAAATCCAGGTTTTGCACAGTTTTGCGCTCACACATACATCAGGGGGTCCATGCAAGCAAACAAGACAGATACATGAGCATTCATGAAAATTCACAGATCTATAGGTTCATGCATGACAAATTCATTCAGACTTTACAGATTCAGACTTTCCAGAAAACAAAATCACGACTGACATGCACTGAGACAAATCTATACCTTTGGCTCACAGATCTGGAGACTTTAAGCGGTTTCATTTGTCTCCCTTGGAGGCGTAGATCGGCGTTGGGGTTTTAGATCCATGTTCACCTAGCACAGAAATACCACCTGCATGTGTTAGTATTTTATTTTTCTTTCTGAAATCAAGAAATGGAGACAGCAAAGAAAAAGTTTGGGGGTTTTTACCTTGGAATATATGTGTGGTTTTGGTTCTGAGATGCAAGAACAGACGAAAGGTTAGAGAGAAGAGATGAGGTGACTCAGGTGAGGCAGCTATGGATGAGCAGCTGGGGTTTCGACACCTCATGATGATGTTTTCCTTTTACATCTTCTGCTTCCGAGATTGGACTTCACCTAACAAATGGGCTGCTCAGGCTTGTAGCTGACTTGGATCTCTCATAGCCCAATAGTTCACATCAATCTATGAAGCATGAGGTCATCCCTTCGAATCCAGGTGTGTCCAATTCCCTCTCATTTCTTTTATTTTCTGTTTTGTTTATTTATTTATTTATTTTCTAGTTTTCATTTTTGTCTTTTCTTTGTTTATTTTTCTTTTTGTTCTTTAAGTTTATTATTACTTTTATTTTATTTTCCACACCTTGAGGACAATGTGTGATTTAAGTTTGGAGATGAGAAATCAGAATTTTTAGGTTTTTAATTTTTGTGTCAGTTTAAAAAATTATTCATTTTCGAAACAAAAAACACAGGAAAAAAATATTCATAGTTTGGAAGAATTGAAAAGAACATTTTCAAGGTTTGGGTGAAAAATCATACCTGAGACTCAGGGTGCGTTTGGTACTCGGGACGGGACGGGACGGGACGAGGCGTTCCGTCCCGCGTTTGGTACGCCTAAAACGAGTGGGACGAGGCGTTCCACGGGACAAGTTTTGGATGATTTTTGGTTCCACCTCCCCCCATGGAACGGGGTTGTTCCACGTCTGTGGGACATAAATTTTTAACATTTTAGGACAACAATGCCCCTTGTCTTTTTCAAAATTTACAACATCCGTCCCGTCCTGTTCCGTTCCGTTCCGTCCCGTCCCGTCCCGTCCCGTCCCATCTGCGTACCAAACGCACCCTCAGAGAATCAACTTGACTGGAGCGGGAATGGTGTCGTATTGAGCAGAGAGATCAAAAGCCAAATGGCATCGAACACTTTCTTTTGCTCGATATGAGCATCACTAAAAAAGGCAGTAGCTTGACAGATAGATGGAATGTCCTGGTCATCTTCGTCTGGTGTGAAAAGAAATCAGAGAGGTTAGGATTGGATTTTGGATGACATTTGGTATTTATACCACCTCTTTCAAATCCATCAAAATCCTTCACCTAATAAAATCCTACTAAATCTTTGAGATTTTGACTACACCTATACTTGTGTGAATTTTTTTTTAAAATTATAATTGACTACCTCTGGATTTGGTTGGAT
This sequence comes from Crataegus laevigata, assembly GCA_963580275.1. Lineage (NCBI taxonomy): Eukaryota > Viridiplantae > Streptophyta > Magnoliopsida > Rosales > Rosaceae > Crataegus > Crataegus laevigata. The sequence goes on along the minus strand of OY756938.1, from coordinate 36,685,146 downwards.
TTTCAAAATCCTCTTAAATTATAATTTGATTACACCATGATTTTAGAATCTTTTAAAATTCTCTTCTAAAATCTTAATTGACTACACCTAAATTTCAAAATCTATTAAAATCCTATCAAATTCTAATTTCACCTCTTATTTCGGTGCATAACTTTTTAGTGACAACATACAACGAAATTGCATCCATTAAAATATTATCGTTGACTAGACCCCCTAAAAATTGTTTAACCCATAGTTTTTGACATTTTGTTTGTCAAAATTGCATTGCCTTGAAATACAATACATAGTAGCCTTCATAAAAAAAATGTGTAAAAAAAAATCATGTAAAAAGATGGTGCAATGGATCCGGCTCATATATATATTTGTTTGGATAATGTTGAGGAAATTAAATTTGTAAATTTAGTTTATAAATTTAGTCTCTTTAGCATTACTTTACTATTCACCGTAATTCTCATATTTATATAGAAAAGAAAAAATAAAGGCAATTAAAAAACAGAACTCCCGTCTTAGAATTCGATGACGGCTCTCACTCTCTCACCCAGCTCTGAAGTCGCAGACTCTTTGCGAGTCTTGATTGCAGTTTCTATCGACGTTTTTATGAGCTTGATTCCACATTCCACAATCTGCATATCCGATTCTTCAAGCTTATTCTACGATCTGCATCTCCGATTTTTCAAGCTTATTCTACGACTTGAATCGCCGATTCCTCGAGCTTGATTCCACAATCTACCGCAACCGTAATCGTCATTGGAAGCCAGGTATGCTAAAGTTTTGGTAAATTAATTTTCAGTTTTGGATAGGGTTTTTGGCGAACCAGTTTCGGTAATCTAGCTTTGAGTTCTGATGAAGAATCTTGGTTTTGTGTCGTTCAATTGCATGGCTGAGGTCAATTTCGCACTCGCAGATTCAATTTTTAAAGCGCAAGTCCAACTACAGTCTGAATCGCAATTGCAGTCATCATTACAAGTAAGCTCAGATCAGAAAATCGCTTTTCTCTCTTTTCCTCTGTATATGTAAGATGAACTAGTATTGACATGGCTTGAAGTTTTCAATAAACATTTCCTGATTTAATTTGTATATAGGAAATGAGAAATCATGTATGTATGTATGTATGTATTTTCTTAATGCACTACTGCGTAATGTGCATGTAATTATGTATGGTGCATTGTTTCAGCAGACGGCGTAATGTGCATGTAGGATCTTAGAACAGTCACATGGCTGTTTTGGTACTACTAGCTGAGAGATATCATTAGGAAGACAACAACATCCTCTGCAAATCGAACATGTTCGAATCTGCTCGTCCTATGCTTTGTTTATTAAATCTCGTTAAGCTATGCCACAGATTTGATACTTTCTTGTGTTGTTATAAGCTCAAATCTATGGTGGGTGTTTGTGTTTTCTGTTTCTTCTCTCGGATTTGCAATTTCATTTCTTTCCTACGAGTATGAACCAGTTGTGACTGGGTTATCGGATATTTCCTTCCTGTGAGTATGAACTAGTTATGATTGGGTTATCTGTTTCTTCTGTCCGATGTTTATGCATGCAAGCATGTCTATCAAAATCATTTGTCACCAAGAAGGGTGATCTTTTCTTCTTGATGTTGAATGAAGTAATAGTCAGTTTTTTGTTTGTGTTATTAATTATTTGAGTGATCCAAATCCCATTATTTTTAGGAAACATGAACAGCACCGCCATCTTTAATTGGGCTAAACTTGAGTGATCCAATTCCTCTAAAGTTGCACCACTTCATGTTGAAGTGCTCCAGCCCATCACAGCTCACGGTCCACTCGGTGATTCGTTGTGTTTCTCCAATTTAAGACTCAAATTCCATGCTTTGTTCACAAATTATCTTTTCTACATAACTCGTATAAAACAAATTAAGTTCAGCAATTTAACATTAAATCATAGCTACTTTAAGAGATAAAAAGAAATACAAAATATGCAACCCAACTTATCTTTTGCCAGTCCTCAAACAAAACATTAAACAAAAACAAGAAATTAACTAAAACAAAAAGTAAAAATCTAAGCTCACTTTCTCTGGCGAAACAATTACACTGAGCATGTGCAACAAGCCTTTAAACCCATAGGTGTCCCTAGTAGGAGGAGTTGTCTCTTGAGGGTTTACCAGTTACGCTACCGTGAACATTTCAACTTCACCACCTCTGATTTATGTGAACATGCCTTCTGTGAGGACCAATTCTTTCTTCAAGCTGAGGGAATATCTTAACAAGAATTTTATACATAGCCCTGTAATACCATTTACTCCATCTCTTTCACAACACAAGTGACCCAACGGCAATTGCAAAGCTAGACACAAATCCAATTTTGCCACTAATAAGATCCCAGTCAATATCATGTCTAGAATTTGGATGGTTTCCATTTGCTTGTGGTGGTGACAATCCTGCCTTGTTATCCATCGTCAGCGGAGGCCCGCATAATCCTTTGTTACCCCTAAATGATTCTTTTGGAAATGTTGAAATTTGAGTACCAGTTGGGATCTTGTCGACAAGTTGATTATTTGAAAGATTCAAGAATGCAAGGAAATTAAGGTTTGCCAATTGTGGTGGAATTTCCCTGCTCAATTTGTTCTGTGAGAGGACTAACGACTTGGGTTGATGCATTTTGCCGAATGACGATGTGATTTTGCCTGTGAAAGAATTACCAGACAAGTTATGGAAATATAGTGACTTAAACTCTCCCACTTCCTTAGGTATTTGTCTGCTGAAATTGTTGCCTGAGAAATCAACCAAGGTCAAGATAGTTGGAATCTTAACAATATCCATCCTTGAACCTTTTCTGGTATTTGTTATGCCATCCTCAAAAGAAATATAAACTATGGATGCTGGACAAAAAAATTCTAGGTGTTCGGCCTTTCCAAGGGAATCATCTTCATTAGCCCTCATTGCCAGCCATGTTGTCAAAGATCTTCCCGGTATTTCACCACTCAAATTGTTGTCAGTTAGGTCTATGATTTGAAGCATTGGCTAGGTGCCATTGGTTTTGGGACATGCAATGACTACATAAAATTTGTTGGATCAACAGGACCTGGAAGCCAGGTATGCTAAAATTTTGGTATATTAATTTTCAGTTTTAGTTAGGGTTCTTGGCGAACCAGTTTAGGTAATCTAGCTTTGAGTTCTGATGAAGAATCTTGGTTTTATGGCGTTTAATTGCATGGCTGAGGTCATTTTCACAATCGCAGATTCAATTTTAAAGCGCAAGTCCAATTACAGTCTGAATCACAATTAGAGTCATCGTTTCAAGTAAGCTCAGATCAGAAAATTGCTTTTCTCTCTTTTCCTCTGTAAATGTAAGATGAACTAGTATTGACATAACTTGAAGTTTTTTTCAATAAACTTTTCCTGATTTAATTTGTATGTTTATAGCTGTAAAAAGTTGACAGTGTGTGCACATCGGAAATGTGTAAACATATGTGTACGTATGTATTTTTCTTAATGCACTACTGCGTAATGTGCATGTAATTATGTATAGTGCACTGTCTCAACAGACGGCGTAATGTGCATGTAGGATCTTAGAACAGTCATATAGCTGTTTTGATACTACTGGCTGAGAGATAGGAAGACAACAACATCCTCTGCAAATTGAACATGTTCGAATATGCTCGTCCTATGCTTTGTCTATTAACTCTCGTTAAGCTATGCCACGGATTTGATATTTTCTTGTGTTGTTATAAGCTCAAATCTATGGTGGGTGTTTGTGTTTTCTGTTTCTTCTGTCCGATTTGCAATTTCATTTCTTTCCTGCGAGTATGAACCAGTTGTGATTGGGTCGAAAGGTAATGTTTTCTTCTTGATTGAATGAATTAATATTCAATTTTCTGTTTGTGTTATTAATGATTTGAGTTTTCTGTTTTGGATGAGAGAATTGTTGTCATCCCCTAGGAGACACCTTATGGTTAGAACTTAGGAATTTTCTCCCTTTCGGTTTCAAGTGTGGTAGTACTTTTTTTCAGTAGGCCAAAGGATGGGGAAAAAACCTCAGATTTCTCAAAGCATCCCTATGGTTATAATCATAAAATCAATCTTGATTCTTTTGGGTGTAGCTTTGAAGCTTTGTTAATACTGTTTTGTATTTGATTAGTTGATGATGGAAGATGGACTGTATTGTATTTGATTAGTTGATATTTTCTTGTTCGTGATCTCTATCCATTGTAGTTGTTTAGTTCAATTTTCTTTGTATAAAAAGTTGAGAGATTATATAGTTGTAAATTATGATTAGTAATATGATATTGGATATTTGGAGTAAAATTTGTGATTTTGGTTGAATTAGTGTTGCTGAAGAGATATGTGATTGTATAACGATTTAAAAACTGTTATAGATGCTTCCTATATGTTGTCAAAGGCTATGGATTGTATAAAAATGCTATAAATATGAAATACTTTTAATTGCATTTCTTGAAAATGAAGGAACAATCAAAGCTTAACTTTTCTTCTTTAAACCACAATAGATTTCCAAATCCCATTCTTTTTGGGAAACATCGACAGCACGGCCATCTTTAGTCCTCAAGCAAAACATTGAACAAAAACAAGAAATTAACTAAAACAAAAAGCAAAAATCTAGGCTCACTTTCGCTGGCGAAACGATTACACTGAGCATGTGCAACAAGCCTTTAAACCCCTAGGTGTCCCTAGTAGGAGGAGTTGTGTCTCCTGAGGGTTTACCAGTTACGCTACCCCCAAACGCTTTATGTGAACATTTCAACTTCACCACCTCTGATTTACGTGAACATGCCTTCTGTGAGGACCAATTCTTTCTTCAAGCTGAGGAAATATCTTGACAAGGATTTTATACATAGCCCTGTAATACCATTTACTCCATCTCTTGCACAACACAAGTGACCCAACGGCAACCGCAAAGCCAAAAGCAAATCCAATTTCGACACTGATAAGATCCCAGTCAATCTCATATCTAGAATTTGGATGGTTTCCATTTGCTTGTGGTGGTGACAATCCTGCCTTCTTATCCATCGTCAGTGGAAACCCCCATAATCCTTTGTTACCCATAAATGATTCTTTTGGAAATGTTGAAATTTGTGTACTAGCTGGGATCTTGCCGACAAGTTGATTATTTGAGAGATCCAAGAATTCAAGGAAAGTAAGATTTGCCAACTGCGGTGGAATTTGCCCGCTCAACTTGTTATGTGAGAGGTCTAACGACTCGAGTTGATTCCTGTTGCCAAATGACGATGGGATTTTGCCTGTGAAAGAATTACCAGACAAGTTAAGGAAATGTAGTGATTTAAACTCTCCCATTTCCTTAGGTATTGGTCCACTTAGATTGTTGAATGAGAAATCAACCGAGGTCAAGGTAGTTAGAATCTTAATAATAGACATATTTAAACCTTTTCCGGTAATTGTTATACCATGCTGAAAATCCTGTTCATAAACACGATTTAGGTACGCCAGAGTAGCTGAATATTCTACTAGTTTGGCCTCGGTCAGGGACTCATCTTCATTAGCCCTCATTGCCAGCCATGTTGTCAAAAACCTTCTCGGTATTTCACCACTCAAATTGTTGTGAGCTAGGTCTATGATTTGAAGCATTGGCCAGGTGCCCTTGGTTTTGGGACATGCAATGCCTCCATAAAATTTGTTGGACCGCAAAACAAGAACACGCAAAGTGGATATCTTTTTCAACAAACAAGGAAATGCATCTTTCATCTGATTGTTTCCAAGGTTTAAAAACTGTAATGATTTGCAGTTGGCTAGAGATTTTGGAAGCTCACCTTTAATCCGATTTTCCCCAAGGTCTAAAGTGTCCAATCCACATGATTTTGAAAACTCAAAATTTGAAATAGTTCCAGTGAGGTTGTTTCTCCTCAAATTAAGTACTTTCAGATCCTCTGTAACCAAGCATCTAGGAACCCTGCCACTCAAGGAATTATTGGAAAGATCAAGAAAATGAAGATCTCCATTGCATATTGATGCTGGAATGATGCCACGCAAGTTATTGTTTGAAAGAGATAAGAACTCCAGATTAATGAAATTGCCAATGTCAGCTGGAATACTACAGCAGAAGTGATTGCTGGAGTAATCTAGATAAACGGCATTTCGTAAGGTATAAGGGATTTCTCCATGGAGTTGGTTTGAATGAAGGTCAAGAACGCTGACAGTAGAAGTATTGAAAGGAGCTCCTAGAGTTACCAGGGAGTTACAAGAAAGATTTAGGGAATTAAGATCTTTGAAACTCCAAATCCAATGGGGTATCTCACCTTGAATATGATTTTTCGAAAGGTCCAAAAAAGATAATTTGGATTGGTTTCTCAGGAAACCTGGTATTTCTCTCAACTTGGTAGAAGCCAAATTTAGTGATTCAATTTGAGGAAATGAGGAGTATGAGGAATTGGTACCATTATACAGAATCAGCAAGCTATTGTACGAAAGATCAATGAAGCTCAGATTTTTCAGATGCTGAGGACCGTTGAAAGGAAAGGCACTGAAATTGTTTGAAGAAAGAGAGAGACCCTGAAGCCCTCGAAAATTAAAGATGGACACAGGAATTGGACCTTCCAAATTATTAAAACTCAAATCCAGGTCAACCAATTTGGAAGAGGCGTCAGAAAACTCACTGAGTTGACCAGAGAATCGATTGTAGGAAAGTACTAATTTTGGCAACAAGGGATGAGAAAAGAGAGACGGCGGAATACTAATTTTGTCGTCCAAATAGAGATATGACAGATTAATAAGGTTTTCCCATTGTATAGAACTAATTGCACCGCTGAACAGGTTTGAGGACAAGTCCAAATTAACCAATTGTGTTAGGTTCCCCATTGATTTTGGAATTGATCCAGTGAAACTGCAGTCTGAAAGATAAATTGCCTCCAGAAGCTTAAGGTTTTCAATAGAGCTCGGCAATGACCCTGAAAAATTTGTGGAGCTTAGATGCAAGGACCAAAGAGATCCATTGTTTGGAAATTCCGGCAAGGAACCATGAAGTTCTTCATTACGTGAAAGGTCAGTAATTTGCAGAGTAGGTACCTGAAAGATCTCTTTGGGAAATGTACCTTGCAACGAACAACGGGAGAGACTCAAGGAAGTCAACTTTGAAAAATTCGCAAAGAATCTTGGAAACGGAGCGGAGACGTTGTTACCATCCCACCCGAACTCCCTCAGGTTTGAAAAGTTGGCAAAGAATCTTGGAATTGGACCGGAGTGGAAACTGTAATCCAATCTAAGCACGGATAGAGACTGAAGCTTAGTGAGGGACTGATCAATAGGACCTGGAAGAAGAGTGATAGTGGAGATATCGCTTGGCACCACTCTGTCCCCGATGCTGATATATCTACACCATCAAGATATAGCTCCGCAAGATCTGTGAGGTTCCGAAGCAACATGCTTAAATTTGGGCTCTCATAGTAAGAATGAGAAATATCAAGGACAACCAACCTTGTCAATTGTGAAATCTCAACTGGAAATTTCCCCTCGCCATCATAATAGATATATGCTAAATTTAGGTACCTCAAGTTTGTGAGCTTTCCAATTGCAGATGGAATGGAAGTGCCATTGACAAGTACGTTATCGGCTAAATTGAGGCTTTGAAGCTGTTGAAGATCAAAGAGACTGCTGGAATTGTCAATCCCACCGGAGATAGATTGGCTGCTAATGTCAAGACCAACAACATGTCCATTAGTACTGCAAGTAACACCCAACCAAGAACAACAGTCGGTACTTGAATTCCATGATATGAACTTGGACGGCAGAGTAGGAGGAGAAGAAGTATCATATTTGAATGCAAGGGTTTTCTTGAAATTGAGCAACAACAGTTGCTGGTGTTGAATACAGTGGTGGTGAAATGAAGGGATGGTAGTATTAGCACAGGTAGTAGTGATAGTGGAGATATTGAACAAGAATAGGAGGAAGAAATATTGGAGCAAAGTTTTCATTTTCGAGACACTTAATTTGCTAAGCTTAATTAGCAGAGAAAGTAATCAAGAACAATTGAACAACTCAGAATGGTTTGGGTGGCTTTTATAGGCATGGCCATTGGCCAGCGAATTGGGAAAGAGTAAAAGAACATGGCTGAGGATTGTATTGATCATGATTATAAGTGATGTCTAGTGGGGCCACTGACTAATGACTTAAATGGCGAATTGGGTGGCTTCACTACTACGTGCTCTCTGCTGTTGCCGTTAAATTCTTCGGGAAAATTTAACAAAAATTTGGACCTCAAATAGAATTGTCGCCATCTTTTTAAGTTTAGGATAATTATAATTAAAATTTAATATGAAAGTATTTAAAACTAAAAGTTAATATGAAAGAACTAATTTTATTTAACTTCTTTCTACCCTCAACTTAAATTTTAAATGTTAATTATTTATTTTACCCTACTGTATAATTTATGGGTTGATGTTGATTTTGAAGTCTTGATTGGTTTGTCTAAATTTATGGATTGTGATGGAGTTTAATTTCTATAGATATTTTCATATAAAATTTTGACTAAAGTTCTTCAAAATCTCATAAGGGAATGTGAGGTTTGTAAATGCTTAAAAATGCACTACGAAATCTATTCAATTCTCGGGAATTGAACTAATTAAAAAATCGTTTGCTAGCATAAAATATATTTAATAGAAACTTATTTTCTATTCCACTTAACGAACTTTTTATGTTCCGAAAAACTTAATCTTTCAATTGAATTAGAAATGTGTGAGATGTGTGAATGTTTAGAAGACTAAAACTTTTAAAATGTTGAAAGTTTGTTTTATTTATAGATTTTAATTGCTATATTGTTTGGTTGACTTGTTAATTTGTAGATTTTGAAGTCATAATTTTTTTTCTATTTCTTTTTGCATTGATTAGCCAGTGCGAAAATGAAATCGCACACAATTTTTATCTCCTAGACATATGCCTAATTATTTTAGATTATTGAATTAAATAATTCTTGTAAAATCAACGAAAACAATTAAATAAAAGTATAGAGAGAAAAAATGTGTATAATTTATTATTTTCAATTAAATAATGTTATCAATAGGGATATATTATTGCAACGTGAGGATAGGTAAGTCCCTTGACCAAAATCATAAATTTACAAATAGCCTCTAAAGTTAATACAAAGCAAGTGGATAGTTGTAACATGAGAGATACTAATTGATATGATTGGATTTATTCATAACATTGTGGAATTGTGAGATTACTCTAATGGATTGACGTTGATTTTTAAAGTCTTGATTGATTTGTCTAAAGTTATGAAGTTTGATGAGTGAAATTCTTCAAAATCCCGACGGAAAATGTGAGATTTGTTAATGCTTAAAATGCAGTATGAAATCTCTCTAATTCGAGGGAATTGGAAATAATTCATAGTGTACTTTAAGCATCACAAATCTCAACTCTCTCCGTACAATTTTGAGAAAATTCATTTAAAATATCTATACATGTTACTAAGCTTGTTAGGAAACCAGGTAGGCTACCCTTAAATTTGTTACTAATGTACCTTTGTAAAAAATGGAGATAAATGTCTCGATGTGTTTCCTAACGGATTTAGCCAAAATGTAGATTTCGTATAGTAAGAAAAATTCTATATAATTATGTTTTTCATAAAATAAAAAACTTGTATTTCACTTTAATTATGGTCCACACAGTAATTAATGTTTGAAGTATGATTTTTCCTGTTTTTCACAAGTGAATCAGAATCGGCAAGGTCCGCTCTTATTCTTGCTGCTTGGGTCTCCCTTGGTTTGCTAGAACAGAGGGGGCATTACTGCTCTTTGCTAGGAATAATTAGACGCGTCAATCCCAACTCCCCCACGAGAACAGAAAAACCAATAGATCCATGAACATTGCCATGTATGGAAAAATGCTGCAAAAATCTTTCTTAGTCTTAAAGAGTGTTCTTTTTAAATTTGTAATGTCTTTATAATGTTTGCTTACAAGAATTCTATTACATTATCTTATTTGTCCAATACACCATCTAATATAGTAATATGGCCTTCTAGACTATTTGCTTTTCATACGTACGTGTTTGTACTCTAAATATTTTTATATAAATTATTTTCTTCTTTTTCTATTTATTATGGATAGGATTGGACATTTAACCTGCCAAACTGACCGATCTGGACAATATTGGAGGTCAAACAATTTAAAAATGGAACCAAACCGATTTACTTTTAATTTGGTTCGATTTTGATATTTTTGAGACCGATTAAAACTAAACCGAACTGACTATGTATCTTTTAATTATTTATTTATTTTACACATGCCAACTTATTATAAGCTATTTAGAGGCTTTACTATACACATATTATAAGTCTCGGCGATTATAAGCTGTAATGACTACAAACATTTAGAAGATTTATATGTATTTATGTGAGGTTATAATTAAAAAATCATGTGCTAACATAAAATTTTATTTAATTGAAACTTATTGCTATTCCACTTGACAAACTTTTTATGTTCCAAAAAACTTAATATTTCAATTGAATTAAAATGCATAAGATGTATGAATGTTTAAAAGATTAAAACTTTGAAATGTTAAACTTTTTTTATTTATGTGTTGATTGGCATAAATATTTAATGAGCTTACGGAACTGGAAAAGGCTTCCGTGCATGAAATGTGTGGTTGGCTTGACTTATCAAGTCTTTGTTCTCTTGTCCTCTCTCCATTTGCCAGAAAAGAAGGGGGGAAAAGGACGGACTTGGGAAAGGAGAGTGGGGGTAGGGCCAGCACTGCTCTGCGTGTACGTGGGGAAGAAAGCTGTGATAATTCACCCTCACAGCTCCGTATTCATGGCTTCCGACTACATTGTTATTGAACTTTAGCCTTTAGGGTTGGAATCCGAAGATTTTAAACCAGACATCATCAGTGCCTAAGTACCAATTAAAGCTAATCCAAAATTTTGAAGGATATTTGACTGTTAATAGCATATCTCACTTAGAAGAAAAGCTAGTGTCACTGACGAAAACTAGTCTGAGCCTACAGTCACACGAAATCTATTGCTGTTTAGACGAGTTTAGTTATTATCATTACGTTAATGTCTCTCTGACTTCATAATTTTCTCTGTATCCAACACTTTCAGTTCTGTTTTTTTTTTCTCTTTTCAAGGAGTCAGGCACGATTGTACCGCGCAGCTGTTGATTACAATCTTCGTTGTCTCTATTTCTCTTCAATTTCTTCATAAATCTGTCTCTAATTTTGATGAGACTGAAAACTGCAGATAGCTACAGCTCCAAAAGACTTGTGCTTTGTTGATTTTCAAGTCTTTCCACATCTGTCTAGTGGGGCTAGTAGGGCTATTGACTGACTAGAGGTACTCAAAGAAAGGAATGGGGAAGAGAGCGAGAAATTTCGCCCCCACAACACCAGCATAGCCAAGTGAAAGATGAACGTAGGTGACGATTCACATTCACATTACCCCGTGCTCTTCGGGTTCCCATTAGGATTTGGATTTCATCAGGATCCTCTTGGTGAGGATTTTTGGAATCCTTACATCATATACATTGTATGGCTATAAATTATTTTAATTTAAAATTAAATATAAACAGTATACTGACCTCTCAATATACGATAAACGGATAAAATGGGATAACATCGTCAAGCGAAATTGAAAAAAGGCGTCAGTTTTAGTGGCTTGACTACGTGCTCTTTGGGGTTGCCATTAAATTGTTTGGGCCATTAATGTAGCGTAATGCTGGGTAGGTGAGATAAGTCACGTTGTGGAGTTACAATTTTGTTTGGTTGATTTGTTGATATATAGACTTTAAAGTCTAAGTCTTTTTCTTTTTCTTTTTCTCTTTTTCTCTTTTTCTTTTTGCATTGATTAGCGAATATAAAAATGAAAATTGCACACACTGTTTTTATCTCTTAGACTTATGCCTCTTTATTTTAGATCATTGAACTAAATAATTCTTGTAAAATCAACGAAAACGGTTAAATAAGAGTCTAGAAAGAAAAAAAGTGTGTATAATTTATTATGTTCAGTTAAATAATTTTATTAGCAGCGATATATTATTGCATCATGAGTGTGGATGTAAATTTCCACCGTCTCTTTCTTTGACGAAAATGCATCTACAAAATAATAGCACCTAAGATTAAGGGTAAAAGCCTTACGCACCCACGATGAATGGGGGGATGCTTTGGTCGAAGAATTTTTGATCACAAAGTTAAAATTTTGAAAATAATGTTTTTAAAAGTATACGGGTAGCAAAAACCCCTTGAATTTTGGAGATAAAGTGAGTATTTATAGGAGAAAAGAGGAAGTAGGCCGGCCCTCTAGGGTTTAGGATGGCCCGCCCTAGGGTGGTATTTAGGTGGAAATATTTTAAGGCATTTGTGTAAATAAATATCTTGAAGTAATTAGGTAAATATCATAAATAAATGGAATTAGAATTACTTACTTGAAAAAATATCTTCTCTAATTAGGAATGTATTTATGATAAGAATAACAGATTATTCAATCATAAATACCTTTGACTTTTCCTACGAGCAGGAGTGCCTTGAGCAGTCGTTGATCTCTGCCTGCTCTACCTCAACTGCACATGGTGAATGAGAATGCTCCCTGCTCATTTAATAGGGATAGTCTTGTCATTCTTAGAAAATAATTCACGTGACAACTCCATAATTTCTGGAATAATTTTTTACTCCACGGTGACTGTAGGTAAGTCCTCTGACCAAACCCTAATCACAAATTTAAAAAAAAAAAAAAAAGCCTCACAAGTAGAAATTTGTAACATGAGAGATAATAATTGATATGATTGAATTTATTCATAACGTTATGGAATTGTGAGATTGCTTCTATGGATTGACGTTGATGTTTGAAGTCTTGGTTGGTTTGTCTAAAGTTATGGATTTTGATGAGTTAAATTCTTAAAAATTTTGGGGAGAAATGTGAGATTTGCAAATGTTTAATATGCACTATGAAATCTTTTTAATTCGAGGGAATTAGACATAATTTATAGTGTATTTTAAGCATTACAAATCTCGTCACTCTCTGTGCGATTTTGAGCAAATTCATTTAAAATATCTATACGTGTTACTATGCTTGTTAGGAAACCAGGTAGAATACCCTTAAATATTTTACCAATGGTATTTTTGTAAAAAAAATGAAGATAAAAATCTCGATTCCTTTTGATGATCCTAACGAATTTAGCCAAAATGTAGATTTCATATAGTAAGAAAAAGGGAATTTTAACGAAAAGTCCGCGGTACTGTTCATTTTAACGAAAAATCACATTTTTACACTAAAAAGTCAAATATAATACTATTTATTTTACCCTTTATTTTGTCCTTATCGGTAAAACTCAAAGCTTTTAAGCCATTTTCACTAGTTTTCAAAAAAAAAAAATCTATATAATTATGCTTTTAATAAAGTTAAAAAAAAACTTGTATTTCACTTTAAATTTGGTTGAATATGAATATGGGGCAACGCCCCATGGTCCACACAGCAATAAATGTTTCAAGTATGGTTTTCCCTGTTTTTCACAAGTTAATCAGAATTGGCAAGATCCCTTTTTGTTCTTGATGCTTGGGTCTCCCTTGGTTTGCTAGAATAAATGGGGCATTACCACTCTTTGGTAGGACTAGTTAGATGCGCCAATACCGCCTTCCCCCCACAAGATCAGGAAAAACCAACAGACCATGAACACTGGTACGTATGAAAACAGCTACAAAAATCTTTCCTGGTCTCAAGAGTTTTCTTTTTAAATTTGTAATGTCTATAATTTTCTCTTATAAGAATTCTACTACATTATCTGATTTTTCTAATAATACATTAAATATGGCCTTCTAGATTATTTGCATTGAATACGTGTTCGTACTCTAAATATTTTTATATAAATTATTGGCTTATTTTTAGCTTCACTTCCTGGAACTTGATTTTAATCTTATTTTGCTCCTTGTAACTCAAAAGTCGTCACTTTACTCCTTAAAACTCAAATTTCGCTGCACTGTGCCTCTGGAACTCGATTTTGATCTCATTTTGCCTTTCTGAAACTTAAAAGTCGTCTCTATAAAACTCAAAATTTGCTCCACATTATCTTAGATCTGTTAGTTTCTTATGTGGGTTTGATTTGAGTGCGTCAATCTAATCAATTTCTTTTTATTTATTTTTTCATCTCTTCAATTTCTTTTAAACTTAATACTTACAAATTGTTGAATGAAATAGTCTTATTGGTTGTTGCGTCCCACATATGTTTACAGAGTCGGCCTATAAGTTTTAGGGAGAAGAGAGAGTCCATTAATCAGAGTTGAATAAATTTTGAGTTTAAGGGCATAAAGTGAAACCAAAACGGAGCTTCAAGGGGTGTAGCTAAAAATAAATTATTTTCTTCTTTTTCTATTTATTTTGGATAGGAGTGGACATCTAACTGACCGAAGCGGCTGATCTGAACCATATTGAACGATTTGGTTTGGTTTTGACCTAGAAAAAGGTCAAACAATTTAAAAATGGGAATCACACCAATTTACTTTTAATTTGGTTTGGTTTTAATACTTTTGAAACCGACCAGAACTAAAACGAACCGATCAATTTATTTTACACATGTCAATTTATTAAAGGTTATTTAGAGACCTTACTAATTTTGATTGAGACTGAAAGTTGTACATATATGACAAGATTGTGCAAATGTTCTCCTTTCACCGATATAAGACTCTTTTACCTTCACATTCTCGTAAGTATAAGGCACAATTGTCCCCCACAACTATTAATTACAATCTTCTTTGTCTCTATTTCTCTTGTTTCTTCTTTTATCTGTCTATAATTATGATTGATGAAAACTGCAGAAAGCTACAGCTCTAGAAGACTCGTGCGTTACTAGACTATGAAGTCTATCCACATCTGCCGGACTAATTAAGGTGTTCAAAAAATAAAAATGGAAGTGGGGAAGAGAGCGAGAAATTTTGCCCCTACAAACACCAGCACAGCCACGTGGAAGATGTAGATGACAGTCACAGTCACACTAAACCCGTGCTCTTCGGGTTCCCAATAAATGACTGAACGTTGATTTTCCAAGGCTGGAAGAGGTAATTGTATAGCAGACATAACATGGCATTAGATTTTTCATATTCGAAGAAAAAACTACATGCATGCGGCAAGTACATAATCTAAAGCTTTCCATGTAGTTTCGGATCATATTGTTATGAAGCTTCTGTTGAAATTGATGGATTTTCATTTTATTGATATTTGCATTGCGTCATGCACTTGCTTAGTGCCAAAACCAAAATTTTAAAGCAGAATACAACTTTAAGCCAATCTAAACTAGAATTTAGATTAGTTTTGCACGTAGCTTCAACTCACTTATTCACTGAAAGATAAATAATCGCAACTCTTAAGACAAACGTAAATTCAATTTCAATACTGATAAGACTCCTACCAATCTCACGATCGGAATTCGAATGGCTTCTGTTTGATTGTGGTGGTGGTGACAATCCTGCTTTCTTGTCGGTAGAAAAAGAGGCCGCCATTGTCATCCTTATAATGTT
This sequence comes from Crataegus laevigata, assembly GCA_963580275.1. NCBI lineage: Eukaryota > Viridiplantae > Streptophyta > Magnoliopsida > Rosales > Rosaceae > Crataegus > Crataegus laevigata. Next base: position 36,669,717 of record OY756938.1, on the reverse strand, counting down.
TTGTGGGGTCCACTCCATAATGTTTTTCAAGATCCGAACCGTCTATCTTTTAGGTCTTTTCTTAAAAATCATGTCTATCAAAAGTACCCAAATCTGAAACTGTATGAATATTGGATTAAGGGTTGGTGTTTTTTTGTAGAACCATATTTATCCATTTTCTTCACTATAAGTCTACAAATGAATGTCTCATTGGTTTTGAATTTGTCTAATTTTTACAAGAATGATTTATTGATGATTTTGAAAAGAGATAGACGGTTTGAATCGTTAAAAATACGATTCTTCAATAAAGGTCATCAACAATAATCCAATTTAGGATTTGGTTTCTCTCTTTCCTTGAAAATGAGCGAATAATCGAAGCTTAACCTTTTCATCTTTAAACCACAAGATTTTTCAAAGCCCATTCTTTTTGGGAAACATCAACAGCACCGCCATCTTTAATTGGGTTTGACTTTAGTGATCCAGTTCCTTTAAAGTTGTACCGCTCCATTTTGAATTTGCTCCAGCTCATCACTGCTCACGGCCCACTCGAAGATTGTTGTGTTTCTCTCTAATTTAAGACTCAAATTCCAAGCTTTGTTCGCAAATGACATTTTCCACTCGTACAAAACATATTAATTTGAACAATATAACATAAAATAAAAGATATACAATATTTTTTAACAAAATAAAAGATATACAATATATACATCAAAATGTCCCCTTACAAATACTCTCGAACTTATCTTTTGCTAGTCCTTGAGTAAAACAATAAACAAAAACAAGAAATTAACTAAAACAAAAAGAAAAAATCTAACTAAGCTAACTTTCGCTAGCAAAATGATTGCATTGAGCATGTGCAACAAGCCTTTAAATCCCTAGGTGTCCCTAGTAGGAGGAGTTGTGTCTCCTGAGGGTTTACTAGTTACGCTATTCCTAAATGCTTTCAACATTTCAACGTCACCACCTCTGATTTATGTGAATATGTCTTTGGTAAGGACCAATTCTTTCTTCAAGCTAAGGAAATATCTTAACAAGGATTTTATACATAGCCCTATAATGCAATTTACTCCATCTCTTGCACAACACAAGTGACCCAACGGCAACCACAAAGAGAAACTCAAATCCAATTTCGACACTGATAAGATCCTAGTCAATCTCATGTCTAGAATTTGGATGGTTTCCATCTGCTTGTGGTGGTGACAATCCTGCCTTGTTATCCATTGTTAGCGGAGCCCCCCATAGTCCTTTGTTACCCATAAATGATTCTTTTGGAAATGTTGAAATTTGAGTACTAGTTGGGATCTTGCCAACAAGATGATTATTTGAAAGATTCAAGAATGCAAGGAAATTAAGATTTGTCAACTGCGATGGAATTTGTCCGCTCATCTTGTTAGGTCTAACAACTCAAGTTGATGCACGTTGCCAAATGACGATGGGATTTTGCCTGTGAAAGAATTAGCAGACAAGTTTAGGAAATATAGTGACTTAAACTCTCCCATTTCCTTACGTATTGGTCCACTGGTTGCATGAGAAATCAACCAAGGTCAAGATAGAATCTTAACCATATCCGCCTCTCCCTATTTAATATGAAAACTCTAGGAGTTTGATATTGGCAAAGGAATCATCTTCATTAGCCCTCATTGCCATATGTTTTGGGACATACAATGTGTCCATAAAATTTGTTGGATCGCAAAACAGGGCAAGGCATCTTTTATCTGATCGCTTCCAGGTTTTAAAACTGGCTTGAGTATGAAGTGTTATTGCAGGGCCGGTCTGGACAGCAGGCCCCTCAAATACTTTTAATTAAGTGAGAGAAATATTCCGTGTAGTTTTGGGGTCAAAAATTTTAAACATACATTTCAGGCGCTTCAACTCACTTTGCGAAGATGTCGAGGAAATCATTACCAAAAACATTCAAGCTTGAACTTGAAGATATAAGAAAAAAGGAAAAGAATGCTGCCTTTTTCTTTTCTAGTATGCGCATTTCTAACCCCTTTGATTCGTTGCTTAGACATGAAGGGAACATCATCACTTGAGAAAATGGCAATCGTGAAGCGAAGAATGAAACAGTATATTACAGATTGTTTAGGATTGAGCATTAGACCTTTTTATCTCCAAAACTCAACATCCTCTCATACAGTACTATGTAAATTGTAGACATATATATATATATGTATACACATTCGTTTCGATGTTGGCAAGGGTGCGATCCGGTTAATTTGTGGCCAGAAACCAGAAACGGTCATCAGTTTAGAGGAAGCAAAAGCAGAGTCTAATTAATTCAAGTGTGATGAACAATCACCAAGGTGTACTAATTTAACAGTCATTGTTCGGCATAATTTTTTAGTTTTCACAGAAGCTGAAGGAAACTGTGGAGGAGCAGTCTTTCCATATCTTTTTCAATCAACGAAAATTGAGCGATAATATATAAACAGAACTTGACCAGTGCATGAAAAACAGAACAAACATTTAAATCAAAGACTCAGTACAAACACACAAAAGAAAAGAGCTAATTTTCTCACAAACCAAACCCAAAAAAACAGAGAACAAACAAAAGACGCATAAATAATTAAAATTGTTTGATTCAATACTGATTTCGTATGTGTTTCCATTTCCTTGTTGATCTTGATCTCGACTGATTAAGATATTCAAAGAAAGCGAACTAGACAGGGTAGAAACGAGGGTGCGAAACCTGTGCAAAACAAAACCAACAGATATAAGATAAAATGCATCACAAATTCAAACAACATGATAACCCCTTTTCCGTGGTCATGTGTTTGAGTGTCCATCTTAGAAAAGTGTTAAAATGGAATTCAAAATGCACGCATAAGGCATTGGTTTGTAGGCTTGTTTTTTCGTTTTTTAAGAAACCTCGACAGTACAAAGAAAATTTATTAGCTATAATGCAGAAAGATACAAAATAACTTCCAACCTAATTACAACACAAGTTATACATCAAAATGTGAAACCATATAGTTTTTATTTGTTGGATCTTACCCTAGGCAGAGCATGGAGTCCAGCTGCTTGCTCCTCATAACCATTTCAACATCTCCACCTCTGATTTATGTGAACATGTCTTCAATGAGGACCGATTCTTTCTTCAAGTTGAGGGAATATTTTCACAAGGATTTTAGTCTTGTAATATCATTTACTCCATCTCTTGAAGAACACAAGTGACTCAACAGCAACTGCAAAGCCAAATACAAAACCAATTTCGACGCTAATAAGATCCCAATCAATCTCATATGTAGAATTTGGATGACTTCCATTTAATGTTAGTGGTGGTGACAGTCCTGCATTATTATCCAACGTCAATAGAAGCCCCCATAATCCTTTGTTCCTTGTAAATGAGTCTCTTGGAAATGTTGAAATTTGATTTCCAGCTGGGATCTTGCCGACAAGTTGATTGTTCGAGAGATTAGGAAATTAAGATTTGCTAGCTGTTGTGGGATTTGTTGGGTCAACTTGTTCTGTGACAGATCCAAGGACTTGAGTTGTCGCATGTTACCAAATGACGACAGGATTTCACCTGTGAAAGTGTTACTCGACAAGTTAAGAAAATATAAAGATTTCAAATCTGCCATTTCCTTGGGTATTGCCCCACTGAAATTGTTGCATGCGAAGTCAATTAAGGTCAAGACAGAATTTTTCCCAGATCCCTCTTTAAACCTTTGCTTATAATCGTTATAGCGCGCTCATAAAAAATTTACCCCATTCATAAGGTTTGTTAATTACACTGACTGTAACAAATAATTTGTTATCCTTCATTGCTTGCCATGTTGTCAGAGAGAATCCTAGTACTTCAACATTGAAATTGTTGTAAGCTAAGTCTATGATTTGAAGAACTGGCCAGGTGGCATTGGTCTTCACTAATGGACATCCAATGCCTCCATAGAAATTATTGGACCGCAAAGCAAGAACGCGCGCTCAAGCTGGAGATGTTCTTCAACAAGCATGGGAAGTCTGTTATCTGATTCTCCTCGAGGTTTAAAAATCTTAACCTTCTGCACCTGGCTGGAGACTTTGGTAATTGACCTTTGATCTGATTTTGGCTGAGGTCTAGAGTTTCTAATGAGTCAAAGTTTTCAGGAATAGTAATAGTTCCAACAATGTTGTTTTCCCCGACATCAAGTATCCTGAGTGTACTCATTACAGCCAAGCATTGGGGAATCTCGCCACTCAGAGAATTATTGGACAAATCAAGAGTAAGAAGATCACTTGCATTGCATATTGAGATTGGAATACTAAAACTGAAATGATTGTCAGAATAATCCAGATAATGGGCATATGGTGGGACAATTGAAATTGGTCCTTTAAGCTGGTTCGTATGAAGGTCAAGCTTAGACACAGGAGATGTGGAGTTGAGCAAATGAGCTTCTAGAGTTACTAAAGAGCTACAGGAAACATTTAGGTATTCGAGAGAATCAAACTTCCAAATCCAATTAGGTAGCTGGCCTTGAATTTGGTTATCCGAAAAGGTTCAAACTTTGTAAATTAGTTTGATTTCTCAAGAAAATTGGGAGTGTTCTCAACTTGTTAGAAGCCAAACTGTAGTCAATAATTTGAGGAAATGAAGAGTATGAGGAATTGCTGCCATTGTATAAAACCAGTAAGCTATTGTGTGAAAGATCAATGCTCGTAAGATTCGGCAGCTAATGAGGGCCATTAAAAGGAAAGTCACTGAAATTATTTGAAGAAAGAGTGAGGGTTTCAACCCCTCGAAAATTAAAGTTGAGTAAATGACGAATACGAGGAATATGAGGAATTTGTGCCACTATAGAAAAACAGTAAGCTATTGTAGGAAAGATCAACAGAGCTAAGGTTTTCCAGCCTTTGAAGACCATTGAAAGGAAAGGAACTAAAATTGTTTGAATACAGGTAAAGCATTTCAAGCCCTTCAAAATTGAAGATAGTGTTGGTATATGGTCCAGCCCATGATGAATATTCTAGATTATTCTAGTAAGCAAGTGAGGTGGCTGGAGCATGCTAGACAATTCTAACATGTTATTAAGTTGGTGGAAGAAGCTAGAGAATACTAGCTTCCTTGGTTGCAAATGGAAAGTTCTAGAAGCTACAATACCCACCTATAAATAGGCGTGTGGGTGTTACTAGCAAACCAAGTGAGGAGCAAGAGATCAAGTCCAAAGCTAGAATTCCACTCCAAGAGTGAGAGTGAGAGTGTTCCACTACACATTGTGTGAGTGAAGTTTAGTGTGAGAGAAAGTGTTGTTATACTTTCTTGTATCCATCAAGCATTGTCTTTGGCTTGGTAAGACTACTCTTGTTGTACTCATCATCTTCATATAGTGAAGATTGATTGTTGTTCCGTGGACGTAGGCATAAATAGCCAAACCACGTAAATTATTGGTGTCCATTTTCTACTTTACATTGTGCATTCTCTATCTTGTAGTTCTGACATTCCTAACAAGTGGTATCAAAGCCTGGTTGGCTCGTACTACGAGATGGAAGAAAGTGGCACTATGATCAAACTCACCAACTCCAATTGGGTAACATGGAAGCCAAGGATGGAAGACATTTTCTATTACAAGGATCTACACGAGGCAATTGAAGGAGTTGCCGCTAAGCCCTAAAGCATGTCCGATGTTGAGTGAAAGAAGATGAATCGCAAGGCAATTGGCACAATTAGACAATGGGTGGATGATAGTGTTTTTCACCATGCGTCTAATGAAACCAATGCCCGCGAGTTTTGGACGAAGCTTGAGTCCTTGTTCGAGAAGAAGACCCCAGCCAAGAAAGTCTTCTTGATCAAATAGCTCATCAATGTGAAATACAAGGATGGTTTAAGTGTAGCAGAACACTTGAGCAATTTCCAGAATATCATCAACCAATTGGTTACTATGAAAATGATGATCAAGGATGAGCTGCAAGCGCTCTTGTTACTTGGATCCTTGCCAGACAGTTGGGAAACCTTTGTGTTGAGTGTAAGTAACTCTGCTCCTAATGGTGTTCTTACCCTTGATAATGTTAAGAAGCATGCTCAATGAAGAAACAAGGAGAAATACTTTTGGCACAGATAGCAGCCAAGTATTTATCACAGAGAACCGCAGAAGAAGAAAGAGTAGAGGGCTTAGAGGTCATGGCAGAAGTCCTAGCCGATCCAAGTCAAGGTTCAGGGGTGCATGCCACCATTGTGGTAAAGAAGACCATATGAAGAAAAATTGTCGAGTTTGGAAGAGAGAGCAGAGGGAAGGAAGCAATCAGAAGAAATATGATACTGGCAATACCACCGCAGTCCTATGTGGTGATGTACCAGAAATATTGTATGTTGGCAAATGTCTGCATATGGGTGATTTTGACAGAGATATTGAATGGATATTTGACAATGGAGCTTCCTTCCATGCTACATCCAGATGGGAGTTCTTCAACATATACAAAGAAGGTGACTTTGGCATAGTGAAGATAGGGAATGAAAGCTATTCCAAAATTCTTGGAATTGGTGATATTTGCTTAAGAACTAATCTCGGCTGTCAGTTTATGTTAAAAGATGTGAGACATATTCCTGATATACGTCTCAATCTAATATCCATCGGTACCCTTGATCGACAAAGTTATTATCACTATATTGGCAAAGGAAAATTGAAGCTCACTAAAGGCTTAATGGTGGTAGCAAGAGCACGACTTTGTTCTACGTTGTACCGGTCAAATGCCAAAGTTTTGAAATGTGAGTTGAATGCTGTGGAAGACTTATCTCTAGACTTGTGGCATAAGAGGCTAGGCCACATGAGCAAGAAAGGCCTACAAGTTATGGCAAAGAAGTCTTACATTTCCTTTGCCAAATGTACGTTGTTTAACTCATGTGAGCATTGTTTATTCGGTAAACAAAGAAGAGCTAGCTTTTCTGTTCCATCTACAAAGAAAGGAAATTTGTTAGATCTTGTTTATTCAGATGTGTGTGGTCCCGTGGAAGTCGAGTCACTTGGAAGAAATAAATATTTTGTTACTTATATTGATGATGCTTCACGAAGGGTCTGGGTGTTTTTATTGAAATCCAAAGACCAGGTGTTTCAGACATTCCAAGAGTTCCATGTCATGGTGGAGAGGGAAAGTGGGAAACCCTTCAAGTGCCTTCGTAGCGACAATGGCGGCGAGTACACATATCACCAGTTTAGAGAGTATTGTGTGAAACATGGCATACGTCATGAGAAGACAGTTCCTGGAACTCCACAACATAACGGTGTTGCTGAAATAATGAATCGAACCATCATGGAGAAAGTCAGGTGTATGCTAAGGACTGCGAAGTTATTTAAGCAGTTCTAGGGTGAAGCTGTAAGGACAACCTGTTATTTAATCAACTGATCTCCATCAGTATTGTTGGGTCTCGATGTCCCAGAGAGAGTATGGACTGGTAATGATATGTCTTACTCTCATCTGAAGGTGTTTAGTTGCAAAACTTTTGTGCATGTGCCCAAAGAGCAGAAATCGAAGTTAGACTACAAAGCTACACCATGCATCTTTTTTGGTTATGGCGGTGAAGATTTTGGCTATAGATTATGGGACTCATACTAGAAGAAGTTTATCAGAAGCAGAGATGTGATCTTTTATGAAGATCAAACAATTGGGGAATCAGATAAAAAGGCACAACCAGATGGCACAGTCAGAGGAGTTGATCCATTAACTTCAGTTGAAGAAAGTCACGGTGACATCCCTGAAGCAGCTGCCAATGAAGTGCCTGCAGAACCAGATAATGCTTATCAGGGGAAGCCTGATCAAGATGTGTCAGTCCATTAGATTGCTGATCAGGGGGAGCCTAGTCAAGAGCAGAATCAAGGAGAACAAGATCATGGGAAACCTTCAGCCCCGCAAGAGAATGAAGACCAGGTCAGAAGATCCAGTAGAAGTCGAAGACCGTCTACTAAGTATTCTTTATCAGAGTATGTCATGTTGACTAATTATGGAGAGCCCAAAACTTATGAGGAGGCCAGAGCTCATAATGACAGTAACAAATGGATGAAAGCAATGGAGTCAAAGATGGATTTCTTATTAAAGAATGATACCTATGAGCTGGTGGAGCTTCCAAAGGGTAGAAAAGCATTGAAAAACAAGTGGGTGTTCAAATTGAAAAGAGACGACAACATGACAAGGTATAACGCTCGTTTGGTTGCCAAAGGTTTCGGTCAAAAGAAAGAAGCTGACTTTGATGAGATTTTCTCACCGATGGTGAAGATGACTTCCATTCGAGTTATCATTGGTATGGTAGCAAGCATGGATCTTGAGCTTGAGCAGTTAGACGTTAAAATTACATTTCTCTACGACAATTTAGAAGATGAGATATACATGGAGCAACCTAAAGGCTTTGAAGTCAAAGGTAAAGAAAATTTGGTGTGCAAGTTGAAGAAAAGCTTATATGGTCTTAAGCAGGCTCCGAGACAATGGAATAAGAAGTTTAACTCATTCATGGTGAGTAACGGGTACAAGATAACTCATGCCGACTCTTGTGTCTATATCAAACAATTTTATGGAGGTAAATTCATCATTTTATTGCTTTATGTTGATGACATGTTGATTGTAGGTCAAGATGATTCTGTGATTAAAAAGCTCAAAAAAGAGTTATCTAAGTCCTTTGACATGAAGGACTTAGGGCAAGTCAAGCAGATTTTGGGCATGGAGATAATTCGTGACAGAAAATCCAAAAAGTTGTGGTTGTCACAAGAAAAGTATGTTGAACGGGTACTTGTTTACTTTTGCAGGTGGAGCCGTGTCATGGCAATCCAAGTTGCAAAAGTGTGTTGCTTTGTCCACAACCGAGGCTGAATACATAGCCGCTACAGAAGCATGTAAGGAGTTGTTGTGGTTGAAGCAGTTTCTCCAAGAGTTGGGGTTGAAGCAAAGTGATTATGGCTTTTATTGTGATAGTCAGAGTGCTCTGGATTTGAGCAAGAACACTGCATATCATTCACACACCAAGCACATTGATATTCGTTATCATTGGATTAGAGATGCTATTGAGAACAAGTTGTTACAGCTGAAGCATATTCATACCGATAATAATTCTTCAGACATGCTGACAAAGGTAGTCATAAAATCACAGTTGGAATTCTGCATTAAGGCCGTTGGGATGGACTCCAGGTAACTTGGAGTCATGATCGGAATTCCTCCCTCATGGACTGGAGGGGGAGATTGTTGGTATATGGTCCAGCCTATGATGAATGTTCTAGATTATTCTAGTAAGCAAGTGAGGTGGCTGGAGCATGCTAGACAATTCTAGCATGTTATTAAGTTGGTGGAAAAAGCTAGAGAGTACTAGCTTCCTTGTGTCACGGGCCGCATACTAAAAACAAAGAAATCGCCCAAGACATCATATATCTAAAGCCCATAAAGCCTTGTCTTTATGGAAGCTTCTGGAACATCCCGGAAAAATCAAGAACATGGCGGAGCGTTTAAGATAATCTAGGGCATTCCGGAACATTCCACACAAGTGTACATATTTAAGCCTCACCTAGAACAATCTAGATTAGGCAAGTTGTATCTAGAACTATGCTAGATATTTTTGGATGTAAGTAGGGAATTCTAGAACCCTCAATTGAGGAGGTGGCTTAGGCCTATAAATAGGAGGCAAGGCCATTTGGCCAAAGCATCCAAGAGTGTAAGCAATTGTAAAGTTCTCTTAAGCTTCAATACAAAGCTTTCTTTCTCCCATCTTCTAAGTGATCTTAGCATTCTCCAAGCTATCTTAGCTTTCTTAGTGATTCGATCCGGGGAAGCGAGGCTTCGAAGGCTTACTTAGCTTGTTCATCGAGGCATTCAAGTCTAAGTGCCGCACGGGCGGAAGGCTTAAAGAGTCATCCCGTGACAGCTGGTATCAGAGCCAAGCTCATGAATCACTTGAAGGAAAGTAAGATATGGCAAGTGGAGAAATGGTGTCCGGAGTCTCCGATCTAAGGGAGCGTACTGCCGAGGTCCAAGACGTTGCCAAGAGCAAGCCAAAGCTAAAGGACTTGCAAGCATCGATGGAGACCATGGAAGAGCGACTCGAGAAGGTGGAACGAACCATACTCGAGTTCGATACTCGACTCGATGAGGACGTTGTCAACAAAGAGGAAATCCAAACCATGGTGGACAATGGTAAGGATGAACTGCGTGGCTTGGTGGAAGGGCTACGAGATGAACTCTTTGGCGCTCTCAACACCATGGCAGACAAGATGCGGAAGGAAGTCCAGGTTCACCTTGACAACATAGAGGCAAGGTTTGTGGCGCTTCAAGAAGAGATAAAGGACATAAGGGAACTTAAAGGAGATGTGGTGTTTTGTAAAGAAGCGGTCGTGAAGCAATTCGTGCAAGGGCCAAGGGAAATCAAGGCGTTGGACTCCAAGGTAATCGACTCCTTTAAACCCAAATCCTATAGTGGGAAGAGGGAAGCGAAGGAGCTCGACACATTCATGTGGAACGTGGAGCGATACTTCAAGTACTTGAAGCTTGAAAATGACGAGTCCAAGATCTCAACGGCAACCATGTTCTTAGCTGACAATGCCTTTATGTGGTGGCGTCGCCGGAGCATGGAGATTGAGCAAGGAATGTTCTCCCTCACCACTTGGGATGAATTTAAGAAAGATCTTATGTTGCACTTCTATCCCCAAAATGCCAAGTACGAAGCCAAGGAGAAACTAAGGTGGCTCAAGCAAACGGGGAACGTCAAAGACTATGTCAACGCCTTCGTGAGCTTGTTATTCGAGGTGCCTAACATGTTAGAGGAAGACAAGCTCATGTACTTCATGAGTGGACTGCAAAATTGGGCAAAACTCGAACTACAAAGGAGACACGTGCAAACATTGTCTGATGCCATTGCCGCCGCCGAATCCTTGATTGAGTTTAAATCAAGCCACCAAGGTGATTCCAAGTCCACGGGGAAGATGAGTAACCAAGAGAGAAGTGGGGGAGAACATAAGCCGAAGGACAAGGCCGAGACAAGCAAATCGAAGGAGAAGAAAGTCGATGAGCATGACAAAAGCAAGGGTAAGTCTTGGCAACCCAATTGTTACCTATGCGACGGCCCTCACATGATGCGAGATTGCCCACAAAAGAAGGCCCTTAAGGCCATGGCTTTCAAAGAGGACAAGACCGAGGAGAGTAACGATGCAAGGATGGGATGCATCCGTCTACTGAATGCCATCCAAACAACCCTCCCACAACCTAAGGCTCAAGTTGAGGGAGGATCATTGTTCGTCGACGTCAAGACTGGTGACAAGACGACGCGTGTGTTGGTGGATACGGGAGCAAACCACAACTTCATGACGTCGGAGGAAGCCATAAGGCTTGGCCTCCGAGTCACGAAAGAGCCTGGAAGCGTGAAGACGGTAAATTCCCCTGCCACCCCCATTGTTGGAATTACGCGCGATGTACAAGTAGACATTGGCGCATGGAAGGGAAAGATCGACTTCACCGTAGTCAAGATGGACGACTATGGCCTAGTCATTGGGTTAGAGTTCATGGACAATGTACGAGCCTTTCCCATTCCCTTCTACAATATCTTCTGTATCCTAGCCGACGGAAGACAACCGTGCCTGGTGTCATTGGAAAGGCAAGCCAAGAAGTGTACCCAGCACTTGTCGGCAATTCAATTTGCCAAGTCTTAGAAGAAAGGCGAGGCCACATTTCTTGCAACCCTAATGTTGAATGAAAGGGAGGAGAAGCACGGGCCTTTGCCGAAACAAGTGGAAGCAGTCCTTGTGGAGTTTGCGGACGTGATGCCTAAGGAACTGCCAAAGAAGTTGCCACCAAGGAGAGAGGTCGACCATGTGATCGAGTTGGAGCCTGGTACTAAGCCTCCCTCCAAATCACCTTATAGGATGTCGCCACCCGAGTTGGAGGAATTGAGGAAACAACTCAACGAGCTACTTGATGCTGGCTTCATCCAACCATCCAAGTCCCCATATGGTGCACCCGTCTTGTTCCAACGTAAGAAGGAAGGTAGCCTAAGGTTGTGTATTGATTATAGAGCATTGAACAAGATTACCATCAAGAACAAGTACCCACTTCCATTGATCGCTGACTTATTCGATCAACTTGGTGAAGCAAGGTACTTCACAAAGTTGGATCTTCGCTCGGGATACTACCAAGTGAGGATAGCCCCTGGAGACGAATCGAAGACGGCGATGGTGACCAGATATGGATCGTTCGAGTATAAAGTCATGCCATTTGGTCTGACCAATGCCCCCGCAACATTCTGCACATTGATGAACAAGGGCAAGATCAAGGCCATTCAAGAGTGGGAACCGCCGACCAAGGTACCAACACTACGATCCTTTCTAGGGCTAGCCAACTACTATCGGAGATTCATAAAAGGGTATTCAGCCATAGCAGCACCTTTAACGGACCTTCTTAAGAAGAACAAGGCATGGGAATGGACGGACCGGTGTCAGGAGGCCTTTGAGAGGTTGAAGAAGGCCCTAATGGAGGAGCCTGTACTAAGGTTGCCCGACCTTAGCAAGCCATTCGAGTTGCACACTGATGCTTTCGAATTTGCCATAGGAGGAGTGTTGATGCAAGAGGGACATCCGATAGCCTATGAAAGTCGCAAGCTAAACAATGCCGAGAAGAGGTACACGACCCATGAAAAGGAGATGACCGCCATCGTCCATTGCCTTAGAGTTTGGAGGCATTACTTGCTTGGTACCCCATTCATCATCAAGACGGACAACGTTGCCACTAGCTACTTTCAAACCCAACAAAAGCTCACACCTAAGCAAGCAAGGTGGCAAGAATTCTTAGCAGAGTTTGATTACAAGCTAGAGTACAAGCAAGGAAAGGAGAACGTGGTGGCCGATGCTCTAAGTAGACGAGTAGAGTTAATGGCTACGGTACTCAAGCCACAGAGCCATCTCTTGGGCCGTGTCCGAGAAGGTTTATCACATGACGTCCAAGCCAAGAACATTGTGGAGTTTGTCAAGGATGGGAAGACAAGAAGGTTTTGGCTTGAGGACGGCTTGCTATACACCAAGGGCAAGCGGATCTACGTCCCAAAGTGGGGAAACTTAAGGAAAGAAATCCTTAAGGAGTGCCATGACTCAATGTGGGCAGGACATCCTGGCACTCACCGCACGTTGGCTTTAGTGAGCGATGCTTATTATTGGCCACAAATGCGGGATGACGTAGATTCATATGTGAAGACTTGTCTTGTGTGCCAACAAGACAAAGTGGAACAAAGGCAACCGGGAGGACTGTTGGAACCACTTCCCACCCCATCAAGACCATGGGAGTGTTTAACCATGGATTTCATCACACATTTACCCAAGTCTGATGGATGTGGATCTATCTTCGTCGTGGTCGATAGATTCATCGAGTATGCCACTTTCATACCCGCACCTGTGAAATGCACAGCCGAAGTAGCTGCACGCTTGTTTCTAAAGCACGTGGTGAAGTATTGGGGTGTTCCGAGGAGCATAGTCAGTGATCGAGATGCTCGCTTCACGGGTAGATTTTGGAAGGAGCTCTTCAAGTTACTTGGCTCAAAATTAAACTTCTCCACAGCTTTTCATCCCCAAACTGATAGACAAACGGAGCGGGTTAATGCATTGTTGGAGACTTACTTGCGGCACTATGTCAGTGCCAATCAACGAGATTGGGCTAAGATACTTGATGTTGCCCAATTCTTTTATAATTTGCAACGTTCGGAGTCGACGGGGAAAAGTCCGTTCGAGTTGGCTATAGGACAACAACCCTTGACCCCGAACACGGTCGTGACTGGCTACACGGGGAGTAGTCCAGCCGCTTTCAAAACCGCTAAGGAGTGGCAATTAGCTCACGAACTTGCTCGAGCTCAGTTGGAGAAGGCTTCGAAGAAGATGAAGAAATGGGCGGATCGTAAGCAAAGGAATGTGGAGTTCAAAACTGGCAACCAAGTCTTTGTGAAGCTCAATGCGTCTTAACACAAGAGTACTCGTGGCTTGCACAAGAGCTTGTTGCGGAAATATGAGAGACCATTCCCTATCATCAAGAAGGTTGGCAAAGCCGCTTATGTTGTGGAACTCCCACCTCGCCTCAAGTTTCACCCAGTGTTCCATGTGAGCAACTTGAAGCCTTATCATGCAGACAATGAGGAACCAAGCTTAGGTGAGTCTCATCGAGCACCCTCTTTGATGGTGGAGGCATTTGACAAAGAAGCGGAGAGCATTGAAGCCAAGCGTGTCGTGGTGCGGCCAAGACAACCAAAGCACGTGGAGTACTTTGTCAAATGGAAGGGGCTACCATACTCCGAAGCAACATGGGAGAAGGAGACGTCCTTATGGCAATATAAGGACTTGATTGAGACATTCGAGAGGCAAGAGTCGACGAGGACATCGACGGCTTAAGTGGGGGAGGATGTCACGGGCCGCATACTAAAAACAAAGAAATCGCCCAAGACATCATATATCTAAGCCCATAAAGCCTTGTCTTTATGGAAGCTTCTGGAACATCCCGGAAAAATCAAGAACATGGCGGAGCGTTCAAGATAATCTAGGGCATTCCGGAACATTCCACACAAGTGTACATATTTAAGCCTCACCTAGAACAATCTAGATTAGGCAAGTTGTATCTAGAACTATGCTAGATATTTTTGGATGTAAGTAGGGCATTCTAGAACCCTCCATTGAGGAGGTGGCTTAGGCCTATAAATAGGAGGCAAGGCCATTTGGCCAAAGCATCCAAGAGTGTAAGCAATTGTAAAGTTCTCTTAAGCTTCAATACAAAGCTTTCTTTCTCCCATCTTCTAAGTGATCTTAGCATTCTCCAAGCTATCTTAGCTTTCTTAGTGATTCGATCCGGGGAAGCGAGGCTTCGAAGGCTTCGAAGGCTTACTAAGCTTGTTCATCGAGGCATTCAAGTCTAAGTGCCGCACGGGCGGAAGGCTTAAAGAGTCATCCCGTGACACTTGGTTGTTATTAAGTTGTGTTCCTTGTATCAGTAACATTGTAGCTAGGAGGCAAAAAACCATATTACAATCTACATGTAGCCTTGTTTTTATTCATTTCTCGACATAAATTCATGAGTGGTGTTATTCACACACCCATTTTTATCTTCTACACACTCCTCTTAATTTCTGGCCATGATCAAATGAATTGAAAAATGTCAAAGAAAGGAAATTAACAAAGAGTGTGGAAAGTAAAAATGGATGTGTGGTAGCACCACCCAAATTCATATGCGGGTTGTATAGGAAAAAGGATTTCCCTTGAACGCTGTTGAATTTCTGGATTGGAAATCTACTGAACCTAAAAATTGTTTAATCCATAGCTTTTGACATTTTGTATGTCGAAATTGCATTGCCTTGCCTTGCCCGAAGCTGTGACAAACATGTATGGAGAAGAATGTTTGTCTTTCCCAATCTATCTCAAACAAAGAAAACAGGGTATTGAGATTGTAGATCTTAACACTTGTATTTTAAGTTCATATTAATGGGTTTTTAGATTGAGTAAAGTATGAATTAATTGCTTGGATTGATTATGTAATATTTGGCGTTGAGAGAGAGTGAAATTTTTGAGTTTGAAAACAAAAAATTTATATCTAATTGAAAAAAAAAAAGAAAAGGAAAATCTTCTAGTTAGGTTAAGGCAGTTGAAGCTAAACCATTTTACGAATATTCGGTCGGGAACTACCGAATTGTTTTTCGTTTGGCTCTGATTTGCCGAACAGTTTGCAAAACCAAAATTTCTCAAAACATAAAATTACAAGTAAATTCTGAAAAACATTTTGCCATGCCTCTTCTAGATCTCCCCAGACTATGTCTTCTTTCATTCTTTAAAAAAATGTGCCAGTGCGTCAATAAACGTGAAGAAGGTGGAGTTGGGTTTATGGAGGTTTGGAGGGAGTGAGCCGTGACTGTTTAGACTATGAGTGAGCATGGGTTGGGCTGGACCCAAAATTGGAGGGACTAAGCCGAATCTGTTTGTAAATGAAATGGAGCGGAGAAGGGTGGATCCTAAT
This sequence comes from Crataegus laevigata, assembly GCA_963580275.1. Taxonomy (NCBI): domain Eukaryota; kingdom Viridiplantae; phylum Streptophyta; class Magnoliopsida; order Rosales; family Rosaceae; genus Crataegus; species Crataegus laevigata. Next base: position 36,653,823 of record OY756938.1, on the reverse strand, counting down.
TTTAAAAAACAGAATCGGACATAACCCGGCCCATTTCAAATGGCCGATTTCTACGAGTCCAAGGATCCTTTTTTAAATCTTACAGTTTTTTTTTTTTTTGATAGATCACATAATTGCAGTTTAACAAACAAACAGAGACCACGGGCTGCACACAGCAATAGCAAAAGAGAGAGGAAGCAGCGGCGACTAAAGGCGAGGAGAAAACTGGAGGAAGAATACGAGGTTTATTAGCTTAAGCATGACATCATCGTTCTGCGGGGAGACAAATAGATGGACTTTATTGAAAACCAAGGTATAGATGGGCTTTTTATAAGGTTCAGCGGATCCAATAACATTATACATTTTTTTTTAAATTTTTTATTAATTGGAACAGAATTAAGTTTGCAAGAGAGAACACGCACGAATTTTCCCGTTCTTCTTCTGCCTCTGCCTTCTTGATTTTGATCTTCTTCATTTCTAACATCATCAGCTATTCAGCCACCAATCACTAGGTGTGGGCAAAAAAACCGTAGAACGGCAAAACCGAATTGAACCACAAAAAACTAAACCGTAAAAAACCGTGTTGACAAAAAATGTTTAACCGAGGTTCAAGAATATTCTCCGATTTTCAAGCTTATTCTACGATCTGCATCTCCGATTTTTCAAGCTTATTCTACGATCTGCATCGCTGATTCTTCGAGCTTGATTCCGCAATCTACCGCAACCGTAATCGCCATTGGAAGCTAGGTATGCTAAAATTTTAATAAATTAATTTTCAGTTTTGGTTAGGGTTCTTGGCGAACCAGTTTCGGTAATCTAGCTTTGAGTTCTGATGAAGAATCTTGGTTTTGTGGCGTTTAATTGCATGGCTGAGGTCAATTTCGCAATTGCAAATTCAATTTTAAAGCGCAAGTCCAATTACAGTCTGAATCACAATTGGAGTCATCATTCAAGTAAGCTCAGATCAGAAAATTGCTTTTCTCTCTTTTCCTCTGTAAATGTAAGATGAACTAGTATTGACATAACTTGAAGTTTTTTTCAATAAACTTTTCCTGATTTAATTTGTATGTTTATAGCTGTAAAAAGTTGACTGTGTGTGCACATCGGAAATGTGTAAACATATGTGTACGTATGTATTTTTCTTAATGCACTACTGCGTAATGTGCATGTAATTATGTATAGTGCACCGTCTCAGCTGACGGCGTAATGTGCATGTAGGATCTTAGAACTAGGGATGGGCAAATACCCATTGGTTATGGGTAACCGCGGTTACCCATCCATTTAAATTAAACGGTTACGGTTATGGATAACCGTTTAGATAAATAAACGGTTATGGGTATAACCGTTTACCCGCAAAATTTAAATGGGCGGTTATGGGTATTAACCGCGGTTATAAACGGGTAACCGTTTACCTATTTATTTTATATATGTAAAATTAATACAAACCATTTTCCTTATCGGACAAAACTTAGATCAATGCTATTGACTATAGTGCATGGTTTATATAGCTAATTATAATATAATGTAGCTCATTATATATATTATGTTAATACTTTACATTATGGATTAAATAACCCAAAATATTGTTTTCTAAACAGTTTTCGTAACCCAAGAATACTTAGCAAATATTATATTACCTTTATTGGTAATAGTTAGAAATATCTTCAGTAAACTATTATTTTAATTATTAGAATGGTATAAGGACTTAAAAAATTAAAATACGGAAATGTATGATGAATGTACCTATAACGGTGTTTAATTGTAAAAAAAAAAAAAGAGTAAATGACAAAAAACTACCTCAAGTATTGGTGTCACGACACTTTCATACCTCATCTTTTAAAGTTGATAATGTCATACCTCATCTTATGAATTTGTGCCAATGTCATACCTTCCGTTAATTGGCCGTGAATTTTTAAGTTAAATACTGACGTGGCTTGTTCGGGGCCCATTTTTATTAAAAAATTAAAAAATTATTATTTAAAAAAAAGTAAATTTAAAAATTAAAAAAAAAAAAAAAAAAACCCTTAGATCAGTTCGGTCCTCCCCCCTCTCTCTCCCCATCTTCCTGCAACCCAGAAAGAAAAAGAAAAAGGAAGAAGAAGGAGGAAGAGAGGAAGAAGAAGAAGAAAGAAAAGAAAAAAAGAAGAGGAAACACCCAGTTCGTCCGCCCCACTCCACCCCACCCCCTACCCCCACCCACCCAACCTGCAGCAGAAGAGAGATAAGGAAAAAAAAAAGAGAAAGGAACACCCTGTTCGTCCGCCGCCCCCTCCTCTTCTCCCCCATTGCATCTTCTCCCCTTCTCACCTCATCTTCTTCCCCCTTCTACAACTGAGAAAAAAGAACAAAAAAAAAAAAAGAAGAGGAAACACCCATTTCTTCCGCCCCACTCCACCCCCCACCCCCACCCACCCAACCTGCAGTAGTAGAAGAAGAAGAAGAAGAAGAAGAAGAAGAAGAAGAAGAAGAAGAAGAAGAAGAAGAAGAAGAGAAAGAAGAAAAAAAAAAGGAACACCCAGTTCGTACGCCGCCCCCCCTCTTCTCCCTCATTTCATCTTCTCCCCTTCTCACCTCCTCTTCTTCCCCCTTCTACAACCAAGAAAAAAGAACCAAAAAAAAAAAAAAATAACACCCAGATCCCCGATTCTGAGGGTGGAAAACTGGGCGCGGAGAAATGGGGGGAATGGGTGTGGAGGGAAGAGTGTGGGTGCGGGGAGAAGAAGAGGTGGGAAGGGGGGAAGACAAAATGCATTTGTTTTTTTTTTTTTTTGTTCTTCTGTTTTCTGGGTTTCTGGGAAGAGGAAGAAGAAATGGGGGAGAAGAGAGAGAAGAAAGAAAGGGTAGGGTGGGGGGGGGGAACGGGACGAATTGAGTTTTTTTTATTTTTTATATAACTTTTTATTCTTATTTTAATATTTAACAATATTATATGATTTTTTTTAGTTTTTAATAATTTTTTAATAAGAAGTGGGTCCCAGATCAAGCCACGTTAGCTATTTAACTGAAAAATTCACGTCAAACTAACGGAAGGTATAACATTGGCACAAATTCGTAAGATGATGTATGACATTGTCAACGTTAAAAAATGAGGTATGAAAGTGCGGTTATGGATATGGTTAACCGTTTATAAATGGTTATGGGTATGGGTATAACTGTTTAGGCAATTACCCAACGGGTAAACGGTTATGCGGATATGAGCATAAACGGTTATGAATAAATAACTGCAGTTACTCGCCCGTCATAACCGTTGCCCATCCCTACTTAGAACAGTCATAGTTGTTTTGGTACTACTGGCTGAGAGATAGGAAGACAACAACATCCTCTGCAAATTGAACATGTTCGAATCTGCTCGTTCTATGCTTTGTCTATTAAATCTCGTTAAGCTATGCCACGGATTTGATATTTTCTTGTGTTGTTATAACCTCAAATCTATGGTGGGTGTTTGTGTTTTCTGTTTCTTCTGTCCGATTTGCAATTTCATTTCTTTCCTGCGAGTATGAACCAGTTGTGATTGGGTCGAAAGGTAATGTTTTCTTCTTGATTGAATGAAGTAATATTCAATTTTCTGTTTGTGTTATTAATGATTTGAGTTTTCTGTTTTGGATGAGAGAATTGTTGTCATCCCCTAGGAGACACCTTATGGTTAGAACTTAGGAATTTTCTCCCTTTCGGTTTCAAGTGTGGTAGTGCTGTTTTTCAGTAGGCCAAAGGATGGGGGAAAAACCTCAGATTTCTCAAAGCATCCCTATGGTTATAATCATAAAATCAATCTTGATTCTTTTGGGTGTAGCTTCGAAGCTTTGTTAATACTGTTTTGTATTTGATTAGTTGATGATGGAAGATGGACTGTATTGTATTTGATTAGTTGATATTTTCTTGTTCATGATCTCTATCCTTTGTGGTTGTTTAGTTCAATTTTCTTTGTATAAAAAGTTGAGAGATTATATAGTTGTAAATTATGATTGGTAATATGACATTGGATATTTGGAGTAAAATTTGTGATTTTGGTTGAATTAGTGTTGCTGAAGAGATGTGATTGTATAACGATTTAAAAACTGTTATAGATGCTTCCTATATGTTGTCAAAGGCTATGGATTGTATAAAAATACTATAAATATGAAATACTTTTAATTGCATTTATTGAATGCTATAAAAAGTAGTTTATGGTGTAGTGTTTTCTTGAAAATCAAGGAATAATCAAAGCTTAACTTTTCTTCTTTAAACCACAAAAGATTTCCAAATCCCATTCTTTTTGGGAAACATCAACAGCACGGCCATCTGTAGTCCTCAAGCAAAACATTGAATAAAAACAAGAAATTAACTAAAATAAAAAGCAAAAATCTAGGCTCACTTTTGCTGGCGAAACATTTACACTGAGCATGTGCAACAAGCCTTTAAACCCCTAGGTGTCCTTAGTAGGAGGAGTTGTGTCTCCTGAGGGTTTACCAGTTACGCTACCCCTAAACGCTTTATGTGAACATTTCAATTTCACCACCTCTGATTTACGTGAACATGCCTTCTGTGAGGACCAATTCTTTCTTCAAGCTGAGGAAATATCTTGACAAGGATTTTATACATAGCCCTGTAATACCATTTACTCCATCTCTTGCACAACACAAGTGACCCAACGGCAACCGCAAAGCCAAAAGCAAATCCAATTTCGACACTGATAAGATCCCAGTCAATCTCATATCTAGAATTTGGATGGTTTCCATTTGCTTGTGGTGGTGACAATCTTGCCTTCTTATCCATCGTCAGCGGAGGTCCCCATAATCCTTTGTTACCCATAAATGGTTCTTTTGGAAATCTTGAAATTTGTGTACCAGCTGGGATCTTGCCGACAAGTTGATTATTTGAGAGATCCAAGAATTCAAGGAAAGTAAGCTTTGCCAACTGCGGTGGAATTGGCCTGCTCAACTTGTTCTGTGAGAGGTCTAACGACTCGAGTTGATGCATGTTGCCAAATGACGATGGGATTTTGCCTGTGAAAGAATTACCAGACAAGTTAAGGAAATGTAGTGATTTAAACTCTCCCATTTCCATAGGTATTGGTCCACTTAGATTGTTGAATGAGAAATCAACCGAGGTCAAGGTAGTTAGAATCTTAATCATATCCATCCTTAAACCTTTTCCGATAATTGTTATACCATCCCGAATAGAAACATCAGTTAGTACGTGCGGCAGACGACTTGAATGTTCTACTAGTTTGGCCTCGGTCAGGGACTCATCTTCATTAGCCCTCATTGCCAGCCATGTTGTCAAAAACCTTCTCGGTATTTCACCACTCAAATTGTTGTGAGCTAGGTCTATGATTTGAAGCATTGGCCAGGTGCCATTGGTTTTGGGACATGCAATGCCTCCATAAAATTTGTTGGACCGCAAAACAAGGACACGCAATGTGGCCATCTTCTTCAACAAACAAGGAAAGGCATCTTTCATCTGATTGTTTCCAAGGTTTAAAAACTGTAATTATGTGCAGTTGGCTAGAGATTTTGGAAACTCACCTTTAATCCGATTTTCCCCAAGGTCTAAAGTGTCCAATCCACATGATTCTGAAAACTCAAAATTTGAAATAGTTCCAGTGAGGTTGTTTCTCCTCAAATTAATTACTTCCAGATCCTTTGTAACCAAGCATCTAGGAACCCTGCCACTCAAGGAATTATTGGAAAGATCAAGAAAATAAAGATCTCCATTGCATATTGATGCTCGAATGATGCCACGCAAGTTATTGTTTGAAAGAGATAAGAACTCCAGATTAATGAAATTGCCCATGTCAGCTGGAATACTACAGCAGAAGTGATTGCTGGAGTAATCTAGATAAACGGCATTTGGTAAGGTATAAGGGATTTCTCCTTGGAGTTGGTTTGAATGAAGGTCAAGAACGCTGACAGTAGAAGTATTGAAAGGAGCTCCTAGAGTTACCAGGGAGTTACAAGAAAGATTTAGGGAATAAAGATCTTTGAAACTCCAAATCCAATGGGGTATCTCACCTTGAATATAATTTTTCGAAAGATCCAACTCAGATAATTTGGATTGGTTTCTCAGGAAACCTGGTATTTCTCTCAACTTGGTAGAAGCCAAATTCAGTGATTCAATTTGAGGAAATGAGGAGTATGAGGAATTGGTACCATTACACAGAATCAGCAAGCTATTGTCCGAAAGATCAATGCCGCTCAGATTTTTCAGATGCTGAGGACCGTTGAAAGGAAAGGCACTGAAATTGTTTGAAGAAAGAGAGAGAAACCGAAGCCCTCGAAAATTAAAGATGGACACAGGAATTGGACCTTCCAAATTATTAAAACTCAAATAAAAAATTATAATGAATTTGATTGTATTTTGAGGAAAACCATCCCGACGGAACCATGGGTGCCGTGAGGACCCTTGGCCGAGATCCACCAAACTTGAAACGTTTTCATTCAATTGACACTACCAATAGACTCTCTATGAACCTAGAAACAAAGCCCAATCAACCTTGGAGACGTTGGAGCTTGTATGGAATCGAATCAAGAACCACCCATTTTAGGGTGCCGACTGGTTTTCGTGAAATTAAGGCTTTTCTTGGCCAAATTGGCCTTGGTCACATGCGACGATGGTTCGTGACGCCTTGATATTTGGGCTAGAGAATTGTAGTGCGAACTTCAGGTGGTGGGTCTTCTCTTTTTATCGTATATATATTTATGTGATTAATAATTCCACAATGTTTTTAAATTGATTTATGCTTATTACCTACACCTAATTACTGTGAAAGCTTTGACGTACGAAGTTGAACTACGAATGGCTTGATCCCGTTTGAGAGTACAGTCTAACAAGACAGTTAGATGCAGCCATAAAACAATCTGAACGTAACATGGTACTTAATTTCTTTAAGGAAAGAAGTTATGATGGTTAACAGCGTAGAGATTAACCGTGATTTTATTCTGGTATTAATGAGCTTTGTATTGTTAAAATACAAATAGAGTAAAAACGTGTCAAAGTGTTGAATACTTCTCTCAGAGTGTGAGAGCTTTTCTTTCTTCTTGAGAGTCTTTCCCACCTTTAGTGTGTGTAGCTTCCAACCCATCGATTTCGTTGTCGTCGGCCCTCGCCGTGGCGAGGGGTGGTGGATGCTCTGGTCTATTTCTTTCTCCTCCCTCCCTTCATTCCTTTTGCTTCCTCTCTCCCCATGTATCTTTCCCGTTTTATCCAATTCGGTATTCCTTATGGGCGTCCATCTTCTTCGACCTTTTCCAATCCGGTCTACTGTCAGCTTTCAAGGCGTTTTGATGCGCTCCTTCGAGAAGGTGTGTAGAGTTCTGGTTACGTTGGCTCAGGTGTTTCCAACACCACCTCATTCTCTCTGTTTGCCTTTGTTGGCAGTGTTGTCCATGGTATTTCCATGGGCTTCTTTCATTTTCTGGCGGAGACTGGTGCGGCGATCATGGCTAGGAGAAAGGATGTCCCTTTGTTTCATCTCTACAGTGTTTCTTGGTGAGAGTTGTGGCGTCAATTTGGATCACTGGGTTTGGATGATCTGGAGTCACGGTTACGGCAATGGAAGCCAACTGGAATGTTCCAGAGCTCTGTATTAGATTTTGGCAGTGTTCTAAAAACGGCCCTAAGCAGCTGCCTAGGCGCTAAGCGCCTTGAAACCGATGCGTTTTTGTGCAAAACAGGTGAAAAAATCGGGTTGGCTCTAGACTGCGCCTAGGCGGGTTAGGCGGTGCTTTTTATTTTTATTTTTTATTTTTTATTTTTAAGTCTAAGTTCTAACACATGCCCTGCAACTCTCTCTTACTATAAATTTCGGGAGGCTAAAGATAAGTATCTTACATTACTAAATTTCCTTATTTTCCTCCTATTTTTCATTTTATGTTGTTTTAAATTGTGAACTTATTGTTCATGTGTCATTCTACAATACTCCTCACTATGGTTATATGACATATATGCTTAATGTGTTTTTAAATTTTGGAATTGTTGGATACTCTTTTTGCATTTTATCATTCTTTTATTATCTTATTCATGGATTTCATACAAGTATAATTTTTTTAAGTGTCAATAGGCACTTATTTACAAGATATACAAACAATTTACCTAAATCCGTCTAGGCCGCCTAGGCACCTAGGCGACAACCCGCCGCTCGTCTAGCGCCTAGCGTTTTTTAAAACCTTAGATTTTGGGCTTTGGGTTGAGCTTTTGTAAGGTAGTTCAGGTGGCCCTGTTTGTATTGTTAATATTTGTTTGTGGGCATGTGCCTTGTAATTATCTTTTTAATAAAACTTCTTCCTTTCTTCGGAAAAGATTTGTCCAAAAAAAAAAACAATATAGAGTAGATTTAAAAAAAAAATATGTAAAAGGGCAATAGTTAGAGAGAAAACATTTGCTAGGACAAGAGCGAAGCAGTTACCAAAAATTACACTAACACAAATTGATTGCAGAGGAAGTGATGAATATTATTATTATCAGTTGTTTTCTTCTCTCATAGTATCTTGATCACCAAAGAGGTGATCTATTTATAAGAGGTTTACAAAGAACGAAGACAACTTATCGTGATACAATACAACAAAGTATGCTCCATTTATTACTATTCAGATATGGCTATACAATCCCACTATTTACAACAATCACATTTATATAAGAAAGAAAAAATAAAGGCAATTAAAAAACAAAACTCCCGTCTTGGAATTCGATCACGGCTCTCAGTCTCTCACCCAGCTCTGAAATCGCAGACTCTTTGCGAGTCTTAGATTGCAGTTTCTATCGACATTTTTATAAGCTTGATTCCACATTCCACAATCTGCATCTCCGATTCTTCAAGCTTATTCTACGATCTGCATCTCCGATTTTTCAAGCTTATTCTACGACTTGCATCACCGATTCCTCCAGCTTGATTCCACAATCTACCGCAACCGTAATCGTCATTAGAAGCCAGGTATGCTAAAGTTTTGGTAAATTAATTTTCAGTTTTGGTTAGGGTTCTTGGCGAACCAGTTTCGGTAATCTAGCTTTGAGTTCTGATGAAGAATCTTGGTTTTGTGTCGTTCAATTGCATGGCTGAGGTCAATTTCGCAATCGCAGATTCAATTTTTAAAGCGCAAGTCCAACTACAGTCTGAATCGCAATTGCAGTCATCATTACAAGTAAGCTCAGATCAGAAAATCGCTTTTCTCTCTTTTCCTCTGTATATGTAAGATGAACTAGTATTGACATGGCTTGAAGTTTTCAATAAACATTTCCTGATTTAATTTGTATATCGGAAATGAGAAATCATGTATGTATATATGTATTTTCTTAATGCACTGCTGCGTAATGTGCATGTAATTATGTATGGTGCATTGTCTCAGCAGATGGCGTAATGTGCATGTAGGATCTTAGAACAGTCACATGGCTGTTTTGGTACTACTAGCTGAGAGATATCATTAGGAAGACAACAACATCCTCTGCAAACGAACATGTTCGAATCTGCTCCTCCTATGCTTTGTTTATTAAATCTCGTTAAGCTATGCCACAAATTTGATACTTTCTTGTGTTGTTATAAGCTCAAATCTATGGTGGGTGTTTGTGTTTTCTGTTTCTTCTCTCCGATTTGCAATTTCATTTCTTTCCTGCGAGTATGAACCAGTTGTGACTGGGTTATCTGATATTTCCTTCCTGTGAGTATGAACTAGTTGTGATTGGGTTATCTGTTTCTTTTGTCCGATGTTTATGCATGCAAGCATGTCTATCAAAATCATTTGTCACCAAGAAGGGTGATGTTTTCTTCTTGATGTTGAATGAAGTAATAGTCAGTTTTTTGTTTGTGTTATTAATGATTTGAGTGATCCAAATCCCATTATTTTTAGGAAACATGAACAGCACCGCCATCTTTAATTGGGCTAAACTTGAGTGATCCAATTCCTCTAAAGTTGCACCACTTCATGTTGAAGTGCTCCAGCCCATCACAGCTCACGGTCCACTCGGTGATTCGTTGTGTTTCTCCAATTTAAGACTCAAATTCCATGCTTTGTTCACAAATTATCTTTTCTACATAACTCGTATAAAACAAATTAAGTTCAGCAATTTAACATTAAATCATAGCTACTTTAAGAGATAAAAAGAAATACAAAATATGCAACCCAACTTATCTTTTGCTAGTCCTCAAACAAAACATTAAACAAAAACAAGAAATTAACTAAAACAAAAAGTAAAAATCTAAGCTCACTTTCGCTGGCGAAACAATTACACTGAGCATGTGCAACAAGCCTTTAAACCCCTAGGTGTCCCTAGTAGGAGGAGTTGTGTCTCTTGAGGGTTTACTAGTTACGCTACCGTGAACATTTCAACTTCACCACCTCTGATTTATGTGAACATGCCTTCTGTGAGGACCAATTCTTTCTTCAAGCTGAGGGAATATCTTAACAAGGATTTTATACATAGCCCTGTAATACCATTTACTCCATCTCTTTCACAACACAAGTGACCCAACGGCAATTGCAAAGCCAGACACAAATCCAATTTTGCCACTAATAAGATCCCAGTCAATATCATGTCTAGAAATTGGATGGTTTCCATTTGCTTGTGGTGGTGACAATCCTGCCTTGTTATCCATAGTCAGCGGAGGCCCGCATAATCCTTTGTTACCCCTAAATGATTCTTTTGGAAATGTTGAAATTTGAGTACCAGTTGGGATCTTGTCGACAAGTTGATTATTTGAAAGATTCAAGAATGCAAGGAAATTAAGGTTTGCCAATTGTGGTGGAATTTCCCTGCTCAATTTGTTTTGGGACATGCAATGACTCCATAAAATTTGTTGGATCAACAGGACCTGGAAGCCAGGTATGCTAAAATTTTGGTATATTAATATTCAGTTTTGGTTAGGGTTCTTGGCGAACCAGTTTAGGTAATCTAGCTTTGAGTTCTGATGAAGAATCTTGGTTTTATGGCGTTTAATTGCATGGCTGAGGTCATTTTCGCAATCGCAGATTCAATTTTAAAGCGCAAGTACAATTACAGTCTGAATCACAATTGGAGTCATCATTTCAAGTAAGCTCAGATCAGAAAATTGCTTTTCTCTCTTCTCCTCTGTAAATGTAAGATGAACTAGTATTAACATAACTTGAAGTTTTTTTCAATAAACTTTTCCTGATTTAATTTGTATGTTTATAGCTGTAAAAAGTTGACAGTGTGTGCACATCGGAAATGTGTAAACATATGTGTACGTATGTATTTTTCTTAATGCACTACTGCGTAATGTGCATGTAATTATGTATAGTGCACCGTCTCAGCAGACGGCGTAATGTGCATGTAGGATCTTAGAACAGTCATATAGCTGTTTTGATACTACTGGCTGAGAGATAGGAAGACAACAACATCCTCTGCAAATTGAACATGTTCGAATCTGCTCGTCCTATGCTTTGTCTATTAACTCTCGTTAAGCTATGCCACGGATTTGATATTTTCTTGTGTTGTTATAAGCTCAAATCTATGGTGGGTGTTTGTGTTTTCTGTTTCTTCTGTCCGATTTGCAATTTCATTTCTTTCCTGCGAGTATGAACCAGTTGTGATTGGGTCGAAAGGTAATGTTTTCTTCTTGATTGAATGAAGTAATATTCAATTTTTTGTTTGTGTTATTAATGATTTGAGTTTTCTGTTTTGGATGAGAGAATTGTTGTCATCCCCTAGGAGACACCTTATGGTTAGAACTTAGGAATTTTCTCCCTTTCGGTTTCAAGTGTGGTAGTGCTGTTTTTCAGTAGGCCAAAGGATGGGGGAAAAACCTCAGATTTCTCAAAGCATCCCTATGGTTATAATCATAAAATCAATCTTGATTCTTTTGGGTGTAGCTTTGAAGCTTTGTTAATACTGTTTTGTATTTGATTAGTTGATGATGGAAGATGGACTGTATTGTATTTGATTAGTTGATATTTTCTAGTTCATGATCTCTATCCTTTGTAGTTGTTTAGTTCAATTTTCTTTGTATAAAAAGTTGAGAGATTATATAGTTGTAAATTATGATTGGTAATATGAGATTGGATATTTGGAGTAAAATTTGTGATTTTGGTTGAATTTGTGTTGCTGAAGAGATATGTGATTGTATAACGATTTAAAAACAGTTATAGATGCTTCCTATATGTTGTCAAAGGCTATGGATTGTATAAAAATGCTATAAATATGAAATACTTTTAATTGCATTTATTGAATGCTATAAAAAGTAGTTTATGGTGTAGTGTTTTCTTGAAAATGAAGGAACAATCAAAGCTTAATTTTTCTTCTTTAAACCACAATAGATTTCCAAATCCCATTCTTTTTGGGAAACATCGACAGCACGGCCATCTTTAGTCCTCAAGCAAAACATTGAACAAAAACAAGAAATTAACTAAAACAAAAAGCAAAAATCTAGGCTCACTTTCGCTGGCGAAACGATTACACTGAGCATGTGCAACAAGCCTTTAAACCCCTAGGTGTCCCTAGTAGGAGGAGTTGTGTCTTCTGAGGGTTTACCAGTTACGCTACCCCCAAACGCTTTATGTGAACATTTCAACTTCACCACCTTTGATTTACGTGAACATGCCTTCTATGAGGACCAATTCTTTCTTCAAGCTGAGGAAATATCTTGACAAGGATTTTATACATAGCCCTGTAATACCATTTACTCCATCTCTTGCACAGCACAAGTGACCCAACGGCAACTGCAAAGCCAAAAGCAAATCCTATTTCGACACTGATAAGATCCCAGTCAATCTCATATCTAGAATTTGGATGGTTTCCATTTGCTTGTGGTGGTGACAATCCTGCCTTCTTATCCATCGTCAGCGGAGGCCCCCATAATCCCTTGTTACCCATAAATGATTCTTTTGGAAATGTTGAAATTTGTGTACCAGTTGGGATCTTGCCGACAAGTTGATTATTTGAGAGATCCAAGAATTCAAGGAAAGTAAGCTTTGCCAACTGCAGTGGAATTTGTCCGCTCAACTTGTTCTGTGAGAGGTCTAACGACTCAAGTTGATGCATGTTGCCAAATGACGATGGGATTTTGCCTGTGAAAGAATTACCAGACAAGTTAAGGAAATGTAGTGACTTAAAATCTCCCATTTCCGTAGGTATTGGTCCACTTAGATTGTTGAATGAGAAATCAACCAAGGTAAAGGTAGTTAGAATCTTAATCATATCCATTCTTAAACCTTTTCCGGTAATTGTTATACCATCCTGAAAAGAAACATCCTGTAAATAAACATGATTTACCATGTACTCCAGAGTAGCTGAATATTCTACTAGTTTGGCCTCGGTCAGGGACTCATCTTCATTAGCCCTCATTGCCAGCCATGTTGTCAAAAACCTTCTCGGTATTTCACCACTCAAATTGTTGTGAGCTAGGTCTATGATTTGAAGCATTGGCCAGGTGCCATTGGTTTTGGGACATGCAATGCCTCCATAAAATTTGTTGGACCGCAAAGCAAGAACACGCAAAGTGGATATCTTTTTCAACAAACAAGGAAATGCATCTTTCATCTGATTGTTTCCAAGGTTTAAAAACTGTAATGATTTGCAGTTGGCTAGAGATTTTGGAAGCTCACCTTTAATCCGATTTTCCCCAAGGTCTAAAGTGTCCAATCCACATGATTCTGAAAACTCAAAATTTGAAATAGTTCCAGTGAGGTTGTTTCTCCTCAAATTAAGTACCTTCAGATCCTTTGTAACCAAGCATCTAGGAACCCTGCCACTCAAGGAATTATTGGAAAGATCAAGAAAATGAAGATCTGCATTACATATTGATGCTGGAATGATGCCACGCAAGTTATTGTTTGAAAGAGATAAGAACGAAATGTTCCCACTAATGAAATTGCCTATGTCAGCTCGAATACTACAGCAGAAGTGATTGCTGGAGTAATCTAGATAAACGGCATTTGGTAAGGTATAAGGGATTTCTCCTTGGAGTTGGTTTGCATGAAGGTCAAGAACACCGACAGTAGAAGTATTGAAAGGAGCTCCTAGAGTTACCAGGGAGTTCCAAGAAAGATTTAGGGAATAAAGATCTTTGAAACTCCAAATCCAATGGGGTATCTCACCTTGAATATGATTTTTCGAAAGGTCCAAATCAATGAAGCTCAGATTTTTCAGATGCTGAGGACCGTTGAAAGGAAGGGCACTGAAATTGTTTGAAGAAAGAGAGAGAAACTGAAGCCCTCGAAAATTAAAGATGGACACAGGAATTGAACCTTCCAAATTATTAAAACTCAAATCAAGGGTAACCAAGTTGGAAGAGGTGTTAGAAAACTCACTGAGTTGACCAGAGAATCGATTTTGGAAAAGTGCTAATTCTCGCAACGAGGGAAGAGAAAACAGAGACGACGAGATACTCCCTTCGAGTAGATTGTCGGCCAAATAAAGCTCACCTAGATTAATTGCACCGCCGAACCGGTTTGAGGACATGTCCAAATTAACCAATTGTGTTAGGTTCCCCATTGATTTTGGAATTGATCCAGTGAAACTGCTGTATGAAAGATCAATTGTCTCCAGAAGCTTAAGGTTTTCAATAGAGCTCGGCAATGACCCTGAAAATTTTGTGGACCTTAGATCCAAGGACCGAAGAGATCCATTGTTTGGAAATTCCGGCAAGGAACCATGAAGTTCTTCATTAACTGAAAGGTCAATAATTTTCAGAGTAGGTAGCTGAAAGATCTCTTTGGGAAATGTACCTTGCAACGAACAACTGGAGAGACTCAAGGAAGTCAACTTTGAAAAATTCGCAAAGAATCTTGGAAACGGAGCGGAGACGTTGTTACCCTCCCAGCTGAACTCCCTCAGGTTTGAAAAGTTGGCAAAGAATCCTGGAATTGGACCGGAGATTTGGTAATTATAGCTCCGCAAGATCTGTGAGGTTCCGAAGCAGCATGCTTAAATTTGGGCTCTCAAGTACCCATTGCCCCACCAAATAGTAATAAGCTTGAGAAATATCAAGGACAACCAACCTTGTCAATTGTGAAATCTCAACTGGAATTTTCCCCTCGCCATCATAATAGACATATGATAAATTTAGGTACCTCAAGTTTGTGAGCTTTCCAATTGCAGATGGAATGGAAGTGCCATTGAAAAGTTCGTTATCGGCTAAATTGAGGCTTTGAAGCCGTTGAAGATCAAAGAGGCTGCTGGAATTGTCAATTCCACCGGAGATAGATTGGCTGCTAATGTCAAGACCAACAACATGTCCATTAGTACTGCAAGTAACACCCAACCAAGAACAACAGTCGGTACTTGAATTCCATGATATGAACTTGGACGGCAGAGTAGGAGGAGAAGAAGTATCATATTTGAATGCAAGGGTTTTCTTGAAATTGAGCAACAACAGTTGCTGGTGTTGAATACAGTGGTGGTGAAATGAAGGGATGGTAGTATTAGCACAGGTAGTAGTGATAGTGGAGATATTGAACAAGAATAGGAGGAAGAAATATTGGAGCAAAGTTTTCATTTTCGAGACACTTAATTTGCTAAGCTTAATTAGCAGAGAAAGTAATCAAGAACAATTGAACAACTCAGAATGGTTTGGGTGGCTTTTATAGGCATGGCCATTGGCCAGCGAGTGCGAGTTGGAAAAAAGTAAAAGAACATGGCTGAGGATAGCATTGATCATGATTTCAAGTGAATTCTTTGCACATCTTTCTAGTGGGAGACTGACTAATTGACTTTGAAGTCTTTCCACATCTGTCTAGTGGGCGACTGACTAATTAAGGTGCTCAAAACAAACACCAGCATAGCCAAGTGGAAGATGAACGATGACGAGTCACATTCACACTACCCCCGTGCTCTTCATGTTTTGGTGGCTTGACTACTTGCTCTCTCTTGTTGCCATTAAATTCTTTGGGGGAAATTTAACAAAAAATTGGACCTCAAATAGAATTGTAGCCATCTTTTTAAGCTTATGATAATTATAACAAAAAATAAATATTAATGTATTAATAAACCCTAAATAACTGAAAACGTTATAATTTGCTTTTACGCGTGAATGGTTATTTTTCCAAAATTTTCATTAATACCGTAGCTCGCTATATCTTCTTCTAAATCGGGAAAGGTTGGAAAGAAAGTCTCATGTGGCTTAGATTTGATTTTGATTTTGATTTTTTATTTTGATGGAAAAAGAAAGAGCCATCGCTTGGATTACGAATTCTTTGAACAATTTCGATTTTGAATTCCAAATCCAATCCCAAGCCCCAAGTCCCTCAAACTCAATCCTTCAATTCGTCCCAGAATTGCATATTTGTTTCGCCTGTATATACACACACATAGTTATACATAATTTTTGTACTTAATTATCTAAATAATTAACATCTAAATTTGAACTCTGTGTCTTTCTGATCATAAGAGGGTATGATTAATTATCTGTTTTATATTACTGAATTATGGGTTTTAATTTGTAACCACTTCCAAGGTACGTGGGTGTTGGCCAATTTGATGACCTGCAAATGTTCTACTACTTGATTGAGTCAAGAAATGATCCTCTGTTTCTTTGGATGACTGGAGGCCCTCGATGTTCTTTATATGGCCTCGTTTATGATATTGGTAGCTTATTTTCTTATTTGATCGATAAGAAATTCATTACTTTTACTTTCTAATTAGCATCGTTAATTATTTGGAGACAATTATCAGTTTCGATTCCACTAATTGCCAGAGAAACTAGTACTTTTTCAAGAAAGAAGCAAAACCCCCGAAAATCAGGAACACAGTTTTTTTTCATTTTCCAGACACTTAATTTGCTAAGCTTAATTAGCAGAGAAAGTAACCAAGAACAATTGAACAACTGAGAATGGTTTGGGTGTCTTTTACAGGCATGGCCATTGACCAGCGAATTGGAAAAAAGTAAAAGAATATGGCTCAAGGTACATTTTCTGAATTCCTCGATGAGTCTTAGGATTGCATTGATCATGATTATATATGAATACAAAGCCTTGATGTACAAGTATACAAGAAAATATAATCTGAAATATATGATTACATAGAACAAATTGTAATCGACTTTGCTGGAAATCTGGGATTGACCAGATTTGTCGCAATTACTTCTATCAAAAAGGCCTCAGGTGTTGGTGGCTTACGTCCTCTTTGGCGTTGCCATTAAATTGTTCCGGCCATTATAAATGTAGTTCAGGCGGTGGATATTGTGATATTGATGTGTTAACTTGTTGACTTATAGACTTCAAAGTCTTGATCTTTTTCTTGTTTTTTGTCTTTTCTTTTCTTTGCACAGTGATTAGTATGAAAAAGAACTCCTAGATATATGTATTTGTAGTTGAACTCATATAATATGTCTTTGTAGTTGAACTCATATAATCTCTTTCTACACTCTACTTACTATCTACAAATATATTATTTTTAATTAAACAATTAATATATCTTTAAAATTTTCCATCATTAAATAGAATAATTAAGTAAAATCAACAAATTTAGAATAGCCTCTGAGTTATTACAAATTGAGTGGAAATTTGTCACATGAGAGGATACTAATGATATAATTGGATTAATCCATGACATTATGGAATTGTGAGATTGCTTTTATGGGTTGCTGTTGATTTTGAAGTCTTGATTGGTTTGTCTAAATTTATGGATTGTGATGGAGTTTAGTTTCTATAGATATTTTCATGTAAAATTTTGAGTGAAATTCTTCAAAATCTCAGAGGAAAATGTAAGGTTTGTAAATGCTTAAAAATGTACTATGAAATCTCTCCAATTCGAGAGAATTGGATTAATTAAAAAATCGTTTGCTAGCATAAAATTTATTTAATATAAACTTATTTTCTATCCCACTTAACGAACTTTTTATGTTCCGAAAAACTTAATCTTTCAATTGAATTAGAATGCGTGAGATGTGTGAATGTTTAGAAGATTAAAACTCTTGAAATGTTGAAAGTTTTTTTATTTTTATTTTTTATGTGTTGATTGGCTGAAATATTAATGATCTTGTGGAACTGCAAAAGGCTTCCATGCATGAAATGTGTGATTGGCTTGACTTGTCAAGTTTTTGTTCTCTTCTCCTCTCTGCCTGGAGAGTTGCATTCACACTGGCCCCGTGCTCTTCGGGTTCCCATTAAATTTTGAAGTCATAATTTTTTTTCTTTTTTTCTATTTCTTTTTGCATTGATTAGCCATTGCGAAAATGAAATCGCACACAGTTTTTTTATCTCCTAGACATATGCCTAGTTATTTCAGATTACTGAATTAAATAATTCTTGAGAATCAACGAAAACGATTAAATAAGAGTCTAGAGAGAAAAAAAATGTGTATAATTTATTATTTTCAATTAAATAATGTTATCAATAGGGATATATTATTGCATCGTGAGGATAGGTAAGTCCCTTGACCAAACCCTAATCATAAATTTACAAATAGCCTCTAAGTTAATACAAGGCAAGTGGAAAATTGTAACATAAGAGATACTAATTGATATGATTGGATTTATTCATAACATTGTGGCATTGTGAGATTGCTTTAATGGATTGACGTTTATTTTTAAAGTCTTGATTGGTTGGTCTAAAGTTATGAAGTTTGATGAGTGAAATTCTTCAAAATCCCAACGGGAAATGTGAGATTTGTTAATGATTAAAATGCAGTATGAAATCTTTCTAATTCAAGGGAATTGGAAATAATTCATAGTGTATTTTAAGCACCACTAATCTCACCTCTCTGTACAATTTTGAGCAAATTCATTTAAAATATCTATACATGTTACTAAGCTTGTTAGGAAACCAGGTAGGCTACCCTTAAATATGTTACTAATGTACCTTTGTAAAAAAATGGAGATAAATGTCTCTATGCATTCTGATGATCCTAACGGATTTAGCCAAAATGTAGATTTCGTATAGTAAGAAAAACTCTATATAATTATGTTTTTAATAAAATAAAAAACTTGCATTTCACTTTAATTATGGTCCACACAGTAATAGATGTTTGAAGTATGGTTTTCCCTGTTTTTCACAGGTGAATCAGATTCGGCAAGATCCGCTCTTATTCTTGCGGCTTGGGTCTCCCTTGGTTTGCTAAAATAGAGGGGGCATTACCGCTCTTTGCTAGGACTAATTAGACGTGCCAATCCCAACTTCCCCCATGAAAACAGAAAAACCAATATACCATGAACATCAACACGTACGAAAATTTCTACAAAAATCCTTCCTAGTCTTAAGAGTTTTCTTTTTAAATTTGTAATGTCTTTATAATTTTTCCTTACGAGAATTCTATTACATTATCTGATTTGTCTAATACACCATCTAATATGGCCTTCTAGACTATTTGCATTTAATACGTGTTTGTACCCTAAATATTTTCATATAAATTATTTTCTTCTTTTTCTATTTATTACAGATAGGATTGGACATTGAACCTACCAAACCGACCGATCTGGACCATATTGGTCGATTTGGTTTGGTTTTGACTAAGAAAAAGGTCAAACAATTTTAAAATGGGAACCAAACCAATTTACTTTTAATTTGGTTCGGTTTTGATACTTCTGAAACCGACCAAAGCTAACCTGAATCGACCATGTATCTTTTAATTATTAATTCATTTGTTTTACACATGTAAACTTATTATAAGTTATTTAGAGGCCACATATTATACGTCTCAACATATTATAAGCTGTAATGACTATTCACATTTAGGAGATTTATACGTATTTTATACTCTTATGAGGTTATAATTAAAAAATCGTTTGCTAGAATGAAATTTTGTTTGGTTTTCTAAATTTGGGAAAGAGGTAGAGGACGAGAGTTCTAGTTGGTGGGTCCCAATTTTTAAGTTTTTATTGTGTTTTTTATTTTTTTAAAATTAACTATAAGGGAATATAGGGAAAAAAAAAGAAATTGTAATTTATAACATTAAATTTTTAGTTTAATGTGTAAGTGTACTCTTCATGTCAAAAAAATACTACTATACTGTAATACTAAGTGACAACATTCATCTTGTTTTAAATATATGTAATATTATCATATTTTAATCACCGTGCCCTAGCTGTGTCTGTATCTTTATTTTTTGAGATTTACCATGACGCACGTTGTCGTATCATGTCTGTGCAACTTAGAATTTGAATTCTTGGTTGGATCCAAACATATATGCCATGATTGTCACATCCCAGCCCAGGGTCCACCACATCCCAAGCCTAACCTCCGCCGTAGCACGATATTGTCCGCTTTGGGCCCTGACCACGCCCTCACGGTTTTTTTTTTGGGAACTCACACGAAAACTTCTCAGTGGGTCACCCATCATAGGAGTGCTTTCGCGCGCTACTCGCTTACCTTCAGAGTTACAACGAAATCTGAAACCAGTGAGCTCCTAAAAGGCCTTGTGGTAGAGATGAGAGTATACATATAAGGCTTATAGGATCCTCACCGTGGGCGATGTGGGATTTTACAATCCACCCCGCTTTAGAGGCCCAACGTCCTTGGCAGCACACCACGGCCAGGGTTTGGCTCTGATACCAATTTGTCACATCCCGACCTAGGGTCCACCATATCCCAGGCCCAACCTCCGCCGTAGCATGATATTATCTGCTTTGGGCCCCGACCATGCCCTCACGGTTTTGTTTCTGGGAACTCACACGAGAACTTCCCAGTGGGTCACCCATCATTGGAGTACTCTCGCGCGCTACTCGCTTAACTTCGGAGTTCCGACAAACTCCGAAGCCAATGAGCTCCCAAAAGGCCTCGTACTAGGTAGAAATGGGAATATACATATAAGGCTTACATGATCCTCACCCCTGGACGATGTGGGATCTTACAATGATTTCTTACTTCGACAGGATACAAATATCTAAATTTGACATTTTTAGATACTTTTTCAGACCTATTGCCGATACTAAATAGCAACCAAACCTTGCTTGGTAGAGAGATTTTATTAATTACCTATTTGATTAGGATTTAATCTTACTTCTAATTAGGATTACGATTCTCATTCTAACCTAAGGTCTGTTGACTATAAATAGGATCTTAAGGTTAGTTTATTTTGTGTGCCAAAATGAGGGAGGACCAAGGTATTAAATATCGGTAATATCGGAAATATCGGTAGTCCGAAAACACGGAAATATCGATGGAAATATCGGTAAAATATCGATATCGATAAAAATTACATGGAAACCATGGAAATTGTAAGACAAACTTGGAAATTTTAATTGAAACTTTGCAAGATGTTTATTTAGTCAATTATCTATTAGTTTATCACAAAAAATTGGAAGGAAATGCATTGCATGATGGATTTAACTGATTGAAGTTGATTATATAGCGAGCTGGCAAACATTGTGAGTGTAAAAAATATGTAGTAATTAATGAAAAAAGTTTAAAGACACCACAATCATTATATATAATGAATTAGTACAATATTTTACACTTTATATATTGCATTTTTTTTTCTCTCAGATAACACACACAGACTGACACATAGCCTGGATATTTTGAAAGTAGGTTTGGATTTTTTTTTTCTTCTCTCGGATAACACACACACACACCCCACTTCTACACACACACACTTCAAAGTGCACCCCACTTCTACACACACACGCACAGACACACTGTAACACCCTAACCCCAAATTTTTATATATTTTCGTGGTTCCCCAAATAATTATGAAATTATCGTTTTAGTCCCCTATCTTAACCAAATCTGGACCATTCATCTTGATTTCCAAATTCTCTCAAGCTGCCACATGGCAGCACCCTAGCACCCTCACGTATCTCTCTCTCCCCACCCCGTGACCTCTTTCTCCTTCTTTCTTCTCTGCACTCACTCTCCCTATCTCGAAGACCCTCACTCTTTCACCCTTTGACCCACACCCGAGAGCACCCACGCACACCTTTCGTGGTACTCCGTCGACGGCATCGTCATCACCTTCTACACGCCGTCGTCTCTCTCTCTCTCTCTTTTTCTCTCTCTCCCGTCGCTGCGCAACTCGACGAAACCCCAAGAACCTCCGGCGAGTTCTTCATGGGTTATGGTTAGGTAAGCCTCGAACCTCTCTCTCTCGAAGACTCGAACCTTCTCTCCTCTTCTGTGACTCTGAGTCTTCTGAGACTCTTCTCTGTCTGAGACACACAGATTTCCCCTCTTCCACACGCACAGATCTCCCCTCTCGATCCTTTCTCTCTGCACCGAGGGTCCGAGACCCACACACACACGCAATCTAGGTGGCGCCGTCTCTCTCCCCTCTCGATCCTTTCTCTTAGTCCCGAGTCCCGACCACCGGGTCAACTGGTGATTTGAATCGCTCAAGGACTCAGTCCCGAGTTCGACGACGACGGTTACCTGGTGATTTGAATCCTTCGTCGCTCAAGGACTCCGCCCAGCGATTTGAATCCGCCCAGCGACTCCGAGTCGCTCAAGGACTCCGGCGTTCTTCCCCGACTCTCCTCCCAGCGATTTGAATCGTCCGGCGTTCTTCCCCGATTACGAAATTTCCGATATTTCGCGATATTTCCATAATATCGTGATATTATCGATAATATTGCGATATTAGGATGAAAACCATTTGGAAACCTAAAATAATATCGGCAATGAGAAATTCCGATAATATCGGCGATATATCGCCGATATTATCGGCATTTTGGTCCATGGGGAGGACAAACAAAGGCAAAACAAAGGAGAAGAAACAAAACAATAAGTAAAAATGTTTGACTCAATGTCGATTTCCCATTTGATTCATTTCCTGTTGACTCTTAATCTCGACAGATTACGATGCTGAAAGAAACTCAATTGGACATAGAAGTGGTAAAAAAAATTTGCTGTACAGTAAGATTTCCTTATCATGAAACAAATTAGTATCATCTCACTCCAAAAATCAATGTTGATTGCTTTTCTACACTGATAAAATCCCAATTAGTCAATATCCAAGGTGGTAGGATTCCTCTGTTTAGTGCAAAAGAACAAATAAGTCATCATCTAGAAGTAATAACAATAGGAAGTCATCGTCCAAAAATCAAAATAAAACAGTATGAATTCCCTTTAAAATTCAGAACTTTATTCGGCATAATCGGAAGTAAAACCATATAAAATCCCACAAATTTTTCGTGAATTACTATCTTGAAGTTCGAACTAATCATAACAAGATTGTTTTCTCATATGGGATCACCAGATTAAACCTAGTTCACTTGGGGATATAATAGGAGATTATTACTAATAATGAACCTGTTGAATTTGTGGCTCATTCTATGTGGGCATTAGACCATATGAAAGCGGCTTTAGGGTTAATTGGTAGCAATCACAATCACTCCAAAAAACTCTCATTTGGTGAAGACACTTTGTATAAAGTAGATGCTTTTTATTTCAAAGAGAGGGAATTAAAACGCTACACAAAAAATCATTCCTTTTAAGGAAAATTAATGAAAAGGGCTTGAAAAGTTTTAGTTTTAATAAAAAACCATGTTATAAGTTTTGTTTAATAAAAAACCATGTTATAAGTTTTAGTTTTAATAAAAAACCATGTTATAAGTTTTGTTTAATAAAAAACTATGTTATAAGTTTTGTTTAATAAAAAACCATGTTATAAGTTAAGTCACTGTTTCTGGATTTTGGTTCTTTTCGACGGACACTGTTTCTGGAATGTAAAAATAAACTGTTTCTGGAATTTAAGTCACTGTTTCTGGATTTTAAGTAACACTGTTTCTGGAATCTAAGTCACTGTTTCTGGAATTTAAGTCACTATACTGTTAGTTTATTTCCAGCAACAGTGTTAGTTTTCCAGAGACAGTGTTAGTTTTTTCCTGCGACAGTGTTATTTTTCCAGCGACAGTGTTAGTTTTTCTAGCGACAATGTTAGTTTTTTGCAGAGACTGTTATGTTTTTCCAGCGACAGTGTTAATGTTCATTTTCTTTCCAGATACAGTGTTTGTTTGTGCACGGCCCAAAGGGCTTGGTGTGGTTGCTGCTCGCCGGAGCTTAACGGAAGGGAAAGCCGGATTTCGGCCGGAAAGTTGAAACTTTAAACGCTCATAACTTTGTCAATACTCAACGAAATCAAGTGATTCAAAAACGAAAATCGTAGTTCTCGAAGAGACGAAGAGAATGGTACCTTACACGATAGCTAAATCATTGTGGTTTGGCCGAAAAACGCCTTGAAAGCCTCGGAGGTCGCCGGAAACTGGGTTGGACAAACTTTAAACGTTCATAACTTTGTCAATACTCAACGAAATCGAGTGATTCAAAAACAAAAATCATAGTTCTCGAAGAGACGAAGAGAATGGTACCTTAAACTATGGCTAACTCGTTGTGGTTTGGCTGGAAAAATGCCTCGAAAGCCTCGGAGGTCGCCGAAAACTGGGTAAGATTCAAATGAATACTTCTTCAATACTCAACGAAATCGGGTGATTCAAAAAGGAAAGTTGTAGTACTCAGGGAGAAGAAGAGGAGAAGGAGGAGGAGGATGAGGGCCAAAGGAGAGCCCATGAGTGACTGGCTGGTGGTCGAGCTATCTGTTGGTTTGGTGGGTTTTACCTTTTTCTGGAATGATTTTTGGTTAAAAAAGGTTATAGGATGGTTTTTGGTTAAAATAAACTTAGTTCAAGCCTTTTTTATTAAAGCTCCCTTGTTTTTATTTCATTGAGATTAATTGTGCTGTCTATTCACGTTAAATTCAATGATTTTGAACCATTTATTTTTCCTCAAGTCTTGGTGACACTTGCTGTCCAGTTGGATATTGGCATTATCACCGTGGCGACCGGGGTAACTCGGCCATCAAGAAGAAATCGTTTTAGATATTATAATCTTCGTGAGAAGCTCAGGAAAAGTGAAGAGAAATCTATTGGGTACAGGGGCTTTAAATATTAACGATCTTATGGAATTGGAAAAATCTTCCAGTGGTTTGGCTTGACTTATCTAGTCTTTTCTATACGATCAGTGGGGAAAACAGGGCCAGCAGTGCAGTGCACTGCACTGCACTGCAGTGCAGTGCGTGTAAGCGTTAGCTTTTCTATACAAAAAGAAGGAGCAGTGGAATTA
This sequence comes from Crataegus laevigata, assembly GCA_963580275.1. Classification (NCBI taxonomy): domain Eukaryota; kingdom Viridiplantae; phylum Streptophyta; class Magnoliopsida; order Rosales; family Rosaceae; genus Crataegus; species Crataegus laevigata. The sequence goes on along the minus strand of OY756938.1, from coordinate 36,628,930 downwards.
TTATTGTTACGTTAACGCTCTCTGACTTCTTAATTTTCTGTGCCCAAACGACTTGGCTTTGTGGACTTTGAAAGTCTTTCCACGTTTGTGGAGTGGGAGTAGTGCTATTGACCAAGGTCTAAAATATCCATAATATTTCGATATTTTTATCGAAATTTTTGTGTTTTTGGACTACTGATATTTCCGATGTCATCGATATTTTCATCGAAATATATGTGTTTTTTAAATTCCTATATTTAAAAAAACACCAAGGGCATTCGAACCCCTCCCATTTTACTCATTCAACACCTTGAACACCATATCACTTATGTTTTTGTGAAAATATGCTAAAATATTTACATATTTTCTACACTCACAATGTTTGCCAGCTCGCTATATAATCAACTTAAATTAGTTAAATCCATCATGCAATGCATTTCCTTCTAATTTTTTGTGATAAACTAATAGATAATTGACTAAATAAACATTCTGCAAAGTTTCAATAAAAATTTCCAAGTTTTTCTTACAATTTCCGTGGTTTTTATTCAATTTTTATCGATATCGATAATATCTCGATATTTCCATCGAAATTTCTGTGTTTTTTTACTACCGATATTTCCGATATCATCGATATTTAATGTCTTGCTATTGACTGACTAATTAACTGGGGAAGAGAGCGAGAAATTTCTCCCCTTTTCCTTGGTTATGTGTTTGAAAGTTATTGCAGGGCCGGCCTGGACAGCAGGCCATCAAATTCTTTTACTTTTCAATAGAAACATTCCAGATAGTTTTGGGGTAAAAATGTTAACAGAAAATATGAGTACATCCCTTGAAATTCAATTTTCTTTAACTAAAACCCATCATGGTAAAATTTCTCTAACAAAAACCCAATGACTAGGCTCCAACCAAGCAATATCCATAATTAAGGTTGAATTTGTATTTTTGGATGTCGAAATTACCCCTAATAACACTTACTTTGGGTCTCTCACTTATTATCTACATTTATTTTACATTATTTCATTCAATTAAATGTCTTCAAATTCCTTATGGGGATTTGGAAAAAAATTTAAATGTCACGATTCCTATGCATTTAATAACAAAAATTTACATGATACCGATGTTCCTTATATAGTTGTTTTCACATGATGCTAACAGGTAAATTAATATATCCAACAAATATTAAAAAGTAATTTTATTCAAAATTATCAATATTTTTAAGATAGCATAGGAGAATTATTTTGCACAATATATAGAATAACAATATAAGTTCCTAGTAATTTACGTAATGATACATGCAAAATAATTTACCTACAAAATAAAGAAATATTTTTTATTCAAAATTAATTAAATACCAATATTTTGCAATATATATATAACAATTTACCTACATGCAAAATAATTTACCTACAAAATAAAAGAATGTCGATTGATTGCACACTCTATATAGTAATAACAAAATGTGGCTAGTATATATGCAATATCACATGAAAAATATAAATAAATATTTTGAGCCAATTTATTCAAAATTAATTAATTACATATTATTTTACATAAAAATATAGATAAATTATTTGCAAGCATATATATAATTTTAACAAAATATGGCTAATACATACATGCAAAATAATTTACCTACAATAATTGTCAAACAAATAAAAGAAATGAAACATATGATGGTAAGAGAAGTATTGTAACAGCCCGTCCCTAAAAATTATGATTTTTATAATTTTAATAAGTGATTTTACGAAAATGCCCTTCGAGGCAAAGTGTTGACTTTTGTTGACTGCCGTGTCGTGTCACGTAAGGTTCATTTTCTTGACATATCCTTGTAGTACTCATTACTATGGACGTGTGGGTGTAGACAGAGCACAATTTGGAGTTATAACGAATGAGTTATTAACGTTTGAAGTTAAGGACTAAATGGTCATTTGAAATTTTTTGGAAAGGTCGAGATTTTGGAGCAAAAAAATCTGGTCATGCCACGTGTGTGGCTGTGTTGGAGAGGAAATGAGAAATAAGGGTGATGATCAATCAGTGAAAGGAAGGGAGAGAGAGTGACCAATAGGGAGAGCAGGAAATGAGGGAAATGAAGGAAAGAAGAAGGAGAGGAACCCGCCAGGTTCCCCTTGACCCGTGCCTAACCCAGTTCCTCCACGTTTTTCTGACGCCTTTGTAGGCGATTTTCTGCGTAATCGCCGCCATTCATCATCTGGAAAACATTCCACTACCCTCCCTCTTCCTTTTCAACCTAAAATTATAATGAATTTGGTTGTATTTTGAGGAAAACCATCCCGACGGAACCATGGGTGCTGTGAGGACCCTTGGCCGAGATCCACCAAACTTGAAACGTTTTCATTCAATTGACACTACCAATAGACTCTCTATGAACTCAGAAACAAAGCCCAATCAACCTTGGAAACGTCGAAGCTTGTATGGAATTGAATCAAGAACCACCCATTTTAGGGTGCCGATGGGTTTTCGTGAAATTAAGGCTTTTCCTGGCCAAATTGGCCTTGGTCACAGGCGACGATGGTTCGTGACGCCTTGATATTTGGGCTAGAGAATTGTAGCGCAGACTTTAGGTGAGTGGGTCTTCTCTTTTTATCGTATATATATTTATGTGATTAATAATTCCACAATGTTTTTAAATTGATTTATACTTATTACCTACACCTAATTACTGTGAATACTTTGACGTACGAAGTTCAACTACGAATGGCTTGATCCCGTTTGAGGGTACAGTCTAACAAGACAGTTAGATGCAGCCATAAAACAATTTGAACGTAACATGGTACTTAATTTCTTTAAGGAAAGAAGTTATGATGGTTAACAGCGTAGAGATTAACCGTGATTTTATTCTGGCTTATCACTGGGTTTAGTTCCAATTAAGAATGTTAGGACGTTAAAGTGGTTACGCCAAATGACGCAGCGGGCACTCAGGTAAGTGCCAGGTGAGTTTATAAATTGTGGATGTGAGTTGCACGATTATGTTGAGATGTATTTAGAGCTCATAAATCTGCACCCCGGTGTTAGTGCTCCCGCCCTTGGTTAGGGCCTAGCCTTCACGTGATCGTTCACCTCCCGCACCACACACTCACCTTGGATCCAAGATAGGTGACAGCCTGTCGTACAAACCACACTAGGTGGTTCCGACTCGTAAGTGACTTGCGATACTTCGCACAACCTTCACATGATCGTAGCACTTGAGCGTATTTATTTACACTCAGCCTGTCATACAGACCACGTTAGGTGGTTCCGACTTGTGTGCAGGATTACATTTTTATGAGCTATAGATTCAGTCTTACAGGTCACTATAGGTGACTTCTACTTATGTGTTAGCATTGATTATTGAGCTATGGATTGAGTCGTACAGGTCACTATAGGTGACTCCGACTTATGTGCTAGGATTGATTGTTGAGCTATGGATTGAGTCGTACAGGTCACTATAGATGACTCCGACTTATGTGCTAGCATTGATTATTAAGCACCTGATTAATTATATTGTTGACGAGATGTTGTGTTGTGGTATATTTCTGGATTTACTGTTAGTATACAATGGATTTCATACTTATACGTAGTATGATTTTCTGGAAACTAAGCAGGTGTTACAGCGAGGGGTTATAACGGTTAGAAGATCTTTATTAAAACTTTGTTTTCAGGCCCACTCACTCTAGTTTGTTTTTCATCCCTCCAGGTGTTATTAGCTGAGCCTTCTTATCGACGAGGAATCGTGGCAAATCTTGGTATTGTAAATTACCTTCAATGGTATGATTCTCAATCCATTATACTGTACGTTAGTTATGCTTTGACATCACGTGTGAAAATGGTCCATTCCCGCTCACAACGCACTCTCGTATTCAGGCACTTTTAGATTTAAATTTGTTCACATTTTCCTCATCACTACACTTTATGGCTTCGTCACTTTCCACGTGTTAGCCAGCACAGTTCGATTCGGAGTCCTACTGGACTTTCCGGGTCGGGATGTGTCTAAGTATAAAGTAGATAATTTTATAATAATAGGCCACTTATTTCCCACAATTATGGTGGATAATTAAATTCAGTAACCTAATTAGAGTGTTGTGGCATGATTGTAAATAGTTTGAAAATAATAGGTATTTCTTTGTTTACATGACAATCTACTTCAAATTTGGGTTTTATTTGAATGTTTAAAATGAGATGGGTTTTTGTCAAGAAAATAAGTGTTGCATGAGCTTATATCTAAAGAACCCAAATTTTAAACATGCATTTCAAGCGCTTAAACTCACTTTGAGAAGATGTTGAGGAAACCATGAACCAATAACATTCAATCTTCAACTTGAAAATATAATAGATTGTTTATAACATTCATAAAACAAGGAACATTCAATCGTCATTGGAAGAATGGCATCTTATTCATTCTAGTATATTATAGATTGTTTAGAATTGAGCATTAGACCTTTTTACCTTCAAAACACAACATCCTCTCACACAGTAGTATGTAATTTGTAAACATTTATATACAGACACGCATGCATTTAGAGGTTGGCACGGGTGCGATCCGGTTAATTTGTGGCCAGAACCATAAACGGTCATCCATTTAGAGGAAGTAAAAGCAAAAGAGCTACTTTTTTTCATAAACCAAAGCCAAAACAAGGGAGAACCAACAAAAGAAGCATAGCAGAATTCCCATTTAATGTATAGATAAAAGATATAATGCATCACAAATTCAAACAACATGATAACCCCTTTTCATTGGTCATGTGTTTGAATGTCCATCCTATAAAAATGTTACAATGGAATTCAAAATGCGTGCATAAGGTGTTTTTAAGAACCTCGACATCACAAGAAAATTTATTGACCATAATGCAAAAAGATGCAAAATAACTTCCAAAACTAAATACAACACAAGTTATAAATTAAAATGTGAAGCCATAAAGCATAGTTAACATCCGCCAGCTGATCATCTGTTTTCACAAACAGAATGTCAACTAGCCTAACATCTAGTTTCTCTTTTATGAAGTGTCTTTCGACCTCAACATGTTTCGTTCTATCATGTTGTACTGGATTATTTGATATTTCTCGCACTGCTTGATTATCACAATACAATGGCATAGGTCATCTGATTTTTAAACCCTATCTCATCAAGTAGAATCCGAAGCCACAGAAGTTCAGAAATAACATGTGCCTAGATTTCGCCGAAGACATTGTCACCACATTTTGCTTCTTACTTCTCCAAATTACAAGGTTAGATTTCGCCGAAGACATTGTCACCACATTTTGCTTCTTACTTCTCCAAATTACAAGGTTACCAGCTACAAAAGTAAAGTAGCCTGAAGTAGACAGTCGATTAATAATATTTCTGACCCAGTTTGCATCAATGTACCTTTTCACTTCTATATGTTCATGCTTCTTGTACATTAATCATCTCCTCGGAGTCCCCTTCAAGTAACTCAATATTTGCATTATTGCTGCCATGTGATCCTCATTAAGTGCATGCATAAACTGAAGAAATATCTGGCCTTATGAGCGATATGCAAATCAACTATACTATTAACCTTTGGTACCTCTCCCTATTCGTCGGATCTTGATCCTAATAGATTGCGAGATGATGATTTTACACAATAGGCGTATTCACTGATTTACACCCTAGCAGACCAGACAGAAAATCTAACACATATTTCCGTTGTGAGAAGTATATTCCTTCCTAAGACCTAGCAACTTCAATCCCTAGGAGGTATTTGAGTCCTCCGGGGGTCATTCATCACGAATTCAAAAGACAAGTATCCATACAATCGTTCAATCTCTATTGTACATCACCAGCGACAATCATATCATCCACATATATAATGAGCAACATTAATTTGCCATCTTTGCGTTTGATGAACAAGGTATCATCCAAATTACTCTGTCGATACCTGTACTTCTTCATTGCCTGGGTAAACCTCCTAAACCATGCTTTGGGTGACTGTTTAAGACCATATAGTGCCTTCCAAAGTCTACATACTTTCCCATTGGAGTTTGCAACGCCGTATCCTGGTAGAAAATCTATGTACACCTTTTCCTCTAAATTTCCATGCAGAAACCCCTTTTTTACATCAAACTGTCTCAAAGACCTATCAAGATTAGCAACAAGAGATATAAAGCTCTGATGGTATTAATTTTCGCAACGGGAGCAAACTTCTCTTGGTAATCTACCCCAAAAGTCTGGGTGAACCCTCTAGCAACTAACCTTGCATTGTACCTATCAATTGTTCCATCCGCCTTATGTTTGATAGTGAATACTCACATGCACCCTACTAATTTCATCCCCTTGGAAAGTTTAACCACACTCCATGTTTTATTTTTTGTAATGCTTCCATCTTAACTTGCACTACTTCAGTCCATTTCGGATCTTTTAAGGCTTTTTCCACTTTGGTAGGTATTTTGATAGTCTGCATCTGCTGAACCGATGCACAATATTTTGATGAAAGTCGATGAGTGGATACATAGTTTGCAATGGGGCACCGCACCTTTCCTTTTGCAGAGTACTTGTCTAGTGGTTTTCCTCGCTTTTGTCGAGGAGGCCAATAATACATAAGATGGTTTAATAATATCTGAGTGCGAACCATGTTCTACTTCATAATTGTTGTTTCCTTATCCATATTACCCTGGAGCCGTAAGAATCAAACTAGGCCTAGTAGGATCAGCAACAACTGTCTTAAACGTCTGGGCTCTTAGTTTAGCAATTGTCTCTAATCCAGGCCGACTTGGCCCGACATTAATTACCCCAGTAGAGAATGGTGAAAACGGTGCAGCGGCTTGATCTTCACTTGGCCCATTTGGGCTGTCACTATGTGCAGCGGCTTCACGTGGCACATTTGGGCCGTCACTATCTGGGCAGTCCATGGCCCATTGGCATGATGTTCACGCGGGCCATAATTGCTAGTACGGTCTATGTCAGTCGGTGCTGCAAGGCTGCTACCATTATCTCGGTTCGCTTGGGCTTGGTTCCGCAAGAGATATCTTCATTATATGCACCCGCCATTGTTGTCCATAAATTCATGGTTGTAATATTAACACATTCCTTTTTGCCTTCTACACATCTTTCTTAATTTTTGATCGTCGAATCAAATAAATTGAAAAATGTCAAATAACAAAAATTAACAAGGAGTATGTTGACAGTAAAAATGGGTGTGTGGTAGCACCAACCAAATTCATATGCGGGTTGTATAGGAAAAAGGATTCCCCTTAAATGTTGTTGAATTTCTGGATTGGAAGTCTACTGAACCTAAGAGGCATAGTCAATTTGGATTTTAGAGAATTTTAATAAATTTTCTTTAAGTGATAGATTTTAAAGGATTTTAATGGACTTTACAATTCTATATGAATTTTAGCAGATTTACATATATTTCTATTATAGATTTTTATAGATTTGTATAGATTTGTAAGGACTTCTTTGGGTACACAATCTAAAATAAATTTATTTCGATTCTTAACTTTTTAGTGACAACATAAAACGAATTGCATCCATTTAAATACTATCGTTGACTACATCCCATAAAAATTGTTTAATCTGTAGTTTTTGACATTTTGTATGTCGAAATTGAATTGCCTTGCCTTGGGGCGAAACTTTGACAAGCACGTACAGAGAAGAATGTTTGTTCCCAATCGATCTCAAACAAAGAAAACAGGGTATTGAGATTGTAGATCTTAAAATTTGAAATTAAGTTCATATTAACGAGCTTTGTATTGTTAAAATACAATATAGAGTAAAAAACATGTCAAAGTGTTGAATACTTCTCTTAGAGTGTGAAAGCTTTTTTTCTCTTCTTGAGAGTCTTTCCCACTTTTAGTGTGTGTAGCTTCCAACCCATCGATTTCGTTGTCGTCGGCTCTCGCCATGGCAAGGGTTGGTGGATGCTCTGGCTTATTTCTTTCTCCTCCCTCCCTTCGTTCCTTTTGCTTCCTCTCTCCATATCTATCCTTCTTAGGGGTGGAATTTTTTACCACATTACCATACCTACCGTATTACCAACCGTACCATACCAAAGTTGTGCCAAAAAATTTGTACCACCGGTAATGGTACGGTATTTGTACCATACCATACTGTTTCGGTATGGTACTGGTACTCAAAACTAGTACCAGTGGTATACCATACCTACCAGTTACCAATATTATTAATATTCTATTATATATTTATTCATATATATATATATAGAATTATGTATTATGTATTATGTAATATTATATTATGCCGTTTGACACTTTGACTCATTTATCATATTCCTAAAATCTTTACAAACCAAACACTATTAGTCTCTCACTCTGGTCCTTGCTCGACACATTAGAAACCTAAGGCTTGTTCCGCGTCGCAGCTCTCTCATCGATTCATCTTCGTTTCTCGTTTCTGGCGACTTCGTCTTCCAAGTGAGGGTACAACATATGCATTGGGTATTACCACCTTGGATTGTGGATTCAAATCAGCAAGCCAGTCGTCGAGCACAGCTATATGGATATTTACATTTTTGTGGTTTGCTGTCTTCCGTTTCTGGTTCATTTGAGTCTCAACATGCTATAGAAATCTTGTCTTATGATTTATTAAGTTTTTACCACTTTGACATACAATAGTAAAAAATCTTGAATTAGGTTAAATTGTGTATATATGTCAAACTGTGTATATTTTATGAGCTTTGAATTAGGTTAGAAAAATATTAGATTTTGGGCAAACTAAGTGGCGTAAAAAAAAGTGGTAATTACCATTGGCATACCATACCAACCAAACTATTTGGTATGCCGATATTCGGTATACCAAAAGTTTGGTACGGTAATGGTAATAGATTTTGTCGTACCAAATATTTGGTATGGTAATCGGTACGGAGGTTTTGGTACGGTAATGTACCAAAACCACCCCTAATCCTTCCCATTTTATTCAGCCCGGTATTCCTTATGGGCGTCCATCTTCTTCGACCTTTTCCAATCTGGTCTGCTGTCAGCTTTCAAGGCGTTTTGATGCGCTCCTCCGAAAAGGTGTGTAGAGTTCTGGTTCTGTTTGCCTTTGTTGGCAGTTTTGTCCATGGTATTTCCATGGGCTTCTTTCATTTTCTAGCAGAGACTGGTGCGGCGATCATGGCTGGGAGAAAGGATGTCCCTTTGTTTGATCTCTACAGTGTTGCTTGGTAAGAGTTGTGGCGTCAATTTGGGTCACTGGGTTTGGATGATCGGGAATCACGGTTGCGGCAATGGAAGCCAACTGGAATGTTCCAGAGCTCTATATTAGATTTTGGCAGTGTTCTAAAAAATGCCCTAGGCGGCTGCCTAGGCGCTAGGTGCCTTGAAACCGAGGCGTTTTTGTGCAAAACGGGTGAAAAAATTGGGTTGGCTCTAGGCGGCGTCTAGGCGGGTTAGGCAGGATAGGCGGCGCTTAGGTGGGTTAGGCGGGCTAGGCGGTGCTAAGCGGCTAGGCGGTGATTATTATTATTTTTTATTTATTTTTTTTAAGTCTAAGTTCTAACACATGCCCTGCAACTCTCTCTTACTATAAATTCTGGGATGCTAAAGATAAGTATCTTACATTACTAAATTTCCTTATTTTCCTCCTATTTTTCATTTTATGTTGTTTTAAATTGTGAACTTATTGTTCATGTGTCATTCTACAATACTCATCACTATGGTTATATGGCATATATGCTTAATGTGTTTTTAAATTTTGGAATTGTTGGATACTCTTTTTGCATTTTATCATTCTTTTATTATCTTATTCATGGATTTCATACAAGTATAATTTTTTTAAGTGTCAATAGGCACTTATTTACAAGATATACAAACAATTTACCTAAATCCGCCTAGGCACTGCGTAGCCACCTAGACGCTAGCTCGCCGCTCGACTAGCGCTTAGCGTTTTTTAGAACCTTGGATTTTGAGCTTTGGGTTGAGCTTTTGTAAGGTAGTTCAGGTGGCCCTGTTTGTATTATTAATATTTGTATGTGGGCCTGTGCCTTGTAATTAACTTTTTAATAAAACTTCTTCCTTTCTTCGGAAAGGATTTGTCCAAAAAAAAAAAACAATATAGAGTAGATTTTAAGAAAAAAAAAATATGTAAAAAGATGGTTCAATGTATCCGGCTCATATATATATATTTGTTTACAATTCTTCAATAAAGGTCATCACTGTTATAAAAAGGCAATAGTTAGAGAGATAACTTTTGCTAGGGACAAAAGCGAAGCAGTTATCAAAAATTACACTAACACAAATTGATTGCAGAGGAAGTGATGAATATTATTATTATCAGTTGTTTTCTTCTCTCGTAGTATCTTGATCACCAAAGAGGTGATCTATTTATAGGAGGTTTACAAAGAATGAAGACAACTTCTCGTGATACAACACAACAAAGTATGCCCCATTTATTACTATTTAGATGTGGGTATACAATCCCACTATTTACAACAATCACATTTATATAGGAAAGAAAAAATAAAGGCAATTAAAAAATAAAACTCCCGTCTTGGAATTCGATCACGACTTTGTCTCTCACCCAGCTCTGAAATCGCAGACTCTTTGCGAGTCTTAGATTGCAGTTTCTATCGACATTTTTATGAGCTTGATTCCACATTCCACAATCTGCATCTCCGATTCTTCAAGCTTATTCTACGATATGCATCTCCGATTTTTCAAGTTTATGTAAGACATATTCTGAAATCACAACAACAAGGCATTAGGATCACGAATAAATCAAATCAATATAAAATAGAGATCGACTAATTATATTAAACTTATCTGTAGAATTCAGAAGACATGGTTATGAAGACGAGGCCATTGATGAACTCTAGGTTGTCTTCTACTTCCAATACTTCAAAATATCTCTCTACCGTGAATAGGGTTTGGTGCAAAATGAGAGAACAAGCGTATGGAAGCAGGGACTTAACCGTGGTATTTATATCATTAGGGTTTTCATCACATCCGACCTATCATTGGCTGTGAAGATCTACCCTATTTCTCTAGTATTTAAGTCCCACCATGATACGATATCTTCGTAATAAATCTATTAGATTTCCTCTAGGTTAATTGCAAGGGATAAGACTCCATAATCCTTATTAGATTAGGACTATCGGATCACTTTGGTTGCTAACCACTCGTAGACAATTGGCTTACAACAAAATGATCCAATACAACATTCATTGTCATTCACAATATTACATTCTCCCACTTGAATGTCAATGATTCATCCTAATAAAATAAGAACTCATGGTGATCACTGAGTCTTCATAAGTATGCAATAACCTTTCCTAGTAACCTGTCACTTTGAATCGAATGCAGAATCAAAGAAAACAAAGAACAACTTGGTCTGTTCTTTGCACCCCAGGATTACATACACATTCAACTCAAAGTACTTTGTTACTAACGAAGTCATGGTGTCAAGAGCTGATAGTCAAAACATTAGCTCACAATAGTCGAACTGAAAATATGAAAATATATATTTCAGTACAAAAGTAGTTCTCAAAAGAACTCAACAACGTTGGTAACAATATCCAACTTTTCTGTCAATTTAGAATATGATAAGAGAATAAGTAAAATACGACATACTATTTACAAAATCAAAACCTCTTATTAAAACTTATGAACAAAACTTAAACAAAATTTACTCTTAAAATATCAGCCACTAATACTTCAAATTTTTAACACAAAAGGTAATCTCTTACTCCCACTGATTAGTAGAGATAAACAAATTATTACTCCCACTGATTAAGAGAGTAAAAAAAACTTTATAAATGCCTACAAAATGAAATAGACACCTTTCAAATACTCCCATTAGCAAAGCATTAGTCATGGGATATAAAACATAAAATTTGTGAGCTCAACATCTTTAGATATTTGTAGGGAAGTGACTTTTGTGACTAAAAAAACTATACAAAATCATTTGGTCAGTTTTGTTCATCTAACATTTGACAGAAATAGAAAACTTTAACTAAATGTTTTCTAATGCATCAAAAGCATATAATTCTAGAATCATCTTTGGACAGAAACTAATTATATTAGGTTTGCATAAAATACAAGGGTAAACGTATATAGCTTCAACACTTTTGAGCAGATGAAGTATATACAATCTTGTCAATTCCATGCTTCACTATACATTGACTTATAGTTGTACTGAATAAGAAAACACTTTTGAGCAGATTAATTATTCATCAATAACATATAAATCACATGTCCAATTTCTTGAACAACATACAAGAATTAATAAGCAAAACACTTTTGAGCAGAATATACTCATTAACCCTTCTTGAATTTCCTACAAGATTAGTTGCATATGTAACAAATAAAATATAAACAAGTATGATAATATACGTTTTATCTTCCAAAACTATGATCATTAAAAGCATGCAAAATTGATGAGTGTGAAGCCCATAATACATTATTTCTCCCACTTGGGCAAACACTCAAAATTGCTAGATTAAACACTAGAGAAAGTTGTTTTCATATAATAAAATATAGGCTAATTGAATCAATAAAGACAGTATACACAATCCATTATGTAATATAACATGGCAAATTTTTACAAAGTTTGGAGTTAGAAAAATCTATCAAAATTGTAATCAAATAGGACACATTGCAAGGTATGCAAAACTCCATCAATATTAACCAAGCTTTACCAAAATTTCAGATTTAATCATAATTTAAATAAAACCAATTTACAATCTTTAATATGCTCAAAAACACGAAAATTTCTTAAATAAATTAAAGGTTCATTTCATTAGATAAATAACCTTTAATATGCCCAAAACATTAAAATTTCTTAAACAAATTTGTTGAGTCATAAAATAGTTGGTTTGGACATAATAAACCAATCTATATGTATCAAAATTAGGCTTATATAAGGAACAATACCTCAACATTATTAATCGATCTAAAAGTGACAAGTGATTAGATAAACCAATGGCTACAAAATTTATTTTATTGTATGAGAGAAGACTCACATATGTGTTAAAGATTAGGTCATAAATTAAAATGAAACCTAATAAGAGAATCCAAACTCAAATTTTATGTTTTAATTCTAAAACAAAGTAGAATTAAAGTAAACACATAGATATCTCAACAACATCAATTTTCAACAATAATTTTAATCCAATTTAGAAATCACATAAAATTAAGGCAAAAGATTGACAAATTTACCTACTCATACTCGATTCTGCAAGATTTATCATGGAAGTAGTCGAGTTGTGGAGGATCGAACAAACTCCAAATTGCATGATTGTTACACCTTTGGGCAGAAACTAATCATGCAAAGAAAATACCTGCATAGCTAGCCAAAACATAAAATACACAAAATACATATAGCTTCAACAGCTTTGGCCAGATGAAAATATGTTAGAAGTACTTTATGATTTTCTATAATACTAATTCATAATTGGTGAGTGATTTCTTGAAATTCTCATTGGGACAAAAGTATTCACCATATAAATTAGAATTCTGATTTTTTCAAAATAATCCTTTAGAACAGTATTAAATAACCGTTTTGTTGGATATTCAATGATTCTCAAAAGATTCAATCAGACACAAAAGTATGTCGTTATTGACATTGAACAATAGAGTTCTCGGAAGAGGAAACATGGTTATTCAGTTACTCGATAGAGACCAAAATGATCAATTAGTAAACTGATGCCACTTTCCAATTTTCTCTCAAAAGACAATTATCATCATAATCAGAATTGATGACCAAACAAAACATTGGTTTAAGCAAAATAACCAATACATCTTTAAATCAAAATTTAATCAGTGTTGTCTATAAAAGTCATTAGTATTAAGAATGTGCATAAAATAACCAATAAATGTGCACAAATCAGTGAAACAATATCACATAACAAAACTAGTTTTGAAGTACCAAAATTCAGCAGTACTACCTTAGTTTGCAAATTCGCTAAAAACTCAATTCTCTTCAGATTGTCATGAAAATTTTTAGGTATGCACTAGACATATATGGCTACTATATAGAAAAATTTCATAATTTTTAAAATTTTATAGGCGAGCCAAAAAATGAATTTGAAAAGAGAGGTGCTTTAGAAACAGCAGAAAATATTCTGTATAGACCTGAGACTTCAAATTCACCAAATATTCATTGTTCATCCGAGATGTATGAAAATTTTCAGACATAAAGTAAACATACAAATCTGTTAATTCCCAAAATTTCATAATTTTTGATATTTTACAAGTATACTAAAAACAAATTCGAAATAAGTTGTGCTGCTGAAACAACAGAAACTCTGCAAAACATACCCGAGACTAAATAATTCACCAAAACTTCAATCTTCCTCCAATGTGCATGAAAATTTTCATAAATAAAGTAAACATATAAATTTACTGTCCCCCAAAATTCCATCATTTGTTCGATTTTACAAGTGGGCTAAAAATAAAATCGAAATGGAATGTGCTGCAGAAACTGAAAACATTCTGCAGTACAGTCTCGAGATTAAATATTCATCAATAACTCATTTGCAGACCAATGCTCGTGAAAATTTCCATACTTAAAATAAACATCTCAATGTATATCATACTAAATTTTCATGAATTTATGAATTACATTGATATATCAAAATAATATCACAAACAGACTATTCTCCAGAAGTCTGCAGAATTCCAGCAACATGGTATCACACTTTAAAAATTTACAATAAATCCATTTCTCGTCCAAAAAACGTGAAAAAAATAATAATACCAGTTTCTACAATCCATTTGATATTACGACACGACCAAATTTCATAATATTTGGAGTTATAGAAGTCTATCGAGATCAGAAACAAAAATAGAACAACATAGTCTTGTTTTTAAAACAACATGTAGCATGTCCGTTGTGATATATCAAAATCACTTTTTAAGATAAGAAAACAATTCAAAAGTGAAACCAAAATGGCCACGGCATTAAAGTGTGTATTTGAGGAATTTCTCAAAATCAATTGGGTCTCAAGTAATCTAATATTATGTTTGAAGACGAAGTTCAGTAAACACAAAAGACAAATGTAGTAGACATGAACTGAAATCTAATTACATATATCAAAAGAAGGAAAAATTAGATTTATTAATCCATTACTCAAAATTATGCAGCAGATTAGAATAAACGACAATTAAAAATGATTGAAGCAAATCCTCACAACCCCAATTCTAGGCATATATATGGTCCAGAAAACTTGACATGTGAACAAGATATTATATGTTCATATAGCTCAAGTTCCTTAGGATCGCAAGATTTGGGAATTGAAAAAAAAAAAGTTCTCAAACCTTTCTAATCTCTGCAGAATGAGTTCACACATTCATCCAAGATATGAATGAACATGTGTGCCTGCCTAAAACATGTTAGTGTCATGGCATCCAAATTCAGAATTTTAAATCACGAAATCCTCTATAGTGGCTGACCCAGGAAGTCTGTATCCATAAGGTCAATTTGATCCATCAACTCAAAATAATATGAGTACAAGCAAACTTACCAAATTTAAAAAAAAATTAAAGGCTAGTTTATATGGCAATAAGCGGAAGCAAGAAAAAACACCAGAATCATATCACTAGAGCATGATTAGTCGAACCAATATATATATATATATATATATATATATTAATTTTAGGGTTTATATGAGGCAAAGAAACCTGAGAAAAAACTCACTTCTTTATGCCTTCTCCATGAAAGCAAAACAAACCCATTCCTAATAATTAAGCGAGATCCAAAAGGAAAAATAAATAATTAAATTTCATGAATACTACCTAGCGGCAGCAGTATGCATAATCACCACCCAGACCAGTCCATATATTATAGTCAATAGGAATCATACCAAATGAATGCAAATTTATTACGTCTCTTTACTCATGATAGGGTTGAAAGGAATGAAGGAATTAACCAAGAAGGAACCCAATGCAAAAGTGTATATGTACGTCGCATATACGTAGTCACAACACGAAGACTCATTAGGTCAAAAACCCAAGCACGATAAGGCAGCGGACATCACGATACAAGCAGTGCGTACGTGTTTGATCATCTATGAAATTATAATCAAACATATTACCTTTAATTTGGACCCTAAGCTTGTTGTGTGGCTCTGATACCACATGTAAGACATATTCTGAAATCACAACAACAAGGCATTAGGATCACGAATAAATCAAATCAATATAAAATAGAGATCGACTAATTATATTAAACTTATCTGTAGAATTCAGAAGACATGGTTATGAAGACGAGGCCATTGATGAACTCTAGGTTGTCTTCTACTTCCAATACTTCAAAATATCTCTCTACCGTGAATAGGGTTTGGTGCAAAATGAGAGAACAAGCGTATGGAAGCAGGGACTTAACCGTGGTATTTATATCATTAGGGTTTTCATCACATCCGACCTATCATTGGCTGTGAAGATCTACCCTATTTCTCTAGTATTTAAGTCCCACCATGATACGATATCTTCGTAATAAATCTATTAGATTTCCTCTAGGTTAATTGCAAGGGATAAGACTCCATAATCCTTATTAGATTAGGACTATCGGATCACTTTGGTTGCTAACCACTCGTAGACAATTGGCTTACAACAAAATGATCCAATACAACATTCATTGTCATTCACAATATTACAGTTTATTCTACGACTTGCATCGCCGATTCCTCGAGCTTGATTCCACAATCTACAGCAACCGTAATCGTCATTGGAAGCCAGGTATGCTAAAGTTTTAGTAAATTAATTTTCAGTTTTGGTTAGGGTTCTTGGCGAACCAGTTTCGGTAATCTAGCTTTGAGTTCTGATGAAGAATCTTGGTTTTGTGTCGTTCAATTGCATGGCTGAGGTCAATTTCGCAATCGCAGAGTCAATTTTAAAGCGCAAGTCCAACTAGAGTCTGAATCGCAATTGCAGTCATCATTACAAGTAAGCTCAGATCAGAAAATCGCTTTTCTCTCTTTTCCTCTGTATATGTAAGATGAACTAGTATTGACATAGCTTGAAGTTTTCAATAAACATTTCCTGATTTAATTTGTATATCGGAAATGAGAAAACATATATGTATGTATGTATGTATTTTTCTTAATGCACTACTACGTAATGTGCATGTAATTATGCATAGTGCATTGTCTCAGCAGACGGCGTAATGTGCATGTAGGATCTTAGAACAGTCACATGGCTGTTTTGGTACTACTAGCTAAGCAACAGATTTGATAGTTTCTTGTGTTGTTATAACCTCAAATCTATTTTGTGTTTTCTGTTTCTTCTGTCCGATTTGCAATTTCATTTCTTTCCTGCGAATATGAACCAGTTGTGATTGGGTTATCTGTTTCTTCTGTCTGATGTTTATTCATGCAAGCATGTCTATCGAAAACATTTGTCACCTAGAAAGGCGATGTTTTCTTCTTGATATTAAATGAAGTAATAGTCAATTTTTTGTTTGTGTTATTAATGATTTGAGTGATCCAAATCCCATTATTTTTGGGAAACATGAGTGATTCAATTCCTCTAAAGTTGCAACGCTCCATCTTGAATTGCACCAGCCCATCACCGCTCCATGTTTAATTGGGCTAACTCGGTGATTTGTTGTGTTTCTCCAATTTAAGACTCAAATTCATGCTTTGTTCACAAATTATCTTTTCTACATAACTCGTATTAAACAAATTAAGTTCAGCAATTTAACATAAAATCAGACCTTTATAGATTGAAAAAAATACAAAGTATACAACCCAACTTATCTTTTGCTATTCCTCAAGCAAAACATTAAAGAAAAACAAGAAATTAACTCAAACAAAAAGCAAAAATCTATATAAGCCCACTTTCGTTGGCGAAACGATTACACTGAGCATGTGCAACAAGCCTTTAAACCCCTAAGTGTCCCTAGTAGGAGGAGTTGTGTCTCCTAAGGGTTTACTAGTTACGCTACCCCTACACGCTTTATGTGAACGTTTCAACTTCACCACCTCTTAATTATGTGAACATGCCTTCGGTGATGACCAATTCTTTCTTCAAGCTGAAGAAATATCTTAACAAGGATTTTATACAGAGCCCTGTAATACCATTTACTCTATCTCTTGCACAACACAAGTGATCCAACAGCAACCGCAAAGCCAGACACAAATCCGGTTTCGACACTGATAAGATCCAAGTCAATCTCATGTCTAGAATTTGGAAGGTTTCCATTTGCTTGTGGTGGTGACAATCCTGACTTGTTTTCTACCGTCAATGGAGGCCTCCATAATCCTTTGTCCCCTATAAATGAGTCTATTGGAAATGTTGAAATTTGAGTACTAGCTGGGATCTTGCAGACAAGTTGATTATTCGAGAGATTTGAGAATGCAAGGAAATTAAGCTTTGCCAGCTGTTGTGGGATTTGCCCGCTCAGCTTGTTCTATGACAGGTCCAAGGACTCAAGTTGTCTCATGTTACCAAATGACGATGGGATTTCACCTGTGAAAGCGTTACTCGACAAGTTGAGAAAATATAAAGATTTCAAATCCCCCATTTACTTGGGTATTGGCCTACTGAAATTGTTGCATGAGAAGTCAATCAAGGTCAAGATAGTTATAATCTTTGCCAGATCCCGCTTTAAACCTTTGCTTGTAATCGTTATAGTAGGCTCATAAGAAAATACAACCGCTCTGTTAGAAGGGGATGTATCTTTAGAAGGCTCATGAGAAAATACCGCTATGTTATAAGAGTATTTATATTTAGAAACACTGACTGTCGACAAGAAACCAATATATGTGTTACCCTTCATTGCTTGCCATGTTGTCAAAGAGAATCCTGGTACTTCACCATTTAAATTGTTGTAAGCTAAGTCTACGATTTGAGGAACCGGCCAGGTGGCATTGGTGTTGGAACCCTATTGGACTCTAAACTTATCTCATTAGGGTTTGGAGTTTAGTTGAAACTGGAATCAGTTTGAGTTAATATTTGAATAAGTCTTCTTTTCTTTAAAGTAGGACAATAAGGTTAAACATGTTGGTGAGTGGATATCCCACGTTGGAATGTGAATGGGCGTGCAGTTTTGCCAAGCAGTTTCTGTGATAGGTGGAAACGGTTGTGGTTAAACGTCTATAAAATGGTTTAGTCCCTGCTTAAGAGGAATACGTTCTTAATCTGCTAACTAGCCCTATTCTAGTGAGAACATAAGGTCTCCATTGAGTAGAAGACTCTTCCTCGATCATTCACTAACGGCTTCATCAGATTTGCTTGCTCTTTGTCCCATGTATTAGGTTGTAATCTATGCATGTGGCTAACTATAAATTCCAACATTTGGTATCAGAGCTGGTCTGAGAAATTTGCCTCATTGAGAACCAGCGATCGAAGAGATCCGTTCTTCGGAAACTCTGGTAAGGAACCTTGAAGCTGCGGATTACTGGATAAGTCAATAGGCTGCAGTGTCCGCACCCGGAAGATCTTCTTTGGGAATGCGCCATATAATACAGAATTCATGATTCATAAAGAAGTCAAATTCGGGAAATTCGTGAAGAACTCCGGAACTCAAGTAAACAAATTGTTGTTGTCAATACGAATAACTGAGAGTGACTTAAGCTTCAGTAATGAATCATCAATAGGGCCTGGAAGGTTACAAGTGGACAAGCTCGATACCCTCAAGTTTGGCAATGAAGATGAAATCGGTTGGCACCACTCAGTCCCCTGTGCGGATATATTCACACCATCAAGATAAAGTTCAACAAGCTCAGAAAAGTTCCCAAGCAGCACATGCAATTTCGGATTCTCAAGATTCAACAAAGGTGTTCCGAGGAAGTAAAAGGTGGACAAATCAAGGGTTACCAACCTCGTCAGGTGCGAAATCTTAATTGGAACCTGCCCGCAAGGCCAGCATTCGACAAGTTCAGATTACTCAAACCGGTTAGCTGCTTAAACTCCGATGGAATCTGATAATAGTTGAAGAAGTTGTAAGCCAAATTCAGGTTCTCGATTGACTTCAGACTGAAAAGAGTACTCGAATTATCAAGTCCACCAATAATCGCCTCACTGCTCAAGTCCAGATTCGAAACACAACCCTTTTTGCAGGACACACCGTCCCAAGAGCAGTGATCCGATCCATTCTTCCACTTCACAAGTTTCTTAGATGTTGCAGGGTCAAATGTGAGGCTGTTCTTCAATTGTAGCAACAGAGATGGCTGATCCCCGGGACATTGACAGGAGACAAGAAATATGTTTACGCTAAGTGAAAGATAGTAAAGGGGTATTAAGAAAGGCCATGAAAATAGAGGAATTTTCATCGAAAGCTCTTGCTGATATATGACAGAAAATGTAGTAAAGAGCCTAGGCTCAGGGTATTAGGAATATATTCAGCAGTCGTCACGGATGAAACATCAATGGTTCGTAGTCATTTGTGCATAGATTTCTTTTTTGTTTTTCGTAATTTTACTTTTTTCATTGGCTACCAATTCGCATGCATTATTGTCTATAGTTGGATTGAAACAGATATTGTGGAAGAATGAGATTGCTACTGTATTAACTTTGTGGGGAAGGTTTCTACGAGACTTGTGGCTTGCTTGACTTGTCGACGTCAAAGTCCTTCCCCAATTTCCTAGCGGGGTTTACAATCTGCCACAAGTAGGTTATTTGATGTCGACATACTATTGATTAAGGTGCTGAAACAAGAATGCAAGTGGAGAAGAGAGGGTGACATTTCCGCCCTACATCCAGGCTAAAACTTACAAGTACTCTGCTCCTAATTGTCGCGAGGAGAGAGACTGATTCAGATTCACGGGGAGTACGAAGAAATTTCCCCGCTTAGCTTGTATTGACGCGGTGGCGGGCCTTACGTTGTATCAAAGACTACGAAGTTTTCATCCGGAAAAATCAAAGCTAAAACAGAGTAAACGTTCCTAATTACAAACAAACAGAAGAATACAGACAAGAGGAGAAACCACGAAAGAAAGAAAGCTAAGAACCAAAGCCAAACAAGAGAAAATAGAGTCGAATGACGCGTGATTTAAGTAAAGCTATATTGATTCAATGTCGCTTGCATCACGAATATGTCGATCTTATAGCGAGCAATGCTGATTCCTGTACCAAAAAGAAGATTGAACTACATTTTGAAAACAATGATAATCCTGGCATTCAAAAAGATTAAAAACTTGCAACAGCAATATATAAAAAAGTAACAGAACAAGCTCACAGTACATCTCGTAATTTATAATTATGTGACAGCAGAAGCAAATATCTTATTTCTTACAGAACACAATCATAACAAGGAGGCCAGCTGCATTGCTCCTCTTAACAATTTCAACGTCTCGGCCTTTGAGTTATGTGAACATGTCTTCGGTGAGGACCGATTCTTTCTTCAAGCTGAGGGAATATCTTAACAAGGATTTTATACATAGCTTTGTGATACCATTTACTCCATCTCTTGCAGAACACAAGTGACCCGATTGCAATTCCAAAGCCAAATACAAATCCAATTTCAACACTGATAAGATCCCAATTAATCTCATTTCCAGAATTTTGCTGACTTCCATTTAATGCTGGTGATGGTGGTGATCCTACTTTGTTATCCACCGTCAAAGGAGGCCCCCGTAATCCTTTGTTTCCAGTGAAGGAGGCTTTGGGAAATGTCGTAAACTGAGTACTTGTTGGGATCCTGCCGACCAGTTGATTATTTGAAAGATTCAAGAACGAAAGGAAGTTAAGCTTTGCAAACTCTGGTGGAATTTGCCCGCTTAGCTTGTTCCTTGACAGGTCTAAGGACTCCAGCTTTTGCAAGTTACCCAAGGATGATGGGATTTCACCGGTGAAAGCATTACTTGACAAGTTGAGGACATACAAGGATTTGAGGTCTCCCAATTCCTTAGGTATTGATCCGCTGAATTTGTTGCCGGAGAAGTCAATCAAGGTGAAGATGGTCAGAATCTTTTGCAGATCCATCTCCAAACCTTTCCCGATAACTGTTATTGCAGGGTAATATTCAAATTCAGTCGCAACTCTGTTTGGATCATTTTGAAATTCTAGAGCCCTGGCCTTTGATAGTGAATCATCTTTGTTAGCCATCATTGCATGCCATGTTGTCAAAGATCTTTCTGATATTGCACCACTGAAATTGTTGTGAGCTAGGTCTATGATTTGAAGCTTTGGCCAGGTTCCATTGGTTTCTGAACATCCAATCCCTCCATATAAATTGTTGGAACGCAAAAGCAGTATGCGCAAGGTGGAGATGTTTTTAAAAAAGCATGGAAAAGTATCCGTTATCTGATTGATTCCAAGGTTTAGAATCTCTAGTTCTGTGCAGTCGGCTAGAGATTTTGGAACTTGACCTTCTATCTGATTTTCACCAAGGTCTAGAATCCTGAAACGACAGTATTCAAGAACTCCACCAGGAATTGTTCCGGTAAGGTTGTTTCTCCTCAAATTAAGTACTCTACTTCGCATTGCAGTCAAACATTGAGGAATCATGCCACTCAGAGAGTTATCAGACATATCAAGAAACTCCAAACTTGCATTGCATATGGAAACTGGAATGATCCCATGCAAGTTATTGCTTGAAAGAGACAAGAACCTAGTCATGCTAAGGAAATTACCAATGTCAGTTGGTATACTTGAGCTGAAATGATTTCTTGAGTAATCCAGATAACGGGTATAGGGTAGGAAAACTGGGATTTGACCCTGAAGTTGATTTGAGTGAAGGTCAAGCTCAGACACGCTGGAAGAATTAGTTAATGGCGATTCTAGAGTCACGAAAGAGTTGCAAGAAAGATTGACACTAGTAAGTGAAATGAGCCCCCAAATCCAATTAGGAATCGTGCCTTGAATCTGGTTTTGTGAAAGGTCCAAAACATATAAGCCGGTGTGATTTCTAAAGAAATCAGGGAATGTTCTCAACTTGTTAGAAGCCAAGTTCAAATTCACAATTTGAGGAAATGAGGAATATGAGGAAGTTGTACCATTGTATAAAACCAACAAGCTATTGTTCGAAAGATTAATGGCCGAAAGATTACTCAACTGTTGAGGACTGTTAAAAGGAAAGCCGCTGAAATTGTTTGAAGAAAGATCAAGGGTTTCGAGCCCTCGAAAATTATAGATAGACAAGGGTACTAGTCCTTCCAAATGACTGAAACTTAGATCGAGGGTAACTAAGTAGGAGGAAACATCTGAAAATTCATGGAGTTGACCGGAGAATTGATTGTGGGAAAGCAGTAGTTCTTCCAAAAAGGGTGGAGAAACGATCGAAGATGGAATACTCCCGCTGAGTAAATTCGAGTCCAACACAATATTTAGCAGATTAACAAGGTTTTCCCAGTGAATGGAATCAATAGGACCACTGAACCTATTTGATGACATATACAAATGAACCAATTGTGTGAGTTTTTGAATCGACTTTGGGATTGATCCAGAGAAACTACAACCCGAAATATCTATCATCGACAACATTTTGAGATTGCCAATAGATTCTGGCAATATCCCTGAAAACTTTGTCTTGCTTAGAACCAAGGACTGAAGAGAATTATTCCTGGGAAATTCTGGAAAGGAACCATGAAGTTGTGGATTATCGGAAAGGTCAATAGTTTGTAGAGTAGGTACCTGGAAGAGCTCTTCAGGAAATTTTCCGCGCATCAAACATGAACGGAGACTCAAGGATGTCAGATTTGAGAAGTTGGCAAAGACTCCTGGAAGTGGCACAGGAAGATCATTGTCATCCAATCGAATCACCGATAATGACTGAAGTTTAGCGAGGGTCTGATCAATAGGACCTGAAAGATTGCAAGAGGACAAGCTCAACACCCTCAGGTTTGGAAGTGAAGATGATATGGCTTGGCACCATTCAGTGTCCCATGCTGATACAGTTACACCATCAAGATATAACTCTCTAAGCTCCGTGAGGCTCTGAACCAGCGTGCTTAAATCCGGGTTATAGAGTTTTAACTGAGTGTATCCGAAATTATAATTTCCGGAAAGATCAAGAGTAACCAACCTTGTCAAGCGTGTAATCGCGAAGGGAACTTGCCCCGAATAGCAAGTGATAGATAAGTTTAGGTACCTCAAATTCGTGAGCTTTCCGATCGCAGGTGGAATTGGAAAGCCATTGCCTACTTGGCAATTGCGGGACAAATTGAGGCTTTGGAGATGTTGAAGGTCGAAGAGACTGCTTGAATTGTCAATCCCGCCTTCGAGAAATTCACCGCTAACGTCAAGACCGATGACATGACCGTCAGTACTGCAAGTAACGCCGTCCCAAGCACAGCAGTTGGTACTTGAATTCCATGACAGAAGCTTGGGGGGAACGTAAGCTTCTGGTGGCGGGCTTATCTTCTTTAAGCGGAGCAATGCCGATAGGTCATCTGCATCACATCGGCCGTGAACTAACTTGATAATTATCAAGAACAGGAAGAAATGCAGCAAACTTTTCATTTTTTTTTTTTGAAAAACTTTAATGGGTGTGGTGGCTTAATTTTGAGGAACGTATCGAGGCCATTATATTTATGAATTATTTGACTTAGAAGTCTCCTCCCATCTATTTTGGAAAACTAAGAAGGAAGGGAAAAGGAAGTGGGGCTGCAAACATTGCTATTTCCATTTCGATCTTTGTTGACTAATTAATGTCACCATTGACTGACATGAAAGCCGAGTAGAAAAAAAAAGACTTGAAGACTTTGAATTTTAACGATAAGAATAAAATAAAGGGTAAAGTGAATAGTATTATGATTGACTTTTAAGTGTAAAATGTAATTTTTTGTTAAAATGAACAGTACCGCGAACTTTTCGTTAAAACTCCTTATAAAAAAAAAAAAGATGATCACAAGAATCTCACACCCCACGTTTATAGGATTGGATAATTCATGAAATTCGAGGCATGTTGAAGATTTAGGCACTAAACAGAAAAAATCGTTCGCCCTTGCCCTCAACATATCTTGAATGTAGCGAGTTATACAATCTAATTCATTTAACCAAAAGCTTCAAGTACTGTTTACTTTAACGAAAAACCACATTTTTACACTAAAAAAACTAATCTTAATACTATTCATTTTAT
Organism: Crataegus laevigata; assembly: GCA_963580275.1. Taxonomy (NCBI): domain Eukaryota; kingdom Viridiplantae; phylum Streptophyta; class Magnoliopsida; order Rosales; family Rosaceae; genus Crataegus; species Crataegus laevigata. The sequence goes on along the minus strand of OY756938.1, from coordinate 36,604,023 downwards.
CTTTTATTTTACTTCAAATCATTTTCATTAACTTCTATTGTTTTTAATGTCGTGGAAAAATACCGCCACAAGTCTTATGGGTTGCTCGTTCAATTGATTTTGCAATTATCTCCCAATCTGTCAAGTGGGGCAGTACTGTTGCTTTTCCGAATTTTCAGACTGTTGACCATGGACTAAACTATAAAGTTTTTTTTTTTTTTTTTTTTTTTTTTTTTAAAGAAAACTTCAATGGTACAAGGATAATTTTATTGATATCAAAAAAAGGTACACTTAGTCGAGGGATATAAACCTAACCCCTCACAATATATGAAAAAAGGATTAAAAAAAGGATAATTTTATTGATATCGAGAAATTTATCGCTAAAGTCAAGACCGATGACATGACCGTCAGTACTGCAAGTAACGCCGTCCCAAGCACAGCAGTTGGTACTTGAATTCCATGACAGAAGCTTGGGGGGAACGTAAGCTTCTGGTGGCGGGCTTATCTTCTTCAAGCGGAGCAATGCCGATAGGTCATTTGCATCACAACGGCCGTGAACTAACTTGATAATTATCAAGAACAGAAACAAGTGCAGCAAACTTTTCATTTTTATTTTTTTTAAACTTTAATGGGTGTGGTGGCTTAATTTTGAGGAACATATCAAGACCATTATATCTATGAATTATTTGACTTAGAAGTCTCCTCCCATCTATTCTGGAAAACTGAGAAGGAAGGAAAGAGGAAATTGGGGCTGCAAAGATTGCTATTTACATTTCGATCTTTGTTGACTAATTAATGTCACCATTGACTGACACGAGAGCCAAGTAGAAAAACATAATAATAATATAAATGACTTGAAAACTTTAAACTTTAACGGTAAGAATAAAATAAAAGGTAAAATGAATAGTATCATGATTGATTTTTTAGTGTAAATGAAAAAAATCGTTCGCCCTTGCCCTCAACATATCTTGAATGTAGCGAGCTATACAATCTAATCCACCAAACGAGCTCGTTATAAATTGAAGAAGTGTGTTATCTACACACTATTTTTTTACTTCTTACACACTCTCTTAATTTTTAGCCGTCAGATTGAATGAATTGAAGAAGATTAATAGACATAAATTAAAAAATAGTGTGTAAAAAATAAAAAAAAGTATATAAATATCACATCCCAAAATTCAATCCACAATCGAGTTAAACCAAAAGTCAAGAAATTGTATCAACTGACATTTGATTTAGTGGTTTTTTAATAATGACTTTTAACGAAAAGCCACATTTTTACACTAAAAAGTTAATCCTGATACTATTTGCTTTATCCTTTATTTTACTTCAAATCATTTTCATTAACTTTCATTTTTTTAATGTCGTGGAAAAATACCTCCATAAGACTTGTGGGTTGCTCGTTCAATTGATTTTGCAATTATCTCCCAATCTGTCTAGTGGGGCAGCACTGCTGCTTTCCGAATTTTCAGACTGTTGACTATGGACTAAACTATAAAAGTATTTTTTTTTGTTTTTTGTTTTTTTTTTTTAAGAAAACTTCAATGGTACAAGGATAATTTTATTGATATAGAAAAAATGTACACTTATTCAGGGGATATAAACCTAACCCTTCACAATACAAGAAAAAATGATAAAAAAAAATACATGATAAGATGGGGGACATAAACATTACTCCTTTAGAAACAAAATCAACAAAGATACAAAGAAAAGCAAGGGACATGAAACCTAACTCCCCTTCGCCAGGAACTTGTGCTACTTTGTTTTCAGACTATGTTGGCTTGCTTGCCTTCCACTTCTCATACTAATGTGCATCTCACCATGCAGGTATGTCTCCATTTCTTGTTTTTTCCTACCCTTTGTTCGACGAAGTCAAAAGAATGTTACTGCTAGCGTGCTTTGAGGAGTTTAGCTGAGATAGAACTTCTATCTGATTAGTCTTCCTTGTTTATAGGATATATATTTCAAATATTTGTAATCTGTTAATTTTTGTTTTGTTCTTTTGAGTTTCAAAGTTCGTTGTAAATAGGGTTTCAAACCCTCTGATGTAATCTTGATGCAATTATAAATACAAGCATCCACAATTGAATGGGTATGCAATCAAAATGAAAACACGAGTTCTTAAGTTTTATATGGTTGCTAGAGCTGTTTTTTGTCTAACGACATAGATCCTATATATTATCTTTCCCATCATTGCTTCCATGGTTGAAAACAATGTCTCCATTGTTACATCCAACACCCAAAACAACAACTTTCCATTTTCCACTGTCGTCAGCATCAAACTAGATAGGACCAACTACTTATTGTGGTTGGCTTAAATCCTCCATATTCTAAAAAGTAGGGACCTGATGGGGTATGTTGATGGCATGCTGCTATGTCCCCCAAAGACTATGACTGGTTCGACCACTGTGAATCTTGTGTACACTACGTGGGTCTAATTGGACCAAATGGTCCTCAGTGGGATAAATGGATCATTGACTGCTTCTATCTTGTTTGTGGTGGCAAGCAAACAAACTGCTCGAGCTACCTGGGATGCTCATGAGAAAAGGTATGCATCTACCTCTCAAAATTGAATTTTGTTTTTGAGAAATGAGTTGCTGCAAACCAAAAAGGGTGATCTATCTGTGGCGGATTACCTGGATCGCATGAATGTGATAGTTGACAACCTTGCCCTTGTTGGGCAACCTGCGAATGATGAAGAACTTGTCTAGATTGTGTTGAATAATCTTGGCCTGGCATTTGAGATGACTATGAGTACTACACAAGCACGTGACAATCCTATCACGTATCCAACTCTTGAAGCAGTGCTACTGACTACAAAAAGAAGAATGGCAGACCAAACTGTTCCTTTTGTGGAATAAGTTATTGTCAATGCTTTTGTGGCTGTGAGAGGCCACGGTGGTGGTCAGTTTCGTGGTGGTGGACAAGGTAATTCTTTATCAAATCGAGGTGCGGCTCAAAGAGGCTACAACCCTCGCACTAACAATAACCAGCGCAACATCCCAGGTAATGGATAAAGGTTTGTTTCTTGTGGTGAAGGAATTGTTTGTTAAATCTCCAAAAACTTGGTCACCCTGCACTTGATTGCTATTAGCGCATGAATGCTGCCTTAGAGCAACTCCACCAGGGTGGATTGCTCGGGGGACATGGGCAGCAACAGGGCCAGACAGCCCGAGGGAACAGCTCCAGCGTGCGGGAGCCCGAGCAAGGGTGGAGGCCCGTGTCACAGGCCCGGCGAGGATTGCCAGCCCGAGAGCCCGAGCTCTACGCCTGGCGTGTGCGCGTCACGCGCGCGTGGGCGCGCGTAGAAGACAAGAAAACAGCAGCCCACTTGCATGCCCACTTGCAGCTCTTGTTACCGTTGGGAAGCCACGTGGCTTCCCACGGTGCGTCCGATCCCAACGGATAATTAATATTAACCGTTCGATTTGCAACGGTAAAAAAAAAACTCTTATTTAATATCAACCATTGGATCTGAGATCAACGATTGATATTAATCTCTTTTATAAATTTAAAAAAAAAAGGAAAAATAGTTTTAAAATTCAAAAATGTTACCGTTGTGCCACGTGTCACAATCTGGAGTGTTGAAATTCAAATTTTTTAAAATCCAACGGCAGAGATTAATTAGTTGAATAAAAAAAATTAAAAATTGTAAAAAATGAATAAAAATCCGAAATTTTTTTTTAAAAATTCAATTTTTTTTTTTTACTTTTCTATAAATACCTTGTCATTTTCATATACCTTACACCACAATTTCATATTTTCTCAACTACTTTCAATCAAATTCCTATCTTTCTCTCAAAGTTTCAATCCAAATTTTTCAAACAAAATGACTACTGCTGCAGGTTCGAATTGGACGCTTTCAGAAGATGTTGCGTTGTGTGCTAGCTGGGTTAAAGTTACTCATGATTCGCTTACGGGTAATGAGATGCAATTGCGAGAAATGTGGAGTCTTATTCATACCAATTATCACAATTTAATGGGTGGGCAAAGAACCAAAGAATCGTTGTCCAGTCGTTGAAAATTACTTAATACATCGTTCACAATTTGGAGAGACGCCTTGGCACAGGCTAGTAGTAATCTTCGAAGTGGGGAAAGTTTAGCGGATCAGGTAACAATATATTATGTATTTGGTTGTATTATTTAATTGTTAGCTATTTTCATTATAAATAAATTTTAGCTACTTTCATTATAATTATTTGTTAGCTACTTTCATTATAATTATTTGTTAGGTACTTTCATTATAATTATTTGTTTGTATTATTTAGTTGTTACCTATTTTCATTATAATTATTTGTTTGTATGATTTATTTGTTACCTATTTTCATTTATAAAGTATTTTTTGTATGATTTATTTGTTACCTACTTTCATGTTAATTATTTGTTTGTATTATTTAGTTGTTACCTATTTTCATTATAATTATTTGTTTGTATGATTTATTTGTTACCTATTTTCATTATAATTATTTGTTTGTATGATTTATTTGTTACCTACTTTCATTATCATTATTTATTTCTTACCTATTTTCGTTATAATTATTTATTCTCCTGCATTGTATAGGAACTTCAAGCACAAGCTTGGTATGGTACCAAAACCAAAAGCAAAAACAAAACATTCACCCGGTTTGAATGTTGGAATGTTGTCAAAGATTGTCCTAAATTCAAAGTTGTGCCTGTCGGTCTAGAAGTTTTCATGAACAGCACCCCTCTACACTCTACACCCGATCATGCCTCGCATGATCTTGATGAAGATGATGCAGAAGAAGTGCCTGAAACGCCCCCCGTTGAACAAGCATCAGGGTCAACCCGTTTTCCAATTAGGCCTAAAGGTAAGAAGGCTTCAAAGAGAAAAGGTGATGCTTCAAAGAATGATTATGCAAAGTATATGGAAGACCTTGCCCGCCAAGGTGAATTGACTTTGGCCCGAGAAATGGCTAAATATGAGGCCGATAAGGCTAGAGAGGATGCAAAAGTTGCAGCTTTTCAGAAAAAATTTGAAGCTGATGAGAGAGAAAGAGAACTACTTCGGCAAGAAAGGGAACGTAGAAGAGAAGAAAGAATGGCTGAACAAGATCGTAACATTATGAAAGAGCCTTTAGAAGGGAAGTCTCCAAACTCTAAATATTTTTGGAAGCGGAGAAAGAAAAACGTGGTGCGAAGGAGGCGTGCAAGAGAAGCGAGAGCAAGAGGAGATGGTCCTAGCACGACAAGAGAAGATCATCCTAGCACGACAAGAGAAGATCATCCTAGCACCACAAATTGGTTAAGCACGACAAGAGAAGATCATCCTAGCACCACAAATTGGTTAAGTGATGATTATTGAATTTAGGTTGTAATTTATCGAATTTAGTACTTTATGTTATTTCCAATTTATTGAATTTAGTACTTTATGTTATTTCCAATTTATTGAATTTAGTACTTTATGTTATGGCCTTTGTATTGAATTTAGTACTCTATTCATAACACATTTAAACACACCAAATAAAATAACATCAACATAAAATAACAACATACCAAATAAAATAAACACACGACATGAAATAAAATAAACACCCCAAATAAAAACAAACACTAATGAACTTAAGTATCTTCAACACCCCTGATTTTCCACTGGTGTTCTATCAAGTCAATTTGGCGAGCATTGTGCATATATGGCCTTTGCATTGCAGTATATCGTTGAATGACTCTATCATTGTAACGTCCATCCCTTTGTATTGGGTCGTGTTGCACGGGTTCTTCGGTGGCGTCATGAGCACAATATATTTGTGTTTTGGAATTGTTCATCGTGTCGGGCTCATATTCATCAACAGCATCATAATCGTACTCATCTTCCACAATCATGTTGTGAATAATGATGCACGTCATCATGATAGATCGAAGCGACTCCACATCAAACATTCTGGCAGCACCTCTAACAATAGCCCAACGAGCTTGGAGTATACCAAAACAACGCTCCACATCCTTCCTGCATCCTTCTTGACAGCTTGCAAAGTATTTTTCCTTTGCACTTTGTGGACGTGGCACTGTTTTGACAAAGCATTCCCACCTTGGGTAAATGCCGTCTGCTAGGTAGTATGGCCCGTCGTACTTACGTTCGTTGACCCAGTATGTGACTTTTGATGCCTTTCCTTGCAGGACTTCATCGAACACTGGGGATTGGGCAAGGACATTAAGATCATTTTGAGCTCCCGGAACCCCGAAAAAGGCGTGCCAAATCTAAGTATCAAAAGATGCCACCGCCTCCAAAATGATACTTTTCGATCTTTTTCTATCCCCATAAGCGCCTTGCCATGCACTTGGACAGTTTTTCCAAGTCCAGTGCATACAATCAATGCTTCCAATCATCCCTGGAAAACCTTGCATCTCGCCATTCTTCAAAAGCCTTTCCAAGTCCATATGAGTAGGCCTCCGGAGGTACTCTTTGGTGTAGATAGATTCGATTGCCAAGCAAAACCTCATCAGGGACTCAAGAATGGTTGATTTTCCCATCCTCGTTATCTCGTCCACTTGGTCTGCAGCTGCTCCATATGCAAGCATCCGCAAAGCAGCAGTAATTTTTTGCTCAGGTAGGAGACCTATAGCACCAAATGCATCCGGCTTTTGCACAAAGTAAGAATCATGGATGCAAATAGCGCCCATGATTCTGTTGAACAAATGTCATTCCATTCTAAAACGACGTCGGAAGTACGTATCAGGGAATGCACTGTTCCGGACAAAATAATCGTCCAAGAGCTCCTGACCTCGTCGTTGCCTGTTTCTATCTATGTTTCCAGCCCGGTTGGGCCTGCAGATCTGAGCCACACCTTGGACGACTTGACGGGAATGTGAGGCTCGTGCCATTCTTGATTCGTCATCTATCCGTCTACGCTCATCATCCTCTTCCATCTCATTTTGGGCCCAATCCCCGACATTGAACATTCCTTCTGATTGGTTAAACAATTCTTCCTCTTCTTGATCGATTTCCCACATCATCTTTGAAGAAGAAGAAGACATTGGTGAAGAAGGAAGCAGAAACTATGAATAATGAAAGGGATTTTGGTGAAGAAGGAAACAGAAACTATGAATAATGATAGAGAGCTTGAGAAAATTGGTGTGAGATTTCTGAGGATTGAGGGTTTCATTATATGGAGGATTTGGGCAAGGATTAGGTTGTAGATAATGACACGTGGCATGCCGTCATTCGTTAAAAATCTGGTGGAAATCTATCCTCAAAGATTGTAATCGGATTGTGACACGTAGCACGACGTGATTGGTTACAAATCTTATCGGAAATCCCTCACCAATAATTGTCATTTCAGATAATGACACGTGGCATGCCGTCATTCGTTAAAAATCTGGTGGAAATCTATCCTCAAAGATTGTAATCGGATTGTGACACGTGGCACGACGTGATTGGTTACAAATTTTATCGGAAATCCAAAATTACAAATAAAATTATTTTGAATTTTTTTTATAAATAAAAAATCCAAATATTTTATTGCTATTGGCTTTTCGGATAATGACACGTTGCGCAACGAGAACGATTAAAAATATTATCTGAAATTACAAATAAAATTATTATGTATTCTTTTATAAATAAAAAAATACTAATATTTTATTGCCAATTGCCAGGGCTATTCAAGTGTAGGGGTGGAGATGCAAAAAGGCTATTACCAGGGGAATACACTGTTCATTAAGGCAATTACTGTTCATTAGGTGGATTGAATAGTGTATTGCCAGGGGGGAGGGCTCCTACACTGGAGTTGCTCTTAGAAGGTAGAATTCCTGCCAAACGCCTATCGGCAATGACTTCCTCACCCATCACACTTAACAAACAACAAAATGGATCTTGGCTCATAGGCATAAGTGCCAACGCACATATTACTCCAAAATTTCAAAATTTGGCCAATCCCAAATAGTCTACTGGTAATGACGGTATGGGAAGTGTATGTAATAATTTTGGTATCTCTATTGCCCACTATGATTCCAAACAACTTAATACTAATGCTTGCTTATTTACTTTACAAGATATCCTCCATTGCCCTACAGCCTCCACCAATATTATATATGGCCATAGGTTTACATTAGACAATGATTGTTACTTACTAATTTTTCCACACTTTTTCCTTGTTAAGGACCTCAAGACACGGAAGACGCTTTTTCGAGGGAGATGTGAGAATGGGTTTACCCATTTCCAAGTGGTAGTGAACAACTCAAGTATCTAGTTTCTGCATTTGTGGCAATTAGGGTTTCAGTTCAAAAGTGCAGCAAACTTTTCATTTTTTTTTTTTGAAAAACTTTAATGGGTGTGGTGGCTTAATTTTGAGGAACATAGCAAGACCATTTTATTTATGAATTATTTGATTTAGAAGTCTCCTCCCATCTATTCTGGAAAAATGAGAAGGAAGGAAAAAGGAAGTGAGGCTATTTCCATTTCGATCTTCTTTTTTTTTGGAAAAATTTCCATTTCGATCTTTGTTGACTAATGTCACCATTGACTGACATGAAAGCCAAGTAGGAAAAATAGAATGATCACAAGAATATCACACCCCACATTCATGGGATTGGATAACTCATGAATTTCGAGGCATGTTGAAGATTTCGGCACTAAAAGGAAAAAATCATTCGTCCTTGCCTTCAATATATCTTGAATATAGTGAGTTATACAATCTAATTCATCAAATGAACTCGTTATACAATTTAATCTATCAGATGAACTCGTTATAAGATTGAGTTTAACCAAAAGTCGAGAAATTCTATCAACTCAAATAGTTGATTTAGTAGCTTTTTAATATCGTGGAAAAATATCTCCACAAGACTTGTGGGTTGCTTGTTCAATTGATTTTGCAATTATTTCCCAATCTGTCTAGTGGGGCAGCATTGTTGCTTTCCCAATTTTCAGTTTGTGGTGACTGTTGACTATGGACTAAACCATAAAGATTTATTTTTATTATTTTTTTTTAAATCTCGACAATTTGAGGAGAATTTTCTTATTATTAAAAAAAGAGTACACGCAGAAACCTAACTCCTCATAATACATGAAAAAAGGATATAAAAATACATGAATAGAAAGGGAGACATAAACCTTATTCCTTTGGAAACAAAATCAACAAAGATATAGGGAAAATAGGGGTACATGAAATCTAACCCCTCCCCCCTCTAAAGCCGAACCTAAAAGTCTAAACCTACAAAACAAAACAAGTAACATCATAAGGTTAAAGAAAAAATCAAGAAAGTAAGACGAATATGTATGTCAAAATGCACATTAATTTGAGAAGCGGAAGCCAAGAAAGCTAATATAAATATAGTCTGAAAACAAGGAAAATCCATATAATTTATATAAAATATATAGTATTGTATAATATCATATATATATGTGTGTGTGTGTATTCACTTAACACATTACCTTGATTACAAAAATTGCATTTTGTGAAAAAGTCCAAAAGTTTTGAATCAAAATCAATGAAAATTCAATGGTGCTTATGAGAGAGATCAAAGATCAGCCAAAATCATCAATGTATATGTTGTATTATAATGACAAATTAGTATTTATTATATTATAATACGTCAATTGAACGAATATATTTTTGATCTTGACGAAGATGAATATAACTGTTAACCGATTGAGAATTCGTAACCCGGTAGATATGGTTATGAATAATTTTTGATGATTAATTTTTGTGATTATGGAGATGGATGTAACATTTCTGTCGGCCAAACCAAACCGTTGCCATCCCTACATGAAATCTATTGTTATTTAGATGAGTTGTGATGGTTTCATTTAACTGGTCAGTCTGTTAGAACAAAGCATTAGCTTTTCTATACAAAAAAAGGAAGCACAATAATTATCTAGTCAGTTCGAACAGTACTTGGGTACTGATTATTCAGTACTCAAAATACTGACCAATTACATGGCCCAGTAATATTAAAACACCTGTCATTTAAGGAAGAAAATCATCTCCTGAGCTCAGGACGGGAATTCTTCTGACCGGGTCATCCGGGCTGTTTAATTTTAATCCAACGGTTGCAATTATTATAACTTTAGAGGTGCCTCCTGTTTGGAACTGTTAGATTAAATTTGAACGGCCTGGATGACCCAGTCAGTAGGATCCCCATTCTGAACTCAGGAGATGATGCTCTTCTGTCATTTAAAACTCTTCCCAAATACTTGTTATCTTGTTAACCAAACACCCAACTTTATCTTCAACCCACATCCAAACACCCATCTTCTTCCTTGCTTCTGTCCCAGACCAGGCACCCCAACCGCTTTCCGTCAATCTCATCCCCACACCTCCTCCCTCAACCTTTCCTCCGTCCATCCCAACCGCATCTCCTTTCCCATCGATCCCACTCCCACCCCCTCCTTTGTCGTCCCCACCGTAATCCCTTCTTCAACTCTCCTCAGGACCTTTGTTAATCCCATTCCTAAACCACAAGGATGGAGAAAGAAGACCCATCCCCACGGATCTGGAATTATACTTTATTGATTGTGAATGAAAAATCTATCAGTAGTAAAGAGATCTAAGGCCATTGGAGTTGGTAAGAGGAGGATAGTGCATAAGGGCAACAAAGAGGAAGGTTTGAAACTTGCCTTCTGGAAGGAAGGCCATTAAAGTGGTCTGTAAAAATGGGTCTCTGCTTCTCTATGGTTGAAGTTAGAGAGATGAGAGATGTTTGGTTGCAAGAATAGTAGGTACAAGCAATTTAGCCCGCTAGTTTAGCATAATATACTTAGGTTCGAACATTTCAGTACACTAGTTTAATATAATATACTTAGGTACGAACATTTCAGTACTTTAGTTTAGTATAATATATTTAGGTATAGACATTTCAGTACACTAGTTTAGCATAATATATTTAAGTACAGACATTTCAGTACACTAATTTAGTATCATATATTTTGGTACAAAATTTTCGATACACTTACACTGTGTTTGGATGGAGAATTTCTAAATTTTCATAGAATTCTAAATGACGGGAATTACAATTCACAGTAATTGAAATCCTGTTAATTGAAATTTCAGTGTTTGGATGTTGGATAAATGGAAATTGCAAAATGAAGGGAATTACAAATTTCATTGTTTGGATATTTCCTAGAATTGGTATTCCATAGAAGAATACACATTTGAAAAAAGAAAAATGTTAAACTGGTAACCAAGTCATCAATGATAAGAACTTATCATCAAACCCCTAAGATTAGGGCTGCCAAACCCGCACTAAAGGCAAAACTGTCTAAATTTTCCAGCAATTAAGAACTTATCAAAGGTTTGCAATAATATTTCATTGGAAAAAAATGTTTGCAATAATATGATAAGAGTTGATTGAAGTAGGAAAATCCCTGTAAAGCACACTTGCAAATGTCAACCAACATTCGTGACATGCAAGACTTTTATTCTAACTAATGTCTTACTGAAAAACACTAAAATGAAAAATATAATGAAAACAATCTTATGCGCCTCGTGAAGTAAGCAATAATACCATATTCTTTTTCTTCTCAATTGGGAGAGTCTTCAACATGAGAAATTGCTTGTCATTTTCGATCAACCAAGCACATGCTTTGATTTGTTCTTCTTCGCTGAGATCTGGTATTGCATTTACTTCATCATATACCTCTGTTGGATCAAGTTTCTTTGTGTCTGCAGAAATATAGTCTTGAAAGGATGAAGCCATCTTGGCAAGTAAATCTGCAATCACATCTTTAGGGGTTGTTGATTTTCTTTTTGTACGAGGCACATCAACAAAACTTGGTGTCTTTCTCTTGCTTTGAGTCTTTTGACCATTGGCTGAACTAGGTGAAATCTCATTAATTCACTACAATGTATATTTTCTTATGTGCTACTAATTCACTACAATGTATTTAGGTACTACAATATATTTAGTTACCGGCATTTTGGTACACTAATTTAATAAAATATATTATGATACTAACGTTTAGGTACAGTAATTAAAAGAAGTTAAATAAAATTAATGAATTAAAATGTGTATGATAATAACTTTAAAATTTAATGTAATGACATTAAATAAAATATCTATTAAATATTAAAACAAAAATATAATATGAATTTGAATTAAGTACACATTAAAGGATGAAAATCAATATCCAATCTGACACCAGATTTTTATTAAATTTTAATTTTCTCCAAGAATTAAAGTTCAAAAACCCTTATTTTAATTTTCGTTCCTTTTATTTCCTTACTTTTATTTTTAACAAAACTAATGAAAATGACTTGAAAACTTTAAGTTCTAACGATAAAGACAAAATTAAGGGTAAAGGAAATAGTACCAAGATTGACTTTTAGTGTAAAAATATAATTTTTCGGTAAAATGAACAGTATCGAGAGTTTTTCGTTAAAGTTTTCTTTATTTTTTTATCACAAAATTAATTAAAAATAAAAATCAGAAAATTGAAAAAAAAATGCAATTTTTAATTCTTGTTATTTTTCTTTACTTATCTAATTGAATTTATTTTTATTTTTTAAGTTTGTGATTGCAGGTTGCATTCAGATTTGATTCGGCCTTGACATCCACAATGAGTGCGCACATTCAACTGAATCATGCGTTCAGCAGTATTCATTCATTCATTCTATTACATGCAATTTTGGGGGTGGACCAAGCAACACAAAAGAAGGTCATCTGTCAACTCCAGTGCTCAAATCCAGGTTTATGCACAGTTTTGCGCTCACACATACATCAGGGGGTCCATGCAAGCAAACAAGACAGATACATGAGCATTCATGAAAATTCACAGATCTATAGGTTCATGCATGACAAATTCATTCAGACTTTACAGATTCAGACTTTCCAGAAAACAAAATCACGACTGACATGCACTGAGACAAATCTATACCTTTGGCTCACAGATCTGGAGACTTTAAGCGGTTTCATTTGTCTCCCTTGGAGGCGTAGATCGGCGTTGGGGTTATAGATCCATGTTCACCTAGCACAGAAATACCACCTGCATGTGTTAGTATTTTATTTTTCTTTCTGAAATCAAGAAATGGAGACAGCAAAGAAAAAGTTTGGGGGTTTTTACCTTGGAATATATGTGTGGTTTTGGTTCTGAGATGCAAGAACAGACGAAAGGTTAGAGAGAAGAGATGAGGTGACTCAGGTGAGGCAGCTATGGATGAGCAGCTGGGGTTTCGACACCTCATGATGATGTTTTCCTTTTACATCTTCTGCTTCCGAGATTGGACTTCACCTACCAAATGGGCTGCTCAGGCTTGTAGCTGACTTGGATCTCTCATAGCCCAATAGTTCACATCAATCTATCAAGCAAATTGAACATCCTCTGCAAATTGAACATCCTCTGAGAGATAGGAAGACAACAACATCCTCTGCAAATTGAACATGTTCGAATCTGCTCGTCCTATGCTTTGTCTATTAAATCTCGTAAAGCTATGCCACCGATTTGATATTTTCTTGTGTTGTTATAAGCTCAAATCTATGGTGGGTGTTTGTGTTTTCTGTTTCTTCTGTCCGATTTGCAATTTCATTTCTTTCCTGCGAGTATGAACCAGTTGTGATTGGGTCGAAAGGTAATGTTTTCTTCTTGATTGAATGAAGTAATATTCAATTTTCTGTTTGTGTTATTAATGATTTGAGTTTTCTGTTTTGGATGAGAGAATTGTTGTCATCCCCTAGGAGACACCTTATGGTTAGAACTTAGGAATTTTCTCCCTTTCGGTTTCAAGTGTGGTAGTGCTTTTTTTCAGTAGGCCAAAGGATGGGGAAAAAACCTCAGATTTCTCAAAGCATCCCTATGGTTATAATCATAAAATCAATCTTGATTCTTTTGGGTGTAGCTTTGAAGGTTTGTTAATACTGTTTTGTATTTGATTAGTTGATGATGGAAGATGGACTGTATTGTATTTGATTAGTTGATATTTTCTTGTTCATGATCTCTATCCTTTGTAGTTGTTTAGTTCAATTTTCTTTGTATAAAAAGTTGAGAGATTATATAGTTGTAAATTATGATTGGTAATATGACATTGGATATTTGGAGTCAAATTTGTGATTTTGGTGAATTAGTGTTGCTGAAGAGATATGTGATTGTATAACGATTTAAGAACTGTTATAGATGCTTCCTATATGTTGTCAAAGGCTATGGATTGTATAAAAATGCTATAAATATGAAATACTTTTAATTGCATTTATTGAATGCTATAAAAAGTAGTTTATGGTGTAGTGTTTTCTTGAAAATCAAGGAACAATCAAAGCTTAACTTTTCTTCTTTAAACCACAATAGATTTCCAAATCCCATTCTTTTTGGGAAACATCGACAGCACGGCCATCTTTAGTCCTCAAGCAAAACATTGAACAAAAACAAGAAATTAACTAAAACAAAAAGCAAAAATCTAGGCTCACTTTCGCTGGCGAAACGATTACACTAAGCATGTGCAACAAGCCTTTAAACCCCTAGGTGTCCCTAGTAGGAGGAGTTGTGTCTCCTGAGGGTTTACCAGTTACGCTACCCCCAAACGCTTTATGTGAACATTTCAGCTTCACCACCTTTGATTTACGTGAACATGCCTTCTGTGAGGACCAATTCTTTCTTCAAGCTGAGGAAATATCTTGACAAGGATTTTATACATAGCCCTGTAATACCATTTACTCCATCTCTTGCACAACACAAGTGACCCAACGGCAACCGCAAAGCCAAAAGCAAATCCGATTTCGACACTGATAAGATCCCAGTCAATCTCATATCTAGAATTTGGATGGTTGCCATTTGCTTGTGGTGGTGAAAATCCTGCCTTCTTATCCATCGTCAGCGGAGGTCCCCATAATCCTTTGTTACCCATAAATGATTCTTTTGGAAATGTTGAAATTTGTGTACCAGCTGGGATCTTGCCGACAAGTTGATTATTTGAGAGATTCAAGAATTCAAGGAAAGTAAGCTTTGCCAACTGTGGTGGAATTTGCCCGCTCAACTTGTTCTGTGAGAGGTCTAACGACTCGAGTTGATGCATGTTGCCAAATGACGATGGGATTTTGCCTGTGAAAGAATTACCAGACAAGTTAAGGAAATATAGTGACTTAAACTCTCCCATTTCCTTAGGTATTGGTCCACATAGATTGTTGAATGAGAAATCAACCAAGGTCAAGGTAGTTAGAATCTTAATCATATCCATTCTTAAACCTTTTCCTATAATTGTTATACCATCCGGATAAGAAACCTCATGCAGTAGTTCCCCCAGACCAACTGAATATTCTACTAGTTTGGCCTCGGTCAGGGACTCATCTTCATTAGCCCTCATTGCCAGCCATGTTCTCAAAAGCCTTCTCGGTATTTCACCACTCAAATTGTTGTGAGCTAGGTCTATGATTTGAAGCATTGGCCAGGTGCCATTGGTTTTGGGACATGCAATGCCTCCATAAAATTTGTTGGACCGCAAAACAAGGACACGCAAAGTGGATATCTTTTTCAACAAACAAGGAAATGCATCTTTCATCTGATTGTTTCCAAGGTTTAAAACCTGTAATGATTTGCAGTTGGCTAGAGATTTTGGAAACTCACCTTTAATCCGATTCTCCCCAAGGTCTAAAGTGTTCAATCGACATGATTCTGTAAACTCAAAATTTGAAATAGTTCCAGTGAGGTTGTTTCTCCTCAAATTAATTACTGCCGGATCATTTGTAATCAAGCATCTAGGAACCCTGCCACTCAAGGAATTATTGGAAAGATCAAGAAAAGAAAGATCTACATTGCATATTGATGCTGGAATGATGCCACGCAAGTTATTGTTTGAAAGAGATAAGAACTCCAGATTAATGAAATTGCCTATGTCAGCTGGAATACTACAGCAGAAGTGATTGCTGGAGTAATCTAGATAAAAGGCATTTGGTAAGGTATAAGGGATTTCTCCATGGAGTTGGTTTGAATGAAGGTCAAGAACGCTGACAGTAGAAGTATTGAAAGGAGCTCCTAGAGTTACCAGGTAGTTACAAGAAAGATTTAGGGAATAAAGATCTTTGAAACTCCAAATCCAATGGGGTATCTCACCTTGAATATGATTTTTCGAAAGGTCCAACAAAGATAATTTGGATTGGTTTCTCAGGAAACCTGGTATTTCTCTCAACTTGGTAGAAGCCAAATACAGTGATTCAATTTGAGGAAATGAGGAGTATGAGGAATTGGTACCATTACACAGAATCAGCAAGCTATTGTATGAAAGATCAATGAAGGTCAGATTTTTCAGATGCTGAGGACCGTTGAAAGGAAAGGCACTGAAATTGTTTGAAGAAAGAGAGAGATCCTGAAGCCCTCGAAAATTAAAGATGGACACAGGAATTGGACCTTCCAAATTATTAAAACTCAAATCAAGGGTAACAAAGTTGGAAGAGGCGTTAGAAAACTCACTGAGTTGACCAGAGAATCGATTGTGGGAAAGTACTAAATGTGGCAACAATGGATGAGAAAAGAGAGACGGCGGAATACTCCCTTCAAGTAGATTGCCGTACAAATGAAGCTCAGCTAGATTAATAAGGTTTTCCCATTGTATAGAACTAATTGCACCGCTGAACAGGTTTGAGGACATGTCCAAATCAACCAATTGTGTTAGGTTCCCCATTGATTTTGGAATTGATCCAGTGAAACTGCAGTATGAAAGATCAATTGTCTCCAGAAGCTTAAGGTTTTCAATAGAGCTCGGCAATGACCCTGAAAAATTTGTGAAGCTTAGATCCAAGGACCGAAGAGATCCATTGTTTGGAAATTCCGGCAAGGAACCATGAAGTTCTTCATTAAATGAAAGGTCAATAATTTTCAGAGTAGGTAGCTGAAAGATCTCTTTGGGAAATGTACCTTGCAACGAACAACTGTAGAGACTCAAAGAAGTCAACTTTGAAAAATTCCCCAAGAATCTTGGAAACGGAGTGGAGACGTTGTTACCATCCCAGCTGAACTCCCTCAGGTTTGAAAAGTTGGCAAAGAATCCTGGAATTGGACCGGAGAGTTGGTCATTATAACCCAATCTAAGCACAGATAGAGACTGAAGCTTAGTGAGGGACTGATCAACAGGACCTGAAAGAAGAGTGTGAAACAAGCTCAACACCTTTAGGTTTAGGAGTGAAGATGATATCGCTTGGCACCACTCTGTCCCCGATGCTGATATATTTACACCATCAAGATATAGCTCCGCAAGATCTGTGAGGTTCCAAAGCAGCATGCTTAAATTTGGGCTCTCAACTACGCTTGGCGCCCCATTATATTGAGAAATATCAAGGACAACCAACCTTGTCAATTTTGAAATCTCAACTGGAATTTTCCGCTCGCCATCATAATAGAAATATGATAAATTTAGGTACCTCAAGTTTGTGAGCTTTCCAATTGCAGATGGAATGGAAGTGCCATTGAAAAGATCGTTATCGGCTAAATTGAGGCTTTGAAGCTGTTGAAGATCAAAGAGACTGCTGGAATTGTCAATCCCACCGGAGATATATTGGCTGCTAATGTCAAGACCAACAACATGTCCATTAGTACTGCAAGTAACACCCAACCAAGAACAACAGTCGGTTCTTGAATTCCATGATATGAACTTAGAAGAAGAAGAATCATATTGGAATGCAAGGGTTTTCTTGAAATTGAGCAACAACAGTTGCTGGTGTTGAATACAGTGGTGGTGAAATGAAGGGATGGTAGTATTAGCACAGGTAGTAGTGATAGTGGAGATATTGAACAAGAATAGGAGGAAGAAATATTGGAGCAAAGTTTTCATTTTCCAGACACTTAATTTGCTAAGCTTAATTAGCAGAGAAAGTAATCAAGAACAATTGAACAACTCAGAATGGTTTGGGTGGCTTTTATAGGCATGGCCATTGGCCAGCGAATTGGAAAAATAGTAAAAGATCATGATTATATGTGAATTCTTTGCACATCTTTCTAGTGGGAGACTGACTAATTGACTTTGAAGTCTTTCCACATCTGTCTAGTGGGCGACTGACTAATTAAGGTGCTCAAACAAACACCAGCATAGTCAAGTGGAAGATGAACGATGACGAGTCACATTCACACTACCCCCGTGCTCTTCATGTTCCCATTAAATGGCCAGCGAATTGGAAAAAAGGAGTCAGGTTTTCGTGGCTTGACTACTTGCTCTCTCTTGTTGCCATTAAATTCTTTGGGGGAAATTTAACAAAAAATTGGACCTCGAATAGAATTGTAGTCATCTTTTTAAGCTTATGATAATTATAACAAAAAATAAATATGAATGTATTAATAAACCCCAAAATAACTGAAAACGTTATAATTTGCTTTTACGCGTGAATGATTATTTTTCCAAAATTTTCATTAATACCGTAGCTCGCTATATCTTCTTCTAAATCGGAAAAGGTTGGAAAGAAAGTCTCATGTGGCTTAGATTTGATTTTGATTTTGATGGAAAAAGAAAGAGCCATCGCTTCGATTACGAATTCTTTGAACAATTTCGAATTTGAATTCCAAATCCAATCCCAAGCCCCAAGTCCCTCAAACTCAATCCTTCAATTCGTCCCAGAATTGCATATTTGTTTCGCCTGTATACACACACACATAGTTATACATAATTTTTGTACTTAATTATCTAAATAATTAACATCTAAATTTGAACTCTGTGTCTTTCTGATCATAGGAGGCTATGATTAATTATCTGTTTTATATTACTGAATTATGGGTTTTAATTTGTAACCACTTCCAAGGTACGTGGGCATTGGCCAATTTGATGACCTGCAAATGTTCTACTACTTGATTGAGTCAAGAAATGATCCTCTGTTTCTTTGGATGACTGGAGGCCCTCGATGTTCTTTATATGGCCTCGTTTATGATATTGGTTACTTATTTTCTTATTTGATCGATAAGAAATTCATTACTTTTACTTTCTAATTAGCATCGTTAATTATTTGGAGACAATTATCAGTTTCGATTCCACTAATTGCCAGAGAAACTAGTACTTTTTCAAGAAAGAAGCAAAACCCCCGAAAATCAGGAACACAGTTTTTTTTCATTTTCGAGACACTTAATTTGCTAAGCTTTTTAATTAGCAGAGAAAGTAACCAAGAACAATTGAACAATTGAGAATGGTTTGGGTGTCTTTTACAGGCATGGCCATTGACACAAGAAAGATTTAGGGAATAAAGATCTTTGAAACTCCAAATCCAATGGGGTATCTCACCTTGAATATGATTTTTCGAAAGGTCCAAATCAGATAATTTGGATTGGTTTCTCAGGAAACCTGGTATTTCTCTCAACTTGTTAGAAGCCAAATACAGTGTTTCAATTTGAGGAAATGAGGAGTATGGGGAATTGGTACCATTATACAGAATCAGCAAGCTATTGTACGAAAGATCAATGCCTCTCAGATTTTTCAGATGCTGAGGACCGTTGAAAGGAAAGGCACTGAAATTGTTTGAAGAAAGAGAGAGATCCTGAAGCCCTCGAAAATTAAAGATGGACACAGGAATTGGACCTTCCAAATTATTAAAACTCAAATCAAGGATAACAAAGTTGGAAGAGGCGTTAGAAAACTCACTGAGTTGACCAGAGAATCGATTGCGGAATACTCCCTTCAAGTAGATTGCCGTACAAATGAAGCTCAGCTAGATTAATAAGGTTTTCCCATTGTATAGAACTAATTGCACCGCTGAACAGGTTTGAGAACATTTCCAAATCAACCAATTGTGTTAGGTTCCCCATTGATTTTGGAATTGATCCAGTGAAACTGCAGTATGAAAGATCAATTGACTCCAAAAGCTTAAGGTTTTCAATAGAGCTCGGCAATGACCCTGAAAAATTAATGATCTTGTGGAGCTGCAAAAGGCTTCCATGCATGAAATGTGTGGTTGGCTTGACTTGTCAAGTCTTTGTTCTCTTCTCTTCTCTGCCTGGAGAGTTGCAGTCACACTGCCCCCGTGCTCTTCGGGTTCCCATTAGATGGACATTGGCCAGCGAATTGGAAAAAAAGGCGTCAGGTTTTGGTGGCTTGACTCTGTTCTCTGCGGTTGCCATTAAATTCTTCAGGCCGTTATAAATGTAGCATTAGGCAGGGGCTAAATAAGATACGTTACGTTGTGGAATTGCGATGTTGCTTGGTTGACTTATAAATTTTGAAGTCATAATTTTTTTTCTTTTTTTCTATTTCTTTGTGCATTGATTAGCCAATGCAAAAATGAAATCGCACACAGTTTTTTATCTCCTAGACATATGCCTAGTTATTTTAGATTACTGAATTAAATAATTCTTGAGAATCAACGAAAACGATTAAATAAAAGTCTAGAGAGAAAAAAAATGTGTATAATTTATTATTTTCAATTAAATAATGTTATCAATAGGGATATATTATTGCATCGTGAGGATAGGTAAGTCCCTTGACCAAACCCTAATCATAAATTTACAAATAGCCTCTAAGTTAATACAAGGCAAGTGGAAAATTGTAACATGAGAGATACTAATTGATATGATTGTATTTATTCATAACATTGTGGCATTGTGAGATTGCTTTAATGGATTGACGTTTATTTTTAAAGTCTTGATTGGTTTGTCTAAAGTTATGAAGTTTGATAAGTGAAATTCTTCAAAATCCCAACGGGAAATGTGAGATTTGTTAATGATTAAAATGCAGTATGAAATCTTTCTAATTCAAGGGAATTAGAAATAATTCATAGTGTATTTTAAGCACCACAAATCTCACCTATCTCTGTATGATTTTGAGCAAATTCATTTAAAATATCTATACATGTTACTAAGCTTGTTAGGAAACCAGGTAGGCTACCCTTAAATATGTTACTAATGTACCTTTGTAAAAAAATGGAGATAAATGTCTCTATGCATTCTGATGATCCTAACGGATTTAGCCAAAATGTAGATTTCGTATGGTAAGAAAAATTCTATATAATTATGTTTTTGATAAAATAAAAAACTTGCAATTCACTTTAATTATGGTCGACACAGTAATAGATATTTGAAGTATGGTTTTCCCTGTTTTTCACAGGTGAATCAGAATCGGCAAGATCCGCTCTTATTCTTGTTGCTTGGGTCTCCCTTGGATAGAGGGGGCATTACCACTCTTTGCTAGGACTAATTAGACGTGCCAATCCCAACTTTCCCCATGAGAGCAGAAAAACCAATAGACCATGAACATCGACACGTACGAAAAATTCTGCAAAAATCCTTCCTAGTCTTGAGAGTTTTCTTTTTAAATTTGTAATGTCTTTATAATTTTTGCTTACGAGAATTCTATTACATTATCTGATTTGTCTAATACACCATCTAATATGGCCTTCTAGACTATTTGCATTTAATACGTGTTTGTACTCTAAATATTTTCATATAAATTATTTTTCTTCTTTTTCTATTTATTACGGATAGGATTGGACATTGAACCTACCAAACCGACCGATCTGGACCATATTGGTCGATTTGGTTTGGTTTTGACTAAGAAAAAGGTCAAACAATTTAAAAATAGGAACCAAACCATTTTACTTTTAATTTGGTTCGGTTTTGATACTTCTGAAACCGACCAAAGCTAACCCGAATCAACCATGTATCTTTTAATTATTAATTTATTTATTTTACACATGTAAACTTATTATAAGTTATTTAGAGGCCACATATTATAAGTCTCAACATATTATAAGCTGTAATGACTATTCACATTTAGGAGATTTATATGTATTTTATGCTCTTATAAGGTTATAATTAAAAAATCTTTTGCTAGAATGAAATTTTGTTTGGTTTTCTGAATTTGGGAAAGAGGTAGAGGACAAGAGTTCTAGTTGGTGGGTCCCAATTTTTAAGTTCTTTTTGTGTTTTTAATTTTTTTTTTTAAATTAACTATAAGGGAATATAGGGAAAAAAAGAAATTGTAATTTATAACATTAAATTTTTAGTTTAATGTGTAAGTGTACTCTTCATGTCAAAAAAATACTACTATACCGTAATACTAAGTGACAACGTTCATCTTGTTTTAAATATATGTAATATTATCATATTTTAATCACTGTGCCCTAGCTGTGTCTGTATCTTTATTTTTTGAGATTTACCATGACGCACGTTGTTGTATCCGTGTTTGTGTCTCTGCAACTTAGAATTTGAATTCTTGGTTGGATCCAAACATATATGCCATGATTGTCACATCCCAGCCCGAGGTCCACCACATCCCAAGCCCGACCTCCGCCGTAGCATGATATTGTTTGCTTTGGACCCCGACCACTCTCTCACGGTTTTGTTTCTGGGAACTCACACGAGAACTTCTCAGTGGGTCACCCATAATGGGAGTGCTCTCACGCGCTACTCACTTAACTTCGGAGTTACGACAAAATCTGAAGCCAATGAGCTCCCAAAAGGCCTTGTGGTAGAGATGAGAATATACATATAAGGCTTATAGGATCCTCACCCTGAGCGATGTGGGATTTTTCAATCCACCCCTCTTTAGGGGCCCGACGTCCTCGTCAACACACCACGACCAGGGTTTGGCTCTGATACCAAATTGTCATATCCCGACCCAGGGTCCACCACATCCGGGGCCCGACCTCCGCCGTAGCATGATATTGTCCGCTTTGGGCCCCGACCATACCCTCACGGTTTTGTTTCTAGGAACTCACACGAAAACTTCCCAGTGGGTCACCCATCATTGGAGTGCTCTCGCGTGCTACTCGCTTAACTTCGGAGTTCCAACAAACTCTGAAGCCAATGAGCTCCCAAAAGGCCTCGTGCTAGGTAGAGATAGGAATATACATATAAGGCTTACAGGATCCTCACCCCTGGACGATGGGATCTTACAATGATTCCTTACTTTGACAGGATACAAATATCTAAATTTGACATTTTTAGATACTTTTTCAGACCTATTGCGGATACTAAATAGCAACCAAACCTTGCTTGGTAGAGAGATTTTATTAATTACCTATTTGATTAGGATTTAGTCTTACTTCTAATTAGGATTACGATTCTCATTCTAACCTATGGTCTGTTGACTATAAATAGGATCTTAAGGTTAGTTTATTTTGTGTGCCAAAATGAGGGAGGACAAACAAAGGCAAAACAAAGGAGAAGAAACAAAACAATAAGTAAAAATGTTTGACTCAATGTCGATTTCCCATTTGATTCATTTCCTTGTTGACTCTTAATCTCGACAGATTACGATGCTGAAAGAAACTCAATTGGACATTGGACATAGAAGTGGTAAATTTTTTTTGCTGTACAGTAAGATTTCCTTATCATGAAACAAATTAGTATCATCTCACTCCAAAAATCAATGTTGATTGCTACCAAAAGAAGGTTCAATTTCTACACTGATAAAATCCCAATTAGTCATCATCCAAAGTGGTAGGATTTCTCCGTTTAGTGCAAAAGAACAAATAAGTCATCATCTAGAAGTAATAACAATAGGAAGTCATCGTCCAAAAATCAAAATAAAACAGTATGAATTCCCTTTGAAATTCAGAACTTTATTCGGCAGAATCAGAAGTTTAAACCAAAACCATATAAAATCCCACAAATTTTTCGTGAATTACTATCTTCAAGTTCGAACTAATCATAACAAGATTGTGAATCAGATTCGGCAAGATCGGCTCTTATTCTTGCTGCTTGGGTCTCCCTTGGTTTGCTAAAATAGAGGGGGCATTACTGCTCTTTGCTAGGACTAATTAGACGTGCCAATCCCAACTTCCCCCATGAGAACAGAAAAACCAATATACCATGAACATCAACACGTACGAAAATTCTACAAAAATCCTTCCTAGTCTTAAGAGTTTTCTTTTTAAATTTGTAATGTCTTTATAATTTTTGCTTACGAGAATTCTATTACATTATCTGATTTGTATAATACACCATCTAATATGGCCTTCTAGACTATTTGCTAGAATGAAATTTTGTTTGGATTTCTGAATTTGGGAAAGAGGTAGAGGACGAGAGTTCTAGTTGGCGGGTCCCAATTTTTAAGTTTTTATTGTGTTTTTAATTTTTTTTAAAATTAACTATAAGGGAATATAGGGAAAAAAAAATTGTAATTTACAACATTAAATTTTTAGTTTAATGTGTAAGTGTACTCTTCATGTCAAAAAAATACTACGATACCGTAATACTAAGTGACAACATTCATCTTGTTTTAAATATATGTAATATTATCATATTTTAATCACCGTGCCCTAACTGTGTCTGTATCTTTATTTTTTGAGATTTAACATGACGCACGTTGTCGTATCCGTGTCTGTGCAACTTAGAATTTGAATTCTTGGTTGGATCCAAACATATATGCCATGATTGTCACATCCCAGCCCGAGGTCCACCACATCCCAAACCTGACCTCCGCCGTAGCACGATATTGTCCGTTTTGGGCCCCGACCACGCCCTCACGGTTTTGTTTCTGGGAACTCACGCGAAAACCTCTCAATGGGTCACCCATCATAGGAGTGCTTTCGCGCGCTACTCGTTTAACTTCGGAGTTACGACGAAATTTGAAACCAATGAGCTCCCAAAAGGCCTTGTGGTAAAGATGGGAATATACATATAAGGCTTATAGGATCCTCACCGTGGGCGATGTGGGATTTTACAATCCACCCCGCTTTAGAGGCTCGGCGTCCTCGTCAGCACACCACGGCCAGGGTTTGGCTCTGATACCAAATTGTCACATCCCGAGCCCGACCTCCGCCGTAGCATGATATTATCTGCTTTGGGCCCCGACCATGCCCTCACGGTTCTGTTTCTGGGAACTCACACGAGAACTTCCCAGTCGGTCACCCATCATTGGAGTACTCTCGCGCGCTACTCGCTTAACTTCGGAGTTCCGACAAACTCCGAAGCCAATGAGCTCCCAAAAGACCTCGTGCTACGTAGAAATTGGAATATACATATAAGGCTTACAGGATCCTCACCCCTGGGTGACGTGGGATCTTACAATGATTCCTTACTTCGACAGGATACAAATATCTAAATTTGACATTTTTAGATACTTTTTCAGACCTATTGCCGATACTAAATAGCAACCAAACCTTGCTTGGTAGAGAGATTTTATTAATTACCTATTTGATTAGGATTTAATCTTACTTCTAATTAGGATTACGATTCTCATTCTAACCTAAGGTCTGTTGACTATAAATAGGATCTTAAGGTTAGTTTATTTTGTGTGCCAAAATGAGGGAGGTATTTTGTGTGCCAAAATGAGGGAGGACAAACAAAGGCAAAACAAAGGAGAAGAAACAAAACAATAAGTAAAAATGTTTGACTCAATGTCGATTTCTCATTTGATTCATTTCCTGTTGACTCTTAATCTTGACAGATTACGATGCTGAAAGAAACTCAATTGGACATAGAAGTGGTAAAAAAAATTTGCTGTACAGTAAGATTTCCTTATCATGAAACAAATTAGTATCATCTCACTCCAAAAATCAATGTTGATTGCTTTTCTACACTGATAAAATCCCAATTAGTCATTATCCAAGGTGGTAGGATTTCTCTGTTTAGTGCAAAAGAACAAATAAGTCATCATCTAGAAGTAATAACAATAGGAAGTCATCGTCTAAAAATCAAAATAAAACAGTATGAATTCCCTTTAAAATTCAGAACTTTATTCGGCAGAATCGGAAGTTTAAACTAAAACCATATAAAATCCCACAAATTTTTCGTGAATTACTATCTTGAAGTTCGAACTAATCATAACAAGATTGTGTTCTCATATGGGATCACCAGATTAAACCTAGTTCACTTGGGGATATAATAGGAGATTATTACTAATAATGAACATGTTGAATTTGTGGCTCATTATGTGTGGGCTTTAGACTATGTGAAAGCGGCTTTAGGGTTAATTGGTAGCAATCACAATCACTCCAAAAACACTCTCATTTGGTGAAGACACTTTGTATAAAGTAGATGCTTTTTATTTCAAAGAGAGGGAATTAAAACGCTGCACAAAAAATCACTGTTCTTATTTCATTGAGATCAATTGTGTTGTCTATCCACTTTGAATTTCGATGATTTTGAACCATTTATTTGTCCTCAAGTCTTGGTGACACTTGCTGTCCAGTTGGATATTGGCATTATCACCGTGGCGACCGGGGTAACTCGGCCATCAAGAAAAAGAGGAAATCGTTTTAGATATTATAATCTTTGTGAGAAGCTCAGGGAAAGTGAAGAGAAATGTATTGGGTATAGTGGCTTTAAATATTAACGATCTTATGGAATTGGAAAAATCTTCCAACGGTTGACTTGACTTATCAAGTCTTTTCTATACGATCAGTGGGGAAAACAGGGCCAGCACTGCACTGCACTGCACTGCGTGTAAGCGTTAGCTTTTCTATACAAAAAGGAGCAGTGGAATTATTATCATTACGTTAACGTCTCTCCAACTTCCTAATTTTCTGTGCCCAAACGACTTGGCTTTGTGGACTTTGAAGTCTTTCCACGTTTGTCGAGTGGGTTGTTGAGGAAAAATATTAGAGTATACAACTCTAACACACGTGTTGGAGAGACAACACAAGTAAACAAATTACTTGTATTACACACACAAAATATTATAACACTCAAAAACTCTCAAAGACACACTTTAGAAGCAATGACACTCACTCACTTTCTAAAGACAAACTCTAGATCACTCACACTCTTCACAAGACTACTCACCTACAACTCACTCTCACTTAGTTGCTTGATCACTCACTTGATTACTTGACTTACTTGCTTAGATGATGCAAATGGTGTGGATGCCTTCTCCTTTTATAGGCATGGATGGAACCTTGGAGAAGTATGGAAACATCATGCAAGAGATATCTAGATAATTCCACTAACTTCATGAGCTAGAATTATCTACACTAATCTTGCATGTTGGTGGAAACTTCACCATTCTTCTAGACTCTTTCACCAACTTAAACTTTGCTAGAATTCTCTAACATGTGTATGGATCTTTCTTTGTGCATGGGCTAGATCCATTTGTCTTTGGGCTGGTGTTGGACTTTTAACATGGGTGTAGTGCTATTGACTGACTAATTAACTGGGGAAGAGAGCGAGAAATTTCGCCCCTTTTCCTTGGTTATGTGTTTGAATGTTATTGCAGGGTCGGCCTGGACAGCAGGCCATCAAATTCTTTTACTTTTCAATAGAAACATTCTAGATAGTTTTGGGGTAAAAATTTTAATAGAAAATATGAGTACATCCCTTGAAATTCAATTTTCTTTAACTAAAATCCATCATTGTAAATTTTTTTAACAAAAACCCAATGACTAGGCTCCAATCAAGCAATATCCATAATTAAGGTTGAATTTGTATTTTTGGATGCCTAAATTACCCCTAATAACACTTACTTTGGGTCTCTCACTTATTATCTACATTTATTTTACATTATTTCATTCAATTAAATGCCTTCAAAATTCCTTATGGGGATTTGGAAAAAAATTTAAATGTCACGATTCCTATGCATTTAATAACAAAAATTTACATGATACCGATGTTCCTTATATAGTTGTTTTCACATGATGCTAACAGGTAAATTAATATATCCAACAAATATAAAAAAGTATTTTTATTCAAAATTATCAATATTTTAAATACAGCATAGGAGAATTATTTTGCACAATATATATAATAACAATATAAGTTCCTAGTAATTTACGTAATGATACATGCAAAATAATTTACCTACAAAATAAATAAATATTTTTTATTCAAAATTAATTAAATACCAATATTTTGCAATATATATATATATATATATATATATATATATATATATATATATAACAATTTACCTACATGCAAAATAATTTACCTACAAAATAAAAGAATGTCGATTGATTGCACACTCTATATAATAATAACAAAATGTGGCTAGTATATATGTAATATCACATGAAAAATAATTTACCTACAAAATAAATAAATATTTTTAGCCAATTGATTCAAAATTAATTAATTACATATTATTTTACGTAAAAATATAGATAAATTATTTGCAAGCATATATATAATTTTAACAAAATATGGCTAATACATACATGCAAAATAATTTACCTACAATAATTGTCAAACAAATAAAAGAAATGAAACATTTGATGGTAAGAGAACTATTGTAACAGCCCGTCCCTAAAAATTATGATTTTTATAATTTTAATAAGTGATTTTACGAAAATGCCCTTCGAGGCAACCCGAGAAGAAGAAGAAGAAGAAAAAGAAAAAGAAAAAGGTAGCACCGAAGAAGAAGAAAAAAAATGAAAAAAAAACTTTTTTAAAAAAAATTAATATTTTAAATATTTTTTAATGTTTTTAATAATTTTTTAATAAAAAGTATGTCACGTCAGCATTTAACTGAGGAATTGACAGTCAACTGACGAGAGGTATGGCATTGAAACAAATTCGTAAGCAAATGTATGACATTGAAACTTTTTAAAGATGAGGTATGAAACTATTTTCGACCCAATAGTTGAGGTAGTTTTTTGTAATTTACCCTATTATTTTCTGATCAATGGAAAATACTTTTCCCATTATGCCCTTTCACTCTCATCTCAGAGCGTCCAAGCTCGCCCCTCACCCGTCCGTACATTCTCACTATGCCTATACATACACATAAGTTAATATGTACGTACGTATGTATGTATGTATGTATGTATGTATGTATGTATAGAATGTGTTTTGATGCTGTGTGTTTGCTGATTTTGGTGCAGATACAACTTCGTATTGTTCCCAAGGGATATACTTAAGATGGGGATGCCAACTTATAGCTTTCCAGTTCAAACATCACATTTGACTTCCATGATGAAAGAAGGTTTTGATTTCAATGCCTGCATATATAATGGTAAGCCTCTCCTGTGAAGTTTTGGCGTTTAATTTCACTCCCCAATTTCTAATTTTGTGGAACATGATTTTACCCAAGTTAATATTTTTACGAAAACTAGAGAAGTTACATTAGTTAAAAAATTGTCTCGATGAATTTGGAAAAGTGTAATTTGGGATTCTGCAAGTCTGTAACTTTTGATGTTGTTCTGATATTTTGTGTTTTTTTTCCTTCACAGTAGCTATGTTGGTCTCTCCTCACCTCTCCTTTTTGGTGCAGGAGAGTGGATTAGATTCTGCAGATTTGATTTCATTCCTGGTAGAACTTAGTTTTCATGTTAATGGCAAGGTATTAGTTATATGCTCTTTATACATGATATTCTCTTGCAGTAGCATATGCTTTATTGAATTCCCCCATATTTTTTTTGGCTTATAGTTATTTTCGACTAAAACATGAATATTGGTGCAGTAAATGTTGCCTGAAGAACTTTTCCTAGTAATCACTTTTTATTTCTTTTGTAGAAAAGTGTTTTCTTCCACATGGAAAGTTTCTACCTAGAATTAATCCCTCACCTCTTGATTCTATTCTCTTTTTTGTGTGTTAGGCATATAACATAAATACATTGAATGAGAGGCAAAAGAATATAGTCAAGGATCTTAGAGATTTGGGACTGATCAAACTTCAGCAGCTATAACGTGCACTAAATTGGTAATAATTTCCCATATGACAGTTTAACCATTTCCTGACCTTAAGTTTTAAATTTCTATCTTTTTGTGTACTTATCTAGGGAAGGAAAGACAGTTGGTTTATACCTACTAACTTAGCTACTAATCTTTTAGTTAGCTTGAAGACTCATCATCGAGGAAACAAGTTGGTTATTTGTACTCATTCTAGCTTTGTCTCTAATCAATTATTCCACAACTAATTCCTAATCATCAAGAAAACTGATGTGCATCCATACAAGCTACTTACAAATTTTTTACTCACTTTTTTGTTAAGGGATTTGTTGTAGTGGAAACAAACTTCAGGCTCTATGCCTACTCAACATGTAAACTACATTGTGAAATTTTATGTCTTTTCCTAGCTGCTCTCCCCTTTTAGGTACAATTGCATGTTTTAGTTTGATTTTAGGGAGCTCTTGCAATGGAATCTTCCCCTTTTGCATGTTTTATAATTAGAATTTGAACTTTCTTCATGGACCTGGTGTCAGAGCAAATTATTTCATGTGTGAAGCCCAATTCCAACGTGCACTATTGCATGTCTGAGCCTATAGTCGCACAAAATCTATTTCTGTTTAGATGAGTTTAGTTGTGATGATTTTGTTTAACTAGTTAGTCTGTTAGAACAAAACATTAGCTTTTCTATAATTAAAAAAAAAAAAGCAAAAAAAGGGAAGTAGTGGAATTATGATCATTACGTTAACGTCTCTCTGACTCCAAACGACTTGGCTTTGTGGACTTTGAAGTCTTTCCACGTCTATCTAGTGGGAGTAGGTCTATTGACTGACTAATTAAGGTACTCAAAAAAGAGCAAGAAATTTCGCCTCTACAAACACCAGCATAGCCAAGTGGAAGATGACCGTAGATGACGAGTCATATTTACATTACCCCCGTGCTCTTCGGGTTCCCAATAAATAATCTGAAGCTTTTCGTGTAGTTTCGGATCATATTGTTATGAAGCTTCTGTGGAAATCGATGGATATTCATTTTATAGATATTTGAATTGCATCATGCACTTGCTTGGTCCCAGAACCAGAATTTTAATGCAAAACACAACTTTAAGCCAAACTAAGCTAGAATTTAGATTAGCTTTGCACGTAGCTTCAATTCATCACCCATTGCCGGAAAGATAAATAATCGCAACTCCTAAGCCTAATGTAATTCCATATTTCAACACTGATAGGATCCCAACCAATCTCACGCTCAGAATTCAATTGTCTTCCATTTGATTGTGGTCTCACGATCAGAATTCGATTGGCTTCCATTTGATTGTGGTGGTGGTTACAATCCTGCTTTATTATCGGTAGACAAAGGAGGCCCCATAGTCCTTTGTTTCATGTAAACGAGGCTTTTGGAAATGTTGAAATTTGAGTACTTGACAAGTTCATTGTTTGAGACAAGAATTCTAGGAAAGTAAGCTTTGCCAACTGCGATGGAATTTGCATGCTTAGCTTGTTCTGTGAGAGGTCTAACGACTTGAGTTGATGCATGTTGGCAAATGACGATGGGATTTTGCATGTGAAAGAAATACTAGACAAGTTAAGGAAATATAGTGACTTAAACTCATTTCCTTTGGTATTGGTCCCCTGAAATTGTTGCACGAGAAATCAATCAAGGCCAAGATAGTTATTATCTTAACCATATCCGTCCTTGAACCTTTTCTGGTAATTGTTTTGCCATCCTCGAAAGAAAACCAAATGTGTCGTCATCATCTGAAAATTCTGTGAGTTTGATTTTAAATTTTGGCCTTGTCAAGTTGTTGTGAGCTAGGTCTATGATGTGAAGCATTGGCCAGGTGCCATTGGTTTTGGGACATGCAATGCGCCCATAAAATTTGTTGGATCGTAAAACCAGGACACGCAAAATGAATATGTTCTTCAATAAACAAGGAAAGGAATCTTTTGTCTGATTGTTTCCAAGATTTAAACCGGCTTGAATTTGAAGTGTTATTGCAGGGCCGACTTGGACAGCAGATCCCTCAAATTCTTTTAATTTTTAAGTGACAGAAATATTCAATGTAGTTTTGGGGTCCAAAATTTTAAACATACATTTCAGGCGCTTCAACTCATTTTGCGAAGATGTTGGGGAAATCATGAACCAAAAGCATTCAAGCTTCAACTTGAAGATATAAGAAAAAAGGAGCCTTTTTCTTTTCTAGCATGCGCACTTCTAACCCCTTTGAAAGGAACATCATCACTTGTGAAAATGGCAATCGTGAAGCGAAGAATGGCATCTTATTCATTCCAGTATATTACAGATTGTTTAAGATTTAGCATAGACCGTTTCATCTCCGAAACTCAACATCCTCTCATACAGTAGCATGTAATTTGTAGACATTTATATATGTACACGCATTCATTTTGATGTTGGCACGGGTGCGATCCGGTTAATTTGTGGCCAGAAACCAGAAACGGTCATCAATTTAGAGGAAGCAAAAGCAAAGTCTAATTAATTCAAGTGTGATGAACAATCACCAAGGTGTACTAATTTTACAGTCATCATTTGGCATAAATTCTTAGTTTTTACAGAAGCTGAAGGAAACTGTGGAGGAGCTGTCTTTCCATATCTTTCTCAATCAAAGCAAATTGAGCGATAATATGTAAACAGAACTTGACCAGTGCATGAAAAACAGAGCAAAACATTTAAAATCAAAGACTTCTTACAAACACACAAAAGAAAAGAGCTAATTGTCTCACAAACCAAAGCCAAAACAAGGGAGAACAAACAAAAGAAGCATAAATAATTAAAATTGTTTGATTCAATACTGATTTCGTATGTGTGTCCATTTCCTTGTTGACTCTTGATCTCGACTGTTTTCGATATCCAAACAAAGCAAACTAGACAAGGTAGAAACGAGGGTGCAAAACTGTTGGAAAGTGTTAGTATTTTAGTTTATTTGAATATTTGGTTTTCTGGGCTTAGCCCATTAGAATTAGGTTTTGTTAGAGATTAGGGTTAGTTTATTATAAATAGGGTGCTTTGTTATTCATTATAAATCAAGTTAGGCACAATGTAGCCTTTAGGGTTTTGTAGCCGTTTCGTCATTCTCTTTTGTTTAATAATATTTCTATTATTTTTGTAATCTCGTTCGTTGCGCACTCTGATATTCAACTTGGTATCAGAGCGGGTTCGATCCTTAGGGTTCAATCCGTTCTCGTTGGTATCAATTTGTTTGTCTTTGTCGTCGTTCGTTTTAGATTGTTAGTTGGTATTGATT
Source organism: Crataegus laevigata (assembly GCA_963580275.1). Classification (NCBI taxonomy): domain Eukaryota; kingdom Viridiplantae; phylum Streptophyta; class Magnoliopsida; order Rosales; family Rosaceae; genus Crataegus; species Crataegus laevigata. The sequence continues at coordinate 36,571,396 of OY756938.1, read as the reverse complement.
GTTTGCAAGGGAAAAAAAAATAGAAAGGGTCTTGCTGCTGCTATTTGTTTGCACAGAAGAAAAGAAAGAGGAAGAAGAAAAAAAAAGGGAAAAGAATGGAATGAAAAAAAAGGAAAAAAAATTGGTTGGATTTTTGTTTTGTTTTGTTTGTTCGGAAATCGGTATTGGCATTGGCATCGGTATTGGCATCGGTATCGGCAATTGGCATCGGCATCGGCATCGGCACTAGAATTTGGAGTTTTGCATCCACATCTACACAAACTCATGTCGTGTACCGCCATGAGTTTGACGGGGGGGTGTTGGAAAGTGTTAGTATTTTAGTTTATTTGAATATTTGGTTTTCTGGGCTTTGTTGGAAAGTGTTAGTATTTTAGTTTATTTGAATATTTGGTTTTCTGGGCTTTGTTGGAAAGTGTTAGTATTTTAGTTTATTTGAATATTTGGTTTTCTGGGCTTAGCCCATTAGAATTAGGTTTTGTTAGAGATTAGGGTTAGTTTATTATAAATAGGGTGCTTTGTTATTCATTATAAATCAAGTTAGGCACAATGTAGCCTTTAGGGTTTTGTAGTCGTTTCGGCATTCTCTTTTGTTCAATAATATTCTTATCTTGTTAGTCTTGTTCATGGCGCACTCTGATATTCAACTTGGTATGTACAAAACAAAACCAACAGATATAAGATATAATGCATCACAAATTCAAACAACATGATAACCCCTTTTCCTTGCTCAAGTGTTTGAGTGTCCATCCTAGAAAAGTGTTAAAATGGAATTCGAAATGCGCACATAAGGCATTGGTTATTAGGCTTGTTCCTTTAGTTTTTAAGAAACCTCGACAATACAACGAAAATTTACTAACCATAACGTAGGAAGATACAAAATAAGTTCCAAACGTAATTACAACACAAGTTATAAATCAAACTGTGAAACCATATTTTATTTGTTGGATCTTACCCTAGGCACAACATGGAGTCCCACTGCTTGCTCCTCATGAACATTTTAATGTCTCCACCTCTGATTTATGTGAACATGTCTTCGATGATGACCAATTCTTTCTTCAAGCTGAGGGAATATCCTCACAAGGATTTTCTACATAGACCAGTAATACCATTTACTCCATCTCTTGAAGAATACAAGTGACCCAATAGCAATTGCAAAGCCAAATACAAATCCAATTTCAACGCTAATAAGATCCCAATCAATCTCATTTGTAGAATTTGGATGGCTTCCATTTAATGTTGGTGGTGGTGACAGTCCTGCTTTATTATCCACCGTCAGCGGAGGCCCCCATAATCCTTTGTTCCCTGTAAATGAGTCTCTTGGAAATGTTGAAATTTGAGTACCAGCTGGGATCTTGCCGACAAGTTGATTATTCGAGATATTCATGAATGCAAGGAAATTAAGCTTAGCCAGCTGTTGTGGGATTTGCCCGCTCAGCTTGTTCTGTGACAGGTCTAAAGACTCGAGTTGTCGCAGGTTACCAAATGACAATGGGATTTCACCTGTGAAAGCGTTGCTCGACAAGTCGAGAAAATATAAATATTTCAAATCTCCCATTTCCTTGGGTATTGGCCCACTGAAATTGTTGCATGAGAAGTCAATCAAGGTCAAGATAGTTAGAATCTTTGTCAGATCCCTCTTTAAACCTTTGCTTGTAATCGTTATAGAAGGCTCATAAGAAACTACAACCAAATAACGGGATGTCAATAAAGTTTTAGAAACAGTGACTGTCGACGGGAAACCAATATTTGTGTTATCCTTCATTGCTTGCCATGCTGTCAGAGAAAATCCTGGTACTTCACCATTGAAATTGTTGTAAGCTAAGTCTACGATTTGAAGAATCGGCCAGGTGGCATTGGTCTTCACTGCTGGACATGACATCCAATGCCTCCATAGAAATTGTTGGACCTCAAAGCAAGAACGATCAAGGTGGAGATGTTCTTCAACAAGCATGGGAAGGTGTCTGTTATCTGATTCTCTTCAAGGTTTAAAAATATTAAACTTCTGCACCTGGCTAGAGACTTTGGAAATTGACCTTCAATCTGATTTTGGCCGAGGTCTAGAGCTCCTAATAACTCACAATTTTCAGGAAATTCAAGATTAGAAATCATTCCAGTAATGTTGTTTTTCCTGACATTAAGTATAATGAGTCTTCTCATTGCAGCCAAGCATTGAGGAATCTCACCACTCAGAGAATTACTGGACAAATCAAGAGCGAGAAGACCACTTGCATTGCATATTGATACTGGAATACTAGAACTGAAATGATTGTTTGAGTAATCCAGATATTCGGCATATGGTGGAACAATTGAAATTGGACCCTTAAGCTGGTTTGAATGAAGGTCAAGCATAGACACAGGAGATGTGGAGTTGATGAAAGGACCTTCGAGACTTTCCAAGGCATTAAAAGAAACATTTAGGAAATCAAGAGAATCGAGCTTCCATATCCAATTGGGTAGCTGGTCTTGAATTTGGTTTTCCGAAAGGTCCAACTTTGCTAAATAGGTTTGATTTCTCAAGAAAACTGGGAATGTTCTCAACTTGTTAGTGTTGATTAATTGTCCAAGTGGACAAGAGTCCAAGTAGACAAGAGTCCAAGAAGCCTTTCGGCTATTAAACAATGAGAAGGTGGACAAAAACACTCCTTGTTTTGGGGAAGAAAAGAGGGAAAAGAAATGTTGTTTTTTAGTTCTTTATGTTTTTTGTTGTTTGCCTTAGCAGCAAAAGCATAAAGAAGAGAAAGGTGAGAATGCTACGGTAGAAAGAAAAAAAGGAGACAGAGAGCTCAATTTTCTGCCTAGAGCAAGGAGAGTTGCAGAGAGCCCAAAAGAAAGAAGAAGTAGTTGCTTCATTTGGTTAGTAATCATCCACCAAAGTAGTTGTTGTTGTAATAGCTTTGAGCTATATGTATAGAGAAGAAATTATTCATTATATTTCTTTCTCTATTTGTTTCTTTGGTGTGTGAGAGCTATTGGGTGTATTGGGCTTTTGGGTTGTGAGATTGTCAACACTTTGTAAACTCCCATTTGGTTAATAGTGGATTATTGGGTGAGCTCCTACTGCTCCGAGGACGTACTCCAGTTACACTGACTGTGGAGGAACCTCGTTAAAATCTTGGTGTTATCTTTAATATTTTGTTCTTGCATTTTCATTTGATAAATTTCCTGTGGGCTAGATTGAGTTGGTTCCATTTGGTTTTGGTGCTATCCTAGCACAACAATTGGTATCAGAGCACTGGTTGCTCTTGGGTACTGTCTAGTTGCCAAAAATGTCAGACGGGCAAGATGAAAATCCTTTTGGAAGCAACTCCGAGATTGCAAGAACTACGGTGCAAAATGCAAAGTTTGAAGTAGAAAAATTTGATGGCACAAACAACTTTGGGATGTGGCAATGTGAGGTCAAGGATGTGTTGGCTCAACAAGATCTACTGGCTGCTTTGGAAGATAAGCCGGAAGCCATGTCGAAGTCGGAATGGGAGAAGTTAAATTTGTTAGCTTGCTCTACAATTCGGTTGTGCCTTGCCAAAACTCAGAAGTATTTTGTGATGCGGGAGACTTTGGCAAATGTGTTGTGGAAAAAATTGGAAGACAAGTATATGACGAAGAGTGCAGAGAACCGGCTACATTTGAAGAAAAAGCTCTATCGTTTCCAATACAAAGAAGGTACACAAATGATCAAGCACCTTGATGCTTTTAATAAGTTGATTGCTGATTTGTTGAATCTCGATGAGGATATTAAGGATGAAGATAAGGCCTTAATATTGTTGAATTCTTTGCCGGACTCTTATGAGCATTTTGTTACCACTATTATGCATGGTAAAGAAACTGTGAAATTTGAAGATGTGTCAAATGCCTTGATGAATTATGAAATGAGGCATAGAGATAAAAATCATGATAGTACCTCTGAAGCTTTATTTGTTAGAGGTAGATCATCGGAAAGAAGATCATCTTCTAGCAGGAAAAAATCACAGTCTCGACCTAGAGGAAACTCTAAAGGTAGAAAACCTTTGGAAAGGGATGAATGTGCCTTTTGTCGTAATAAGGGCCATTGGAAGAAAGATTGTCCTAAGTTGAAGGCCAAGGGTAAAGAAAGTTCTGAAGCTAATGTTGCTGAAGTTGAAACAGATTTTTCTGATTTTGCTTTAACCACTACCTCATCATTTGATTGTGTCACTAAATGGGTGTTGGATACGGGTTGTACTCATCATATGACTCCTCACAAGGATTGGTTTTCAAGCTTGAAAGAGTTTGATGGTGGTGTTGTGTTCATGGGAGATGACAATCCTTGCACAACAAAAGGGATTGGTACAGTTCGTTTGAAGTTGCATGATGGCATGGTTAAAGAGTTGACAGGTGTTCGGTATGTACCGAATTTGAAGAAAAATCTTATTTCTTTGGGAACTTTGGAAGCCAAGGGCTTCAGGTTTCACTCAGATGGTCAGACATTGAAGGTGACTTATGGTGCACTTGTTGTGATGAAAGCTCCTCGATGTGGCCATTTGTATTTATTGCAAGGAAGCACTGTGACAGGTGAAGCATCTGTAGTCTCAGAAAATATGTGCACATCCAATTCTGATACTACTAGATTGTGGCATATGAGATTAGGCCATGCCGGTGAGAAAGCTCTACAAGGGCTTGTGAAACAAGGTTTTCTAAAAGGTGCCACGACTTGTAAGCTTGATTTCTGTGAGCATTGTGTCTTGGGGAAGCAAACTAGAGTGAAGTTTGGTACTGCTGTACATCAGACGAAGGGCATTCTTGATTATGTGCATTCGGATGTTTGGGGTCCTACAAAGTCTCCCTCTTTGAGTGGTAGACATTGGTTCGTGACCTTTGTTGATGATTATTCAAGAAGGTCTTGGGTCTACACTATGAAGCACAAGAGTGAGGTGTTGAGCATTTTCTTGAGTTGGAAGAAAATGGTTGAGAACCAGACTGGGAGGAAGATTAAAATTTTGAGATCGGATAATGGTGGTGAATACACATCCGACCCTTTCTTTAAAGTTTGTAAAGAAGAAGGAATTGTGAGACATTTCAGTGTCAGGGGAACTCCACAACAAAATGGAGTTGCAGAAAGATTGAATCGAACCTTGCTTGAGAAGGTTAGATGTATGTTGTCTCAGTCGGGTTTGGACAAATCATTTTGGGCAGAGGCAATTAATTATGCATGTCACATCATCAACCGGTTACCCTCAGCTGCTGTTCAGGGTAAGACACCAATGGAGGTATGGACTGGAAAACCTTCTACTGATTATGATTATATTCGTATTTTTGGTTCACCTGCTTACTTTCATGTAACTGAAAATAAACTTGATCCTAGAGCCAAAAAGGCTATCTTTCTTGGTTTTAGTACTGGTGTCAAAGGTTACAGGTTGTGGTGCCCAGAGATGAAGAAACTGGTAGTCAGCAGAGATGTGACATTTGATGAAGAAAGTATGTTCAGAGGCTCTGAGAAGAATGTGAAAAATGTCCAACAGGTGGAGCTTGAGAAAGTTGCCTCTAGTACTTCAAATCTTATTCCCACTGATGTCGAAGCCACTACAAGTGAAGAAGTGGGAGACCTTGAGGATGTTGAAGAAGTTGAAGTTGAAGTCTCTTTTCAAGATGAAGAGCAAGATTCACCGCAAGAGTCTATTGCCAAGAACAGAGGAAAGAGAAAAATTACCAAGCCAGCTCGGTATAATGATTATGTTTCTTTTGCTCTTTCTATTATCATTGATGAGATTCCATCCAATTTTGAGGAAGCCATTGGGAGTGAAGAAAAGGAGAAGTGGTGCAATGCCATGGGCGACGAGATGAATTCTCTCATGAAAAATAAGACTTGGGAGTTAGCTAAATTGCCTAAGGGTAAGAAAGCTATTGGTTGCAAATGGGTGTATGCCAAGAAGGAAGATGTTGATGAGAAAAGCAATGTCAGATTCAAAGCAAGATTAGTTGCTAAAGGGTATGCACAAAAGGAGGGCATTGACTACAATGAAATCTTTTCTCCAGTTGTGAAGCACTCCTCAATTCGCATTATGTTAGCTCTTGTTGCACAATATGATCTTGAGCTTGTGCAACTTGATGTGAAGACGGCTTTCTTACATGGTGATTTGAATGAAGAGATTTATATGTGTCAACCGGATGGGTATAAAGTGAAAGGGAAAGAAAATTTGTTTTGCAAGTTGAAGAAATCACTTTATGGCTTGAAGCAATCTCCAAGACAATGGTATTTGAGGTTTGATAAATTTATGAGAGGCCAAAATTATTCTAGAAGTCAATATGATCATTGTGTGTACTTCAAGAAGTTGCAAGATGGGTCTTTCATTTATTTGTTGATATATGTTGATGATATGTTGATTGCCTCAAAGAATGTTGAAGAGATTGAGAAATTGAAGAAGCAAATGAAAAATGAGTTCGAGATGAAGGATCTTGGTGAAGCAAAGAAGATCCTTGGCATGGAGATCACTAGAGACAGAGAGAAAGGTTTGGTATGCTTGAATCAAAGACACTACCTTGAGAAGTTGATTCAGAAGTTTGGAGTTCATGACTCAACCAAACCGGTTAGTACCCCTTTGGCTTCTCATTTTAAATTAAGTTCTCTACAATGTCCTAAAACTGATCAAGAGAAGCTGCAAATGAAAAATATACCATATGCAAATTTGGTTGGTAGTTTGATGTATGCAATGGTATGCTCTAGACCGGATATTGCTCATGCAGTTGGCATGGTGAGTCGATATATGCATAATCCTGGTAAAGAGCATTGGCAAGCAGCTAAGTGGATATTGAGGTATCTCCATGGTACTCGAGATGTTGGTTTATGCTTTGAGAAGGATGACTCTGGTATTGGCCATTTTGCAGTTGGTTATGTTGATTCAGATTATGCAGGTGATCTGGATGGAAGGAAGTCTACTACAGGCTATGTGTTTACTATGGCTAAAGGGCCAGTTTGTTGGAGGTCCATTTTGCAGTCGTCTGTTGCCTTGTCTACTACAGAGGCTGAATATATGGCAGTTGCTGAAGCTATAAAGGAGGCCATTTGGATACATGGACTGATTAGAGATTTGGGGGTTGATCAGAAGCAGGTGGAGGTACATTGTGATAGTCAGAGTGCCATTTATTTGGCTAAGTATCAGGTTCATCATGCGAGGACCAAGCACATAGATGTGCGTTATCACTTTGTTCGTGAAGTTGTTGGTGAAGGAGAAATCATTCTCCAGAAGATTCCAACTAAAGACAACCCTGCTGATATGTTGACTAAGGTTGTTGGTGTAGCCAAGTTTGTTCATTGCTTGAACTTGGCTCACATTTTGCCTATCTAAAGAAGGCGTTGAGCAGTAGGAGTTTTAGAGTGTTTGGCTTATCATGGAGTGTTTCGGAACTTGGCCAAGGTGGAGATTGTTGATTAATTGTCCAAGTGGACAAGAGTCCAAGTAGACAAGAGTCCAAGAAGCCTTTCGGCTATTAAACAATGAGAAGGTGGACAAAAACACTCCTTGTTTTGGGGAAGAAAAGAGGGAAAAGAAATGTTGTTTTTTAGTTCTTTATGTTTTTTGTTGTTTGCCTTAGCAGCAAAAGCATAAAGAAGAGAAAGGTGAGAATGCTACGGTAGAAAGAAAAAAAGGAGACAGAGAGCTCAATTTTCTGCCTAGAGCAAGGAGAGTTGCAGAGAGCCCAAAAGAAAGAAGAAGTAGTTGCTTCATTTGGTTAGTAATCATCCACCAAAGTAGTTGTTGTTGTAATAGCTTTGAGCTATATGTATAGAGAAGAAATTATTCATTATATTTCTTTCTCTATTTGTTTCTTTGGTGTGTGAGAGCTATTGGGTGTATTGGGCTTTTGGGTTGTGAGATTGTCAACACTTTGTAAACTCCCATTTGGTTAATAGTGGATTATTGGGTGAGCTCCTACTGCTCCGAGGACGTACTCCAGTTACACTGACTGTGGAGGAACCTCGTTAAAATCTTGGTGTTATCTTTAATATTTTGTTCTTGCATTTTCATTTGATAAATTTCCTGTGGGCTAGATTGAGTTGGTTCCATTTGGTTTTGGTGCTATCCTAGCACAACAGTTAGAAACTAAACTGAAAACAGTAATTTGAGGAAATGAAGAGTATGAGGAATTGCTGCCATTGTATAAAACCAGCACGCTATTGTGCGAAAGATCAATCTCTGTCAGATATGGCAGCTGATGAGGACCATTAAAAGGAAAGGCACTGAAATTGTTTGAAGAAAGAGTGAGGGTTTCAAGCCCTCGAAAATTAAAGACACGGGTACTGGTCCTCCCAAATTATTGAAACTCAAATCAATGAAAGTAACTAAACTAGAAGAGACGTTAAAAATTTCAGGGAGTTGCCCAGAGAAATTATTATGGGAAAGTACCAAGTCCGGCAACAAGGGAAGAGAAAACAAAGACGACCGAATACTCCCTACCAGTTGATTGCTGTCCAAATGGAGATGTACAAATTAATAACAAAATTTTACAAGAGAAGCTTACCTTGAGAGAACGAGAGAACGAGAGAGATCGCTTGGAACGAGCGAGATCGCTGGTTTTTGGAACGAGAGAGATCTTCGCTAGTTTTCTGGTTCGGGGGTATGCGAGACTGCTGAAGGCGAGAGGAATGAGGGCAATTTTGGGTTATTGAATTTTTCATTAAACGCGCACTGTTCATCCGTGTTTTCGAAAATAAGCTGGCTTTTGGAAGCTGCTATTTGCAGCTTCAGGCTTCAGGCTTATTTTCATCCCAAACTTTAAAATAAAGCTGATTTTGAAAGTTTACCAAACACTTAAAACCCTTCCAGCTTTTTTTCAAAGCATCTTTTTTATTAATCACCTCAATCCCAAACACGCCCTAAACATGTTTGATGACATGTCCAAATCAACCAATGTAGTTAGGTTCCCGATTGACTTTGGGATTGATCCAATGAATTTGCTTTTGGAAAGGTCTAGTGTGGACAACATGTTGAGGTTGCCAATAGAGTCATGCAATAACCCTGAAAAGCTTGTCTGGCTTAAAATCAAGGATCGAAGAGATCCATTCTTGGGAAATTCTGGCAAGGAACCATGAAGTTCCGTATTCAAGGAAAGGTCAATAGTTTGTAGAGTAGGTACCTGAAAGATCTGCTTCGGAAATGTTCCACGTAACCCACATTCACGTAGACTCAAGGTTGTCAACTTTGAAAAATTGGTAAAGAATCCTGGAACCGGAGCAGAGATATTGTTTCCGTCCAAGTTAAACACCGTCAGGTTTGAGAAGTTGAAAAAGAATCCTGGAATTGGACCGGAGATATTATTGGGACTGCCACCCAATTGAATCACGGATAGAGACTAAAGTTTAGCGAGGGATTGATCAATAGGACCTGAAAGATTAGTTCCATACAAGCTCAACATCCTTAGGTTTGGCAGTGAAGATGATATCGCTTGGCACCAATGAGTCCCCTCTCCTGATACGTCTATACCGTCAAGATAAAGCTCTGTAAGCTCTGTGAGGTTCTGAAAGAGGATGCTGAACTTCGGGCTTTCAAGTGGCTTGTGGCTCCCGTTATGGTAACTTTGAGAAATATCGAGGACCTCGAACCTTGTCAAGCGTGAAATCTCAAAGGGAATTTTCCCGAAATAATCATTATTTGATAAATTTAGATACCTCAAGTTTGTCAGCTTTCCAATTGCAGATGGAATGCGAGAGCCTTCGGCAAAAGAGTTATCGGCCAAGTTGAGGCTTTGAAGATGCTGAAGATCGAAGAGACTGCTCGAGCTGTCGATGCCACCCGAGATGTGTTGGCTGCTAATGTCAAGACCAACAACATGCCCGTTGGTACTGCAAGTAACACCGACCCAAGAACAACAGTCTGTACTTGAATCCCACCATACAAACTCGGAAGAAACCGGAGAATATCCGATTGAATCATCACCATCATCATCAAACGTGAGGCTTTCCGCCAAATGGAGCAATGACAGTTGCTGGTCTTTGAGACACTGGCTGTAGACTCCAGTAGTGATACTATGACAGACAGTGAAGAAGAATAAGAGGACAAAAGATTGTAAAGTTTTCATTTTTGCTAGTTTGAGTAAGGAAAGTGTTTGATGAAGAACTGAGGGATTGGTGTGGTGGCTTTAAATTATTTTTCGTCGCTGCAGATTTGGCTTGAAGTCTTGGTCCATTTCTTCTTTTTACTTTAATCCCACTTTTTATCCCATTGAAGTCTTGGCCTTGGTCTTGGTCTGTTTCTTCTTTTTACTGTGATTAGCACACACTTTTTATCTCTTTGAAGTCTTTTTGACTTGTAGACTCTGAAGTCTTGGTTTTTTTTTTTCGGGTAAATTACAAAAAACTACCTCAACTATAGGTGTCGTGACACTTTCATACCTCATCTTTAAAACGTGACAATGTCATACCGCATCTTACGAATTTGTGAAAATGTCATACCTCCGTCAATTTTTCTGTTAAGTGCTGACGTGGCAAGAGACGGGACCCATTTTCTATTAAAAAATTATTAAAAACAAAAAAAAAACATTTAATATCTTTTTTTAATATTAAAATAATAAAAAAGTAAAAAAAAAAAGCCTTCATCCCTTCCCAACCCCCCCTGCGCCCCGCGCCCAGAGCCCAGCAAACCCAGTTCTGGGTTTGCATTTTTTTTTTTCTTTCTTCTTCTTCCATTTCTCTCTTCTTTTTCTTCTTCTTCTTCTTCATCCCTCTTCTTCCCCCCACCCCCCTGCGCCCCGCGCCCAGCAAACCCAGTTCTGGGTTTGCATTTTTTTTTTCTTTTCTTTCTTCTTCTTCCACTTCTCTCTTCTTCTTCTTCATCCCTCTTCTTCCCCCCCCCCCCCCCCGCCCCGCTCGCAGCAAACCCAGTTATGGGTTTGAATTTTTTTTTTTTTTCCTTTCTTCTTCTTCTTCTATCTTTTTCTTCTTCTTCTTCTTCTGGGCCTGGGTATGAATTTTTTTTTTTTTTGTTTCGGGTTGCAGGTAGAGGTGGGGGGGGGGAGGAACTGGGTTGAGGGGCGGGGAGGAACTGGGTTGGGGTGGGGGTGGGGGGTTGCACGGAAGGGGAACGGGAAAGGGGTCGGGGGGGAGGAGATGGGAATGGGTTCTGGGATGCAGAGAAGAGAGAGAAGAGAGAGAGGCGAGAGAGAGAGAGATTTTAATATAAAAATATTTTTTTTAATTTTTAATTATTAAAAATATATTTAATTATTTTTTAATCCAGATGTATTAGTGAGTGGTCCCCATCTCTTGCCACGTCAGCACTTAACAGAAAAACTAACAGAAAAATTGACGGAGGTATGACATTGTCACAAATTCGTAAGATGCGGTATGACATTGTCACGTTTTAAAGATGGGGTATGAAAGTGTCACGACACCAATAGTTGAGGTAGTTTTTTGTCATTTACCCTTTTTTTTCTTTTTCTTTTTACTGTAACAAACGTTGCATAAATGAATTAGACAATGATTTGCCTTTAATATTGTGGATAAATCTTTCACAAAATTTTTGTTGGCTTGACTTGCTTCCTTTGAATTCTTTCCCTAATCTTTTTGATGGAGTAGGTGTGAACTGAGATAGGTGTAGGGCCAGGGAATACCGTGTTAGCTAGGTAAGTTGTTTCTATGGTTTAGAAGGACTACAGTAGGAGATAGAGTCTATCTTAGAAATAGTTTACATAGCGAGAGAGATAGAGATAAGAGGTTATATCAATTGTAGGAATGAGGGATTCCTATATGATACCTACTTCAATCATTTCAATCCTTGATAATATGGGGTCATCCAAAGTTTCTGAATGTTGAAACAGCGTTGCCAATACGACGCATTTGTCGACCGGAGATGTAAAGAATTCAATGTAGTTTTAGGTTAGGTCATATTTTTGTGTGACCATGAGTGTAGGTAAGTCCCTTGACCAAACCCTAATCACAAATTTACAGTAGTCTCTAAGTTAATACAATGCAAGTGGAAATTTGTCGCATGTGAGATGCTAATTGATATAATTGGATTTATTCATGACATTGTGGAATTGTGAGATTGCTTTTATCGGTTAATGTTGATTTTTGAAGTCTTGATTTGTCTAAGTTCATGTATTTTGGTTGAGTTTGATTTTTAAATATTTTCGTGTAATTTTTTTTAGTGAAATGCTTCAAAATCTCAGGGAGAAATATGAGATTTGTAAATGATTAAAATGCACTACGAAATTTCTCAAATTCAAGGTAATGGACACAATTCATAGAGTATTTAAGCTTCACAAATCTTAGATCCACCCCTGCAATTCTGAGGGAATTCATTAAACAATTAAAGAATCCTATTTCTTTATCTGAGTTGTCTAATACACCTCATCCGACCTCACACAGTTGCCCGACTCGCTACATTATTTGATTTGTCTAAGATGTTGGAATTTAGGATTATTTTATTGTTTGAATTTGGATTTAGCCCGTTAGTATTAGGGTTTTTTTTCTTGCTTATTAGGGTTAGATTAGTTCTTTATATATATAGTGCTTTGTAGCTCATAGAAATCAAGTCATTCACAATATAGTCTCTTAGGGTGCGTTTGTTGCACCGGACTGTCTCGGACTGGACTAGCTTCAGGGACTAAGCTGTACTGGCTTAGACTAGACTAAGCTGGACTAGCTTAGTGAAGCGTTTGGTGCAGTGTCGGACTAACAAACAGGATAATTAACAAATTCTAATATTATATTATTTAATCCATAATTATTAATATTTTTTTATCCTATTTTTTTTTATCCCTCTAATCCTTCCTTACCCCCATTATCTCCCTCTTTTTCTCCATCTTTTTCTCCCTTGTCTGTTCCAATCTATTCTTCAATTTGGTATTTTATATGAAAATTGGTTGTGAAAAGCATCTAGTCCAATGGCTTTCGAATGTGAGTGGTCAAGGAGCAAGGCGAGGAGGAGAAAGAGGACAGTCTTAGCTAGTCCCATGGTTTTTTAAGGGTCTCACTAAGACCAGCTAGTCCCTGATTTAGTCTAGGCTAGTGAGACTTAGTCTCATTAAACCTAGTCCCTGTCAGGAACAAACATGAGACTGGACTAACCCTTAGTCCAGTCCAGTCCAGTACCATTTAGTGAGGGCAAACAAACGCCCCCTTAGGGTTATGTAGCAGTTTCGGCATTTTTGTTTGTTCAATAAAATTCTTATTATTTTGTAATCTTGTTCGTCACGCACTCTGATATTCAACTTGGTATCATAGCAGGTTTGATCCTTCGGGGTTAAATTTGTTCTTGGTAGCTAGTTTGTTTGTCTTGTCATCTTCTTTGTTGTGATTTGTTTTTTCATTGTGGCCTAGGCTAGGTTTTTGAAAGGGAAAAAAACTGAAGCTTCGTTGCACGAACCGCCTGCAACCTGATCAACCTCAATCGACCCACTTGACGACCTGTCCAAGTCTGCTGATCCGCCGGTGCTCTGATCCACAAACCATTGCCATCACCATCGCAGAATCAGAACTACCCTTGCCGTCGTCACAACTGCCTCGCATCTCTGCCTAAACCATGAACTAGACCCGAATCGAACCTGCTTGCACCTGTACTCAGCTCTGTACCCGCTGTCAATTTTTTTTGTTGTGTTGAACCACTGATGAACCTGCATCATCCTTGCCGCGTCAGAATTTGCCATCGCTATTGCACTTTGCACTCGTTCGTCCAAAATAAAGGAATAGAATAAGGGAATAAGAAAATAGAAAGCTTCATGCTGCTGCTGTTTGTTCGCACTGAAGGAAAAAAAAAAGGAGAAAGAAGAAAAAAAGGGAAAAGAAAAAAGGAACAAAAATATAGCTGTTGTGTTTTGAGGTTTTGGGGCCCACGTGATGATGCTATTGGGCTTGTTTCAGTAGCTTGTTGTTGCCTTCTACAACGATTGCTTGAGTGATTGGACTGGTGATCACTCGAATGACGTTGTATACATGGAAAAATGGAATTTTTGCTTGTTTGTTCATAAGTTGGTTTGAAGTTCGCACTGGCATTGGAATCTTGCACTTGCACCACTTGGATTACTTTCGTTAGCTCGCCTGCTTGCTTGGATTGTTTGTTTGCTCGCTCACTTGATTGCTCGCTTGCCTTGTCTTGTCCGCCTAACTGAACTTGTCTTGTCGTGTTCGTCTAACGAAGCTTGTCTTGTCGTGTCCGTCTAACAAAGCTTGTCTTGTCGTGTCCGCCTAATGGAGCTTACCTTGTCGTGTCCGCCTAACAGAGCTTGCATCCACATCTGCTTGTTGGCAAACTCATGACGTGTACCACCATGAGTTTGACGGGGAGTGTTAGAATTTAGGATTATTTTATTGTTTGAATTTGGGCTTAGCCCGTTAGTATTAGGGTTTTGTTTTCTTGCTTATTAGAGTTAGGTTAGTTCTCTATATATATAGTACTTTGTAGCTCATAGGAATCAAGTCATTCACAATGTAGTCTCTTAGGGTTTTGTAGCCGTTTCGGTATTTTTGTTTGTTCAATAAAATTCTTATTATTTTATAATCTTATTCGTCGTACACTCTGATATTCAACTGACACCATCTATTTGGCTTTCTAGATTATTTGTATTTAATATGTGTTCATACCCTTTTATATTTTCGTGTAAATTATTTTCTTCTTTTTGTATTTTCTTCTTTTTCGTGTAAATCAAACAGATCCACGCACACCTTAAATTTGGATGACATTGAACCAAGGCTAATATTTTGGATCCGTGGAAAGGCCTTAATCCAAATATGGATGGTGCTTAACCACGAGTTGTGGTCCAGTGGTAAATGGCGGATTATGAGATTTTTTTTTTAAACTCAAAACTTGAGGTTTCGGGTTCAAAACCCGCTGCTGATGTAAAATCTAAAAAAATAGTGGACAAGTCACCAGTTGCCGTGTTTAAAAAAAAAAAAATATATATATATATATATATATATATGGATAGTGCTCGTAACTGGAATTTTCAGGTCGACGCAATTTGTCCCTTTACACCGCCAAGCACCAGGCACCGGCGATAGAGGTGGCATTTTTGACCCGACCCGTTAACCCGACCCGTTAATATTAGTATTTGGGTGGATGCTTAATGGGTTGGGTCGCTAATGGGTAAACCCGTTAACAACCCGTTAAATAATGGGTCACTTTGGGTCAACCCGTTAGACCCGTTAACACCCGTTAGCACCCGTTAGTTGAGGATGTTTTAGTAATTTTAATAAAATCTTAACAATAAAAAATAAACTCTATGCAAAAAAAAAAAAAAAAAAATTGTTAACAGGTCTTAACGGGTGACCCGTTAACTTAACGGGTCGGGTTCGGGTGACCCGTTAACTTAACGGGTCGAGTTCGGGTGACCCATTAGCTTAACGGGTAGGGTTCAACCCGACCCAAACCCGATAAATCCGACCCGTTTACAGGTCTAACCGGCGATAGAAGCTTCTACCCCAGTGGAAGAAGAAACCATTGGTTTCAGCTCTTAATTCAAACGTGCCACACAATCTCCCAAAACCATGGTATAAAAAATCGAAAATATCGGCGATATTTCGCCGATATTTTCATTTTTTGTGGGATCCGATATTTCTAAACATACCCAAAAGGGTTTCGTCAAAATATCGAGGAATATCGATAATATCGCGATATTAGCGATATTCCTCGATATTTTGCTTGAAAATGAAAAGGCGACGCCGGAGTTGGAGAGAGAGCCAGACGGAGAGGAAGATGTAGGCGGAGACTCCGATGGTGGGGAGACACGGAGTTGGAGAGAGAGCCAGACGAAGAGAAAGATGTAGGCGGAGACTCCGATGGTGGGGAGACGCGGAGTTGGAGAGAGAGCCAGAGGGAGAGGGAGTAGAGACTAAAAAGCGTCGATGGTGGGGAGACGACGGAGACTCCGAGGCGAAAGATGCAGACGAGGAGGAAAGCAAGGTCTCTGTGCGTGTGTGTGGGTCTGGGAGAAGGGAGGAGAAAAGGATCGAGATGTCTAGGAGAAGGGAAGGGAACCACATCCAAAAGGTCGCATGCAAATGTCTTCTGTACACCAGTCTTAATCTCATCAATCCCCTTCTTTTGTGTGTGTGTGTGTGGGGTGGCGTGTGAGATAAAGTAAAGAAAAGAAAAGAAACAGAAAAAGATGAATAGTTGGATCACATCACACCACATGAAAATGATATAATACGAACAAGTTGAAACTTGAAACATGACAAGTTGCCAGGACTAGTATTTGATGCAGTCAGAATGTTAGAATCTAATGGATGCATCACTGCCCCACATTGGCATCAAGTAAAGATTGCAACTTCCAATTCAAAAGAGCTTATAAGTAATATTATTTAAAAGTTATAGTATCAACAATGCATTTCTTTCCAATTTTTTGTGATAAACTAATAGATAATTGACTAAATAAACATCCTGCAAAGTTTTAATAAAAATTTCTAACTTTTTCTTACAATTTCCGTGGTTTCCATATTATTTTTATCGATATCGATATTATCCCGATATTTCCGTATTTCTGGACTACCGATATTTCCGATATCATCGATATTTTATGCCTTGCCCAAAACATGGACATGGATATCGACGAAACAGCCAAAGGTACGCCCTTTTCTCCAAAACGCCGCGTCTAATAATTCTGGGTCGTCGTCACCTTCCATTACAAAAACCTGTATGCACTTTTGACAGGGGAAGAAAAGCCAGGGAAGCCCGTCGTAGTAATATTGGTGGGTGCGCCCGGAAGCGGAAAGTCCACCTTCTGTGAGCATGTTATGCGCTCCTCCTCCACTCGTCCCTGGGTTCGCATTTGCCAGGTATATCTACGTGCACACCATATGTTCGATGAAATGGCTCAGTGAGCTCAAGATTAGTATTTTCAGCAATTTATATGATACTCTGGATTTCTGTTCATATGGGTTATTGTTTTTATGCTGTTGGGTTCTCATTTTTTATGCTTTTGTAGGATACTATAAAAAATGGTAAAGGGGGAACGAAAGCGCAGTGTATTGAGAGTGCAATGAATGCATTGAAGGATGGGAAGAGTGTTTTTATAGATAGGTGTAATCTGGAGAAAGAACAAAGGGATGAGTTTGTGAAGCTTGGTGGTAGTTCAGAGGTTGATGTTCATGCTGTGGTGCTTGATCTTCCTGCCAAGCTTTGTATATCGCGGTCTGTGAACAGAACGGGCCACGAGGGAAACTTGCAAGGTGGGAGAGCTGCTGCGGTTGTGAATAGAATGCTGCAGAAGAAAGAACTGCCTAAACTGAGTGAAGGGTTTGCTAGAATCACTTGTTGCCAGAGTGAGAGTGATGTTCAATCTGCCAGTGATGCATATAGTGGACTTGGTCCGTTGGATACACTTCCCAGTGGTTATTTTGGCCAAAAGAACACCGGTACGAAAGTGCAACTAGGTATAATGAGGTTCTTAAAGAAAACAGATGGTCCTGCTAATACTGAATCCACTTTGAAGAGTGTACCAGATTCTAATGCTTCTCGAATTACTGAAGAAAAGGAAACCTCTTCGAAGGGAATAGGTTCATTGTCTGCAAATTCTGGTAAGGAGTCAAATGAAGGTGAAGAGCTATTTGTAGGCTCTGGTGGTGGTGATGTTTCTCTAAATGATGCCCCCACTCTGGCATTTCCCTCCATATCAACAGCAGATTTTCAATTTGACCTTGAGAAGGCGTCTGATATTATTGTCGAGAAAGTGAGAGAATTTGTGAATAAGATTGGAAATGCTAGACTTGTTCTAGTGGACTTGAGTCATAAATCAAAGATTTTGTCTTTGGTAAGGGCTAAAGCTTCAGAGAAAAACATTGACTCCAACAAGTTCTTTACATTTGTGGGAGATATCACTCGGCTTCATTCAAAAGGAGGTTTACACTGCAATGTAATAGCTAATGCTGCTAATTGGTAAGCATTTAGAAATACTATGCAATATACATGTAAATATTTTGTTGTGGTGCTAGTTCACACGATGAAATAACAGATTTGTAGGATATTGCATTTGTCCCCTCTGTTAAACCAAAACATGGTGTTATAGAATTATTCTGAATTAGAGTTTTGCATCTGTTCCCCCTGCAGTTGAAATGTAAAGTTTGATATGTTTTCTTCACTGTTATAATATTTACTTTAAATTAGTATGAAAACATGTGATTATATGTTTTACATATATAATAGATTGAAGATAAATATTTATTCTGGTGCAGGCGTCTTAAACCCGGAGGTGGAGGTGTCAATGCTGCAATCTTCAGTGCTGGAGGTCCCGCTTTGGTTGCTGCAACCAAAGAACAAGCCCAATCTCTGTATCCTGGGAGTGTTGTGGTCGTGCCTCTCCCTTCAACTTCTCCCTTGTTTAGTAGGGAAGGGGTAACCCATGTCATACATGTCGTTGGACCGAACATGAACCCACACAGACCAAATTGTCTGAACGATGACTATAGTAAAGGCTGCAAAGTTCTCAGGGAGGCTTACACTTCACTTTTCGAAGGTTTTGCAACAATTGTGAGGACCCAAGCAAAGTCACCCAAGGGAAGCACTGAGAACCTGCAGGCAAAGCTGCCAGAGTCCCAAGAACATTCTGATGGTGCCTCTAGAAATCATTTTACAAACAGCGATCAAAAGACTAAGAGAGAGGATCCTCATAAATATGAAAGGAGCAAAAGAAGTAAAGCGTATCAGGATGATACTGAAGATTCCAACAGTGGTAAACTAAACCTGAGCAACAAGTCCAGTGAAAGCAGGACTAAATCCTGGAGTTCATGGGCTCAGGCTCTCTACAACACTGCTATGCACCCAGAGAAGCACCAGGATGAGGTGCTAGAGATATCAGATGATGTCGTTGTGCTGAATGATCTTTATCCAAAGGTAAATGATACCTATTTTCCATATATCGTTTATCATCCTCTTCTATTTTCAGTCTGATGAAAAAAAAAAAAAAAAAACCTTCGGAATTTTGCAGGCAAAAAGGCATGTTTTGGTGGTGGCACGATGTGAAGGTCTTGATCGACTGTCAGATGTTCACAAAGAACACCTTCCATTGTTAAGGACAATGCATGAAGTTGGTCTGAAGTGGGTTGAGAAATTCTTGCATGATGATTCATCTTTGGTCTTCCGTCTTGGATATCACTCTGTACGCATGCTAATGTTCTTAGAGCTTGCTGTTATATTCGTTTGCTCCAACATTGCCTTTCGAAATCCTTTTTGCTAAAGGACTGGTGAGGTTATTATTAATACATCAGACTAGAGGTAAATAATAAATTTAAGTGTTTCGGGACATCATCTCTTGTAGGATCCCTCAATGCGACAGCTGCATATGCATGTTATCAGCCAGGATTTCGATTCAACGCACCTGAAGAATAAGAAACATTGGAACTCCTTCAATACTGCTTTCTTTCGAGACTCGGTGGATGTGGTAGAGGAAGTCAGTAGTTATGGAAAAGCAAAGCTAAAAGATGATGATAGTCTGTTTTCTATGGAGTTGCGATGCCACCGATGTCGAAGCGGTCACCCCAACATACCCCGATTAAAATCTCACATTACTAACTGTCGAGCCCCCTTCCAAAGCACCCTGCTCCAAAATGGTCGTCTTGTTCACGCACCAAGCAATGTCGACATTGATCCGTAGGTGTACAATCCATCGGATCTCATCGAAATTTTGTTGTATATAAACAAATGCTTTTTGGTGGCTTGAACGTTATTGCATTGAGATCCTTGGTATGGCTTTCCATGATTCTCAATTTTCACAAATTTGTGTTCTCGTAGAGGTTAGTAGTAACAAAATGCATTTTCACGTACTCATTTGATTACCATTTCATTTTTAGTTGTCAAAATTAGTGTTTTTGAACTTGTTAAAACAACAAAAGTCAACAACCCCCTTATTTTTTCTTCGAAATGATTTCATCATCTCGCGAGACAAGTTTTTGATTCTTCAAAGTGACTTTGTCATCTCGTGAGACAAGATTTTAACTTGCCCCAACCTAAACAGCAGAACCGTCTCAAAGCAAACTTAGTACTAAGACGAAAATGAAATGAGGTTTTCCTAATTTGGTACATAATCATTTATCATTACCAAAAACGAAAACTTTGTTCCACAACTTGTTCCTCTTTTTCTTGATCGTTGTCCCGCTTCTCAGCCAGAGTCTTTTTTTTTTTTTTTAGGCAAACAAGATAACATTAATTACCGGCCAATGAAACAAGAAAGCCTACCAGAGGCAAACAGAAACACAACAGCAACCAAGAAACAGTAGTACAAGGAGGTAGAACCGACACCGCACCAAGTGCTAAAAGCGTCACTCCTCATACTACCAAACAAAATTAAGGAGGACAAGGAAGACCATCATTACTAAGAACATGTACCAAGGAGAATGGGGGTCTATCGACCCATACATGATCACATACCTCCCTACTATGCCGCGAGGCCAAACGGTCCGCTGCCATATTAGCCGATCTTGGAACCCAAGACCAGCGGCAATCATGAAAAGATTCGCCCAATCGTCTGCACTTGGCTATGATTGAGAAAGCTTCCCAACTGCCCATCGTTTCCCCATCACGAAGACAAGTAACAGATTCCAAAGAGTCTGACTCCACGATGATGTTGTTCCAACCCCTAGTTTTACCAAGCTTACAACCATGTAAAACTGCTAATGCTTCAGCCGCAGCCGCAGTTGGAGCATTCGCCATAAGTCTGACAGCCGCCACAAACCCACCCACTTCATCCCGTGCCACCACACCTACGTAGCTCGAACCCTCACGACAAAACCAACTGGCATCAACATTAATTTTCAGAAAATCAGAGCAGGGAGGAGACCAAGTAATGCTATTTTCCGAACCTGGGACGGAAGTGGGTTGCCTGATGACCGGACCAATATTGGCCTCCTTGAAAGCTTCCACCGAGTGTTTGATAGCAGTAGTGATCCTCCCTGGGTGAATAGGTTGTTGATTAAAGATGAAGTTGCATCTCGACTTGTCTTGAAGATGCGCAATCAGCACTCTTCCATTTCAAGAACAGACTTCTGTTCAATTCTTCTACGTCCACCAAGCTCGTATCCTGGAATTCAAGTAGCGACTGCTGTTCTTGGGACGGTGTTACTTGCAGTACTAAGGCTCGTGTTCTCGGCCTTGACCTTGGTTACGAATTTACCAAAGGTCCTATTGACGACTCCCTCTCCAAGCTTCAAAGTCTCTTCGTGATTCAATTGGATGGCAACAATATCTCCGGCCCAATTCCAGGATTCTTTGCCAGCTTTTCAAACCTAACTTCCTTGAGTCTTGGTAATTGTGGTTTGCAAGGAACATTTCCGAACGAAATCTTTCAGGTACGTACTCTACAAACTATTGACCTTTCCTCTAATCTGGAACTTCATGTTTCCTTGCCAGAATTTCGCAATGATGGATTTCTTAGGTCATTGGTTCTATGCCGGACAAGTTTTTTGAATTACTATCACTTTCGCACAATTGATTCTCTGGCCGATTCCCTGATTTTTGTAACGTCTCTTCCAACTTGTTTGTATTCGATTTGAGTTTCAACAGTTTGGAAGGATAGTACCGGTGTGTATCTTTAGTTTCAAAACCTTAAACAAGTTTTCCTTTCTTCCAACAATATCAGTAGCTTTCCTTTCAATGTTAGACCTCAATAGCTTAGTAATTAACAATACTGGAACAATTTCCTCACATTCGTCCTCCTTCCTCCAAGTAGACAACTTGCTATTAGGTTCCAACAAGTTGAGAGCATTCCCAGATTTCTTGAGAAATCAAACCTATTTACGAAAGTTGGACCTTTCGGAAAACCAAATTGAAGGCCAAGTACCCAATTGGATTTGGGGGCTCAGTCGTCTTTACGATCTAAATCTTTCTTGTAACGCCTTGGCAAGTCTTGAAGGTCCTTTAATCAAATCTACATCTCCAGTGAACATCCTTGACCTTCATTCAAACCAACTTAAAGGGGCCTATCCTACTTTTCCTACCACGCGCCGTTTATATGGATTACTCGAGCAATCATTTGAGCTCGAGTATACCACTAATTAACGTCGGTTATGTTCTTACTTATCCCGTTTCTGATATTCTTGGTTCCAATTTGTTCTTACCTCTTTCAAGCAAGAACTTGCATGGGCTCATTCTAGCATCAATATGCAATGCGAATGAATTGATTGTTCTGGATTTGTCGAATAATTCTTTGAGTGGTAGGGTTCCCCAATGCCTGGGTGCAATGGGCAGTCTTAGAGTACTCAGTTTAAAGAGAAACAACCTTACGGGAACTATTTCTGATTTTGAATTTCCTGAAAATAGTGACTTGAAAACATTAGACCTCAATCGAAACCAGACAGAAGGTCAATTTCCAGAGTCGTCAGCCAACCGCAGACGGTTTACAGATTCTAAACCTTGACAGCAATCGGATGACGGACACATTCCCATGCTTATTGAAGAACATCTCCACCTTGCGTGTCCTTGCTTTGCGGTCCAACAACTTCTACGGAGGCATGGGATGTTCAGAGACCAATGGCACCTGGCCAGTGCTTCAAATCCTAGACCTGGCTTAAAACAATTTCAGTGGTGAAGTACCGAGAGTACCCTTGACAACATGGAGGATAATGATGGCTAACGAAGATGATTTCCTATCGACAGTCAATTTCCAAGAAAATCCACACACTGATGCTGAAGGAGGACCTAAAATTTCTTATCAGCATGCGATAACAGTTACCGGCAAAGTTTTAGAGATGGATCTAGTAAAGATTCTGACAGTCTATACCTTCATTGACTTCTCATGAAACAATTTCAGTGGACCAATACCTGAGGAAGCGGAAGAAGGAAGAGGATCCTCTCCTGAGTTCATGATGGGATCCTCCTGACCGGGTCATCCGGACCGTTTAAATTTAATTCAACGGTCGCAATTGTTATAACTTTTAGAGGGGCCCCTTGTTTGGAGCCGTTGGATTAAATTTGAATAGCTTGGATAGCCTAGTCAGGAGAATCCCCATTTTGAGCTCAGGAGAGGATCTCTTCTGCGGGAGAATTTAAGTCATTGTATTTCCTAAACAAGTAATGCATTCACATGGGAAATCCCATCGTCATTTGGGAAAATGAGACAGCTTGAGTCCTTAGACCTGTCACAAAACAAGCTAAGCGGACAAATTCCATCACAGTTGACATAGGTTACTTTCCTTTCGTTCTTGAATTTCTCAAACAATCGATTGGTTGTCAGGATCCCAACTAGTACTTAGTTTTTGACATTTCCAAAAGCCTCCTTTACCGAACACAAAGGATTATGGGGCCTTTGTTGACAATGGACAACAAAGCAGGATCATCATCACCACCACCACCAGCATTAAATGGAAGTCAGCAAAGTTCTGGAGATGAGATTGATTGGGATCTTATTAGTGTTGAAATTGGATTCTCATTTGACTTTAGAGTTGCATTAGGCTCACTTGTGTTGTGCAAGAGATTGGAGTAAATGGTATTACAAAGCCATGTATAAGATCCTTGTTAACATGTTTTCTCAGCTTGAAGAAAGAATCGGATGTCACCGAAGATATGTTCACATAAATCAAAAGTGGAGACGTTGAAAAGGCTTTGAGGTATCTTAAGATCCAAGAAACTAGAAGTGTGCTTTCTGCTTTCACATTTTAAGTGCATTATACTAGCGCTAGTTTTTTTTTTTTTGTAATAATTTATAATGTATTTTCTGTTTTATTTTCAATAAAATTCATGCAAAACAAAAAAAAATGAAAATCCTAACAACTGAAAAACGAGAGCCCAACTAAACTTCACTCTAATTGTATAATGACATAGATGTACCGCCTCGTGTTATGAGCATACTAAAAAATTTCTCCACAAAATTGTCAACCGTAAGATTGTTAGCATCTCTAAAAAATAAAAATTGGGAAACATGTTTGCAATAGGATAGAACTTTCGCTCTAATTTAACCGATTTATGAACAAAAAAATTTCTTAATTGAGGTTCTTGAATTTAACAAACGTGCACTTTTTTTGTCCATGTCGCTAATTTTCATTAAGTTTTGTTAATATGATAATGTGTCATCCAGTGTCATATATGTAAATCTAAATATATGATCCTGAATTAAATCTAAACTAAATTGGAGTTTATGATCAATATTAGGGTAAGGAAAAATGCTAAAGAAATTTTCTCAAGAATAAAAGTTCATAAATTCTCGGACACTTCATATTTTGACATAATTTTTGTTTCAATATCACAAAATATTGTAGCAAAAAATATGAAATGGGATGAATTAGTGGCGAGTTTCGGAGAAACTTTCTCTTGGGTGAGAGTTCAGAGTTAAACTGTTGTTTTATATTCTTGTCATACAATCAAATCGACAAACAACACCGCGAAAGATACAACAGGTGTTGAACAACCATAATCCTTTTGTTCATACATTGCGAAGCCTCGGACAACGCCAAGATTTGCCAAATTGCAAGTTGATCCTAAAAGAGCAACCACTAGATCGGCGTCAGTATAGTCTACCATCAACATCACAAGTTGCAGCAATTATAATAGATGGAGATAATGCCACAATTGCAAATGGAAGGGATATCGTGGTAGAGACAATTAGCGGAAGACTTTCTCACGTCCGAGACTACGTCGGATTTTATGATCCGTTACAGTATCCACTATTGCTACCTTACGATACATATGGTTGGGATGTTAATAGTCGTGATGATGATGGAAGAGCAATAACATGTTGCGACTATTATGCTTATATGTTACAGGTTTGTACCGATAACATAATTTACTTCCCAAAATATATAAATGATTGACGATTCCCATATTAAAAGCAATATATGAAATTTGCTTATGCAGATACGTCATAATGGATCATCACTTTTGCTTCGAGGTGGGCGTCTCTTGCAACAATATGTTGTAGATAACTACATTAAAATTGAATCACAAAAACTTAGATGGCTGCGTTCTAATCAAGCCACAGTTAGAGCAGATCTCTACAAAGGACTTGAAGACTCTTTAAATGCAGGTCAACACAATGCAGGTATATATATCGTTTCAGTCATCATTATTTACAAATATAACTTTGTTCAAAGTGTGTATAATATATATAGCTAATTGAAAATAAAAAATTATCAGATAGCATTGGGCGTAGAATTATTTTACCATCATCATTTGTTGGAAGCCCACGTGACATGTACCAACGATATCAAGACGCAATGACTTTGGTTCAAAGATTCGGAAAGCCAGATCTTTTTATTACCATGACATGTAACCCAAGTTGGACAGAAATCAAAAGCGAATTACTCGCTGGACAAACTCCACAAGATCGTCCTGACTTACTCACTAGAGTATTTCGTGCAAAACTTGAGCAACTAAAAGAAGACATCATTGAAAAAAGGGTACTGGGCAGTGTTGTTGCCTACGCATACGTTATTGAGTTTCAGAAACGTGGTCTTCCACATGTGCATATGCTGGTGGTGTTAGATGAAAATGATAAGATCAATAACCCAGATGAGTATGATCGAATTGTTAGAACTGAAATACCAAACGAACAAGTAAAGCCTCAACTTTACAATGTGGTGTTAAAGCATATGATTCATGGCCCATGTGGGATTCATAATCGTCAATCTCCATGTATGAAAAATGGGAGCTGTAAGAGAAAGTGTCATAAACCATTTGCACCAGTCACTGTTCAAGGGAATGATTCGTATCCAATTTATCAAAGGCGAGGAAATCGATTACCCGTCTCACTTGATGGTTGATAATAGTTGGGTCATTCCATATAATCCATGGTTGCTGTTAAGGTATGATTGTCACATCAATGTTGAAATTTGTGCAAGCATAAAAAGTGTCAAGTACTTATATAAGTATGTTTACAAAGGCCCAGATAGAGTGACAGTCGAAGTGCAATCAGACCCTCAATATGATGAAATAAAGCAGTTTCAGGATGCAAGATGGGTTTGCGCACCAGAGGCATTATGGAAGATATTCAAGTTCATTATTAATCGAATTTACCCATCTGTTGAGCGATTGCAAATCCATCTTCCTAATATGCACCAAGTTCAGTTTCGTGCTGACGAGAACATAACAAATATTCTCTGTGATGAGAGTACAAGAAAGACAATGTTGACTGAATTTTTCACACTTAATCATGTAGATGCAGAAGCGCGACAATACTTATACATAGAGATCCCGTCACATTACAGATGGATTCAAGCTCAAAGAAAGTGGTCTAAAAGAATGAATCGTAACAAGGTTATTTGGCGAATATATGCAATTTCACCTGCTGAAGGCGAAAAATTTTACCTTCGAATTCTTCTTAATCATGTTAGAGGACCAACATCCTTCATAAACTTGAGAACAGTTAATGGGGTTTTGCATCCAACATTTAAGCAGGCAGCAGAACAACGAGGTTTGTTAGAAAGAGATGACAGTATTCGACAATGTTTGCTAGAGGCCTCCACAATTCAGATGCCGTCAGCTTTAAGAAGATTATTCGTCACTATATTGGTATATTGTGCACCAATTGGTGTTCGAGGGTTATGGGATGAGTTCTATCATTCATGATAGAAGATTATGTTTCCATGACTAACATAACTCCCACACTTGCTACCAACAGACTCTTACGTGAGTTGAACATACTTTTGGTTCAATTTAATAAGAGTATAAACGAGTTTGATTTGCCCCAAATGACAAGAGGAAATGAATCAAGTTCAGGAATGACAAGATGTATTGAAGATGAAATATCCATAGGTATTCCACAACAAGATCTTGATACAATTGAACGCTTAAATGATGACCAAAGAAGTGCGTTTAACATAATAATGGGTGCAGTTCAACGATCGGAGAATGCAATTTTTTTTGTGGATGGTCCTGGTGGAACTGGAAAAACTTACTTATATCGCGCATTATTAGCAAGCTTGAGAAGGTTGGGGCACATAGTATTAGCAACAGCATCATCTGGAATAGCAGCTACGATATTGCCTGGTGGGAGGACAGCACATTCTAAATTCAAGATACCACTTAGTCTGGATGCATCATCGATGTGTTCGATCGGTAAGCAATCTGATTTAGCAAAGCTAATACAAAAAGCAAAGGCAATTATTTGGGATGAAGCAACAATGACGCATCGTCATGCATTTGAAGCACTCGATCGAACGTTCAGAGACTTAACAAATATTGACTTACCATTTAGGGGGAAAATAATGATATTTGGGGGAGATTTTCGACAAGTTCTTCCTGTTATCCGGAAAGGAACCAAGTCCGAACTAATCCAAGCAAGTGTTGTTAAGGCATCATTTTGGTCACAGGTAAAGATTCTAAAATTCAAACAAAACATGAGATCCATAAATGATCGTGAATTTTCAGAATTTTTACTTCGTGTTGGTGATGGGAATGAAGATGTTATTATGGATGATATGGTAAAACTACCTGAATGCATGGTGATACCATGGGAGAGTGATCATTCCATTAATCAATTTATTGCCAAAATCTTCCCTGACTTAGAGGATCATATAAATGATGCAACCTACATGGTGGAAAGGGCAGTGATAACTCCTACAAATGAAGACGTTGATATGTTGAATGAAAAGATAATCAATATGTTTCCAGGTTTAGAAGAGACAATGTATTCATTTGATTCAGTTGAGGATGACGTAAGGAATTTGTATCAGCCAGAGTTCTTGAATTCTATATCACTTGGTGGTTTGCCTCCACACAAGTTAACTCTAAAAAGAGGTGCTCCAATCATGCTTTTAAGGAATATTGATCCGAAATTGGGATTGTGTAATGGTACAAGGTTATTGTGTCGTGGTTCTTACCGAAATCTTATTGATGCTGAAATTCTAACTGGACAATTTGCCGGATCCAGAGTTTTCTTACCAAGAATCCCTCTCAAAAGTACTGATACTGCTAGGCTTCCATTTGAACTTACAAGAAAGCAGTTTCCAGTGAAACTGACGGGATTTAAAACCGCACAAATTTAACCCTCTTTTTGACAGTTGTAGTAATGATGTAAGTAGGGTATCGTTCTAGGCCGGGGATTAGGAGGGCTTGCTAAAACCTC
The DNA here is from genome assembly GCA_963580275.1 of Crataegus laevigata. NCBI lineage: Eukaryota > Viridiplantae > Streptophyta > Magnoliopsida > Rosales > Rosaceae > Crataegus > Crataegus laevigata. The sequence goes on along the minus strand of OY756938.1, from coordinate 36,543,463 downwards.
TAAAATAATTTAAAAACGTTAAACAAAACTCAAAGACACAAAATTAGGCTAAAAACTCTAATAATTCAAAACACACAAAAAATGACTCAAATAATAAAAACAATCAAATTAAACACTAGGAATTTAAAATGGACGGAAATTGAAATAAAAGATTAAAAACAATAAAAACTAATTAAATAATATAATTTAATAATGGGGGGGGTTTGGTTTTGACGAAACGTAAATTAAACTTAAATAAATTACAAAATTGACAAAAACATGAAATTAAAGGTGAATTGATAGGCGACGGATTGGCTAGAGGGTTTTTCTCCACACAAGACACATATGCAATCTAAATTGACCTTCAGTTGTTCTTTCAATAAATTGTAAATTTCAATACTCCAGATTAATTAGGTACGCTTAAATTAACCTTCAGATTTTCCTTAAGTTATTGAATTGGATGAACAGCATACAACAACTCAAATTATTCCCCAAAAGTTCCCTACGTGAAAAGCACAATAGAGATACGATTAAAGATCATTATGTTCTGTGAAAATCATAAGTGTTGACAAGGCATTCGTAACTATGAACAGCATGATACGTTTGCCAGGAATTTACTTAACGCGATTGTGACTAGCAACCTTCACTACTCATGAATATAAGTTTATAACGATTAGGTGAAATTCACTTATATTCTAGCATCAAATTCATGCATGTAAATTAAGTATGCATTCTTAATCGACAAACATAAATAAGTTATTAATCAAGCAGTTAAGCAAATTAAATCACAACTCAGAAATCACAACTGAAGGTATCAAATCAAATTACAAATATAATCATGGCTTTGAATTAACCTCTAGCCAAAATACAAATTAATTACACATTATAAATAAATTAAAAACAAAAATTAAAATGAGTTGGAGGGATTAAACCGAAATAAGAGAGTGAATCCTTTGCACCGTGAGATGCTATGTGCACTGCCTCTGTTGGTGAGCTACCCTCCTCGTGCTGCCAAATCCCACGCTGCCTTCTATTCTGTTTTTATTCCGTGCCTTGAATCCTCACGCCCCTGACTTAAAATGGCAACGCTGCCTTCTTCAATCGTGCCCTGTGCACTGCACCGTCCCGAGGCTCTCCTTGGCAGCTTGATTGGCTGCACTGCTGCTGCCTAACTTTCTTCGCACGAGAGCTGCTCAAGGCAGCCTTTCTTTCGGCCTTTCCTCACGCTGCCTTCAAGGCAGCTTTGATGCTTCCTTCTTATTGGCTGCTCCAAGGCAGCCTTCAATCCCCCTATTTTGACTGGCTTCTCCGAGTTCTTAAGGCCCCAGGCCTTTTTTTTATTTTCCTTTGTTTATCCGCCTAAGGCAGCTGGCATCGCACTCCTTTCTTCTTTCGGTGCTTATATTATTTTCTGCAATCATTCACACACAATATATTATATTTAAATATATAAATATATATAAATATATATAAATATATATATATATATATATAAATATAAATATAATTATTTTCTATATGATAAGTTCTATTTAACAGGCAAGATAGTTTAGACGAATTTAGCACTTAAAATTTCATTTATTCTATTTTTATTTTCTTTGCTTGAAAAATTCTATAAAACACAAAATCAACGTAAATAGCTCAAAATATAACGAACTAACTAAGAAAAGACGAGTGAATTTGATATAAAAATATATATAAATATGATCCGATCAAATACCCCCACACTTAGCTTTTGCTAGTCCTCGAGCAAAACAACGAAAACAGAAAAAGTAATAACATGAAAAACATTAGCTTCCCCCTATTTGACCCTCATAGAATTTCATTTGAGAACATAAATCAGCAAGAACCATAGCTAGCACCAAACAAGCTAATTCAAGCTCATCTTCCTTATTCAAATATTAGCAGTAATCTTTAAATCATCCTTGAAGTGTAGTGTGTGAGATAGCCATGCCAATGCAATTTCAAGTTTTTATTTTCAAAATCATCATATGCAAACTAGCAACATTCTCACGGGATATGCACTCAATCACACATGTGTTTAGTTTTAATGTGTTTCGCTCAAAGAAACAAATGTGAAAAATCTACCATAAGCTTGCATAAATATCACTTCTCCACAATCATAATTGCAAAACTTAAATCAAGAGGACTTTTATTAGATGTAATGAGGCTTAGGGATAGGGCTATTGAAACGAAAGAATAGGAAAACACAAGTTCCAAGCTATATTACAAGCAATTCTTTTGTTGAGATTTATAAGAACTCAAGCTTCCAGTGATTCTTTTAACACCTCCAACCACATCCTTAAACTGAAACTTTAAAAACTTTTTATTTTTATTTTCTTCGTATACAATCTTCCTTTTTTTTTTTTCTTTCTTTTTCTTCTCTATTCTCTTTTTTTTTTTTTTTTAAATAAATAATAATAAATACAAACATGCAATACCCCCACACTTATTCTTTTGCCAAACCTTCCAAGTACTTCACAAACATTTCTCAAAAGATAGTCTCAAATTGCTCGCTTGGAAAGGATAAGGAAACATGTTTGAGGTATAAGGGTAGACATATCTGGTGATAAGAAATAAAAGGTTCAACATATACGGCTCAAATAGGCAATCTAATGATATCATTTTTTTTTTTTTTTTTTTTTTTGGGAAATATGTTTATTTGGGCCATGATGGTAAACCTAATGCCTCTATCATTTTCAAGTTCATGCAATCAATGACAAATATTTCGAAAGATCGCTATGCAAGTTCTAGAGATGTATCTCACATAAGTTCATCACACATGAAAGAATATGAGTGTATGAAAAATGCACACACTGTCAATAGGCTCAAAAAAACTCACATAGGATGTATATGGTCACTAAATTCACATATGAAGCTTTAAGTCATGCTTTAGTTTCACATCAACAAGGCTATGTGCATTTGGTTTTTCAAAGATGATCAAACATGTACAATACTAACAAGAGAATTAGGAATTTCACATAACACATGTTAACTAAGTTCTTGATAATCATGGTTCAAATTTAATCCAATTATATCATTGGGTCGGGAAACTAACAAAAATCTAATTCAAAACCATAAAGAAAACAAGACAATATTTTTGGATTTTTTTTAAATTTTTCGAAAAAAATTAAATAAAACACAAAACTCCGAAAAAAAAATTAAGTAAAACACAAAGCTAATTAAGAAAACAAAAAGCAATAACATGGAAACAAATGAAACCAGTTCAAAGTCGAAGGTACAAAAATTTTCAATTTGGTCATTTTTTATACTTAATACCCCCACACTTAAACTAGACATTGTCCCCAATGTCATAAAACAAAAATATCAAATAAAAATAAAATGAATAAATAATACGAAACAAAATAAGAAAAGGGACTGAAAACTTCTCTAATTTGCAGAAAACCAAGCGATGACCCCCGAGCGTAAATTTTGCAATCAACTTCAAGGGAGGAAATAACCAAACGTTCCTGCAAAGAAAAGAAATAAATCAGTTAAGCACGCAAGAAAAAATAGAAAAATGCAAACGAAAAATAAAAATTGAAAATAAAAGATAATGAAAAGAACTAATAGGCGATCATTGGTCATGATTGTTGATTTTCCACAGCTTTCATCTTGAACTGGATGGGCCTCCTTCTGGCAAGTGCTCCTCAGCTTAGTTGAGGATGAATCAGCACGTGTCTCCACATGCTTCAAGTAGTCCGGTCTCCACGCAGGTGTGGCATCTTCTTGAACTCTTGGATCATCTCAGACTCTGCCTTCATCTGGATGCACCTCAGACTCCTCCTGCTTCGTCTGTGAGGTACTTTTGTTTTTGAAGAAGTACCTCAACACAGATTTATTTTTGAAGTGGGTTGGGAGGGGTCTGAGATGAGTACTCGAGAGCAAGACTAGGTAAGCAATCAGGATCTCACTTTCTCCACGTTCCTCAGATGAAGGAGAGGAGAAAGCATAATATGAGATACTTTTGCTTTTAACCTTTTTAATATGAAATACTTTTGCTCTGGAAGGTTTGTTTTCTGGGGTGATCCAAGGGATGAAGAACACTGAATAACTCGAAAGCTTTCTTTGGGAAGACATTATCGGAGATGAAGAGAGGTTGAGAGGTTGAGAGGTTTAGAGGTGGAGAGGGTGTGAAGGTGTGCCTTTGATGTGGAAGGCGAAGGTCGACTTTATAAAAATTTTCCTTCATAACCGGAACTGTTCCCTCACTATTTGTCGGCAGCCGGTGGATGGATGAACAGTGCCCGTTACGCGCTTTCTGACAACGCGTCCGTAATTTCCGCGAAGCTGACTGCGCATACGACGAGTGACGACAAATTGGAATGATGATCTTTTGAAAACCGGGGTTCAAAACCGGGTGCGGCTCGTGGTTTTCGCAACGCTCCACGCTGCACGTCATGAGTGACGACACATCCGGACAAACCGACCCACGTGATTGCTGAGTCAAGCCCAGCTTTTGAGAAAGAAAACGGCTCTTTTGAGAAATGAGCGTCGAGCTTTTCCGAATTGCGTGAGGACGCGTCTTCACCTCTGAGGAGCGGGCGCTTCTTCATTTTCTTCTTTTTATAGAGTCGCTAATTCTGCTTCACATCACACTTGAACTCCCTCAAACAATTCCTTCTGAAAATACTCCCTTCTGCACTTCTTAATCTTACTCATTCCGCTCTCATCCTGCACTTCTGCATTTTTAATCTTTCCGATCTCTTCTTCCGCTTCAGCAATCTTAATTTTTCCGAACTCTTTTCTTCCTCAACCGCCTCTAAAAATGTCTTGCCCTTCCGACCGTCGCCTAAACTTGAATGTCGGGGAAGACGATGACTCGTCTTCTCCGAACAACATTTGGAATCCATCCTTCATATCCCCCAATGGTCCTCTTACAGTCGGGGACACAATGATGAGGAACGATATAACCGCAACGGTGGTTGCAAGAAACCTTCTTACTCCCAGAGACACTAGGTTGCTGTCTATGCGGTCAGACGAGCTGGCTGTTCAGGACTCACTGGCTCTCAGTGTCCAGTGTGCTGGCTCAGTTTCAAACATGGGTCAGCGCCTGCTTGCAAGATCTCGTCAGGTGGAGTCGCTAATGGCAGAGGTGGTCAGTCTTCGGCAAGAAGTCAGAGGACTCAGGCACGAGAACAAGGAGTTGCACATGCTCGCAACTAGCTACTCGACCAGCATGAAGAGGAAGCTGGACCAGCTGCAGGAGTCGGACGGTCGAATCCAGAGTGATCATGAGCGGTTCATGGCGTTACTCCCGCGGTTTATGTTGCCGTCGTCCTCTGGAGCAGCACCAAGTGTTCCGGCTCCGGAGATTCCAACTCTAGCACTTCGTCTTCCCGGAGCTCCGTCAACCTCTGAGGCGCCACCTAACCAAAACCAATGATTGCTATTAGTTTTTCGTATTATTGTAATAATTTTTTTTTATGCTTTTAATGTTTATTTAACTAAATATATATATATATATATATATATATATTACTAATATTATTTTTATTATTATTAAATTTTTTTTTTTTTTCAGGGTTATTTTAAGCAAATTAAAATATGTAAATCAAAATATGTAAATTAATGCAAAAAGACTTTGTTTATCCGCACTAAAAATAAATATTGCCCTTAATTTATTTAAACTCAAACTAAATAAAAATCAACCAAATACAACTAACTAAACAAAATAAAATGAAAGCAGTAAATAGAAGGGTTTAGGAATGCAAATCTGATTGTGGGTGATTCCTAGGCTTCCCTTCTTTATTCAAGTGCATGGCTTTATCCTTGAACGGACAGTGGTACTTGAAATGATCCGGCAATGGTTTGAATTCACGAGTGGGTGCCTGAATCATTAAAATTAGAAATATGTTAGTATAAAATAAAAATAAAATTGGAATTGGAGAAAATGGCTTATTATATTTTTCCGAAACAAACTCAATAACAAAAACTACTCCCTTGAACGTTTCGGGGACTTTGCACTTGGCCAGATTGACGATGATGGTTGTGGCCTGTGCCGTGTCATCAATCTCAATTTCATGGGCCTTTGTTGCCTCATGCATAACCGCTTGGATGTATTCTTGATATGCCCCAGCCACTTCGATATCTTCAACCATCTTTCTTGGTGCACAAGGTTCTGGAACAGCTTCAGCAAAATCTGGAACTTGATTTATTGCACCAAGAATCGGGATATCACTTTGGATCTCAGGAAGAACTTCCACAATCTGCCCCATTTGATTATTCAATTCTCCCATCTCCTTGGTTTGATTTTCTACTTCCTGGTTCAAAGAGATGAGTAATTGAATAATATTATCATTGTTCACAGATGTACCTGAATTGAATTGGGCAGATTGTTGTGGTGGCTGTGGTGGCTCATATGGCCACTGATAGAACTCTTCCGATGACGGCAATTGTTCTTCTTTTTGCGAGCCCTGCGTCAAAGAAATTAGTCCTTCAAGAATTTCATTATAATTTACGGGCATACTTGAATTCGATTGGAATTGTTGTGGGGGAGGTTGTGGTGGTGCACATGGCCATTGATAGAATTCCTCATACTGCCAATATCCACTTTGTTGAAATTGTTGAGGTTCATCCCACGTCTGATCTGAATAACCTCTCCAATCCGAATTGCAAGCGTTGGAATACATATTGCCCCTTGATTGGCTGTGGCCTTGATATCCCCAATCATCTTCATATGCCGAAAATTGAGGATATTGATGAGCTTGATATCCTTGCCCATAAGGCACATCAAGTGTAGGGACACTTGGCATTGAGGTCCGTTCGGCATTATGTGTCAATTGAACAGTGAGCTGCGCCAATTGAGCTTGAATGGTTGCCATATCTTCATCCATTTTTACCTAAAATTAAAGAACGAAAAATAAATCAAATACCAAAAGTAAAATACACAAACACAAATAAATACACAAACATAAATATAAATAAAAACACAAACAAAAAAAATAAAGGGATTAGCAAATTTACTAATCCCCGGCAACGGCGCCAAAAATTTGACGGGATTTAAAACCGCACAAATTTAACCCTCTTTTTGACAGTTGTAGTAATGATGTAAGTAGGGTATCGTTCTAGGCCGGGGATTAGGAGGGCTTGCTAAAACCTCTAAAATAATTTAAAAACGTTAAACAAAACTCAAAGACACAAAATTAGGCTAAAAACTCTAATAATTCAAAACACACAAAAAATGACTCAAATAATAAAAACAATCAAATTAAACACTAGGAATTTAAAATGGACGGAAATTGAAATAAAAGATTAAAAACAATAAAAACTAATTAAATAATATAATTTAATAATGGGGGGGGTTTGGTTTTGACGAAACGTAAATTAAACTTAAATAAATTACAAAATTGACAAAAACATGAAATTAAAGGTGAATTGATAGGCGACGGATTGGCTAGAGGGTTTTTCTCCACACAAGACACATATGCAATCTAAATTGACCTTCAGTTGTTCTTTCAATAAATTGTAAATTTCAATACTCCAGATTAATTAGGTACGCTTAAATTAACCTTCAGATTTTCCTTAAGTTATTGAATTGGATGAACAGCATACAACAACTCAAATTATTCCCCAAAAGTTCCCTACGTGAAAAGCACAATAGAGATACGATTAAAGATCATTATGTTCTGTGAAAATCATAAGTGTTGACAAGGCATTCGTAACTATGAACAGCATGATACGTTTGCCAGGAATTTACTTAACGCGATTGTGACTAGCAACCTTCACTACTCATGAATATAAGTTTATAACGATTAGGTGAAATTCACTTATATTCTAGCATCAAATTCATGCATGTAAATTAAGTATGCATTCTTAATCGACAAACATAAATAAGTTATTAATCAAGCAGTTAAGCAAATTAAATCACAACTCAGAAATCACAACTGAAGGTATCAAATCAAATTACAAATATAATCATGGCTTTGAATTAACCTCTAGCCAAAATACAAATTAATTACACATTATAAATAAATTAAAAACAAAAATTAAAATGAGTTGGAGGGATTAAACCGAAATAAGAGAGTGAATCCTTTGCACCGTGAGATGCTATGTGCACTGCCTCTGTTGGTGAGCTACCCTCCTCGTGCTGCCAAATCCCACGCTGCCTTCTATTCTGTTTTTATTCCGTGCCTTGAATCCTCACGCCCCTGACTTAAAATGGCAACGCTGCCTTCTTCAATCGTGCCCTGTGCACTGCACCGTCCCGAGGCTCTCCTTGGCAGCTTGATTGGCTGCACTGCTGCTGCCTAACTTTCTTCGCACGAGAGCTGCTCAAGGCAGCCTTTCTTTCGGCCTTTCCTCACGCTGCCTTCAAGGCAGCTTTGATGCTTCCTTCTTATTGGCTGCTCCAAGGCAGCCTTCAATCCCCCTATTTTGACTGGCTTCTCCGAGTTCTTAAGGCCCCAGGCCTTTTTTTTATTTTCCTTTGTTTATCCGCCTAAGGCAGCTGGCATCGCACTCCTTTCTTCTTTCGGTGCTTATATTATTTTCTGCAATCATTCACACACAATATATTATATTTAAATATATAAATATATATAAATATATATATATATATATATATATATAAATATAAATATAATTATTTTCTATATGATAAGTTCTATTTAACAGGCAAGATAGTTTAGACGAATTTAGCACTTAAAATTTCATTTATTCTATTTTTATTTTCTTTGCTTGAAAAATTCTATAAAACACAAAATCAACGTAAATAGCTCAAAATATAACGAACTAACTAAGAAAAGACGAGTGAATTTGATATAAAAATATATATAAATATGATCCGATCAGAAACTAAGTTTCTCTATCACTATAAACAAATCTCAAGGTCAGACAATACCACATGTAGGCATTTACCTTCCAGATCACGTCTTCAGTCATGGACAATTATATGTGGCTTTATCGAGGGGGGTCTCAAAGTCAACCACAACTGTGTTAGTAAAAAATGGCTCCATAGTAGGCCAACAAGGTGTATTTACACGGAATGTAGTATACAAAGAAGTCTTGCTTCATTCCAGCTAATTATGGTGATTCCTAATAGGTAACAACTTTATTAACGATAACCTTTCAGTATGTATTTCTCACTTATCAATTAACTCTTTTTATTTGATTTTTAATTTTCTCACTATCATTTGTAGATTGCCAATGAAAATTTGAAGCATCAATCATGAACAAATGGGTGGAAATTGCAGCATTGATGTCAATATGTAAACTTTCTTTTCAAAACAAATAGTGACCTATAGACTCTATGGGTATTGTGAATAATGTACATATTGTTATGCAGGATTTATATTTTGACATTTAAGTTGTTTTGTGTTTTGGTACGAGTACTTAATATTTTCATGTACTTTTTTTTATTTACATGTACTTACTGTTGTCCATGGACTTTAAGTAGGAACTTGCATCTAAAATCCCATGTTATTTGACAAGTGCATGAATAACATGTAAATCATTATTTTACGCAAAGTAAAAACGAAAAAGATAATAACTTTTTAGGACGTGCATGATAAAAATAAAAATAAAAGTCCTTTTTGCACAAAACATTTAAACTATATATTGACAATTATAATAAAAAAAACTAACACAATACACTTTTAGGGGCGCGTAGCGCCCGTGATGCAAAAATGCCTCTCGCACGCACGTTAGTGCGTGCGGAGAGGCTAGTATTATATTAGTTGGAAAATAAAACACATTTATTATTAAATTAATAGTTTAGGTAATGTTGGATATTCACATTATATTTTACAAATTATATAATATAGTTAATAATTAAATTATTATTTAGAAATTAATTAACGTATTTATTTTTAATTATAATTTTTAATTATGAATTAAAAAATTAGCCTACTTAGCATTACTCTTAATTACAAATTACAATCACGTGTCTTAAACAAACAGATTTGTCAAGAATAACTTTTTTCACGATCGATTAGTTTTGAAAAGATTCACACCATAACATGGTAGTAAAGAATGTTATTCACATAACAAACTCAATAATATTATTGTATCTTGTCATCCAATAAGAAGTATGGTCATGTTAAGTACAAAATATTCATGCGTAACAAATAAAAAGACATGTTAAGAGTCAGACTTAAAATGCGAGTTTTTTTGCATTAAATATCTAATACGCAAACTAGATCACATAAACTAATTAAAATATGAGAGGATACTCGTAAATCAAAGGGGAATGCACATAAGCAACCCTTTTCTCATGGAAAAAATATTAAAAACAAAACATAAGAAACCCTTCACAAGAAGGAACAAATACAAACTTTTTTTTTCCTCCAGATCGAATGACGCTACGTTGATGAAGGGAAATGAGATGGAAGACTTTACTGAGGGTTGGGTGGGCGGCTGTTGGCAGCAGAAACCCTAGACCCCCACTCAAGCAACTCTTTGCTGGTATCATCCTTGTGGGCTATCACCTCAATGAAGCACAAGCTATCTTTCTTCGCCCCGGTTGCAGTCTCAATCGCTTCAATCAGCTCCTCTTCGCAACGGACCTGCAGAATTGACAGATTTGGTTACAAGGAGTTTTACGATCCAGGAAACCCTTTGATTGATTAGTTGGAACAGATTAAGGAGACTATTAGAATGCATTAACCAACTAATTACCTTGGTTGTCCAGCACTTGCCCTCCCCATTGTGGATGGCATCAACTAGTCCGGTGTAGTTCCGGTTCTTGATCACATTGTAGGGTCCGTCATGGTTCTCCACCTCAATTGTGTATCCGCCGTTGTTTATCAGGAAGATGATGTTCTTCTGCCCATTTCGGATCATGGTGGACACATCTTGAACAGTCACCTATTAGTGAGAGAAAAATGGAAAAGTTAAAACAAGGTCTTTCAAACACAGTGCATAATTTAAATGCAAAAGACGGGTGAATCGTGATATTGATGAAATGTTATGCTGCAAATCTGATAATATTAACCGAGAAAATTTGATAAGGTTCCTAATGGGTACTTTACAATTTACAGCGTGCAAGAGAAAAAGAACTAAATGTACCTGGAAACTCCCATCGCCGATGAAAGCAATCACGCGCTTCTCAGGAACAGCTTGAGCATACCCAAGAGTTGCTCCAACCGACCAACCAATTGATCCATTTCATTTGGAACTCATACCTGCAAACCCAATTTCAACTTCCCAATTAAATAAAAAACCATAACATAGAACGAAACATGAAAAACCGCATTCTCTCCTTGGCTTACCCGCAACCAGCCGGCAATTTCAGTTTCTGGCAGTTAAACCATGAGTCCCGTGTCTCAGCAATCACAGCAGTTTCACTTGACAGCATATTCTGGATGTGGTGGAACAGAACATTAACCCTCAAAGGTTCTTTCGGCGCAGACTTTAGAGGGTGTCCATCGGGAACAAAGATCCTGCTGTAGTTCTCATGAGCAGTTTTGTTGTGGTTGAGCCTCTTTGCCAGAGCTTGGAGGAAATCCTTCATCAAAACACAACCAAATGTAGGGCCATTTGCTATGGTCACACGATCAGGCTCCACCACAATTGCCTTCTCTTTCTTGAGAAGCAGAGAGTATCCAACAGAGCTGTAGTCATTGAAAATCGGTCCAGCAAACAAGTATGCATCTGCGGACTCCACAATCTCGGCGCAAAAGGCAGTGCTCACAGCACCCCAGTAAGTTCCAATAAAATGGGGGTGGTGCTCTGGCACAAGCCCCTTTGCAGATGGCATGACAGCCAGAGCATAACCACTAGAATCAGCTAGTTCAACAAAGGCATCGCCAGCATGTGCAACTCGAAGTTTAGGCCCTCCTACCATAACCGGCTTCACTGCCTTGTTCAAGAACTCTGCAGCCGCCTCCACGGCAGCCTCTAAGCCCGAATGATTGCTCAGTCTGCAGACCAAAACAAACAAATATATAAATCTCAACCCTAAAAGTTACAAAACATTTCCAAACACTTCAAATAAATGGAACAGAAACCCAAAAATGTGTACCTTGGAGACAATGAGAAGGGAACAGGATCCCGGCTAAAAGTAAGATGAGGAATTCCAGCCAAGTTGCAGCTCATGCTGATATAAACAGGCTTGCTTTCTTTCAAGGCGGTTGAAATTGCGGTATCAATCATTTCATGAGCATCTTCCAGATTATTTACCAAAGCCTAGTAAAAACCCACCATATGAAAATTAGCAAACTTTCAAAACGAACCAAAAAAGAGCAAAATAATACCAAATTTTAGCAAAAACCAAAAACTCGCGACAAATCTTTCACAAAACCCATCAATAACACAACATCCAAATTCAACTTCAAAAATAAATTTAAAAAAATCAAAATCTTAATTTCATACAAACCTGATAGCAAGTGACGGTCTGGAAGCATCTCAGCTCTTGGCTAAAATCCGGCAACCCAATAGTGTGGTGAAGAATCCTGTGCGTCCCGAAATCGTTCGAGTTGGGTCCTCCAACAATACAAATCAATGGCAGATTCTCACTGTAAGCTCCGGCAATGGCATTGAGAACACTGAGCCCACCCACAGTGAAAGTAACAACACACGCCCCGACTCCCCGCCAACCGAGCGTAGCCGTCAGCAGCGTACCCGGCGTTGAGTTCGTTGCAGCAGCCGATGTTGGTGAGCCCGGGCTCGGCAATGAGGTGGTCAAGGAGGGTTAAGTTAAAGTCACCGGGGACAGTGAACACGTCGGTGACGCCGATTTGGACGAGTCGGCGGGCGATGTGGCGACCCAGAGTGGCGTCAGAGGAGTTGACGGTGGAGGGGGCAGAGCTTTGGATTGCCGAAGCGGTGCCATTCGGGAGGCTGCCGACGTCGGTGCACGCCGGCTTGCAGACGTCGAGGGATCCGATTTTGGTGTCCATGGGTTTCTGGACTGGGTTTTGATCGTACCCAAAAACGGTTCTTGAAAACTACTCGGAAAACAGAAAAAATGGGAACTTTGCAATGGGATTTGAAAAATGGGATTAGGGTTTTTCTGGGATTTATGAATTTGGTTTGGGAAATTGGTTTGGAGGGAGGTGAGATTTTATAGGGAGGTGGGAAGTGAGAGGAAGATACTAGGGGCGTTACCGTAGTTGGACCGTTGCAGTCGATTCTAAATACTGGGTGAATGAGTGGCGCGCAAGTATTACAATATCAATTTTTTGGTTCAAAAATCTTAGATGGGAAAGGACAAAGATATTTCTAATTATCCAATTAAAACTCCCTAATTTTTTTCACAAACCAAAGCCAAAACAAGGGAGAACAAAGAAAAGAAGCATAATTAATTAAATTGTATGATTCAATATTGATTTCGTATGTATTTCCATTTTCTTGTCAATTCTTGATCTTGACTGATTTCAATATTGAAAGAAAGCAAACTAGACAGAGTATCGATATTGAAAGAAAGCAAATTAGACAGGATAGAAACAAGGGTGCGAAATCTGTACAAGACCAAAACCAATAGATATAAGAATGCATCACAAATTCAAACAACATGATAACCCCCTTTCCTTGGTCGTGTGCATGTTTGAGTGTCCATCTGAGAAAATTGTTAAAATGGAATTCATTCTTTTTCGTTTTTTAGGAAAACTCGAGGATACAAGAAAATATATATATATATATATATATATATATATATATATATATATATATATCTATATATATAAAGTGAGAGCCCCAGTTTGGTGAAGCATTTCAAATTGTCAAGAATATCCCTATGTTTCCTTCACAATCAAAACCCAAAAAATCTAAAAAATGAGGACAAACTGGTAAAAAAGCATAACTGCACAAAAAAAAAACTGTATTGAAAAATAAAAAAAAATAAAAACATTTAAATAGTGAGAGAAACAAATAACAAAAATACAACAAGAAAAATAAAAAAGCGAGTGCAAACGGAAAAGTTGGAATAGAAAACTAAAATAAAAAAAAATGTTTTAAAAGTTAAAAAGCAAAAAAAAAAAAAAAAAAGAGAACGTGTAGGTGATGAACCCTCAAACATGACGGAGAAAACGGCTCCAACTTTTCCCACGATCTGATGTGTGATTTTAGTGGGAAGCTCAATAGTAACTACCCACATATCATCAGTATTGAGTTGGATGACCGAAAAGGAATCACTTTTCGTCTTCTGTGAATTCAGTGTGTGGTTTCAATTTATTTCAACATAAAGAGTTCGAAAAAATCAACGATAAAAATTGGTGAAGAACTGATGTTTCAAAAACGATTCTTCTCCGAAAATCAAATAATCCATCAGGTTAGTAATTCATATTTTCAATTTCCGTTCTCTTCCCATTCATACATCTTTTTCAATTGTGTATGAATTATTTGCTTTGATGACTCACAATTAGATTTGCGTTCGTATTCAATTGTAATTAACTAACTGTGTGTTTCTGAATGCAGGGAAGAGGAATTCTCGAAATTTAGTTTTGAGTGGGCAAAGCGTGGGCTTCGAGAGTGAGCCAAAACTATCTAGCGATTCGATGGAATTGGAGAAGGATTTTCAAGGGTGAACCAGAGCCTGTACCCGACTATTGAGCCGTACAGTTCTCGGTTCTTAAGTTTTCAGATATACAAATTTGAAGCTTTTCTTCAAGCTTATTCACTATATAGCGTAATTCTTCAGTTGCTAGAGAAGGCGGCTTGCGTTGAAATTACCATAATAACAGTGTTGGGTTGGGAATTTTTTACTGGTTTTTTATTTAATATATTTTCAATCTTATCCTGCAGCCTGTAGTTTTTCTTCATGGGGTTCAGGAGGAGGAACTTCACCAAGTATTCAAAGTAATCAAAGATTCTTCAATCCCGAGTTTTACCGATCATTCTATTTGATCAGGTTGCTACTTCACCCTTATGATAAGTTATTAGATGCATTTTATTTTGATGAGTCTGAATTATTTTTTTATTAGGGCTGTTGCTACTTTTTTAATTACGCTTGACCATTAGTCTGCTTGATCGGGGATGTAATTATTAGAGAAATTACAAATCAAAGTATGATCGTTGTGAATGTTGTATGATTGCAACGACCATATTTTATTGATTCAAGTGTAGATTAAACAAATAAGAAAAAACCATGTTTATGCGTAAACCATGTGATTGTCATTGAAAAACTATAGGTAACCCTCTAAAAATTAATAGACGAAGTCAATGGAATTGAGAGCTATGTAATCCAAGTCCCAGTTGCATATGTTATTGGTGCATTCAAGAGATAGCTAATTGAGGAAGAAATTCAGAGGTTAATGTAAGTTGTCTGCAAAGCATCATTACCTGGGGTAGAAGCACTTTGCTTTTCTCTACCTTCTTCCATGTAATTAGGATTACAAGTTGTTTTAGATATTTAGTTGATTTTGAAGCCATTGTCAACCTTTCAGTTGCAGAGTTTGATTTATCAATTATCTGCTATATGCATAGAATTTCATCTTTTTTCCTTTCAATTTTGGGTCAAATGTTGGTAGCATGATTATAATCCCTAACCTAATTAACATATATCCTTTGGCAGAGTATTTAACATAAGTTCAATTTCTTTTTGTCAATTTAATTGCGTTCTCATAGATTACCCAATTGATTTCATTGCTTATTGAAAGATTTGTTGGAGACAGATTTTTATTTTCCTTTGATTATCTCAAGTAATGATGCAAATTCTGACCGGAACAAACATGTGTTTCTTTTTTCCTGTAAGATTATGATTTCAGGTTAAGAAGAAAAGGCTAAAGATATTATGTGATTATTTCAAATAGAATGGTTTTTGCAGGTAGTCTGAATGTCTGTTGTGGCTACATGAATCAAAAGCGAGTGAAAGGTAAAAGTTTTTCTCTCCTAAGCATCACCACTAGCATTTACAGCCATAGCCAGGTATAGGGTTTAGGGTATATCCCTCCTCAATCTTTCTTTCTACGATTTTTCTGTCCAAATTTCTCTGAGAAAGTTAGGGTTTTGGTTTCCATTCTTGGATTAGATTTGTAGATATTCCAATGTATCTCATTTTTCTTTGATTTAATAGCATAATCTTGCTCTTGGTGTTTTAACTTTGCTTTCTTTGCATCAAGATTGTATCTTTCTTGGTTTCTATATCACCCATGTATTCCGTATATATTTACTTTTGGAATTCTTTGGTGTTGCTATTTTTATGTTTGGTGTCATAAGTTTAGGTTTCATCTGCTAGAAACTTGCTGGGTTATAATCGTAAAGGTTCTATCAGGCCAGTTACCGTACGTTACATTGTCCAGTTCAAGCCTTTCTTTGAAAATGTTTTAGGGTTCTTTGTTAAACAATGGCAATGTGAAACTAGGAAGTGCATTGTTTTTGTTTAGTTGTAAAATACTTGAGAAGCCAAATATTACACTTAATCAAAGACTTGAAATGGGAATGTGCTATTTTCCTTTGTTTCATGACTCAAAATTGCAATATGAACCTGTGCTATTTTATACATGCGTTAAGTTCCAATTTCAAGTTTATATGCATCTCTAGGCTCATTTCTTTCATTTTTGTTTTTCTTTTAGTAATTTATGTTTTAATTTTTCGTTCTCTTTCAATTTTCGTAAATCTGAGTTTTTGAAAACACATACAATTCATGTTATTAACAAAACTTTTGATGCTTTTACACACTCATTGGTTGCAGACCCATTTGTCGAGGCTCGAAGAAAAAAGGAAGGGGGGAAACTGTATTCCTGCCATAGATTTTATGTTGGCCTTGAAGAAAAGGGAGGGTGATAAAAGCGGAAGAGGTGGCTAATGTGGAACCCCAATTCGATGTGAAGATGTAACTTAATCATGTTAGCATGCAAACTTGATTGCTATTTTGTTTAATTTACACCTTTACTTTTCTAAATGAATATAAATTTCCATTTTGTATTCGCATTCGAAACCGATGCTCAAATAACTACCCAGTATCGAACTCTATCCCATATTTCATCTATTCCTACTCCCTTATAATAATAATAAAAAATTAAACAAATTATGTTCCAACCAAATGCTGACTTTTAAATATTTGACAATTATATTATGTCCATATATAAATTAGAGGCATTCACATTAAGCTAATTCGACATGAAAGCAGTAGTGAAACTAAGTTTCTCTATCACTTACCTTCTAGATCACGTCTTCAATCATGGACAATTATATGTGGCTTTATCGAGGGGGGTCTCAAAGTCAACCACAACTGTGTTAGTAAAAAATGGCTCCATAGTAGGCCAACAATAGTGTATTTACACGTAATGTAGTATACAAAGAAGTCTTGCTTCATTCCAGCTAATTATGGTGATTCCTAATAGGTAACAACTTTATTAACGATAACCTTTCAGTATGCATTTCTCACTTATCAATTAACTCTTTTTATTTGATTTTTAATTTTCTCACTATCATTTGTAGATTGGCAATGAAAACTTGAAGCATCAATCATGAAGAAATAGGTGAAAATTTGAAGCATCAACCATAAACCATAAACACTGACATATAGACTTTCTAGGTATTATGAATAATGTAATATTGTGATGTAGGTTTTATATTATGACATTTAAGTTGTTTTGTTTTTTGCTACGAGTACTTAACGTTTTCATCTACTCTTTTTTTATTTACATCAACTTACTATTGTTCATGGACTTTAGGTAGGAACTTGCATCCAAAATCCCATGTTGTTCGACAAGTGCATGAATAACATTTAAATCATTACTTTACGCAAAGTAAAAACGAAAAACAAGACAACTTTTTAGGACGTGTATGGTAAAAAAAAAAGTTCCCCTTTGTACAATACATTTTAAGTATATCTTGACAATTACAATGAAAAAAAACTAACAAAATATACCTTTAGGGGCGCGTAGCGCCCGTGATGTAAAAATGCCTCTCGCATGCACGTTAGTGCGTGCGAAGAGGCTAGTATATATATAAAGGGAGAAGGCCACTTTGGTGAAGCATTCAGAAATGCCAAGAAAGCCCCTTTGTTTTCTTCACAATCCAAATCCAGAAAATGAGGAAACTGAGGACAAATTAGTAAAAAAAACTGAATAACAAAACTGTATTTCAAGGAAAAAAAAACAGAACTGTATCTGTCATCTTAATATCCGAAGAACCAGTTGACAGTTTTCTTTTCTCTGCAGATCCCCACGATCTGGACTGAGTTTAGTGGGAGGTTCTAGAGTAACTACCCACACTCCACTAATATTTAGAGATGGATAATCGGAAGGAAATCAGTTTTCGTTTTCAGCAGATTAGTGTGTGGTTTGCATTCGTTCCAAACAGAAAAGGACTGCAAAAAAAAAATCACAGATCTACTTTCTTCGTTTTTGCCGGTTCTGGGTTTTGTGCTCTGCATGCAAGGGATTTTTCAAAATCAGGTACACCCCTTTTTGAATTATGTATTAATTTCATTATCTTCCAGTTAACTTGATTGGGTTTTTATTTCTATCTTCACGCGCTAACGAACAAGGATTCAGCTTTGGCGTGCTTCCCATAGGAAATTCTTTCTCATGAATCTGGGTTGTCCTATGCGAATTTGATTGTGTTATTTATCCATTTTTTGCTTCCCATATCAATTTTATGAACTTTCCTCTCTGTTTCTTTTATGATATTGTTCTCCATTTTTTTTAATCATGAGTACCTAATCCATTTCCCTTCTGTTTCTTTTATGGTATTGTTCTCCATTTTTTTTAATCATGAGTACCTAATCGATTTCCCTTTATGTTTTTTATCCACCATTTTCTCTAATTTTGTTCATCAAGATTTTCTCTGCATTTTCTCTTTTCCAGTGTATTTGAGATTTACTAATTCAACCTCAAATGTTTGTCGTATTTATCTCACAGATATAAGCAATGTGTACAGCTTCGACTGAATAGTTTGACAACGACTGCTGTATAGGATAAATACGCAGGTCAGTCATCGAAATTCTTCTACTTTTGATTCATTTTGATGTTTTTCCTAACCACCTTTCATAAGTGGAATTTCTTATCTTCTCTTTTCAAGTTTTGTTGAATTTATTTTATGTTCACATAGTTCCGTTTGTTCACAAGTTGATGCGTGAAACAATTAATTGCCAGATTGCATTATTTGGTCCCTATTCATGTTGGGTTGTTAATATGGATGAGTTGGGTGTGCTTATAACATATTACCGTACAACTCTTGATAAAACTCATTTTGGGAGACAATTTTACCTGATGCTCATCACTCCTGTTTTGTTTTCTATTTTTATTTGTATGGGAAGCATGACTGCACTGAATGATATTACTTTTAAAAAGATGAATATACCTCAACAGAGCATCAGGTAAAATTTTCTCCCGTTTTACAGGTAATTTACCTGATGAGTTAGTAAAATGTTTATCGCTTGGTTTTATTTGTACTCTTTCTTCTTAGCCTATTCGATTCGATTTTGTGTTTTTTTTTTATTTTTTGTTGAGTGTACGAAGTTGGTTTTCAGTTTCTCACATTCAACTATAGTAAAGCGACGAAACTGTGCCATAACATATGCTAATTGCCAAAGTATGTAGAAAAAGATCCCAAGTTAATTTTGGAGTTGTGTTTGTATCTCTTGGAATTAACAAGATTTGTGTCTTATAATGTAAATATGCAATTACTGTGAATCATCATACACAACTTGGTCTTTTTTTTGGTAAATATCACATTCTCCATATATATAGTACAAAGATATTCTCACAGTTGTTGCAGTTTTCTTCCCACTGTGCACAGTTGCTGTTCCAGTTTCGTAAAACCACTGCAGAAGCAACACTGTCACTTCATTCGCATGCACAGTGATTGTACGATCGTCAGATCACAGAACAAAAGTCGAAAGGAAAAAGATGGAGGCAAGAATCAATCTCAAGGCCCTCTTTCCCTCTTCCCCTCTCTAGATGATTTCATTTAGGTACTACTTTCTTTAAAATTCGGATTTTTTAACATAAGTTGCCCAGTAGCCTTGGTGTTGTATCAATTAATGGAATTTTAATGAAATTTCTAATCTTCCCTTAATCATCAATACCTAATCGATTTCCCTTTCTGTTTTTTTTAGTTTGATTTCTTTCAGTTTCTGTTTTCTCTTGGTTGTTTTTACTGCACATTTGGGTTTTTCAATTGCAGGATCATCCACTTTTAGCTTCTGTTTTTTTTTTCTTTCGGTTAATTGAAGTAATTCTACAAATCAGTCTCTAGAATTTACTAATTTTTGAACAAATATACGACGAGGTCTGAAATTTGGTTTCTTTGTAATTTATATTGGCATTCTGTTTTCGGATTGAGGAGGCTTTGGCAATGGTTAAGTTTTTGTTTTTGTTTTTAGTTTTGTTTGAGGAGGCTTTGACAAATTTGCAGAAGGAAAACCCAAAGGAGTATTGGGTTTTTTGCACCTTAATCCATCCACCTTCTTTACAGGTATGCCACGTTTCTTCAATTTATGAATTTTATCTCTACAATTCAACTCATATTTTCATTTCAAACACCTCTTTTGCAGATTTGGAAACAAGCATTGTTGTTGTGGTAAATTTGAATTAACACAGCAGTTTCATGTGGAAGGGGAAAGAGTGACACATACGTCAAAGAAAAAAAGTAGATATTACGCTACAAGCCATATACCCTATGAACTCATCTTTAGCAACTTTTAATAAGATCAGCTATTCAAATAGATTTGATAGAAGTGATTCGGATATGTGGTACTGTAAGGAAAAGATGATGGATATGTATTCTTAGTCTTCAACTTAATGTCATAGATTAATTGTTTACTTTGTAATCTAACACTATTAATTGGTTCTTACTGTATTTCTTCCTTTATTTATTACTAATCTACATGTAGCCATAATCACTACAAAATGACACATAATACTGTGTAGAATAATCACTACAAAATGACACATAATACTGTGTAGAAAAAGAGAACAAAAATTAGTTGAAAGCTTCATATATTTCTGTCTATTTGCATGTGTCTAAAATGTTGATCGCATTAAGCTTCATTATTTTTATACATTTCTATTTATTTGCATGTATGTCATGCAGTAGTCTTTTTAGCCAATTATAAAGCCTCTTCTTATGGGTATTACACATTTCAAAGTACTTTTTATATTATGTCGAGCCCACTACCGTCATTTGTGATAGGTTTAGGGGTATTACAAAAAAAAAACAATTCTACTCACCCATGTGACATAAAAATTAAAACTCTATAAACGATGCTAATTTATAAGAGAAAAAAAATGAAAGCTAAATTATACAATCCCAAACGCCAATCGACAAGTGTATATAGGCCCGTCATTTTCTTGCACTGGTAATTATGACACTTCAAAAGTATTTTGTCATCATTTTATTATATTTTTTGTATTATAGTGTTGTGTACATAAAGGCTTTTTCCTTCTTCTGTTTGTACGCATCTGTGTAGACATTTTTGTATTTGTGGTATGTCACATATTGATTATCCAATTTAGGTTTGTTATGTTTATTAATTTTATAGATAAATTTTTTCATGGAGCGTCCTCAAAGTCGTGCAAGACAATGGCGTCAATCATTGAGTCCTGAAGAACATCAAAGATATCTAGCTCGCCGACGTCTAATAGCACGAGAAAAAAGACAACAAATTCCAACTCTAAATTTTGATCATACTATGACATCCCCCAATAATATACAACAAGAAATTTCTGGTATTTATTTCACATTCTTTTTTCTTTAACTCAATACTAATGCAATAATAAAAATAATAATAATAATAATAATTCATTCTAATTTCTAATTTTTTTAACTATGCAACAAGTAGGTCCCAGTAATATACAAGAACGAGTTAATTTGGCTAACTTTGATGTTGAGGTCGACCCTAGTAATATACAACAACAAATTCCAGGTATTTATTTAAATTTCTTTATTTGTATTTGTTTCACACTTTAAAAATTAGGTAATTTTTAGAACGCTATTTTGTGAATTGAAATCCCATTTTATTCTTTTGTTCGTACTCTCATATTGATCTCAATGTTGTAGTTATTTTCAGTGGTAATCTTTCAAAATATTAGACAACAACTAAATATATTAAATATTAAACATTAATTTTTTAACTAATCATATTATAATGTGGTGTATTTATTAGAACAAATTGAGCATGAAAGCGGGAGTTCAAGGGTTCTGTCAGATATCACAAACCGGGATGACCAAACTTCTACTAGAATGTGTACTCATATAGGACAATTGACACATTCGAATATGTCACAAATATCTGATGGGATGCTCTCAACTCTTCCCCACAATGGTGAGCTTACTATAAAATTCTATCTATATATAGATATATTATTAGTTACAAAGGAAATTCTTATACTGAGTGTTGGATATTCATGTAAAAATATCAGAAGAAGAACATGCAAGTAGAACCAATCATCATGTGCGGCAAAGCAGAGGAAGAAGAAACCACAATTGTGCTAGAAATTATAATGAGAATCGGGGTATCCTAGGTTGCCGCTTACCTGCTCCAACCACATGTCCGTACTGCTACGCACGATTGTTTACTCGAGAAACTTTGAATATGTGTTGCTTGAAAGGAAGAATTGTTTTACCCCCAATACAGTCTCCACCAGAAATGGTTGCTCTTTTCTCTGACCAAACAAATGAGGGTAGACACTTCAGGCAAAATATTCGAGCTTACAATCATGCATTTGCATTCACTTCAATAGGAGTACACGTGGATGAAAGAATAAATTTTAGTGGCCGTGGGATTTACACATTTCGTGCTCAAGGTGCATTATATCATAAGATTGGTGGACTTTTACCAAATGAAGGAAACAGACCGTGATTTTTACAAGCTTATATATATGACACTGAGCATGAAATTGAAAACCGAATGTGTGAAAGTCAAGTTTTAGATAGATGTGTGGTTGAAAAGATACAACAGGTGTTGAACAACCATAATCCTTTTGTTCATACATTGCGAAGCCTCGGACAACGCCAAGATTTGCCAAATTGCAAGTTGATCCTAAAAGAGCAACCACTAGATCGGCGTCAGTATAGTCTACCATCAACATCACAAGTTGCAGCAATTATAATAGATGGAGATAATGCCACAATTGCAAATGGAAGGGATATCGTGGTAGAGACAATTAGCGGAAGACTTTCTCACGTCCGAGACTACGTCGGATTTTATGATCCGTTACAGTATCCACTATTGCTACCTTACGATACATATGGTTGGGATGTTAATAGTCGTGATGATGATGGAAGAGCAATAACATGTTGCGACTATTATGCTTATATGTTACAGGTTTGTACCGATAACATAATTTACTTCCCAAAATATATAAATGATTGACGATTCCCATATTAAAAGCAATATATGAAATTTGCTTATGCAGATACGTCATAATGGATCATCACTTTTGCTTCGAGGTGGGCGTCTCTTGCAACAATATGTTGTAGATAACTACATTAAAATTGAATCACAAAAACTTAGATGGCTGCGTTCTAATCAAGCCACAGTTAGAGCAGATCTCTACAAAGGACTTGAAGACTCTTTAAATGCAGGTCAACACAATGCAGGTATATATATCGTTTCAGTCATCATTATTTACAAATATAACTTTGTTCAAAGTGTGTATAATATATATAGCTAATTGAAAATAAAAAATTATCAGATAGCATTGGGCGTAGAATTATTTTACCATCATCATTTGTTGGAAGCCCACGTGACATGTACCAACGATATCAAGACGCAATGACTTTGGTTCAAAGATTCGGAAAGCCAGATCTTTTTATTACCATGACATGTAACCCAAGTTGGACAGAAATCAAAAGCGAATTACTCGCTGGACAAACTCCACAAGATCGTCCTGACTTACTCACTAGAGTATTTCGTGCAAAACTTGAGCAACTAAAAGAAGACATCATTGAAAAAAGGGTACTGGGCAGTGTTGTTGCCTACGCATACGTTATTGAGTTTCAGAAACGTGGTCTTCCACATGTGCATATGCTGGTGGTGTTAGATGAAAATGATAAGATCAATAACCCAGATGAGTATGATCGAATTGTTAGAACTGAAATACCAAACGAACAAGTAAAGCCTCAACTTTACAATGTGGTGTTAAAGCATATGATTCATGGCCCATGTGGGATTCATAATCGTCAATCTCCATGTATGAAAAATGGGAGCTGTAAGAGAAAGTATCCTAAACCATTTGCACCAGTCACTGTTCAAGGGAATGATTCGTATCCAATTTATCAAAGGCGAGGAAATCGATTACCTGTCTCACTTGATGGTTGATAATAGTTGGGTCATTCCATATAATCCATGGTTGCTGTTAAGGTATGATTGTCACATCAATGTTGAAATTTGTGCAAGCATAAAAAGTGTCAAGTACTTATATAAGTATGTTTACAAAGGCCCAGATAGAGTGACAGTCGAAGTGCAATCAGACCCTCAATATGATGAAATAAAGCAGTTTCAGGATGCAAGATGGGTTTGCGCACCAGAGGCGTTATGGAAGATATTCAAGTTCATTATTAATCGAATTTACCCATCTGTTGAGCGATTGCAAATCCATCTTCCTAATATGCACCAAGTTCAGTTTCGTGCCGACGAGAACATAACAAATATTCTCCGTGATGAGAGTACAAGAAAGACAATGTTGACTGAATTTTTCACACTTAATCATGTAGATGCAGAAGCGCGACAATACTTATACATAGAGATCCCGTCACATTACAGATGGATTCAAGCTCAAAGAAAGTGGTCTAAAAGAATGAATCGTAACAAGGTTATTTGGCGAATATATGCAATTTCACCTGCCGAAGGCGAAAAATTTTACCTTCGAATTCTTCTTAATCATGTTAGAGGACCAACATCCTTCATAAACTTGAGAACAGTTAATGGGGTTTTGCATCCAACATTTAAGCAGGCAGCAGAACAACGAGGTTTGTTAGAAAGAGATGACAGTATTCGACAATGTTTGCTAGAGGCCTCCACAATTCAGATGCCGTCGGCTTTAAGAAGATTATTCGTCACTATATTGGTATATTGTGCACCAATTGGTGTTCGAGGGTTATGGGATGAGTTCTATCCATTCATGATAGAAGATTATGTTTCCATGACTAACATAACTCCCACACTTGCTACCAACAGACTCTTACGTGAGTTGAACATACTTTTGGTTCAATTTAATAAGAGTATAAACGAGTTTGATTTGCCCCAAATGACAAGAGGAAATGAATCAAGTTCAGGAATGACAAGATGTATTGAAGATGAAATATCCATAGGTATTCCACAACAAGATCTTGATACAATTGAACGCTTAAATGATGACCAAAGAAGTGCGTTTAACATAATAATGGGTGCAGTTCAACGATCGGAGAATGCAATTTTTTTTGTGGATGGTCCTGGTGGAACTGGAAAAACTTACTTATATCGCGCATTATTAGCAAGCTTGAGAAGGTTGGGGCACATAGTATTAGTAACAGCATCATCTGGAATAGCAGCTACGATATTGCCTGGTGGGAGGACAGCACATTCTAAATTCAAGATACCACTTAGTCTGGATGCATCATCGATGTGTTCGATCGGTAAGCAATCTGATTTAGCAAAGCTAATACAAAAAGCAAAGGCAATTATTTGGGATGAAGCAACAATGACGCATCGTCATGCATTTGAAGCACTCGATCGAACGTTCAGAGACTTAACAAATATTGACTTACCATTTAGGGGGAAAATAATGATATTTGGGGGAGATTTTCGACAAGTTCTTCCTGTTATCCGGAAAGGAACCAAGTCCGAACTAATCCAAGCAAGTGTTGTTAAGGCATCATTTTGGTCACAGGTAAAGATTCTAAAACTCAAACAAAACATGAGATCCATAAATGATCGTGAATTTTCAGAATTTTTACTTCGTGTTGGTGATGGGAATGAAGATGTTATTATGGATGATATGGTAAAACTACCTGAATGTATGGTGATACCATGGGAGAGTGATCATTCCATTAATCAATTTATTGCCAAAATCTTCCCTGACTTAGAGGATCATATAAATGATGCAACCTACATGGTGGAAAGGGCAGTGATAACTCCTACAAATGAAGACGTTGATATGTTGAATGAAAAGATAATCAATATGTTTCCAGGTTTAGAAGAGACAATGTATTCATTTGATTCAGTTGAGGATGACGTAAGGAATTTGTATCAGCCAGAGTTCTTGAATTCTATATCACTTGGTGGTTTGCCTCCACACAAGTTAACTCTAAAAAGAGGTGCTCCAATCATGCTTTTAAGGAATATTGATCCGAAATTGGGATTGTGTAATGGTACAAGGTTATTGTGTCGTGGTTCTTACCGAAATCTTATTGATGCTGAAATTCTAACTGGACAATTTGCCGGATCCAGAGTTTTCTTACCAAGAATCCCTCTCAAAAGTACTGATACTGCTAGGCTTCCATTTGAACTTACAAGAAAGCAGTTTCCAGTGAAACTAAGTTTCTCTATCACTATAAACAAATCTCAAGGTCAGACAATACCACATGTAGGCATTTACCTTCCAGATCACGTCTTCAGTCATGGACAATTATATGTGGCTTTATCGAGGGGGTCTCAAAGTCAACCACAACTGTGTTAGTAAAAAATGGCTCCATAGTAGGCCAACAAGGTGTATTTACACGGAATGTAGTATACAAAGAAGTCTTGCTTCATTCCAGCTAATTATGGTGATTCCTAATAGGTAACAACTTTATTAACGATAACCTTTCAGTATGTATTTCTCACTTATCAATTAACTCTTTTTATTTGATTTTTAATTTTCTCACTATCATTTGTAGATTGCCAATGAAAATTTGAAGCATCAATCATGAACAAATGGGTGGAAATTGCAGCATTGATGTCAATATGTAAACTTTCTTTTCAAAACAAATAGTGACCTATAGACTCTATGGGTATTGTGAATAATGTACATATTGTTATGCAGGATTTATATTTTGACATTTAAGTTGTTTTGTGTTTTGGTACGAGTACTTAATATTTTCATGTACTTTTTTTTATTTACATGTACTTACTGTTGTCCATGGACTTTAAGTAGGAACTTGCATCTAAAATCCCATGTTATTTGACAAGTGCATGAATAACATGTAAATCATTATTTTACGCAAAGTAAAAACGAAAAAGATAATAACTTTTTAGGACGTGCATGATAAAAATAAAAATAAAAGTCCTTTTTGCACAAAACATTTAAACTATATATTGACAATTATAATAAAAAAAACTAACACAATACACTTTTAGGGGCGCGTAGCGCCCGTGATGCAAAAATGCCTCTCGCACGCACGTTAGTGCGTGCGAAGAGGCTAGTTAACCATAATGCAAAAAGATACAAACTTCCAAAACTAACTAAAACACAAGTTATGAATTACATTGTTAAACCATAAAGCATAGTTTTTATTTGTTGGATCTTACCCTAGGCATAACATGGAGTCCAGTTGCATTGCTCCTCATAACCATTTCAACATCTCCACCTCTGATTTATGTGAACATGTCTTCGATGAGGACCAATTCTTTCTTCAAGCTGAGGGAATATCTTCACTAGGATTTTATACATAGCCCTGTAATACCATTTACTCCATCTCTTGAAGAACACAAGTGACCCAACAGCAACTGCAAAGCCAAATACAAAACCCATTTCGACACTAATAAGATCTCAATCAATCTCATTTGTAGAATTTGGATGGCTTCCGTTAAATGTTGGTGGTGGTGTCAGTCCTGCCTTGTTATCTACCGTCAACGGAGGCCCCCATAATCCTTTGTTCCCGGTAAATGTGTCTCTTGGAAATGTTGAAATTTGAGTACCAGATGAGATCTTGCCTGCAAGTTGATCATTTGAAATATTCAAGAATGCAAGGAAATTAAGCTCTGCTAGTTGTTGTGAGATTTGCCCGCTCAGCTTGTTCTGTGACAGGTCCAAGGACTCGAGTTGTCGCATGTTGCCAATTGATAATGGGATTTCACCTGTGAAAGCATTACTCGACAAGTTGAGCAAATATAATGATTTCAAATCCCCCACTTCCTTGGGTATTGGCCCACTAAAATTGTTGCATGAGAAGTCAATCAAGGTCAATATAGTAAGAATCTTTGCCAGATCACTCTTTAAACCTTTGCTTGTAATCGTTATAGCATGCTCATAAAAAAATTCACCCCCTCCTCCATGAAGGCTGTCACCTTGAAAAACACTGACTGTGGACGGGAAACCAATATCTTTGTTATCTTTCATTGCTTGCCATGATGTCAGAGAGAATCCCGGTACTTCACCATTGAAATTGTTGTATGCTAAGTCTATGATTTGAAGAACCGGCCAGGTGCCATTGATCTTCAATACTGGACATCCAATGCCTCCATAGAAATTGTTGGACCGCAAAGCAAGAACGCTCAAGGTGGAGATGTTCTTCAACAAGCATGGGAAGGTGTCTGTTATCTGATTCTCTTCGAGGTTTAAAAATCTTAACCTTCTGCACCTGGCTAGAGACTTTGGTAATTGACCTTTGATCTGATTGTGGCTGAGGTCTAGAGTTTCTAATGAGTCACAGTTTTCAGGAATAGTAATAGTTCCAGCAATGTTGTTTTCCCTGACATTAAGTATCCTGAGTGTACTCATTGCAGCCAAGCACTGGGGAATCTCGCCACTCAGAGAATTATTGGACAAATCAAGAGTGAGAAGATCACTTGCATTGCATATTGAGATTGGAATACTAGAACTGAAATGATTGTCAGAGTAATCCAGATAATGGGCATATGGTGGGACAATTGAAATTGGCCCTTTAAGCTGGTTCGAATGAAGGTCAAGCTTAGAGACATGAGATGTGAAGTTGAGTAAAGGAGCTTCTAGAGTTACTAAAGAGTGTTGGATTTGTGGCCAAGTGGCCAACTTGGCATCCACATTCGGCTAGTAAACAAAAGAAAAGAAAAAAGAACAACATGATGATGTTTGTTGAAAAGAAAAAGGAAGACGGACATCTCTTCCATGTTTTGGGGAAGAAAAAAGAAAAGAAAAAGGGGCAGCTTTTTTTCCTTAAGACCCGTGACTTGTTTTCATTGACAAGTGTGGGTGTTGGCTTTTCGGTTTTGGAGAGAACACCAGAAAATAGAGAGAGAAGGTGGAGCCTTTGTTTATATTAAGGCATCTGATTATGCCTTTGGTTTTTGGGGAGGAGCACAGCAGATCAGAGGCATACCAGGGAGAGCATTCGGCTCTCCCATTTGAAATAGTGCTGCTCCTTCCCATTTGTTTGTAATCCCCTTTTGTTAGTAATCCCTCAATCAAAGATGTTGTTGCTACATGTTGTGTAGCTGTTGGAGAGATGGTATTTGATGTGTGTCTATCTTCTCCATTTGTTCTTTGTGAGAGAGAGAGCTATTGGGTGTACGTGGGATTTGGGTTTGAGAGTTAATACTCTATTTGTAATCTTCATTTGGATATTAGTGGAATTTCCTTACCGTCTCGGAACTGGACGTAGGCTTACACCGAACCAGTATAAATCCTTGTGTTATTTGGATTTTTTGTCTTGTCATATTTTGCCGTGTTAGTTTATTGGTTTCATATTTGACGCTTCCGCACAACAAAGAGTTATAGGAAACATTTAGGTATTCAAGAGAATCAAACTTCCAAATCCAATTGGGTAGCTGGCCTTGAATTTGGTTATCCGAAAGGTCCAAACTTCGTAAATTAGATTGATTTCTCAAAAAAACTGGGAATGTTCTCAACTTGTTAGAAGCCAAACTGAAATCAATAATTTGAGGAAATGAAGAGTATGAAGAATTGCTGCCATTGTATAAAACCAGCAAGCTATTGTGTGAAAGATCGATGGTTGTAAGATTTGGCAGCTGATGAGGGCCATTAAAAGGAAAGGCACTGAAATTATTTGAAGAAAGAGTGAGGGTTTCAAGCCCTCGAAAATTAAAGATAGATACGGGTACTGGTCCTTCCAAATTGTTGAAACTCAAATCAATGAAAGTAACTAAACTAGAAGAGACATTAAAAATTTCAGGAAGTTGCCCAGAGAAATTATTATGGGAAAGTACTAAGTCTGGCAACAAGGGAAGAGAAAACAAAGACGACGGAATACTCCCTACCAGTTGATTAATGTCCAAATGGAGATGTACCAGATTAATAAGGTTTTCCCAATGAATAGAACTAATTGGCCCGTTAAACATGTTTGATGACACGTCCAAATCAACCAATTTAGTTAGGTTCCCGATTGACTTTGGGATTGATCCTGTGAAATTGCATTTGGAAAGGTCTAGTGTGGACAACATGTTGAGGTTGCCAATAGAGTCATGCAATAACCCTGAAAAGCTTGTCTCGCTAAAAATCAAGGATTGAAGAGATCCATTCTTGGGAAATTCTGGCAAGGAACCATGAAGTTCTGGATTAAGGGAGAGGTCAAGAGTTTGTAGAGTAGGTACCTGAAAAATCTGCTTCGGAACTACTCCACGTAAACCACAATGACATAGACTCAATGTAGTCAACTTTGAAAAATTGGCAAAGAATCTTGGAACAGGAGCAGAGATATTGTTTCCGTCCAAGTTCAACACCGTTAGATTTGAAAAGTTGGAAAAGAATCCCGGAATTGGACCGGAGATGTTGTTGCCAAAACCACCCAATTGAATCACGGATAGAGACTGAAGCTTAGCGAGGGATTGATCTATAGGACCTGAAAGATTAGTTCGAGACAAGCTCAACACCCTTAGGTTTGGCAGTGAAGATGATATCGCTTGGCACCAGTAAGTCTTCTCTACTGATATATCTACACCGTCAAGATAAAGCTCTGCAAGCTCTGTGAGGCTCTGAAAGAGCATGCTGAACTTCGGGCTTTCGAGTGGTTTGCGGCGCCCATTATTGTAACGTTGAGAAATATCAAGAACCTCCAACCTTGTCAAGCGTGAAATCTCAATGGGAATTTTCCCGAAATAAACATTATTTGATAAATTTAGATACCTCAAGTTTGTCAGCTTTCCGATTGCAGATGGAATGAGAGAGCCGTCGACAAAATAGTTGTCGGCCAAGTTGAGGCTTTGAAGATGCTGAAGATCGAAGAGACTGCTAGAGCTGTCAATGCCACCCGAGATGTATTGGCTGCTAATGTCAAGACCAACAACACGCCCGTTGGTACCGCAAGTAACACCGACCCAACAACAACAGTCGGTACTTGAATTCCACGACATAAACTTGGACAAAACCGGAGAAGAATATCCGACTGAATCATCAGCATCATGAAACGTGAGGTTTTTCTTCAAATGGAGCAATGACAGTTGCTGGTCCTTGATACACTGGCTGTAGACTCCAGTTGTGATATTATCACAGAGAATGAAGAAGAATAGGAGGACGAAAGATTGTAGAGTTTTCATTTTTGCAAGAGTATCAAGGGAAGTGTTTGGTGAAGAACTGAGGATTGTTGTGGTGGCTTTAAATTAATTTTTGTCGGTGCTGACTTGACGAAGTCTATCTTCCATCTATATCTGTAAACTGTTGCCAGTAATATTAAAACGTAGCAGAAATGAATTAGACAATGATGTGCCTTTAATATCGTGGAAAAATCTTCCACATGAGATTTTTGGTTGGCATGAGTTGCTGACTTTGAAGTATTTCCTCCATTTTTCTGATGGAGTAGGTAAGAACTGAGATAGGTGTAGGGCCGGAGAGAGATTCCCATATGATGCATTTGTTAAAATTGATAATATTGGGTCATCCAAAGTTTTTTTTTCAAAATTGCATTGCCAATACGACGCATTTGTTGACAGCGCGAGTAAAGAATTCAATTTTAGTTTTAGGTTAGGTATTTTTGTGTGACCATGAAAACAGACCAGTCGAAAATCAAAGACAAAACAAACTAAATTTTCATGTTATCAAACAAAGAAAAAAGGTATATGCAAAACACATAAACGCAAAGATCTAATTTCTAAAAACCAAAGCCAAAACAAGCAACTACAACAGAAGAAGCATATATAATTAAGTAAAATTGTTTGATTCATTGTTGAATCAAACAATGAATCTAGTTATCTGAAAGGTCCAAATTTTCCTAGTAGGATTGATTTCTCAAGAAACCTGGGAATGTTTTCAACTTGTTAGAAGCCAACTTTAATGTATAAATTCGAGGAAATGAGGAATATGAGGAATTTGTGCCACTATTAAAAAAACAGTAAACTATTGTGGGAAAGATCAACAAAGCTAAGGATTTCCAGCCTTTGAGGACCGTAGAAAGGAAAGGCACTGAAATTGTTGGAAGATAGATACTGCATTTCAAGCCCTCGAAACTTGAAGATGGACACGGATATTGGTCCTTCCAAATTGTTGAAACTCAAATTAAGGAGGGTTCAAAAGTTGGAAGAAATGTTCAAAAATTCAAGTTGTTGACCAGAGAAATGATTATTGGAAAGTACTATTTCTCGCAACAAAGGAAGAGAAAAAATAGGTGACGGGATACTCCCAGCCAGTACATTGTTGTCCAAATGGAGATGTACCAGATTAATAAGGTTTTCCCGGTGTATAAAACTAATAGGACCATTGAACAGATTTGAGTGTATGTCCAAATAAACCAGTTGTGTTGGGTTCTCCATTGATTTTGGGAGTGATCCAATGAAACCGCAGTTAAAAAGATTGATTGCCTCCCAACAGTTTGAGGTTGCCTATAGACTCGGGCAATAACCCTGAAAATTTTGAGAAGCTTAGAACCAAGGACCGAAGAGATCCATTGTTTGGAAATTCCGGCAAGGAACCATAAAATTCTCATATATGTTCTCCTTATACCGTTTTGTTCAATCGATCAAATTCCTTAGTTTGGTTCTTTGTTCTGTGTGGCCTACTTTAGTTTATGGGTCCTTCTCACATGTTCATCGGCAGTCGTTAGCGCAAGCACGCCATTGTTTTATTCACTTTATTTTGGTTTTTGCTTCCACCTCACAGGAAGCGTAGTATTATATATTCCGGTTGTGCAATATTAAGAATTCTGGTGCCGCATTTAGGAGTTCAATTTCTGCCTTAAAATGAAAAGATTTCCTGTGTTGTATCTAGGGGTGGATTTTTTTGCCAAATTACCATGCCAACCGAATTGCCAACCGTGTCATACCAATTTTGTACCAAATTTTTTGTGCCAACGGTAATAGTACGGTATTGTACCGTACCAACATTTTGTGGTACGGTATTGGTAATGGATACCATTACTACGGTATTACCGTACCGTACTAAAAAATATAATTATATAAATTATATAATATATAATTATAATATAACACATATTTATAAATTATAATATATATTTATAATATAACACATATGTATAAATTATAATATATATTTATAATAGAAGCACATTAGGAGACCTTCATACACCAAACAAAATATTTTACCAAAATCATGCAAGAGGTGAGGCAGTACTAAGGTGAGGAATTTAGGCTATGCTGTTGTGCATTGTCCTTGTAGACCTACGGTAGGTACTGCCTTATGTTTCCATTCTTTGCTATTAATTCTTCTTCCTCAACATTTCATGCCGCTGTAAATCCATATCCATTTGAAGGTGGAAATCCAATTGGGCACTTGTTATGAGAATTTTCTTCCGTCTATGCATTTGGTTTATATAATGTTGAACAAAGTAAAAACATATTTTGTCCCAAAATAAAGTGGCAATTACCATTGCCATACCATGTTAACCGAACATTTGGTAATACCGAACTTCGGTATACCGAAAGTTTGGTATGATAATGGTAATATATTTTATCAAACCGAAAGTTTGGTACAGTAATTGGTACGAGAGTTTTGGTATGGTAACCGTAACGAACCCACCCCTAGTTGTATCTCATTCACTATAACAATTTGGGTCTTTTATGACTTGAAATATACGGCGTACAATACTTACATGCTTCAAATGATATTATTCACAACATTCATAAAGCTTATGTCGTAATATTTGTGCATAATTTATCATTCACGGCGTCACTTTTGTGCAAGTCGTAAGAAAAATTATTCACGACTTAAACGTTGTGTGCCGTATTTGTCAATTTATATGACACACTTTCTTTTTCTTTTAAGGTTTTACGGTATGTCGTAAAGTAAACTTTTTGTATATTTGGGTTTGTATTTTTTATGGCACAAATAACACGTCGTAAATAATGGCTTTATCACAGAAGTTTTGTTATAAAGAATCCCGTGCACTAATTCATTCTCGTGCCTTCTTTTTTTATTTTTAATTCCCCTCAAATTTTAGGAGGGGTATATTCAATTGAGATTTTAAGGGATTTTAAATCTTTTAATGAATCTAGGGGTATTCAATTAGGAATTTAAGTAATTCTCTGAAATTCAATGTATATTCAATCATGATTTTAAGATAGTTTATTAAAATTCTTAGAAATCCAGATGAATTTGATTAGGATTTTAAAGACGTTTATAACATTTCAGGTGTATTCAATTAGAATTTGATTTTAAAGAATTTGAAAATGTTGAGGAATTAGAGAGAATTTGAGAGATTTTGTAGTGTATTTTAAGCATCCACAAATCTCACCTTTAGCCAAGAGTTTTGAGGGAATTGAATCAAAATTTTACATGGAATATCTACAAATCAATTAGACTCCATAAAAATCTATGAATTTATAAATCCATTCAAATCTCTCAAATTCTCAATTGAATACACCTCGTTTAAATTCATTTAAAGGGTTTGTATTTTCTTGTTAAACTTGAAAGAGAAACATTGCAATTGCATTTTCATTTTACCCAATATTATTGTCGAGAGCCCACCCCCTTCCCTTTTCTCTGACATCGTAACTCTCTCCTCTCCATCTGCTCGCCGTCGCTCTATCTGCTCGCCGTCGCTCTATCTGCTCGTCATCGCCTTCGATTCGTCTGCTTGTCGTCGCCGTCGATTCGTCTGCTTGTCGTCACCGTCGCCCGTCTGCTTTCCGTCACCGGCGAAGTCGTAAGAAAAATTATTCACGACTTAAGCGTTGTGTGCCGTATTTGTCAATTTATATGACACACTTTCTTTTTCTTTTAAGGTTTTGCGGTATGTCGTAAAGTAAACTTTTTGTATATTTGGGTTCGTATTTTTTATGGCACAAATAACATGTCGTAAATAATGGCTTTATCACAGAAGTTTTGTTATAAAGAATCCCGCACACTAATTCATTCTCGCGCCTTCTCTTTTTTATTTAGCCGCTTTTTTTTTTTTTTTTTTTTTTTATAATTCCCCTCAAATTTTAGGAGGGGTGTATTCAATTGAGATTTTGAAGGATTTTAAATCTTTTAATGAATCTAGGGGTATTCAATTAGGAATTTAAGTAATTATCTGAAATTCAATGTATATTCAATCATGATTTTAAGATAGTTTATTAAATCATTAGAAATCCAGATGTATTCGATTAGAATTTTAAAGACGTTTATAACATTCCAGGTATATTCAATTAGAATTTGATTTTAAAGAATTTGAAAATATTGAGGAATTAGAGAGATTTTGTAGTATATTTTAAGCATCCACAAATCTCACCTTTACCCAAGAATTTTGAGAGAATTGAATCAAAATTTTACATGAAATATCTACAAATTAATTAAACTCTATAAAAATCTATGAATTTATAAATCTATTCAAATATCTCAAATCCTCAATTGAATACACCCCATTTTAAAGGGGGTTTGTATTTTCTTGTTAAACTTGAAAGAGAAACATTGCAATTGCATTTTCATTTACCCAATATTATTGTCGAGAGCCCACCCCCTTCCCTTCTCTCTGACATCGTAACTCTCTCCTCTCCATCTGCTCGCCGTCGCTCTATCTGCTCGTCATCGCCGTCTATTCGTCTGCTCGTCGTCGCCGTCGATTCGTCTGCTCGTCGTCACCGTCGCCCGTCTGCTTTCCGTCACCGGCGAATTGCCCCGCCATTCAAGCTCTGATATCCCCAATACAGGGTGCTTTTCGGCATTTCGTTCTCCAAAACTTTAGGCATGATCTCAATCTGTATCAACCCTATCCTTTCCCCTTTATATTTTTATTTAGTCTCAACTTTATGGTGCTTTTCTTAGATTTGTTCTATCACAGTAATTTTAAGGGATTTTAGGTAATGAATTTGGTTGAAAATCTTAGTTAGGTTTGTAATTGTTTTCTTGGTTGCCTGGGTTTGAGGATGATTAATCCACTTTCTGAATTTTAATTACTTTGAACTTTGATTTTTGGAAAACTCCAATCAAAATGTGGCTATGGCTTTATAGTTAGAATCGATTTTGAGTCTTTGCACCACATCAAGCAATACCCCGGTGTTGTAATTCCGAGGTTTGTAATTGCCGCTGTTAATGATGGTTTGGTCC
The DNA here is from genome assembly GCA_963580275.1 of Crataegus laevigata. Lineage (NCBI taxonomy): Eukaryota > Viridiplantae > Streptophyta > Magnoliopsida > Rosales > Rosaceae > Crataegus > Crataegus laevigata. The sequence goes on along the minus strand of OY756938.1, from coordinate 36,507,284 downwards.
ATCCTTTTTAGAGAGATGACTTCAATGATTGAAACTAGTTTATCATTATTTCACAACTCTGTAATACAGAGACTTGATATTCCAAAAAATATTTGCATGAATATATGTGCATTGACTGACTATTTTTCAGTCTTTGATAGTGGAGATAACTCTTTCAGGTTATATGTAGTTTTTACAGAAATTTTATGGTATTTTGGTTGGTTTGTGTTTTGGTTGTAGCAAACTGGTGGATGCCCTGAGATGAGTAGTTATCTACAAAGTGGATGGATCCTGAAGAGTACAAAGTCTAAGTCATTTTATGTAAAGGTAAATCATGTTACTTTTAATTACATATATGTGAATGCCTGCCACTTGAAGTAAAACTTCCCATTACATTCTTCATAAAGACATTTTATATGCTCAAAAGAAGGATTCTTTTTAGATGCCATGTAACTGGTGGTGGCTAGCCTCTTCTTTTTAAGACTCTAGTGTGTTTCAATTACACTAGTCAATTGTTCTTATATGGATTATGTTTTGTTGATAAGATCGCCAAGACAAAGTTGTAGAGCCCTAGTAGCAGGGTGCTGTTGACATTTATATTTTTCTTTTGAAGGGGTGTTTATCGCTTTTATACATTCATTGTTTACTCTCATACATACAATACTGAAAAATAAGCACGTATTGATGCATAATTTTAGTTCCATATTTATACATAATTTTGATTACATGTCCAAATTACCCAAGATTCTTTTTCCTTTACAAATTTGTGGAGTGCATTACATGGATATGATTCATGTATGAAATACACATGACTCTCACTAATTAAAGGGTTTCATCGTTGACTGTACAGTTTTCAATTCTTTATAATCATGAGTATAACAATAGTTTCTATAACAAAATTCTGTTAAATATGTAATATCAGTATTTGTTATCCAGGTTCATTAGTTGAGGATGATTTTTCCAAGAAAGAAAAGATCGCGGCATTCAGGCCGATCTAAAGAACATTATGTTAATATTGCACCTGAGATCTTACAAGAAGAGGACAAAGAAGTACCAGATGACCTATTTACAGAGGAGTCAAATCAAACTAAAAGAAAGGGGTCCTACTAGAATGAAGACAATTTCCACAAATGATGGTCAAAGAAATGAGATTGAATGGAATGAAAACGGCCAGTTTATTGGTGATGGATCTATCGACTTATCTTCTTACATGGGTTCTTTGGTCTGAGAGGTTGTCCCTATAACATTTGATACTTGGAGGGATGTTCCTAAGAAATATGGCAAGCAATCAAGGTAATATGCAGATAAGTCAATTCTGATCCCTCTACTTCAAGGTGAACAATTTATAGTTTATAAATTTTACTTGTGTTAATATATATTTTTTGGTAAATCTTATGGATATTTTATCAAATCACAGAGTAAATTCGTATTTGTCAAGTCCATAAGAGAAGCAAGAAATCGGAAAGCAAGGCTTCGACTAAAACCAAATAATGTCAAATTAATTCAAGATTGGAAGACTTTCCTTGCAAAGTATAAGCTCATTTTCCTTTTCCTTTGTTTCTAAGATTAGTTATCTTCGTTTGAGTTCAAAATTGGGTCAGAGAAATCAAATTGATAGTAGTTAAAAGTCTATTTCAACACCAAGCCTGTCTACACAAGAATTTGGTGTTAGTTAAACATGTGTGTGATTCTATCTTGATTGCATGTTAATTTAGTTTGAAGATAGATTTGGTACATGCTAGCTAATTGATACGTGATATGAATCAATGGTTTCCTTTTGCTGTGACAAAAGTGAAACATTCAGAGAGATGAAGTCTAAGCAACTCCCGCACACATGTAGTCGCAAAGGATATGCTAGGTTGGTGGAGGATTTGGTAATTACATTTCATTCTAGTGCCTTCTTTTCTACAGGACAAGAACAATTTACTAATTTTATTCTGTGTTCTACTGTGTGTTTACTACATTTATGTTTCTATTTTGTTGAAAAGAAAAAGTGACCCTTCTCTAGTTTCTAGAGGTGATGTTTGGATTGCATTGGTGATACCACTACCATGCATATGGTGATACCATTTTGAACGGTTAGATTGAAGTCTAAAGCGAAAGGGAGGTTCTAATTGATTGTGATTGTGTGTTTGTGTGTGTAGGTTAGTAATATGTACGTTCAATTCAGGGAGGAAGAACATGCTCACCTGCGCTTCAGAATCTCACTGGGAGGTTCTATGCAGGTTGGTTCCCTTCTTTTTCTTATCTTGATATGTTACGAACAACATGATCGATAGTTGTGAACTTGTGATGGTATGGTGGTTTTATCGTTGCTGTAATATGTTTCGCCGGAGTCACTTTCCTGTCTTTTGATTGATTTGTGATTGGTAGATGTATTGTGCTACATGACAGTTCAGTGTTGATAGTTAATAGTTGTATGGTTTTTCCATCTGTTAATTGGGGTTCAGACTTCACTAAGATCGCTTCTTTTCGTCCAATTTTCTCTTGTCCCTCTGTTTGGTTCCTGAGAAACTGTATTGTGCTGCTGGATTTACTTCATTTAGCAGTTTACATGTTTTCTTATATTTATTTATATATTTTCTTTTGCTGCAGCCATGTATGTCGAAGAAGGTAGACTGTGGAACATTGTGAGGGCCTGTTCCTTGGATTTCAATGCCTGGACTACTTTAATTGAAGAGACAGAGAGGGTTGCAGAGGTGCGTTAGCTGGATTTTTGAGTCATTAGATGAATTGTTTGGGTGAGTGTGAATCATCTAAGGTTGCAATGGATAAGTTTTTGGCAGAGAAATTGTTGTTATTTAAATGTGAATAATATGAGGTTGCAAAACTGTGAACTTTACTGTACTTTCTACATGTTCTTAGATATTTCTGTAATTGTCAGCTGACTTAGCATACCATGGTCTGCCCATGGTTTCGCATTAGTGATTGCATGCTACATTTTCTAAATAAGATTTCTGTTATCATTATGTGTTCGAGAGGCTGTTTTTTAGCAAGAGTTGTGACTATGATTTGTTGTCTTGACCTCTAAGAATATATGTATGGTAAATGACCGTTGCTTAATCAAACTTACTATATGCTTGATATTATTAATACATGAGTACATGCTTTATCGTCGAAGAAGTGAAATTCAATTCTGATATAAGTACACACTTTCTTGTTGACAAATTGGTTAAGATTCATGGCTACAATTTGATTATGGATTAAGGATGCTTTTGTTTTTGGAACTGATTTTTATTCTATTCGCAGAATTAGGCGGGTAGTTGTCGTCACACAAAAGTTCGTTTTTGAGGTCGCAACTGATGCTCTTTAGTAACCCACTAAATTATTCTCCTCTTTTCCTCTTGCCTCATGACACACTCCTTTCCTGGTTTTTCTATCACATACTAGCTAAATATATTGGGGTCTTACTGGTTTGAGAATTAGCACTGACACTTAACGAATTGCTTTGTATTTTGCTGGTATGGTGCTCTTTTGTGATCAAATTGCTTGCTCTATGGACATGGAGGATGTGCTTGGGAGATTACTTTGTGTTTTTTGGTATGATTTTATTTTGTAGTCATCATTAGGTACCTCTGTCAACTTAGGATGTGCATCAATTGGAAGAGCAATAAACAATTTAGATTTTTTGTTTGTGCCAAAACTTCCAATTGTACTGTAATTGACAACATTTACTAATTAATCTAAGTATTTGAAGTTTAATGTGTTTATGATGATTATTGTTATCTTTCTATTGTATTCCTTTCAATATTAATTTAGATGTTATGAAGTGAGGTCTGTCTAAAATGAATTGTTAAAATAAAAATAAAAATAAATGTAAACTACGGCATACAAAATCAACATTAGCTGTTGATGGTAGTATTCTTTTACTATGTACGACATATGTCGTAATTGCATTTACAGTGTTACGACACTCAATAAACGTCGTATCTAATATAAATTACGGCATATACGTATGTCGTAATTGGTTTTGCAATATTACGACACTCCATTAACGTTGTTTCTAATACCAATTAAGGCGAGCAATGCACGCCTTAAAGATCATTTACGGCGTGTTTTGCTTAAATTATTCACGACTACTAGAGTACGTCGTATTTGACAAAACATCTTTTACGAAATGGACTTTTACTGTTGGGAACTCACGCCGAGCGTCTCAAAAGACCAGTTATGTTGTAGTGATTTTGCATACTTATGTTTTAGGATATGGATTCATTTGAGCCAGATGGAAATGGAGCAAATGGAGAAAATGGTGTGAATGGAACAAATGGGATAGAAGATGCGTTGACATTTTCTGGTTATTGTTTACTCGAGAAAAGCTCATCTTCATGCATCTTGGTGAAGCTTTTGTCAAGAAGCATATTTGGTTGTTTCGCTTTTCAGCATTTATCGTGCTTCTCGTCTTTTTCAAAATATATGTGAACTGCATGTTACTTTTGTCTCTGATGCAAATACATCATATTTTGTGATTGCCACTTTTGCTAACACAAACTTTCGAATTCGCCATTTTAATTGTATTGGCTCTTAATGTCAACTTAATAGAATGTAAGTGCAAATTGAACTGCTTATTTTACCATGTCGATTCACCTATCTCTTGGTTTTTAAATTATTTGGAGATGAGTATGTTAGTTTGTGGTTTTGGGGAATTACTAAAGTAAAATGTGCATTATCTAGGTCGCTGCATTTGATAATGCGATTGTGTTCCTAATGCCTTTTAAATGTATTTTTCTGTGAATATTATTTATGGCGATTATAGTTTGAAAACCTGCAGCAGGTGCGACAATTTTTCTAGTTACTTTTAGTCTAAAGCAGAGGTTCAAATTGAACTATTTATCTTGCTTAAGAAATTGGGCTTCGATTTGAAATATTTACGGCTATGCCATTCCTCACATTTGTCCTGATTTGGGCTGCAGCTTTTGAGCCGTGTGTGGGCTTCACCCTGGGTTTTGGAGGCCTGCCCTCAAAATGGCTCGGGGCCTGTGACTAGGGATTGCAGAGGTGCAGAGAGAAGGGGAGTGCGTGGGAGTTGGGATGGCGGTCGAGTTCAGGTCTGGCTTGGACGACGCCCTGATAGCGAAGGACGACTGCGATCGACTGAGTGTGAAGTTCGTCGGATTCGGCGACGACCATGACGAGGTTTATGAAGTGAGCGAGTTGAGTTCGTTCAACGACATCGACGAGTTCAGGCGGAGGTTCAGGCAGGTGTCCGTACAGGTTCAGGACACGGAGTGCGTCTCTGCCTCCACTAATACGGCGCCGTTTTCTCAGCATCACCACCACCAATGTCTCCAAGAAATGGGCCGTGAAGGAAGTGACGAAGTCCAATTTTCCCGAGTCTCTGGAGGAGTTCAAGAACTGCCTGTCCACTTCCGACTTCCGACTTCGTGACCATCTTGCTTCGACACCGCCGACACGTCGTATTGCAGGGCTAAGTACGCCGCCGAGCGGTTCCAGCTTCTCCAGTTCGCCGCCTGCCCGTTCACTCTCAGAGCCTCCAAGCTCACCCCTTACCCGTCCCTACATTCTAACTATGCCTATACATACACATATAAATTTATATATGTATGTGTAGAATGTGATTTGATGATGTGTGTTTGTCGATTTTGGTGCATATACAACTTCCTAGTGTTCCCAAGGGATGTATTGAAGATGGGGATACCAGCTTATAGCTTTTCAGTTCATATATCACATTTGACTTCCATGGCGGAAGAAGGTTTTGATTTCAATGCCTGCATATATAATGGTAAGCCTCCCCTGTAAAGTTTTGGTGTTTAATTTCACTCCCCAATTTCTAATTTTGTGGAATATGATTTTACCCAAGTTAATATTTCTACGAAAACTAGAGAAGTTAAAAAAGTTAAGAACTTTGTCTCGATGAATTTGGGATTTTGCAAGTCTGTAACTTTTGATGTTGTTTTGATATTTTGTGTTTTTTTTCCTTCACAGTAGCTATGTTGGTCTCTCCTCACCTTTCCTTTGTGGCGCAGGAGTGTGGATTAGATTCTGCAGATTTGATTTCATTCCTGGTAGAACTTAGTTTTCATGTTACTGGCGAGGTATTAGTTATTTGCTCTTTATACATGACTATTCTCTTGCAGTAGCATATGCTTTATTGAATTTCCCCTTTTTTTTTTTTGGGTTGTAGTTATTTCCAACTAAAATATGAATAGTGCTGCAGTAAATGTTGCCATAAGAACTTTTCATTGTATTCACTTTTTTATTTCTTTTGTAGAAAAGTGTTTTCTTCTACATGAATACAGGAATGAGAGGCATAAGAATATAGTCAAGGATCTTGCAGATTTGGGACTGATCAATCTTCAGCAGGTTATGCTTTTGTGATTTATTCTTGGTACAACGTGTACTAAATTGGTAATAATTTCCCAGATGACAGTTTAACCATTTCCTGACCTCAGGTTTTAAATTTCTATCTTCTTGTGTACTTATCCAGGGAAGGAAAGACAGTTGGTTTATACCTACTAAATTAGCTACTAATCTTTCAGTTAGCTTGACAGACTCATCGTCGAGGAAACAAGTGGGTTATTTGTACTCATTCTAGCTTTGTCTCTAATCGGTTATTCCACAACTAATGCCTAGTCTTCAAGAAAACTGATGTGCATCCATACATGCTACTTACGAATTTTTAACTCACTTTTTTGTTCAGGGATTTGTTGTAGTGGAAACAAACTTCAGGCTCTATGCCTACTTTTAGTTTGATTTTAGGGAGCTCTTGCAATGGAATCTTCCCCTTTTGCAATACATTGAACATAAGACCTACCCCTATGCAGGGGCGGATCGATGGTGGGTCAAAGTTGGTTAGCTGACCACATGGACGCTGGAAAGTTGGCTGGGGAGAGCACCCTAATTGTTTCCTGCATCTTGGTTAAGGTCTGTACTGAATCTTGCTGCTTTGGAACATTTCTTTTAGTTGTAAATAAGAAGTGTGTTAAATGTTTATGAGTGTTGTATTGATGTGCAGGCACTGATGGCTATGCTGTCTCCTGATTTCAGCCTTTGTCTCTGCTTAATTCCCGAAAGAGTGGTATGGTTCTCTCATTTGCTTTCCCCTTTCAGTTTATTACATACTCGGTTACAATTTCTATATTTTCTTTCACATGGGTGACCGGGGTTGTCAAATAGGTTGTGCACTCTGTGTGTGCGAGCCAGAATTGTAGTATGCTTTTCAAGTTGCATGTTTATCCGTATCTTATTAGTTTCTGATTCTCTCTTTTATCATCTTGACGAATTTCATTATCAAAATTTGAGATATTTTTGGATGTTGAATGTTATTCAACGTTTGGCTAACGAAGGTTATTCAGCTAATTCCCTCTTTTGTTTACTCTAATTCTCTGTTAGCAAATGGATGAGCAGTTTAAGACACTAAGGGCTGGTTTGGTATTGATGTGCTTTGAAAAAAAAAAATTGCTTTTGCTGTGCTGTGAGAATAAGCTCATTTTTGCCGCTTCACGTTTTCAGCTTTTTTTCACCCAAAACTATGAAAATAAGCTGTTTTTAAGTGTTTACCAAACACCTTTTTGAACTCATCTTTTTTTTTTATACCCACTTTTTATAAAAGCACCTCAGTACCAAACCAGTACTAATTGTTTTATCTCACTACTTGGAAGTATGTTTGTCCTTGTATCCAAACATTTTGACATGTTGTCAGTTTGGGTAAGAGGAAATCATAGCCACCCACCTTATCAGCAACACATAATTTTATTTTATTGTACCATCACAAATTTTTAATTTTTAATATATAATTTGCATACTTTTACAAATTTAATGCATTACTATCCAATGCGTCAACAAATAATTTTAATGCATTGTACCATCACAAATTTTAATGTATAATTTTAATAATGCACTATCTCTTAACCTTTTGATTTTTGGAAATCTCTAACCTTTTAGGTGATTTTGCTTTCTCGCAGATGTTGATGAATTTTGCAAACTTTGTGATCCAGGTAAATGCTAGATCAGACTTCTATTACAATTTGCTTTCTTTATGAATTTTTAAGTTCAGTTTTAACCTAAAGTCTAAGGCTTTTGAAATTTCTTATGATATTGTAAAAACAATTTGTATATGTTTCCCACAGACTTAGAATGTGGATGAAGGTAGGAAAATGAATTTGTATACGTTGTTTGTTAATTTGATTTTGCTAAATATTAATTTAGTTGTAATTGTGTACTAATTAATCAGATGTAATTTAGTTGTAATTTGTATACGGTGGGGGTATCTCAAAGAAGAAAAAATCCCATTGCCCGCTCACCCAAAAGCTGTTGCCACTGCCTCTTTCGGCTCGGATTTCACTCAACCCACTGCCCTTATTTCACACGGCTCTCCAGAACTCAAGGGTCCGTTGTACTATTTTTTTCATAGTACTATTATTTTTCTGTGAATATTTGGGTTTAGGGTTTGCATCTGAGGACAAAAACAATAATTTAGCAGAATTGGATGATCATTAAAATCTACGTAAAGTTTGATACAAATCCAAAATGTATGCTTTTGTTGGTTTAATTTGCATCTTATTCTGTGATTACATTGGTATTGGAAGTTGGAACCCCGAATTTAGATCATAACGAGATTTTACTGGCTGCATTCAATTCCACTACAACTACATTGTTGTTTTTGTCCTCAGATGCATACTCGCATCAACTGTTATTGTTGTTTTTGCTGCTTAAAACCCTATTATTTTTTGGCTGTTTTTGTTATATACTACCGAAAGGTATAATTTAGGTGTATTAACTGAAATGTTTGTAATTATGCACTTAATACAAAGGTAGAATGGTTGGGTGTAATATATAATATAACTCTAGGTGGGATTTGATTTGGGTGTATTCATTCAAGAGAGTCAGCTTACATGAGGGAAAGGTGTAATTTCTTGCTGTTTGTTAATCATTATGTAGTTATATGAGTATATACCTGCCAATGAGGATTATGCATGTGTCACGCTTGGCCACTAGGATTGGACTGTATAAATCAATTCTCTAGATTCAAGGCATGTTGAAAAAACAAATGAAGTTGAAGGAATGTGATGAAATAGTTATAAGGTATCCTACCATTTTGTGGTAGAGCTTTTTTGTTGCTGCAAGATTTGTTGAATTGCCTTAATAGAGCTTTTTTGTAATTTTTTTTGTTGCTGCAATATTTGTTGAATTGGAAACATTTTCTGTGCAGGTTTAGCCGATTTTTTGGATTGCAAGAGAAATTCTCCGAAATTTTGGAGTGGAACTATGATGTTGTAGTCTGTATGAAAGGATTGACTGGGATGACGTGCGTGTATGCCAAATAGGTCATTTGGTAGATGAAACGGAGAAGGAGATAGAACTGAATAAGCCCTTTCCACGTTTTGTTAAAGCAGCCAAGTTTTTCTTTTCAATGCTATTTGTGAAGATGGTGAGGAAATCCTGAATCTGTTACAAATTCAGGTGAAAAAATAAATCATTAGGCGTTTTAGTACCAGATATGGTGGCTTTAAAAAGTGAGTGGCAAGGTAACATGTCAAAGCACATAGCAAAATCATGAGTCCAGACTTGCTCTGTCACAGTAATATGATGAATGGAGTTGGTCTGGACATGTTACTAGCTAACTACACAGTTAGTTTGAACAAATCATGACAAGATGTAGAACTCCTGTTATCACCAGATTAAGCCAAGTTCAGGAACCTCGACGGTACGAGGAAATTTATTGAAAATAAAGCACAAAGATATACAATACAGAATTACAAAATAACAAGAGCACACTTAAATTAAAATGTGAAACCAGAAGGCACACTTCTTATTTCTTGAATATCAATCCCCAGGCATAACATGAAGTCCAGCTGCATTGCTCCTCAAAGCCATTTCAGCGTCTCCACCTTTGATTTATGTGGACATGTCTTCGGTGAGGGCCAATTTTTTCTTCAAGTTGAGGGAATATCTTAAGGAGGATGTTATACGTTGATTTGTAATACCATTTACTCCATCTCTTGCAGAACGCAAGTGACCCAATCGCAATTGCAAAGCCAAATGCAAATCCAATTTCGACAATTATAAGATCCCAATTAATCTCATCCTCAGAATCTTGATGACTTCCATTTGATGGTGGTGTTGACAATCCTGTTTTGTTGTCTACAGTCAATGGTGGCCCCCATAATCCCATGTTACCTATAAAGGAAGTATTTGGAAATGTTGAAAATTGAGTGCCAGTTGGGATCCTGCCAACCAGTTGGTTGTTTGACAGATTGATGAATGAAAGGAAACTAAGGTTTGCCAACTGTGGTGGAATTTTCCCGCTCAACTTGTTATGTGATAGGTCTAAGGATTCGAGATTCCGCATGTTGCCCAATGACGATGGGATTTCACCTGTGAAAGCGTTTTTAGACAAGTTAAGGCCATGTAGTGATTCAAAATCTCCCATTTCCTTGGGTACTTGTCCACTGAAATTGTTGCATGAGAAGTCAATCAAGGTAAAGATAGATATAATCTTTAGCAGATTCATCTCTAACCCTTTACTAGTAACTGTTACAACATCCTGAGAAGAAACATTATATCCCCACTCTTCTAGGACACTGACACCAACTTTGCTATCCATCATTGCCTGCCATGTTGTCAAGGATATTGCCGGTATTTCACCATTAAAATTGTTGTCAGCAACATCTATGATTTGAAGCCTTGGCCAAGTTCCATTTGCTTCAGAACATCCAATGCGTCCGTAAAATTTGTTGGATCGCAGAACAAGGACACGCAGAGTGGATATGTTCTTCAAGAAGCATGGGAAGCTATCGGTTATATGATTGTTTCTAAGGTTCAACATCTGTAAACGTGTGCAGTGGAAGAGAGATTTTGGAAGCTGACCTTCGATCTGATTTTCACTGAGGTCAAGAGATTCTAATGAGCAATCTTCAGTAAAAATAGAATTGGAAAGATTTCCAGTAAGATTGTTTCTCCTCAAATGAAGTGCTCCAAGTCTGCCCGCGGTCAAGCATTTGGGAATCATGCCACTCAAAAAATTATTGGACAAATCAAGAATCTGAAGATCTTTAGCATTGCATATTGAAACTGGAATGGGCCCATGCAAGTTATTTCTAGAGTAATCCAGAAACATAGCACTTGGAAAGAAAAATGGGAATTTTCCCTGAAGTTGGTTTGAATGAAGGTCAATCAACGACAAAGCAGATGAGTTAACTAGAGGAGCTTCTAGAGTTACAAGGGAGTTACAAGAAAGATTCAGGACATGAAGAGAACTGAGCTTCCAAATCCAATTTGGTATCTCGCCTTGAATCTGGTTGTCTGAAAGGTCCAAGGATTCTAAAGAGGATTGATTTCTCAAAATTTCCAGCCTTTGAGGACCATTGAAAGGAAAGGCACTGAAATTGTTGGAAGATAGAGAAAGCCATTCAAGCCCTTGAAGATTGAAGATAGACACGGGTATTGGACCTTCCAAATTGTTGAAACTCAAATCAAGGAAAGTTACTAAGTTGGAAGAAATGTTCGAAAATTCAGCTAGTTGACCAGAGAAATGATTATTGGAAAGTATTATTTCACCCAACAAGGGAAGAGAAAACAGAGACGACGAGATACTCCCTTCCAAATTAAAGATGGACACAGGAATTGGACCTTCCAAATTATTAAAACTCAAATCCAGGCCAACCAATTTGGAAGAGGCGTTAGAAAACTCACTGAGTTGACCAGAGAATCGATTGTGGGAAAGTTTTAATTCTGCCAACAAGGGAAGAGAAAAGAGAGACGGCGGAATACTCCCTTCAAGTAGATTGTCGGACAAATCGAGATATGACAGATTAATAAGGTTTTCCCATTGTATAGAACTAATTGCACCGCTTAACCGGTTTGAGGACATGCCCAAATTAACCAATTGTGTTAGGTTCCCCATTGATTTTGGAATTGATCCAGTGAAACTGCTGTATGAAATATCAATTGTCTCCAGAAGCTTAAGGTTTTCAATAGAGCTCGGCAATGACCCTGAAACATTTGTGGAGCTTAGATCCAAGGACCGAAGAGATCCATTGTTTGGAAATTCCGGCAAGGAACCGTGAAGTTCTTCATTATATGAAAGGTCAATAATTTTCAGAGTATGTACCTGAAAGATCTCTTTGGGAAATGTACCTTGCAACGAACAACTGGAGAGACTCAAAGAAGTCAACTTTGAAAAATTCCCCAAGAATCTTGGAAACGGAGTGGAGACGTTGTTACCATCCCAGCTGAACTCCCTCAGGTTTGAAAAGTTGGCAAAGAATCCTGGAATTGGACCGGAGAGTTGGTCATTATAACCCAATCTAAGCACAGATAGAGACTGAAGCTTAGTGAGGGACTGATCAACAGGACCTGAAAGATAAGTGTCAGACAAGCTCAACACCCTCAGGTTTGGGAGTGAGGATGATATCGCTTGGCACCACTCTGTCCCCGATGTTGATATATTTATACCATCAAGATATAGCTCCGCAAGATCTGTGAGGTTCCGAAGCAGCATGCTTAAATTTGGGCTCTCAGGTCGGCTTGTCACCACATCCTTATATTGAGAAATATCAAGGACAGCCAACCTTGTCAATTGTGAAATCTCAACTGGAATTTTCCGCTCGCTATAATAATAATTATATGATAAATTTAGGTACCTCAAGTTTGTGAGCTTTCCAATTGCAGATGGAATGGAAGTGCGATTGAAAAGTAAGTTATCGGCTAAATTGAGGCTTTGAAGCTGTTGAAGATCAAAGAGACTGCTGGAATTGTCAATCCCACCGGAGATAGATTGGCTGCTAATGTCAAGACCAACAACATGTCCATTAGTACTGCAAGTAACACCCAACCAAGAACAACAGTCGGTACTTGAATTCCATGATATGAACTTGGACGGCAGAGGAGGATTATAATAAAAATCATAATCGAATTTAAGGGTTTTCTTGAAATTGAGCAACGACAGTTGCTGGTGTTGAATACAGTGGTGGTGAAATGAAGGGATGGTAGTATTAGCACAGGTAGTAGTGATAGTGGAGATATTGAACAAGAATAGGAGGAAGAAATATTGGAGCAAAGTTTTCATTTTCGAGACACTTAATTTGCTAAGCTTAATTAGCAGAGAAAGTAATCAAGAACAATTGAACAACTCAGAATGGTTTGGGTGGCTTTTATAGGCATGGCCTTTGGCCAGGGAATTGGGAAAAAGTAAAAGAACATGGCTGAGGATTGTATTGATCATGATTCATGATTATATGTGAAGTCTTTCCACATCTGTCTAGTGGGGCCACTGACTAATGACTTAAAATGGCCATTCGCCAGCGAATTGGAAAAACGTAGTCAGGTTTATCCAAAATGATAATTACACACACTTTTTAACTTCTAGATATATGTATTTGTAGTTGAACTCATATAATCTTACACTCAACTTACTATCTACAAATATATTATTTTTAATTAAACTGTCAATATCTCTTTAATGGCGCGTTTACGTAACGGTAATGAAAATAGGAGGAATTGAATTGAAGAGGAGTTAGAATAACGAGAAGTCAGAATCGAATTCGTGTTGAAGTTGTTTACTTAAATGTTCTGGAATCGAAATAGAATTTCATAAAGTTGTTTAATAATTTAGCAGAATCGGAATATAAACCAGTATGATTACTAAAATGCCCTTGTTCCAAATCAAATATTTTATATACTTTAATGGATTTATAAAGGATAGTCTTGGAAATGAAAAAAGTAAGTGAGGACATAAAGGGAATAAAAGTGTCATTCTAATTACCCAAACAATCAGGAATTAGATTACCACCTATATCTAGGGAATCCAATTCCACCAATACAAGGAATTGAAATCCAAAATTTGTGTGGGCCCCGCTGCTTTTTTGATTCCTCCATGTTTAGTAAACGCCAGAATACTCCGTAATCGGAATTCAATTCTATATTCTCATTCTGATTACGGATACGTAAACGCGCCATAAAATTTTCTATTATTAAATAGAATAATTAAGTAAAATCAACGAATTTAGAATAGCCTCTAAGTTATTACAAGCCGAGTGGATTACATATGAATACAAGCCTTGACGTACAAGTATACAAGAAAATATAACCTGAAAGATATGATTACATAAAATAATTGTAATCGACTTTGTTGGAAACTGGGATTGACCAGCTTTGTCGGGATTACTTCTATCAAAAAGGCCTTAGGTGTTGGTGGCTTCACTACGTGCTCTTTGGAATTGCTATTAAATTGTTCGGGCTATTATAAGTGTACTTCAGATGATGAAAATTGTGATATTACTGTATTGACTTGGTGACTTATATACTTTAAGTCTTGATTTTTTTTCTCCTCTTTTTTAGTCTTTTCTTTTCTTTGAACAGTGATCAATGGATATGAAAAAGATAATTGCACACACTTTTTAACTCCTAGATATATGCTTTTGTAGTTGAACTCATATAGTTTCTTTTTACACTCGGCTTACTATCTACAAATATATTATTTTTAATTAAATTATCAAGATCTCTTTAAAAAATTTCATTATTAAATAGAATAATTAAGTAAAATCAACGAAAAAGATTAAATAAGAATGTAGATAAGTCCTTGACCAACTCCTAATCACAAATTTAGAACAACCTCTAAGTTATTACAAACCGAGTGGAAATTTGTCACATGAGAGGATACTAATGATATAATTGGATTTATCCATGACATGTGGAATTGTGAGATTGCTTTTATGGGCTGATGTTGATTTTGAAGTCTTGATTGATTTGTCTAAATTTATGGATTGTGATGGAGTTTAATTTCTATAGATATTTTCATATAAAATTGACTAAAATTCTTCAAAATCTCATAAGGGAATGTGAGGTTTGTAAATGCTTAAAACTACACTACGAAATCTATTCAAATCTCAGGAATTGGACTAATTAAAAAATCGTTTGCTAGCATAAAATATATGTAATAGAAACTTATTTTCTATTCCACTTAACGAACTTTTTATGTTCCGAAAAACTTAATCTTTCAATTGAATTAGAAATGCGTGAGATGTGTGAATGTTTAGAAGGCTAAAACTTTTGAAATTTTGAAAGTTTGTTTTATTTATGTGTTGATTGGCTTAAATATTAATGATCTTATGGAACTGCAAAAGGCTTGCATGCATGAAATGTGTGGTTGGCTTGACTTATCAAGTCTTTGTTCTCTTCTCCTCTCTGCCTGGAGAGTCGCATTCACACTACCCCGTGCTCTTCGGGTTCCCATTAAATGGACATTGGCCAGCAAATTGGAAAAAAAAAACGCGTCAGGTTTTGATGGCTTGACGACATGCTCTATGGGGTTGCCATTAAACTCTTCGGGCCGTTATAAATGTAGCGTTAGGTAGGGACTAGATGAGATAAGTCACGTTGTGGAATTGCTATATTGTTTGGTTGACTTGTTAATTTTTAGATTTTGGAGTCATAAATTTTTTTTCTATTTCTTTTTGCATTGATTAGCCAGTGCGAAAATGAAATCGCACACAATTTTTATCTCCTAGACATATGTCTAATTATTTTAGATTATTGAATTAAATAATTCTCGTAAAATCAACGAAAACGATTAAATAAAAGTATAGATAGAAAAAATGTGTATAATTTATTATTTTCAATTAAATAATGTTATCAATAGGGATATATTATTGCATCGTGAGGATAGGTAAGTCCCCTGACCAAACCCTAATCATAAATTTACAAATAGCCTCTAAGTTAATACAAAGCAAGTGGAAAGTTGTAACATGAGAGATTGCTTTAATGGATTGACGTTGATTTTTAAAGTCTTGATTGATTTGTCTAAAGTTATGAAGTTTGATGAGTGAAATTCTTCAAAATTCCGACGAAAAATGTGAGATTTGTTAATACTTAAAATGCAGTATGAAATCCCTCTAATTCGAGGAAATTGGAAATAATTCATAATGTATTTTAAGCATTACAAATCTCAACTCTCTCCGTACAATTGTGAGCAAATTCATTTAAAATATCTATACATGTTACTAAGCTTGTTAGGAAACAAGGTAGGCTACCCTTAAATTTGTTTCTAATGTACCTTTGTAAAAAATGGAGATAAATGTCTCGATGCGTTTTTTAACAGATTTAGCCAAAATGTAGATTTTGTATGGTAAGAAAAATTCTATATAATTATGTTTTTAATAAAATAAAAAACTTGTATTTCACTTTAATTATGGTCCACACAGTAATAAATGTATGAAGTATGATTTTCCCTGTTTTTCACAAGTGAATCAGAATCGGCAAGGTCCGCTCTTATTCTTGCTGCTTGGGTCTCCCTTGGTTTGCTATAATAGAGGGGGCATTACCGCTCTTTGCTAGGACTAATTAGACGCGCCAATCCCAACTTCCGCCACGAGAACAGAAAAACCAATAGACCATGAACATCGACACGTACGAAAAATGCTGCAAAAATATTTCTTAGTCTTAAGAGTTTTCTTTTTAAATTTGTAATGTCTTTATAATTTTTGCTTACAAGAATTATATTACATTATCTTATTTGTCCAATACACCATCTATTATGGCCTTCTAGACTATTTGCATTTAATACGTGTTTGTACTCTAAATATTTTTACATAAATTATTTTCTTTTATTTTCTTCTATTTATTATGGATAGGATTGTACATTTAACCTACCAAACTGACCGATCTGGACAATATTGGAGGTCAAACAATTTAAAAATGGGAACCAAACCGATTTACTTTTAATTTGGTTCGATTTTGATATTTTTTAGACTGATTAAAACTAAACCGAACTGACTATGTATCATTTAGTTATTAATTTATTTATTTTATACATGTCAACTTATTATAAGCTATTTAGAGGCCTCACTATACACATATTATAAGTCTCAGCAGATTATATGATGTAATGACTACAAACATTTATAAGATTTATATGTATTTTTTACTTATGTGAGGTTATAATTTAAAAATCGTGTGCTAGTATAAAATTTTATTTAATTGAAACTTATTGCTATTTCGCTTGACGAACTTTTTATGTTTTAAAAAACTTAATCTTTCAATTGAATTAAAATGCGTGAGATGTATGAATGTTTAAAAGATTAAAACTTTGAAATGTTAAACTTTTTTTACTTATGTGTTGATTGGCATAAATATTTAATGAGCTTACGGAACTGGAAAAGGCTTCCATGCATGAAATGTGTGGTTGGCTTGACTTATCAAGTCTTTGTTCTCTTGTCCTCTCTGCATTTGCCAGAAAAGAAAAGAGGGGGGGGGGGGGGGGGGGGGGGATGTGGAGAGGAAAGGACGGACTTGGGAAAGGAGAGTGGGGGTAGGGCCAGCACTACTCTGTGTGTACGTGGGGAAGAAAGCTGTGATAATTCACCCTCACAGCTCCGTATTCATGGCTTCCGACTACATTGTTATTGAACTTTAGCCTTTAGGGTTGGAATCCGAAGATTTTAAACCAGACATCATCAGTGCCTAAGTACCAATTAAAGCTAATCCAAAATTTTGAAGGATATTTGACTGTTAATAGCATATCTTACTTAGAAGAAAAGCTAGTGTCACTGACGAAAACTAGTCTGAGCCCACAGCCACACGAAATCTATTGCTGTTTAGACTAGTTTAGTTATTATCATTGCGTTGATGTCTCTACTTCATAATTTTCTCTGTATCCAACACTTTCAGTTCTGTTTTTTATTTATTTATTTTTTTCTCTTTTCAAGGAGTCAGGCACGATTGTACCGTGCAGCTGTTGATTACAATCTTCGTTGTCTCTATTTCTCTTCAGTTTCTTCATTTATCTGTCTCTAATTTTGATGAGACTGAAAACTGCAGATAGTCACAGCTCCAAAAGACTTGTGCTTTGTTGACTTTCAAGTCTTTCCACATCTGTCTAGTGGGGCTAGTAGGGCTATTGACTGACCAAAGGTACTCAAAGAAAGGAACGGGGAAGAGAGCGAGAAATTTCGCCCCCACAACACCAGCATAGCCAATTGGAAGATGAACGTAGGTGACGATTCACATTCACATTACCCTATGCTCTTCGGGTTCCCATTTGGTGAGGATTTTTGGGATCCTTACATCATACATTCATTGTATATTGTATAGTTAATTTTAATTTAAAATTAAATATAAACAATATACTGACTTCTCAATATACGATAAACGGATAAAATGTGATAGGATCGTCATCCTTCCCATTAAATGACCATTGGCCAGCGAAATTGAAAAAAGGCATCAGGTTTTGGTGGCTTGACTACGTGCTCTTTGGGGTTGCCATTAAATTCTTTGGGCCATTAATGTAGCGTAATGCTAGGGTAGGTGAGAGATAAGTCACGTTGTGGAGTTGCAATATTGTTTGATTGACTTGTTGATTCATAGACTTTGAAGTCTTAGTCTTTTTTTGTTTCTTTCACTTTTTCTCTTTTTCTTTTTGCTTTGATTAGTGAATACGAAAATGAAAATCGCACACACTGTTTTTATCTTTTAGGCTTGTGCCTCTTTATTTTAGATCATTCAATTAAATAATTCTTGTAAAATCAATGAAAACGGTTAAATAAGAGTCTAGAAAGAAACATAAGTGTGTATAATTTATTATGTTTAGTTAAATAATTTTATTAGTAGCGATATATTATTGCATCATGAGTGTGGATGTAAATTTCCACCGTCTCTTCCTTTGACGAAAATGCATTTGCAAAATAATAGCACTTAAGATTAAGATCAAAAGCTTTACGCGTCCACGATGAATGAAGGGAGGCTTTGGCTGAAAGATTTCCGATGACAAAGTTAGAATTTTGAAAAGAATGTGTTTAAAAGTTTACATGTAGCAAAAGCCTCAGAAGACTTGTGCTGTGCGTTACTTGACTATGAAGTCTTTCCATATCTGCCGGACTAATTAAGTTGCTCAAAGTAAAAATGGATGTGGGGAAGAGAGCGAGAAATTTCGCCCCTACAAACACTAGCACAGCCACGTGGAAGATGTAGATGGCAGTCACATTCACACTAACCCCGTGCTCTGGGTTCCCATTAAATGACTTTGAACGTTGATTTTCCAAGGCTGGAAGAGGTAATTGTATAGCAGACATAACGTGGCATTAGATTTTTCATATTTGAAGAAAAAACTACGTGCATGCGCCAAGTACAAAATCTAAAGCTTTCCATGTAGTTTCGGATCATATTCTTATGAAGCTTCTGTTGAAATTGATTGATTTTCATTTTATTGATATTTACATTGCGTCATGCACTTGCTTAGTCCCAAAACCATAATTTTGAAGCAGAACACAACTTTAAGTCAAACTAAGCTAGAATTTAGATTAGTTTTGCACGTATCTTCAACTCACTTACTTCCTGAAAGATAAATAATCACAACTCCTAAGATAAACGTAAATCCAATTTCAATACTGATAAGATCCCTACCATTCTCACGATTGGAATTTGAATGGCTTCTATTTGATTGTGGTGGTGGTGACAATCTTGCTTTCTTGTCGGCAGACAAAGGAGGCCCCCATAGTCCTCCTTAATGTTTTGTGGGGTCAGCTCCGTAATGTTTTTCAATGATCCGAACTCTCTATCTTTTAGGTCTTCCCTTAAAAATCATGTTTATAAAAATTATCCAAATCTGAAACTATATGACTGTTAGATTAAGAGTTTGTGTTTTTTTATATTTATTTTGTAAAACTATATTCATTTATTTTCTTCACTATAAGTCTACAAATGAATGTCTTATTGGTTTTGAATTTGTCTAATTTTTGTAAGAATGATCTATTGATTATTTTGAAAAAGATAGACAATTTGAATCGTAAAAAATACGATACAAAGTGGGCCCACAAGACGTGTATAGAAAATTATGTAAAAAAAAGTGAGAGATAATATTCTCACCCCATTGTTTTATCTTCCCACCCACACTTTAATAAATTTTTAATTACAATTTTATTCATTTGTAAAATGACTATTAATTACCCTCTTTTGCCTTTTTTTTAAGAATAAAAAGGTTGAGCATTTCCACTATTGTTTCTATTTGTAAAATGATTGATACTCCTGCTTTTGTTTTATTGTTTCCATTGCGCCAGTGTCAAAACGTTCTTTATCGAGAAAGTGTGGATCTCCTTCATCTCCTCTTCTAACCAAAAATTTACCAACCTATGCCTCTCCAACAACTTCTTTTCCTTCAACTTGCTCTGATACTATCTTAATTGCAAAGCTAGCACACATCCTCCGTATGTATCAATTACTTCGAGATGTGACACACCCCGACCCAGAAAGTTCACTAGGACACTGAAGTCGAGCTGTGCTGGCCGACACCTGGAAGGTGACGAAACCATAAAGTGTAGTGATGTGGAAAATGTGAATAAATTTAAACCTAAAAGTGCCTAAACATCAGAGTGTGCTCGTGAGCGGGAGCGAACCCATCTCACGCGTGACTTCAGAGCATAAGTAAATACAGAAGAACGGGAAAGAATTATACCCTCAACAGTAGCCACCAGACCAGAGATTCGCCAATAATCCTCATCAATACGAACCTTAACAGCTAACTTGGAGGGGCGCAAAACAGAAAACGTGAGTGGGCAAAAACAAAGTTTTTCAAAACCATTTTTATATCAAAAGTACTAACCCCTCACTGTAAAACCCGTATAGTTTCCCAGAAAATAATACATATGTAATCGTATACCAAAACGGGCTGTAAAACAATAAAACTCGAATATGCCATGTTTGAAATATGCCATGCCAAAATATCCAGTCAAGAAACATATGAATCGATCAGGTGAGATAAAATCAATACTCAATATATATATGCCGGCAATGTAAATCTATAGCTCCTCAACCACTATCCTGCACACGAGTCGGAACCACCTTTAGTGGTCTGTACGACAGGCTAGGTGTATAAGATTACGCTCAGTGCTACGATCACGTGAAGGCTGTGCGACGAATCGCGGGTCACCTACGAGTCGGAACCACCTATAGTGGTCTGTACGACAGGCTGTGCACCTGCCTTGGATCCAAGGTGAGCGTACGGTGCGGGAGGTGAACGATCATGTGAAGGCTAGGCCCTACTATGGCGGAGCACTAACACCCGAGGTGCAGGTAAATGAGCTATATCTCAATCTCACCATCAATATCACAACCATCATCATTACCAAATATATATACTCACCTGACTTACCTGAGCGTCCATGACGCCACAGCATGATAAATGCAATCATAATCATAATCATCAAATATAATTGGCATTCAATATGGCATTTCAATCGTACAACCAATTCCATTCTAAAATCATTTAAACCAAGTTTCTGGGGAAAACATCAATTATATATATACTGAAAACAAAAGCCCAGTCACCTGGAGTCCATGCTACAGCCCCCTAGCACGACTCTCGAGATATCCCAAATGATCACCGCCTAGCATAAATATCAATTCATGTCTCAGAATCCGTACTGAGAGAATATGCAATTTATAATAAACGCATCCCTACGAATTTGATCTGGAAGATCCGTATCACGAATCTTCGATTCGTCATTTCTAATAATCCACATTAAGCTTCTAGAATAATATCCCAAAGTTTCGTTACGATCCAACGGTTGGATCTCCGCCAATTGCCAAAATCAAGTGGCGGTTAACGTTTTAATTACAAACTTACAATTCCAATTCGGGAAGATTCGTACGACGGATTCCCGATCCGTAAATTCCTACATTCCTCAAATATTACATACTACAAAATATTAAAGTTTGGTGACGATCCAATGGTCGGATCGTCGATTCATACTTTGACCTATTACCGAATCGTAACAAATTTACGTCCTAACGATCAATCTACGTCAATCCATTATCAAAACTAAGTTCAAGGCATTAAATAACGTCTAAAAACATCATTGGCGGCCCTCAGGCCATGCGCCGCCGCACGCGCCGCCGCGGGTGGCGGTTGGCCGCCCCCGAGTCGCCGGAAAATTCAACTTTCACTAAAAATTCTCAAAATTTCCAGAATGAAAGATCTCAATGAGTAGAACAACTTTCATACCTGTGAGAAAGTCCAATTTGGCCTCGAAGACCTCCAATTTTACCAAAATCCGCAAGAACCCTAGAAATTGGGTGTGTTCCAATTCGACCTCCAAATAAACTCCGATGCTCCAACAAAGGATTGGGATTTGTTCTTGGCCTCAATAAGATTCTATGGGCGGTGGTAATTGAAGGAATTCATTTCGGGATTGCATGGTTCAAACCCAAAACCGTCGCACCCCAACCGTGCGGGTTTGTGAAATCACACCAAATATCTTTATTTTTGGGGTGAAATAGGGAGAAGGATTGATTGGCCTTGAGCTAAGGATCATTTTGACATCAACCTCGCCGTCTATGGTGGTCGAAATCGGAAAATAGGACCGGGTCGGGTCATGGGTCATGGTGAACCCGGCCGGTTCCCTCCTCCTCTTCTTCTCTCATTTCTCTCCTTTCTCTCTTCCCTCATTGGCCAACTCATTCTCTCTCTTGTCCTAACTGGGCAGCGCCCCACTTGTTTTATCTCCCTTCTTTTAAATCTTCACCACACAACTTTATTTCCTTTTAATCTGGGCCGTCCATTTGGCCCTCAAATTTTCTGGAACTTTCCAATTAATTTCAAAAAGTATCAATTTTGCCCTCAACTTCAAACGTTAATAACTTCTTCGTTATAGCTCCAAATTCGAATCCGTTTGCGCCTACGCGTCCGTAGCGACGAATAATATAAGAATATGCCAAGAAAACGAATCGTAGGTGTCACTACAAGGCAGTCAACACCAATCGAAGTATGTTCCTCGAAGGACATTTTTGTAAACTCACTTATTAAAATTATAAAAATCATAATTTTTAGGGACGGGTTGTCACAAGATGTGCATGGTTCATTTTAGTTATATATATATTTGTTTATATTCTTTTTTTTAAGAGACCATTTTATAATTTGGACCAGGATCTCCTCACAATTGTGGCCGTTGAAATTTGATCCAACGACTACAATTATTATAACTTTTAGAGAGTCTCCCTGTTTGTTCAGTTTTTTAAGGTCAGGAGGGGATCTGGGTACTTATAATTTCATATATATATATATACATATATTAAAGGTTATTTTTGTAATAATAGTTGGTGGGGAAATAACATTTCAATTTTTTAACTTTTCAAAGTGGGTGAGATTATAACATGAATGGAAAACTAAAACAATAAGTTGGGTCTAGCAATGGATCAGAAATATATATATATCATCAGCAATTAATCCAATTTAGGATTTGGTTTCTCTCTTTCCTTGAAAATCAGCGAATAATCAAAGCTTAACTTTTTCATCTTTAAACCACAAAAGATTTTTCTTTTCAAAGCCCATTCTTTTTGGGAAACGTCAACAGCACCGCCATCTTTAATTGGGTTTGACTTTAGTGATCTAGTTCCTTTAAAGTTGCACCGCTCTATCTTGAATTTGCTCTAGCTTATCACTGCTCACGGCCCATCCGAAGATTGTTGTGTTTCTCTAATTTAAGACTCAAATTCCACGCTTTGTTCACAAATGACCTTTTCTACTCGTACAAAACATATTAATTTCAACAATACAACATAAAATAAAAGATATACATTTTTTTTAAACAAAATAAAAGATATACAATATATCCATCAAAATGTCCCCTTACAAATACTACCGAACTTATCTTTTGCTAGTCCTTGAGCAAAACATTAAACAAAAACAAGAAATTAACTAAAACAAAAGGCAAAAATATAACTAAGCTCACTTTCGCTAGCAAAATGATTGCACTGAGCATGTGCAACAAGTCTTTAAATCTCTAGGTGTCCCTAGTAGGAGTAGTTGTGTCTCCTGAGGGTTTACCAGTTACGCTACCCCAAACGCTTTGAATATTTCAACGTCACCACCTCTGATTTATGTGAACATGTCTTTGATGAGGACCTATTCTCTCTTTAAGTTGAGGGAATATCTTAACAAGGATTTTATACATAGCCATGTAATACAATTTACTCCATCTCTTGCACAACACAAGACCCAACTGCAACCGTAAAGCCAAACACATATTTGATTTCGACACTAATGAGATCCTAGTCAATCTCATGTCTAGAATTTGGATTGTTTCCATTAGCTTATGGTGGTGACAATCATAATCATGCCTTGTTATCCATCGTCAGCGGAGGCCCCCATAATCCTTTGTTAGCCGTAAATGATTCTTTTGGAAATGTATAAATTTGAGTACCAGCTGGGATCTTGCCAACAAGATGATTATTTGAAAGATTCAAGAACGCAAGGACATTAAGGTTTGCCAACTGCGGTGGAATTTGCCAGCTCAACTTGTTCTGTGAGAGGTCTAACGACTGAAGTGGATGCATGTTACCAGATGACGATGGTCCATAAAATTTGTTGGATCACAAAACAGGGACACACAAAGTGGATATGTTCTTTAACAACAAGGCAATGCATCTTTTATCTGATTGCTTCCAGGTTTTAAAACTGGCTTGATTTTGAAGTGTTATTGCAGGGCCGGCCTGGACAGCGGGCCCCTCAAATACTTTTAATTTTTAAGTGAGAGAAATATTCCGTGTAGTTTTGGGGTCAAAAATTTTAAACATACATTCCAGGCGCTTCAACTCACTTTGCGAAGATGTTGAGGAAATCATGAACCAAAAACATTCAAGCTTCAACTTGAAGATATAAGAAAAAAGGAGAAGAATGCTGCCTTTTTTCTTTAATAGCACGCGCAATTCCAACCCCTTTGATTCGTTGCTTAGACATGAAAGGAACATCATCACTTGAGAAAATGGCAATCGTGAAGCGAAGGATGAAACAGTATATTACAGATTGTTTAGGATTGAGCATTAGACCGTTTTATCTCCAAAACTCAACATCCTTTCATACAGTACTATGTTAATTGTACACATTTATATACACGCATTCATTTTGATGTTGGCACGGATGTGATCCGGTTAATTTGTGGCCAGAAACCAGAAACGGTCATTAGTTTAGAGGAAGCAAAAGCAGAGTCTAATTAATCAAGTGTGATGAACAAAGACTGAGTACAAACACACAAAAGAAAGGAGCTAATTTTCTCACAAACCAAACCCAATAAAAAGGGAGAACAAACAAAAGAAGCATAAATAATTAAAATTGTTTGATTCAATACTGATTTCGTATGTGTATCCATTTCCTTGTTGACTCTTGATCTCGACTGATTTCGATATCCAAAGAAAGCAAACTAGACAGGGTAGAAACGAGGGTGTGAAACCTATACAAAACAAAACCAACAGATATAAGATATAATGCATCACAAATTCAAACAACATGATAACCCCTTTTCCTTGGTCATGTGTTTGAGTGTCCATCCTAGAAAAGTGTTAAAATGGAATTCAAAATGCATGCATAAGGCATTGGTTGGTAGGCTTGTTCTTTTCTTTTTTAAAGAAACCTCGACAGTACAAGGAAAATTTATTAACCATAATGCACAAGGATACAAAATAACTTCCAACCTAATTACAACACAAGTTATAAATCAAAATGTGAAACTGTATAGTTTTTATTTGTTGGATCTTACCCTAGGCATAGCATGGAGTCCAGCTGCTTGCTCCTCATAAGCATTTCAACGTCTCTACTCTGATTTATGTGAACATGTCTTCGATGAGGACCAATTCTTTCTTCAAGCTGAGGGAATATCTTCACAAGGATTTTATACATAGTCCTGTAATACCATTTACTCCATCTCTTGAAGAACACAAGTGACCCAACAACAACTGCAAAGCCAAATACAAAACCAATTTCGACTCTAATAAGATCGCAATCAATCTCATATGTAGAATTTGGACGGCTTCCATTTAATGTTGGTGGTGGTGACAGTCCAGCATTATTATCTACCATCAACGGAAGCCCCCATAATCCTTTGTTCCCTATAAATAAGTCTCTTGAAAATGTTGAAATTTGAGTACCAGCCAAGATCTTGCCGACAAGTCGATTATTCGAGAGATTCAATAATGCAAGGAAATTAAGATTTGCTAGCTGTTGCCTGGTCAACTTGTTCTGTGACAAATCTAAGGACTCGAGTTGTCGCATGTTACCAAATGACAATGTGATATCACCTGTGAAAGCGTCGCTCGACAAGTTGAGAAAATATAAAGATTTCAAATCTCCCATTTCAATGGGTATTGGCCCACTAAAATTGTTGCATGAGAAGTCAATCAAGGTCAAGACATTTCGAATCTTTCCCAAATCCCTCTTTAAACCTTTGAGTGTAATCGTTAAAGCAGGCTCATAAAAATATTCACCCCCTCCTCCATAAGGTTTTTCACCTTCAAAAACACCGACTGTCCACGGGTAGCCAAAATCTTCGTTATCCTTCATTGCTTGCCATGTTGTCATAGAGAATCCGGATATTTCACCATTGAAATAGTTGTAAGCTAAGTCTATGATTTGAAGTAACGGCCAGGTGCCATTGGTCTTCACTAGTGGACATCCAATGCCTCCATAGAAATTGTTGGACCGCAAAGCAAGAACGCTCAAGGTGGAGATGTTCTTCAACAAGCATGGGAAGGTGTCTGTTATCTGATTGTCTTCAAGGTTTAAAAATCTTAACCCTTTGCACCTAGCTAGAGACTTTGGTAATTGTCCCTTGATCCAATTTTGGCTGAGGTCTAGAGCTTCCAATGAGTCACAATTTTCAGGAATAATAATAGTTCCAGCAATGTTGTTTTTCCTCGCATTAAGTACCCTGAGTGTACTCATTGCAGCCAAGCATTGGGGAATCTTGCCACTCAGATAATTATTGGACAAATCAAGAGTGGAGAGATCACTTGCATTGCATATTGATACTGGAATACTAGAACTGAAATGATTGTTTGAGTAATCCAGATAATAGGCATACGGTGGGACAATTGAAATTGACCCTTTAAGCTGGTTCGAATGAAGGTCAAGCATAGACACTGGTGTGGAGTTGAGTAAAGGAGCTTCTAGAGTTACTAAAGAGTTACAGGAAACATTTAGATATTCGAGAGAATCGAGTTCCGAAATCCAATTGGGTAGCTGGCCTTGAATTCGGTTATCTGAAAGGTCCAAATTTTGTAAATTAGTTTGGTTTCTCAAGAAAACTGGGAATGTTCTCAACTTGTTAGAAACCAAACTGAATTCAATTATTTGAGGAAATGAAAAGTACGAGGAATTGCTGCCATTGTATAAAACCAGCAGGCTATTGTGTGAAAGATCACTGTCCAGGAGATTTGGCAGCTGATGAGGACCATTAAAAGGAAAAGCACTGAAATTATTTGAAGAAAGAGTGAGGGTTTCAAGCCCTCGAAAATTAAAGATAGACACGGGTACTGGTCCTTCCAAATTGTTGAAACTCAAATCAATGAAAGTAACTAAACTAGAAGAGACATTAAGAGTATGTTTGGTACTCTACTTGAATCCAATTTTTTAAACTCAAAAACAATTTTCAAGTTTTAGGCCTTAGAAACTTGTTTAGTAGGACTATTTTCAAAAACTAGACTCAAGACTAACTCAAAAATATAGTCTATTATCTAAAAACACAAAAAGTGAGTTTTTAGAGTTTTTAAACTTAAATTCACTCATTTATTTTCTCTCCCTCCTTATCTCTCACTCCAAATCTATCTCTCTTGTCCTCTTTCTCTCTCGACCCTTTCTTTTTGAATCTCTTTGTCTAAGTTAAGTTGTAAGATTTAAAAATTTTAAATCGCATACCAAACAAATTTTTGAGTCTTAAAGAAAATCATTTTCAAGAAAAATTCTTAAGAAATGTTTTGAGAAATTATAAAAAATTTCAAATAAGATACCAAACAAGTCCTAAAATTTTCAGGGAGTTGCCCAGAGAAATTAAATTATTATGGGAAAGTACTAAGTCCGGCAATAAGGGAAGAGAAAACAGAGACGACGGAATACTCCCTACCAGTTGATTGCTGTCCAAATGGAGATGTACCGGATTAATAAGGTTTTCCCAATGAATAGAACTAACTGGACCATTAAACATGTTTGATGACACGTCCAAATCAACCAATTTAGTTAGATTCCCGATTGACTTTGGGATTGATCCAGTGAAATTGCATTTGGAAAGGTCTAGTGTGGACAACATGTTGAGGTTGCCAATAGAGTCATGCAATAACCCTGAGAAGCTTGTCTCGCTTAAAATCAAGGATTGCAGAGATCCATTCTTGGGAAATTCTGGCAAGGAACCATGAAGTTCTGGATTAAGGGAGAGGTCAAGAGTTTGTAGAGTAGGTACCTGAAAAATCTGCTTCGGAACTACTCCACGTAAACCACAATGACATAGACTCAATGTAGTCAACTTTGAAAAATTGGCAAAGAATCTTGGAACCGGAGCAGAGATATTGTTTCCGTCCAAGTTCAACACTGTTAGGTTTGAAAAGTTGGAAAAGAATCCTGGAATTGGACCGGAGATGTTGTTGCCAAAACCACCTAATTGAATCACGGATAGAGACTGAAGCTTAGCGAGGGATTGATCTATAGGACCTGAAAGATTAGTTCGAGACAAGCTCAACACCCTTAGGTTTGGCAGTGAAGATGATATCGCTTGGCACCAGTGAGTCTTCTCTACTGATATATCTACACCGTCAAGATAAAGCTCTGTAAGCTCTGTGAGGTTCTGGAAGAGCATGCTGAACTTCGGGCTTTCGAGTGGTTTGCGGCGCCCATTATTGTAACGTTGAGAAATATCAAGAACCTCCAATCTTGTCAAGCGTGAAATCTCAATGGGAATTTTCCCGAAATAAACATTATTTGATAAATTTAGATACCTCAAGTTTGTCAGCTTTCCGATTGCAGATGGAATGAGAGAGCCGTCGACAAAATAGTTATCGGCCAAGTTGAGGCTTTGAAGATGCTGAAGATCGAAGAGACTGCTAGAGCTGTCAATGCCACCCGAGATGTATTGGCTGCTAATGTCAAGACCAACAACACGCCCGTTGGTACGGCAAGTAACACTGACCCAAGAACAAGAGTCGGTACTTGAATTCCACGACATAAACTTGGACAAAACCGGAGAAGAATATCCGACTGAATCATCAGCATCATGAAACGTGAGGTTTTTCTTCAAATCGAGCAGTGACAGTTGCTGGTCCTTGATACACTGGCTGTGGACTCCAGTTGTGATATTATCACAGAGAATGAAGAAGAATAGGAGGACGAAAGATTGTAGAGTTTTCATTTTTGCAAGAGTATCAAGGGAAGTGTTTGGTGAAGAACTGAGGATTGTTGTGGTGGCTTTAAATTAATTTTCGTCGGTGCTGACTTGACGAAGTCTATCTTCCATCTATATCTGTAAACTGTTGCCAGTAATATTAAAACGTAGCAGAAATGAATTAGACAATTATGTGCCTTTAATATCGTGGAAAAATCTTCCACATGAGATTTTTGGTTGGCATGAGTTGCTGACTTTGAAGTATTTCCTCCATTTTTCTGATGGAGTAGGTAAGAACTGAGATAGGTGTAGGGCCGGAGAGAGATTCCCATATGATGCATTGCCAATACGACGCATTTGTTGACAGCGCGAGTAAAGAATTCAATTTTAGTTTTAGGTTAGGTATTTTTGTGTGACCATGAAAACAGACCAGTCGAAAATCAAAGACAAAACAAACTAAATTTTCATGATATCAAACAGAGAAAAAAGGTATATGCAAAACACATAAACGCAAAGATCTAATTTCTAAAAACCAAAGCCAAAACAAGCAATTACAACAGAAGAAGCATATATAATTAAGTAAAATTGTTTGATTCATTGTTGAATCAAACAATGAATCTAGTTATCTGAAAGGTCCAAATTTTCCTAATAGGATTGATTTCTCAAGAAACCTGGGAATGTTTTCAACTTGTTAGAAGCCAAATTTTAATGTATAAATTCGAGGAAATGAGGAATATGAGGAATTTGTGCCACTATTAAAAAAACAGCAAGCTATTGTGGGAAAGATCAATAAAGCTTAAGGATTTCCAGCCTTTGAGGACCATAGAAAGGAAAGGCACTGAAATTGTTGGAAGATAGATACAACATTTCAAGCCCTCGAAACTTGAAGATAGACACGGATATTGGTCCTTCCAAATTGTTGAAACTCAAATTAAGGAGGGTTCAAAAGTTGGAAGAAATGTTCGAAAATTCAGGTAGTTGACCAGAGAAATGATTATTGGAAAGTACTATTTCTCGCAACAAAGGAAAAGAAAAAATAGGTGACGGGATACTCCCAGCCAGTACATTGTTGTCCAAATGGAGATGTACCAGATTAATAAGGTTTTCCCGGTGTATAAAACTAATAGGACCATTGAACAGATTTGAGTGTATGTCCAAATAAACCAGTTGTGTTAGGTTCTCCATTGATTTTGGGAGTGATCCAATGAAACCGCAGTTAAAAAGATTGATTGCCTCCCAACAGTTTGAGGTTGCCTATAGACTCGGGCAATAACCCTGAAAATTTTGTGAAGCTTAGAACCAAGGACCGAAGAGATCCATTGTTTGGAAATTCCCGCAAGGAACCATAAAATTCTCATATATGTTCTCCTTATACCGTTTTGTTCAATCGATCAAATTCCTTGGTTTGGTTCTTTGTTCTGTGTGGCCTACTTTAGTTTATGGGTCCTTCTCACGTGTTTTGAAATCTTTCAAGTGGTTCTGATACTAGCGGAGGCTTTTTTGTTTGCATAATTTCAGAATATGGTGAACTTCTTGTGCCTTTATGATGAGGTTTAATCCTAAGGGAGTATTCAGTGTTACACTGTAGTTGTTCTTTCTCTAAATTTATTAAGCAGCAACATTGGCTATCTTAGCTTATCTGGCCATTCTAATTTTGGTTTCTTATTCTTTTGTGCCTTAACTGCTAGGAAGATTCATCGGCAGTCGTTAGCGCAAGCACGCCATTGTTTCATTCACTTCATTTTGGTTATTTGTTTCCACCTCACAGGAAGCGTACTATTATATATTCCGGTTGCAGTCTAAGTGCATTATTAGGAATTCTGGTGGTGCATTTAGGAGTTCAATTTCTACCATAAAAATGAAAAGATTTCCTGTGTTGTATCCCATTTTGCATACTTATGTTTTAGGATACGGATACATTTAAGCCAGATGGAAATGGAGAAAATGGTGTGAATGGAACAAATGGGATGAATGGAGCAAATGGGGTAGAAGATGCGTTGACATTTTCTGGTTATCGTTTACTCGAAAAAAGTTCATCTTCATGCATCTTGGTGAAACTTTTGTCAAGAAGCATATTAGGTTGTTTCGCTTTTCAGCATTTATTATGTTCCTTGTCTTTTTCAAAACATATGTGAATTGCATGCTACTTTTGTTTCTAATACAAATACACTATATTTTGTGATTGCAACTTTTGCTAACAGAAACTTTCGAATTCTGCCATTTTGATTGTATTGGCTTTTAATGTCAACTTAATAGAATGAAAATGCAAACTGAATTGCTTATTTTACCATGTCGATTTATCTATCTCTTGGTTTTTCACTTATTTGGAGATGAGTGTGTTAGTTTATGATTTTGGGGGAATTACTTAAATAAAATTTGCGTTATCTAGGCCGTTGCATTTGAGAATGCGGTTGTGTTTCTGCTACCTTTTCAGTGTATTTTTTTTGTAAATATTATTAATAACTCTTGTCGATTATAGTTTGAAAATCTGTAGGGACAATTATTCTAGTTACTTAAGTCAAAAGTAGAGGTTCAAATTGAACTATTCATCTTGCTTATGGAATTGGGCTTCAATTTTGATATATTTATGGTTATGCCATTCGTCACACGTGTCCTGATTTGGGCTACCTCGTTTGGGCCGTGTGTGGGCTTCGCCCTGGGTTTTGGAGGCCTGTGCTCGAAATGGCTCAGGGCCTGTGACTAGGGATTGCAGAGGTACACAGAGAGAGGGGAAGTGAGAGAGAGGAGGAGTGGGGGAAGTCAGGAACTCCAAATTATATAAATTTCTTAAAATTTTGGAGGTGTGAGGCGGTGGGTGGGAGTTGGGATGGCGGTCGAGTTCAGGTCTGGCCTGGACCACGCCTGGTACGACGTCCTGATGGTGAAGTTCGCTGGCTTCGGCGACGACCATGACGAGGTTTATGAAGTGAGCGAGTTGAGTTCTTTCAACGAGATCGACGAGTTCAGGCAGAGGTTCAGGCAGGTGTCCGTACAAGTTCAGGACACGGAGTGCGTCTCTGCCTCTGCGTCCACTAATACGCCGCCGTTTTCTCAGCAGCGCCACCACCAATGTCTCAAAGAAATGGGCCGTGAAGGAAGTGACGAAGTCCAATTTTTCCGAGTCCCTGGAGGAGTTCAAGAACCGCCTGCCCCGTTCCGACTTCGTGGCCGTCTCGCTGCAGAAAAGGGGGTCGTATCGTTCGTGCGTCGTGGCACCGCCCCAGCCCTTCGACACCGTCGACACGTCGTATTGTAAGGCTAATTACGCCGTCGAGAGTTGATCAAACTTCAGCAGGTTATGCTTTTTTGATTTATTCTTGGTATAACATGCACTAAATTGGTAATAATTTCCCAGATGACAGTTTAACCATTTCCCAATCTCAAGTTTTAAATTTCTATCTTTTTGTGTACTTATCCAGGGAAGGAAAGACAGTTGGTTTATACCTACTAACTTAGCTACTAATCTTTCAGTTAGCTTGACAGACTCACCGTCGAGGAAACAAGTTGGTTATTTGTACTCATTCCGCAACTAATTCCTAATCATCAAGAAAACTGATGTGCATCCATACATGCTACTTACGACTTTTTTACTCACTTTTTTGTTCAGGGATTTGTTGTAGTGGAAACAAACTTCAGGCTCTATGCCTCCTCAACATCTAAACTACATTGTGAAATTTTACGTCTTTTCCTAGCTGCTCTCCCCTTTTAGGTAGCTCTATGTGTGCGAGCCAGAATTGTATACATTGTTTGTTAATTTGATTTTGCTAAATATTAATTTAGTTGTAATTGTGTACTAATTAATCAGATGTAATTTAGTTGTAATTTGTATACGGTAGGGGTATCTCTAAGAAGAAAAAATCCCAATCGCCCGCTCACCCAAAAGCTGTTGCCACTGCCTCTTTCGGCTCGGATGTCACTCAACCCACCGCCCTTATTTCACACGACTCTCCAGAACTCAAAGGTCCGTTGTACTATTTTTTTTTTGTAGTATTATTATTTTTCTTTGAATATTTGGGTTTAGGGCTTGCATCCGAGGACAAAAACAATAATTTAGCAGAATTGGATGATCATTAAAATCTACTTAAGTTTGATACAAATCCAAAATGTATGCTTTTGTTGGTTTAATTTGCATCTTATTCTGTGATTACATTGGTATTGGAACCCTGAATTTAGATCATAACGAGATTTTACTAGTTGCATTCAATTCCACTACAGCTACATTGTTGTTTTTGTCCTCAGATGCATACTCGCATCAACTGTTATTGTTGTTTTTGCTGCTTAAAACCCTATTATTTTTAGCTGTTTTTGTTACATACTACTTAAAGGTAAAATTTAGGTGTATTAACTGAAGTGTTTATAATTATGCACTTAATACAAAGGTAGAATGTCGGGTGTGATATATAATATAACTCTAGGTGGGATTTGATTTGGGTGTATTCATTCAAGAGAGTCAGCTTACATGAGGGGAAGGTGTAATTTCTTGCTGTTTGTTAATCATTATGTAGTTGATTATGCATGTGTCACACTTGGCCGCTAGGATTGGACTGTATAAATCAATTCTCTAGATTCGAGGCATGTTAAAATAACAAATGAAGTTGAAGGAATGTGATGAAATAGTTATGGTAGAGCTTTTTTGTTGCTGCAAGATTTGTTGAATTGCCTTAATAGAGCTTTTTTGTAATTTTTTTTGTTGCTGCAATATTTGTTGAATTGGAAACATTTTCTGTGCAAGTTTAGCTGATTTTTTGGATTGCAAGAGAAATTCTCCGAAATTTTGGAGTGGAACTATGATGTTGTAGTCTGTATGAAAGGATTGACTGGGATGACGTGCGTGTATGCCAAATAGGTCATTTGGTAGATGAAATGGAGAAGGAGATAGAACTGAATAAGCCCTTTCCAGGTTTTGTTAAAGCAGCTAAGTTTTTATTTTCAATGCTATTTGTGAAGATGGTGAGGAAATCCTGAATCTGTTACAAATTCAGGTGAAAAAATAAATCATTAGGCGTTTTAGTACCAGATATGGTGGCTTTAAAAAGTGAGTGGCAAGGTAACATGTCAAAGCACATAGTAAAATCATGAGTCCAGATTTGCTCTGTCACAGTAATATGATGAATGGAGTTGGTCTGGACATGTTACTAGCTAACTACACAGTTTGAACAAATCATGACAAGATGTAGAACTCTCTTCTGTTATCACCAGATATCACCAGATTAAGTCTAGTTCAAGAACCTCGATGGTACGAAGAAATTTATTGAAAATAAAGCAGAAAGATATACAATACAGTATTACAAAATAACAAGAGCACACTTAAATTAAAATGTGAAACCAGAAGGCACACTTCTTATTTCTTGAGTATCAAACCCAGGCATAACATGAAGTCCAGTTGCATTGTTCCTCGAAGCCATTTCAGCATCTCCACCTTTGATTTATGTGGACATGTCTTCGGTGGGGGCCAATTTTTTCCTCAAGTTGAGGGAATATCTTAAGGAGGATGTTATACATTGATTTGTAATACCATTTACTCCATCTCTTGCAGAACGCAAGTGACCCAATCGCAATTGCAAAGCCAAATGCAAATCCAATTTCGACAATTATAAGATCCCAATTAATCTCATCCTCAGAATCTTGATGACTTCCATTTGATGGTGGTGGTGGTGACAATCCTGTTTTGTTGTCTACCGTCAATGGTGGCCCCATAGTCCTTTGTTACCTATAAAGGAGGTATTTGGAAATGTTGAGAATTGAGTGCCGGTTGGGATTTCGCCAACAAGTAAATTATTTGAGAGATTCAAGAATGAAAGGAAATGAAGCTTTGCCAACTCGTTTGGGATTTGCCCACTCAGCTTGTTTCGTGACAAGTCTAAGGATTCGAGATTTTGTATGTTGCCCAATGACGATGGGATTTCACCTGTGAAAGCGTTTTTAGACAAGTTAAGGACATATAGTGATTCAAAATCTCCCATTTCCCTCGGTATTTGTCCGCTGAAATTGTTGCTTGAGAAGTCAATCAAGGTAAAAATAGATAGAATCTTTATCAGATTCATATCTAAACCTTTACTGGTAACTGTTACAGCATCCTGAATAGAAAAAGAATAAACATATCTCCCTTCCACTGTAAATTCTAGGACACTGACACCATCTTTGCTATCCATCATTGTCTGCCATGTTGTCAAAGATATTGCCGGTATTTCACCATTCAAATTGTTGTCAGCAACATCTATGATTTGAAGCATTGGCCAGGTGCCATTTATTTCAAGACATCCAATGGGTCCGTAAAATTTGTTGGATCGCAGAACAAGGACATGCAAAGTGGATATGTTCTTCAAGAAGCATGGAAAGCTGTCGGTTATATGATTGTTTCTGAGGTTCAACATTTTTAAACCTGTGCAGTGGAAGAGAGATTTTGGAAGCTGACCTTCGATCTGATTTTCACTGAGGTCAAGAGATTCTAATGAGCAATCTTCAGTAAAAATAGAATTGGAAAAATTTCCTGTAAGGTTGTTTCTCCTTAAATTAAGTGCTCCAAGGCGGCCTGCGGTCAGGCATTTCGGAATCATGCCACTCAGAGAATTGTTGGACAAATCAAGAAATAGAAGACTCGTAGCATTGCATATTGAAACTGGAATGAACCCATGCAAGTTATTGCTTGATAAAGAGAAGAACATAATCTTATTAAGCAAATCCCCGATCTTAGTTGGTATACTAGAGCTGAAACTATTTCTTGAGTAATCCAGATACTGGGCACTTGGAAAGAAAATTGGGAATTTTCCCTGAAGCTGGTTTGAATGAAGGTCGAGGACTGACAAAGTAGATGAATTAACTAAAGGAGCTTCTAGAGTTACCAAGGAGTTACAAGAAAGATTTAGGTAAGTAAGAGAACTGAGCTTCCAAATCCAATTTGGTATCTCGCCTTGAATCTGGTTATCTGAAAGGTCCAAGGATTCTAAAGTGGATTGATTTCTCAAAAAACCTGGGAATGTTCTCAACTTGTTAGAAGCCAAATCTAATGAAGAGATTTGAGGAAATGAGGAATATGAGGAATTTGTGCCACTATAGAAAAACAGTAAGCTGTTGTGGGAAAGATAAACAAAGCTAAGGTTTTCCAGCCTTTGAGGACCATTGAAAGGAAAGGCACTGAAATTGTTCGAATTTAGATTAAGCTCTTCAAGCCCTTGAAGATTGAAGATAGACACGGGTATTGGACCTTCCAAATTGTTGAAACTCAAATCAAGGGAAGTTACTAAGTTGGAAGAAATGTTCGAAAATTCAGGTAGTTGACCAGAGAAATGATTATTGAAAAGTATTATTTCAGGCAACAAGGGAAGAGAAAACAAAGACAACGGCATACTCCCCACCAGTAGATTGTTGCCCAACTGGAGATGTGCCAAATTAATAAGGTTTTCCCAGTGTATAGAACTAATTGGACCATTGAACAGGTTTGAGTACATGTCCAAATAAACCAATTGTGTTAGGTTCTCCATTGATTTTGGAATTGATCCTGTGAAATTGCAGTTTAAAAGATCAATTGTCTCCAAAAGTTTAAGGTTTCCAATAGAGCCCGGCAATAACCCTGAAAAATTTGTGGAGCTTAGAACCAAGGACCGAAGAGATCCATTGTTCGGAAATTCCGGCAAGGAACCATGAAGTTCTTCATTATCTGAAAGGTCAATAATTTTCAGAGTAGGTACCTGAAATATCTCTGTGGGAAATGCACCTTGCAACGAACAACTGGAGAGACTCAAGGAAGTCAACTTTGAAAAATTCGCAAAGAATCCTGGAAACGGAGCGGAGACGTTGTTACCATCCCAGCTGAACTCCCTTAGGTTTGAAAAGTTAGCAAAGAATCCTGGAATTGGACCGGAGACTCTGTAATTACTATCCAATCTAAGCACGGATAGAGACTGTAGCTTGGCAAGGGACTGATCAACAGGACCTGAAAGAAAAGTGTCAGACAAGCTCAACACCCTCAGGTTTGGGAGTGAAGATGATATTGCTTGGCACCACTCTTTCCCCGGTGCTGATATATCTACACCATCAAGATATAGCTCTCTGAGATCTGTGAGGTTGTGCAAGAGCATGCTTAATTTAGGGCTCTCAAGTGGCCTGTACCACTGAGTATAAGATTGAGAAATATCAAGGACAGCCAACCTTGTCAACTGTGAAATCTCAACTGGAATTTTCCCCTCGACGTAATAAAAGTTATATGATAAATTTAGGTACCTCAAGTTTGTAAGCTTTCCAATTGCAGATGGAATGTGAGAGCCATAGCTAAATCCGTTATCGGCTAAATTGAGGCTTTGAAGCTGCTGAAGATCAAAGAGACTGCTGGAA
This sequence comes from Crataegus laevigata, assembly GCA_963580275.1. Taxonomy (NCBI): domain Eukaryota; kingdom Viridiplantae; phylum Streptophyta; class Magnoliopsida; order Rosales; family Rosaceae; genus Crataegus; species Crataegus laevigata. The sequence goes on along the minus strand of OY756938.1, from coordinate 36,469,887 downwards.
TTGTCAATCCCACTGGAGATAGATTGGCTGCTAATGTCAAGACCAACAACATGTCCATCAGTACTGCAAGTAACACCGAACCAAGAACAACAGTCGGTACTTGAATTCCATGATATGAACTTGGACGGCAGAGTAGGAGCAGGAGAAAATGTAAGGGTTTTCTTGAAATTGAGCAACAACAGTTGCTGGTGTTTGAATACACGGGTGGTGAAATGAAGGGATGGTACTATTAGCACAGGTAATAGTGACAGTGGAGATATTGAACAAGAATAGGAGGAAGAAATATTGGAGCAAAGTTTTCATTTTCGAGACACTTAATTTGCTAAGCTTAATTAGCAGAGAAAGTAATCAAGAACAATTGAACAACTCAGAATGGTTTGGGTGGCTTTTATAGGCATGGCCATTGGCCAGCGAATTGGGAAAGAGTAAAAGAACATGATTATAAGTGAATTGGGAAAGAGTAAAAGATCATGATTATAAGTGATCTCTAGTGGGGCCACTGACTAATGACTTAAATGGCCATTCGCCAGCGAATTGGAAAAACGTAGTCAGGTTTTGGTGGCTTCACTACTACGTGCTCTCTGCTGTTGCCATTAAATTCTTCGGGAAAATTTAACAAAAATTTTGACCTCAAATAGAATTGTCGCCATCTTTTTAAGTTTAGGATAATTATAATTAAAATTTAATATGAAAGTATTTAAAACTAAAAGTTAATATGAAAGAACTAATTTTATTTAAACTTATTTAACCTCTTTCTACCCTCAACTTAAATTTTAAATGTTAATTATTTATTTTACCCTATTGTATAATTTATGAGTTGATGTTGATTTTGAAGTCTTGATTGGTTTGTCTAAATTTATGGATTGTGATGGAGTTTAATTTCTATAGATATTTTCATATAAAATTTTGACTAAAGTTCTTCAAAATCTCATAAGGGAATGTGAGGTTTGTAAATGCTTAAAAATGCACTACGAAATCTATTCAATTCTCGGGAATTGAACTAATTAAAAAATCGTTTGCTAGCATAAAATATATTTAATAGAAACTTATTTTCTATTCCACTTAACGAACTTTTTATGTTCCGAAAAACTTAATTTTTCAATTGAATTAGAAATGTGTGAGATGTGTGAATGTTTAGAAGACTAAAACTTTTGAAATGTTGAAAGTTTGTTTTATTTATAGATTTTAATTGCTATATTGTTTGGTTGACTTGTTAATTTGTAGATTTTGAAGTCATAATTTTTTTTCTATTTCTTTTTGCATTGATTAGCCAGTGCGAAAATGAAATCGCACACAATTTTTATCTCCTAGACATATGCCTAATTAGTTTAGATTATTGAATTAAATAATTCTTGTAAAATTAACGAAAACAATTAAATAAAAGTATAGAGAGAAAAAATGTGTATAATTTATTATTTTCAATTAAATAATGTTATCAATAGGGATATATTATTGCAACGTGAGGATAGGTAAGTCCCTTGACCAAAATCATAAATTTACAAATAGCCTCTAAGTATAGGTAAGTCCCTTGACCAAAATCATAAATTTACAAATAGCCTCTAAGTTAATACAAAGCAAGTGGAAAGTTGTAACATGAGAGATACTAATTGATATGATTGGATTTATTCATAACATTGTGGAATTGTGAGATTGCTCTAATGGATTGACGTTGATTTTTAAAGTCTTGATTGATTTGTCTAAAGTTATGCAGTTTGATGAGTGAAATTCTTCAAAATCCCGACGGAAAATGTGAGATTTGTTAATGCTTAAAATGCAGTATGAAATCTCTCTAATTCGAGGGAATTGGAAATAATTCATAGTGTACTTTAAGCATCACAAATCTCAACTCTCTCCGTACAATTTTGAGAAAATTCATTTAAAATATCTATACATGTTACCAAGCTTGTTAGGAAACCAGGTAGGCTACCCTTAAATTTGTTACTAATGTACCTTTGTAAAAAATGGAGATAAATGTCTCGATGCGTTTCCTAACGGATTTAGCCAAAATGTAGATTTCGTATAGTAAGAAAAATTCTATATAATTATGTTTTTCATAAAATAAAAAACTTGTATTTCACTTTAATTATGGTCCACACAGTAGTAAATGTTTGAAGTATGATTTTCCCTGTTTTTCACAAGTGAATCAGAATCGGCAAGGTCCGCTCTTATTCTTGCTGCTTGGGTCTCCCTTGGTTTGCTAAAATAGAGGGGGCATTACTGCTCTTTGCTAGGACTAATTAGACGCGTCAATCCCAACTTCCCCCACGAGAACAGAAAAACCAAAAGACCATGAACATTGACATGTATGGAAAAGTGCTGCAAAAATCTTTCTTAGTCTTAAAGAGTTTTCTTTTTAAATTTGTAATGTCTTTATAATTTTTGCTTACAAGAATTCTATTACATTATCTTATTTGTCCAATACACCATCTAATATGGCCTTCTAGACTATTTGCATTTCATACGTGTTTGTACTCTAAATATTTTTATATAAATTATTTTCTTCTTTTTCTATTTATTATGGATAGGATTGGACATTTAACCTGCCAAACTGACCGATCTGGACAATATTGGAGGTCAAACAATTTAAAAATGGAACCAAACCGATTTACTTTTAATTTGGTCCGATTTTGATATTTTTGAGACCGATTAAAACTAAACCGAACTGACTATGTATCTTTTAATTATTTATTTATTTTACACATGTCAACTTATTATAAGCTATTTAGAGGCCTTACTATACACATATTATAAGTCTCAGCAGATTATAAGCTGTAATGACTACAAACATTTATAAGATTTATATGTATTTTTTACTTATGTGAGGTTATAATTTAAAAATCGTGTGCTAGCATAAAATTTTATTTAATTGAAACTTATTGCTATTCCGCTTGACGAACTTTTTATGTTTCAAAAAGCTTAATCTTTCAGTTGAATTAAAATGCGTAAGATGTATGAATGTTTAAAAGATTAAAACTTTGAAATGTTAAACTTTTTTTACTTATGTGTTGATTGCCATAAATATTTAATGAGCTTACGGAACTGGAAAAGGCTTCCATGCATGAAATGTGTGGTTGGCTTGACTTGTCAAGTCCTTGTTCTCTTGTCCTCTCTGCATTTGCCAGAAAAGAGAAGGGGGGGGGGGGGGGGGGGGGGGGAGGTCGGACTTGGGAAAGGAGAGTGGGGGTAGGGCCAGCACTACTCTGCGTGTACGTGGGGAAGAAAGCTGTGATAATTCACCCTCACAGCTCCGTATTCATGGCTTCCGACTACAGTTGTTATTGAACTTTAGCCTTTAGGGTTGGAATCCGAGGATTTTAAACCAGACATCATCAGTGCCAAAGTACCAATTAAAGCTAATCCAAAATTTTGAAGGATATTTGACTGTTAATAGCATATCTCACTTAGAAGAAAAGCTAGTGTCACTGACGAAAACTAGTCTGAGCCTACAGTTACACGAAATCTATTGCTGTTTAGACGAGTTTAGTTATTATCATTACGTTAATGTCTCTCTGACTTCATAATTTTCTCTGTATCCAACACTTTCAGTTCTGTTTTTTATTTTATTTTATATTATTTTTTCTCTTTTCAAGGAGTCAGGCACGATTGTACATAGGTGACGATTCACATTCACATTACCCTATGCTCTTCGGGTTCCCATTAGGATTTGGATTTCATCCGAAATCTTTTGGTGAAGATTTTTGGGATCCTTACATTATACATTCATTGTATATTGTATGGTTAATTTTAATTTAAAATTAAATATAAACAGTATACTGACCTCCCAATACACGATAAACGGATAAAATGTGATAGGATCGTCATCCTTCCCAGCGAAATTGAAAAAAGGCATCAGGTTTTGGTGGCTTGACTACGTGCTCTCTGGGGTTGCCATTAAATTCTTTGGGCCATTAATGTAGCGTAATGCTAGGGTAGGTGAGATAAGTCACGTTGTGGAGTTGCAATATTGTTTGATTGACTTGTTGATTCATAGACTTTGAAGTCTTAGTCTTTTTTTGTTTCTTTCATTTTTTCTCTTTTTCTTTTTGCATTGATTAGTGAATACGAAATGAAAATCGCACACACTGTTTTTATCTTTTAGACTTGTGCCTCTTTATTTTAGATCATTCAATTAAATAATTCTTGTAAAATCAATGAAAACGGTTAAATAAGAGTCTAGAAAGAAACATAAGTGTGTATAATTTATTATGTTTAGTTAAATAATTTTATTAGTAGCGATATATTATTGCATCATGAGTGTGGATGTAAATTTCCACCGTCTCTTCCTTTGACGAAAATGCATTTGTAAAATAATAGCACTTAAGATTAAGGTCAAAAGCTTTACGCGTCCATGATGAATGAAGGGAGAGTTTGGCTGAAAGATTTCCGATGACAAAGTTAGAATTTTGAAAAAAAATGTGTTTAAAAGTTTACAGGTAGCAAAAGCCTCAGAAGACTTGTGCTGTGCGTTACTTGACTATGAATATGAAGTCTTTCCTAATCTGCCGGACTAATTAAGTTGCTCAAAGTAAAAATGGATGTGGGGAAGAGAGTGAGAAATTTCGCCGCTACAAACACCAGCACAGCCACGTGGAAGATGTAGATGGCAGTCACATTCACACTAACCCCGTGCCCTTCGGGTTCCCATCAAATGACTTTGAACGTTGATTTTCCAAGGCTGGAAGAGGTAATTGTATAGCAGACATAACGTGGCATTAGATTTTTCATATTTGAAGAAAAAACTACATGCATGCGCCAAGTACAAAATCTAAAGCTTTCCATGTAGTTTCGGATCATATTCTTATGAAGCTTCTATTGAAATTGATTGATTTTCATTTTATTGATATTTACATTGCGTCATGCACTTGCTTAGTCCCAAAACCATAATTTTAAAGCAGAACACAACTTTAAGTCAAACTAAGCTAGAATTTAGATTAGTTTTGCACGTAGCTTCAACTCACTTATTTCTTGAAAGATAAATAATCGCAACTCCTAAGACAAACGTAAATCCAATTTCAACACTGATAAGATCCCTACCATTCTCACGATCGGAATTTGAATGGCTTCTATTTGATTGTGGTGGTGGTGACAATCTTGCTTTCTTGTCGGCAGAAAAAGGAGGCCCCCATAGTCCTCCTTAATGTTTTGTGGTGTCCGCTCCGTAATGTTTTTCAATTATCCGAACTCTCTATCTTTTAGGTCTTCCCTTAAAAATCATGTTTATAAAAAGTATCCAAATCTGAAACTATATGACTGTTGGATTAAGGGTTTGTGTTTTTTTTATATTTATTTTGTAGAACTGTATTCATTTATTTTCTTCACTATAAGTCTACAAATGAATGTCTTATTGGTTTTGAATTTGTCTAATTTTTGCAAGAATGATCTATTGATTATTTTGAAAAAGATAGACAGTTTGAATCGTAAAAAATACGATACAAAGTGGGCCCACAAGATGTGTATAGAAAATTATGTAAAAAAAAAGTGAGATGATATTCCCACCGCATTGTTTTATCTTCCCACCCACATTTTAATAAATTTTTAGTTACAATTTTATTCATTTGTAAAATGACTGATAAGGACATTAATTACCCTCTTTTGCCTTTTTTTTAAAGAATAAAAAGGTTGAGCATTTCCACTATTGTTTCCATTTGTAAAATGATTGATACTCCTGCTTTTGTTTTATTGTTTCCATTGCGCCAGTGTCAAAACGTTCTTTATCGAGAGAGTGTGGATCTCCTTCATCTCCTCTTCTAACCAAAAATTTACCAACCTATGCCTCTCCAACAACTTCTTTTCCTTCAACTTGTTCTGATACTATCTCAATAGCAAAGCTAGCACACATCCTCCGTATGTATCAATTACTTCGAGATGTGCAGGGTTCATTTTAGTTATATATATTTGTTTATATTCTTTTTTTTAAGAGACAAATTTATAATTTGGACCAGGATCTCCTCCTGACATTAAAAAATTGAGTCTACTGAGCAGGCAATTGTGGTCGTTGAAATTTGATCCAACGGCTACAATTATTATAACTTTTAGAGGGTCTCCCTGTTTGTTCAGTTTTTTAAGGTCAGGAGGGGATCTGGGTATTTATAATTTCATATATATATATATATATATATATATATATATATATATACACACACACATATATTAAAGGTTATTTTTGTAATAATAGTTGGTGGGGAAATAACATTTCAATTTTTTAACTTTTTAAAGTGGGTGAGATTATAACATGGGTGGAAAACTAAAACAATAAGTTGGGTCTAGCAACGGATCAGAAATATATATATATATATATATATATATATATATATATATATATATATATCATCAGCAATTAATCCAATTTATATATTAAAGGTTATTTTTGTAATAATAGTTGGTGGGGAAATAACATTTCAATTTTTTAACTTTTCAAAGTGGGTGAGATTATAACATGGGTGGAAAACTAAAACAATAAGTTGGGTCTAGCAACGGATCAGAAATATATATATATCATCAGCAATTAATCCAACTTAGGATTTGGTTTCTCTCTTTCCTTGAAAATCAGCGAATAATCAAAGCTTAACTCTTTCATCTTTAAACCACAAAAGATTTTTCTTTTCAAAGCCCATTCTTTTTGGGAAACGTCAACAGCACCGCCATCTTTAATTGGGTTTGACTTTAGTGATCTAGTTCCTTTAAAGTTGCACCGCTCTATCTTGAATTTGCTCCAGCTTATCACTGCTCACGGCCCACCCGAAGATTGTTGTGTTTCTCTAATTTAAGACTCAAATTCCACGCTTTGTTCACAAATGACCTTTTCTACTCGTACAAAACATATTAATTTCAACAATACAACATAAAATAAAAGATATACAATTATTGTAATTTTGATGAGACTGAAAACTGCAGATAGCCACAGCTCCAAAAGACTTGTGCTTTGTTGACTTTCAAGTCTTTCCACAGCTGTCTAGTGGGGCTAGTAGGGCTATTGACTGACCAAAGGTACTCAAAGAAAGGAACGAGGAAGAGAGCGAGAAATTTCGCCCCCACAACACCAGCATAGCCAAGTGGAAGATGAACGTAGGTGACGATTCACATTCACATTACCCTACGCTCTTCGGGTTCCCATTTGGTGAGGATGTTTGAGATCCTTACATCATACATTCATTGTATATTGTATGGTTAATTTTAATTTAAAATTAAATATAAACAATATACTGATCTCTCAATATATGATAAACGGATAAAATGTGACAGGATCGTCATACTTCCCATTAAATGGCCATTGGCCAGCGAAATTGAAAAAAGGCATCAGGTTTTGGTGGCTTGACTACGTGCTCTCTGGGGTTGCCATTAAATTCTTTGGGCCATTAATGTAGCGTAATGCTAGGGTAGGTGAGATAAGTCACGTTGTGGAGTTGCAATATTGTTTGATTGATTTGTTGATTCATAGACTTTGAAGTCGTAGTCTTTTTTTGTTTCTTTCACTTTTTCTCTTTTTCTTTTTGCATTGATTAGTGAATACGAAAATGAAAATCGCACACACTGTTTCTATCTTTAAGACTTGTGCCTCTTTATTTTAGATCATTCAATTAAATAATTCTTGTAAAATCAATGAAAACGGTTAAATAAGAGTCTAGAAAGAAACATAAGTGTGTATAATTTATTATGTTTAGTTAATCAATTTTATTAGTAGCGATATATTATTGCATCATGAGTGTGGATGTAAATTTCCACCGTCTCTTCCTTTGACGAAAATGCATTTGCAAAATAATAGCACTTAAGATTAAGATCAAAAGCTTTACGCGTCCACGATGAATGAAGGGAGGCTTTGGCTGAAAGATTTCCGATGACAAAGTTAGAATTTTGAAAAGAATGTGTTTAAAAGTTTACATGTAGCAAAAGCCTCAGAAGACTTGTGCTGTGCGTTACTTGACTATGAAGTCTTTCCACATCTGCCGGACTAATTAAGTTGCTCAAAGTAAAAATGGATGTGGGGAAGAGAGCGAGAAATTTCGCCGCTACAAACACCAGCACAGCCACGTGGAAGATGTAGATGGCAGTCACATTCACACTAACCCCGTGCCCTTCGGGTTCCCATCAAATGACTTTGAACGTTGATTTTCCAAGGCTGGAAGAGGTAATTGTATAGCAGACATAACGTGGCATTAGATTTTTCATATTTGAAGAAAAAACTACATGCATGCGCCAAGTACAAAATCTAAAGCTTTCCATGTAGTTTCGGATCATATTCTTATGAAGCTTCTATTGAAATTGATTGATTTTCATTTTATTGATATTTACATTGCGTCATGCACTTGCTTAGTCCCAAAACCATAATTTTAAAGCAGAACACAACTTTAAGTCAAACTAAGCTAGAATTTAGATTAGTTTTGCACGTAGCTTCAACTCACTTACTTCCTGAAAGATAAATAATCGCAACTCCTAAGACAAACGTAAATCCAATTTCAACACTGATAAGATCCCTACCATTCTCACGATCGGAATTTGAATGGCTTCTATTTGATTGTGGTGGTGGTGACAATCTTGCTTTCTTGTCGGCAGACAAAGGAGGCCCCCATAGTCCTCCTTAATGTTTTGTGGTGTCCGCTCCGTAATGTTTTTCAATGATCCGAACTCTCTATCTTTTAGGTCTTCCCTTAAAAATCATGTTTATAAAAAGTATCCAAATCTGAAACTATATGACTGTTGGATTAAGGGTTTGTGTTTTTTTTATATTTATTTTGTAGAACTGTATTCATTTATTTTCTTCACTATAAGTCTACAAATGAATGTCTTATTGGTTTTGAATTTGTCTAATTTTTGCAAGAATGATCTATTGATTATTTTGAAAAAGATAGACAGTTTGAATCGTAAAAAATACGATACAAAGTGGGCCCACAAGACGTGTATAGAAAATTATGTAAAAAAAAGTGAGAGATGATATTCCCACCCCATTGTTTTATCTTCCCACCCACATTTTAATAAATTTTTAGTTACAATTTTGTTCATTTGTAAAATGACTGATAAGGACATTAATTACCCTCTTTTGCCTTTTTTTTAAAGAATAAAAAGGTTGAGCATTTCCACTATTGTTTCCATTTGTAAAATGATTGATACTCCTGCTTTTGTTTTATTGTTTCCATTGCGCCAGTGTCAAAACGTTCTTTATCGAGAGAGTGTGGATCTCCTTCATCTCCTCTTCTAACAAAAAATTTACCAACCTATGCCTCTCCAACAACTTCTTTTCCTTCAACTTGCTCTGATACTATCTCAATAGCAAAGCTAGCACACATCCTCCGTATGTATCAATTACTTCGAGATGTGCATGGTTCATTTTAGTTACATATATTTGTTTATATTCTTTTTTTTTAAGAGACAATTTTATAATTTGGACCAGGATCTCTTCCTGACATTAAAAAACTGAGTCTGCTGAAATTTGATCCAACGGCTACAATTATTATAACTTTTAGATCCAACGACTACAATTATTATAACTTTTAGAGGGTCTCCCTGTTTGTTCAGTTTTTTAAGGTCAGGAGGGGATCTGGGTACTTATAATTTCATATATATATATATATATACATATATTAAAGGTTATTTTTGTAATAATAGTTGGTGGGAAAATAACATTTCAATTTTTTAACTTTTCAAAGTGGGTGAGATTATAACATGGGTGGAAAACTAAAACAATAAGTTGGGTCTAGCAACGGATCAGAAATATATATATATATATATCATCAGCAATTAATCCAACTTAGGATTTGGTTTCTCTCTTTCCTTGAAAATCAGCGAATAATCAAAGCTTAACTCCTTCATCTTTAAACCACAAAAGATTTTTCTTTTCAAAGCCCATTCTTTTTGGGAAACGTCAACAGCACCGCCATCTTTAATTGGGTTTGACTTTAGTGATCTAGTTCCTTTAAAGTTGCACCGCTCTATCTTGAATTTGCTCCAGCTTATCACTGCTCACGGCCCACCCGAAGATTGTTGTGTTTCTCTAATTTAAGACTCAAATTCTACGCTTTGTTCACAAATGACCTTTTCTACTTGTACAAAACATATTAATTTCCACAATACAACATAAAATAAAAGATATACAATTTTTTTTAAAACAAAATAAAAGATAGACAATATATCCATCAAAATGTCCCCTTACAAATACTACCGAACTTATCTTTTGCTAGTCCTTGAGCAAAACATTAAACAAAAACAAGAAATTAACTAAAACAAAAGGCAAAAATATAACTAAGCTCACTTTTGCTAGCAAAATGATTGCACTGAGCATGTGCAACGAGTCTTTAAATATCTAGGTGTCCCTAGTAGGAGTAGTTGTGTCTCCTGAGGGTTTACCAATTACGCTACCCCAAACGCTTTGAATATTTCAACGTCACCACCTCTGATTTATGTGAACATGTCTTTGATGAGGACCTATTCTCTCTTTAAGTTGAGGGAATATCTAAACAAGGATTTTATACATAGCCATGTAATACAATTTACTCCATCTCTTGCACAACACAAGACCCAACTGCAACCGTAAAGCCAAACACATATCTGATTTCGACACTAATGAGATCCCAGTCAATCTCATGTCTAGAATTTGGATTGTTTCCATTAGCTTATGGTGGTGACAATCATAATCATGCCTTGTTATCCATCATCAGCGGAGGCCCCCATAATCCTTTGTTAGCCGTAAATGATTCTTTTGGAAATGTATAAATTTGAGTACCAGCTAGGATCTTGCCAACAAGATGATTATTTGAAAGATTCAAGAACGCAAGGACATTAAGCTTTGCCAACTGCGGTGGAATTTGCCAGCTCAACTTGTTCTGTGAGAGGTCTAACGACTGAAGTGGATGCATGTTACCAGATGACGATGGTCCATAAAATTTGTTGGATCACAAAACAGGGACACACAAAGTGGATATGTTCTTTAACAAACAAGGCAATGCATCTTTTATCTGATTGCTTTCAGGTTTTAAAACTGGCTTGATTTGAAGTGTTATTGCAGGGCCGGCCAGGACAGTAGGCCCCTCAAATACTTTTAATTTTTAAGTGAGAGAAATATTCCGTGTAGTTTTGGTGTCAAAAATTTTAAACATACATTCCAGGCGCTTCAACTCACTTTGCGAAGATGTTGAGGAAATCATGAACCAAAAACATTCAAGCTTCAGCTTGAAGATATAAGAAAAAAGGAGAAGAATGCTGCTTTTTTCTTTAATAGCACGCGCAATTCCAACCCCTTTGATTCGTTGCTTAGACATGAAAGGAACATCATCACTTGAGAAAATGGCAATCGTGAAGCGAAGGATGAAACAGTATATTACAGATTGTTTAGGATTGAGCATTAGACCGTTTTATCTCCAAAATTGAACATCCTTTCATACAGTACTATGTAAATTGTACACATTTATATACACGCATTCATTTTGATGTTGGCACGGATGCGATCCGGTTAATTTGTGGCCAGAAACCAGAAACGGTCATTAGTTTAGAGGAAGCAAAAGCAGAGTCTAATTAATTCAAGTGTGATGAACAATCACCAAGGTGTAGTAATTTAACAGTCATCGTTTGTTAAAAGTGTCCAACCCCAGCCCATTCTACATTAATCCAGAAATTACTAGCACCAAAGTTGGTGCATCTTGTAGAATAACCTAGAAGCCAAATTGTGTGGCTATTATTAAAAGGTCCAAGTCGGTTTGTGTGTGTGTGTGTAATATGCTAGAAAATTCTAGCATCTTTTATGTTGGCAACCACACCTATAAATAGGTGTGTGTGTAAGCATGTTATCATCAACCAAGAAGCAACAAGCAAGTAATCAAAGTAGTAGGCAACCAAGTGAGAGTGAGAAGTAAGAGTAGTCTTGTACGAGTGTGAGTGATCTAGAGTTTGTCTCTAGAAAGTAAGAGTGAGTGTCATTGCTTCTAAAGTGTGTCCTTGAGAGTTTTTGAGTGTTGTAATATTTTGTGAGTGTAATACAAGTAATTTGTTTACTTGTTTTGTCTCTCCAACACTTGTGCTAGAGTTGTGTACTCTAAATTTTTCCCAACAATTGGTATCAGAGCCAAGTCGGTCAGGGATCGATCTTGGTAGAGCTATCTTGAGTCGTGAGGAGTTTGGTACTCTACAAGTTTGTTAGTCAAGCTTGATCGGTATAGTCGAAGTCTTGCCAGCACGATGGGTGACCTTCAAGTAGTTGGAGGAATCAAGAAGCTCAACAACAAAAACTACAACACGTGGGCAACATGTATGGAGTCTTACTTACAAGGTCAGGACCTTTGGGAGGTTGTCGGTGGTGGTGAGGTTACACAACCGGCTGCAGAAGATGCCAATGGCATCTTGCGAAAGTGGAAAATTAAAGCAGGCAAAGCGATGTTTGCTTTAAAGACCACAATTGAAGAAGAAATGTTGGAGCACATCCGGGATGCCAAAACGCCAAAGGAAGCATGAGACACTTTTGCTACACTCTTTTCAAAGAAGAATGATACAAGACTGCAACTTCTCCAGAAGAAGCTGCTATCGATGGCGCAACGCGACATGACGATTGCCCAGTACTTTCACAAGGTGAAGTCGATATGCCGCGAAATTTCAGAGTTAGATCCAACAGCTCCTATTGGGGAAACCAGGATGAAGAGAATAATTATCCATGGTTTGAGACCCGAATATCGTGGGTTTGTTGCCGCTATACAAGGATGGCCGACACAACCATCACTTGTTGAGTTTGAAAATTTGCTTACAGGTCAAGAAGCTATGGCCAAGCAAATGGGAGGAGTC